>OX459036.1:2407500-3055417 GCA_949775005.1 Orthosia gothica | reverse complement strand
GTCTTGTCAAGGGGTACTGTGTTACCCAGTTGCTGGGCTGTGGAGGTCGGATAAGCAGTCGCTCCATGTGAGAGACTGGTACTCAGCTGAGTCCGATAGGACTGGAAGCCGACCCCAATGTATTTGGGAAAAGGCTAGGCAGATTGATTGGTTTAGGTCACCTCACTGGAGCACTGATTAATTTCCATCAAACCTGTGTATAGTTAAGATAACTGTGTGAACAAGTACTCTCGTAGTGTTTTTCATGTTTCAGATACCATTGTGTCGCAGTGGAGTCTCTTCTGCAGGCTAGCAGCTAGCGGTTCAGATTCTGTATGCGAAGGCTGACTTGTCACCATCTGAGAGGTTAAGAGGAACGGCAGGCAAGCAGTTTGCAGGTCGTAGCCCAACGTTACAAGCGCGCGCAAGTTTGGAATGGAATACTCGGTGAGTCGCTTCCATGTTATTTCGATAGTGAGGTCGATTTTCTCTAGTGAAGAGATGCTAGTACGATTTTTAAGAGTGTTCATGTTTGACCACTGAATTGGTAGTGGTTATCCCTAGAACCAACACTATGTAATTAAGACACACTTAGTAAAAACCAGTAGTCAAAGAGTTTGCTATTTGCGGTAATAGTTTCAATATTTGGTTAATTACGAACTTTAGGATGAGATATCCCATAAGAAGGAGATGAGAGTAGTATATTATTGGGCATTCTACCCCACCTACCGTTCCTTCGGCTCACAGCTCCGTTCGCCTCAGTCACTCTCGGTGGGGTAGAATGCCCAATAACATTTTTTTGATATCGTTGGGTGGCTTATCTCAAATTCAATTCTAGTAAATACTAGTTCAGCGCCTAATTCTACTCGGTCTTTCTGTGAACGGTCGATGTCCAATCGTGAACGGTCGACTCGGTTTAGTAGTTAGTAATGCAAAGTGGTAGTACTTAGTATGGTTTGTAAAGATGTCACGTGTTTAGTGTTATTCTATTGATATGTGTTTAGTGCTTTAAACAGTGGTATGAAATACGACTGTGTATACACACACGTATACACACGTATGTATTTAATTGTGTTTGTATTAGATGTGTGTGAAATGAAGTGTGGGCATACATAGTAGAAAAAAAAAAAAAAAAAACATTCATTGAAATTAAACCATATTTATTACCTATTTATTTATCGTAAAAAACTGGTTTGTCGGGGAACAAAACATCTGCAGAACGTACAAAGTCCTGCAGTTTTCTCCACTGAGGACAGTCAATGTCGGCCTGGAGCTTGATTCGTACAAGTGCCTTCTTCCATAGCTCCATCGAGTCGGTGTTGCGCGCGTCGTCAGCTCGGTACACCTTGCAATCTATGTAATATTCGCCCTCGGTGTGAGCTGTGCGTCGCTCGCACCCGTTAGCCACTCGGTACACGAACAGCGACGACAGGCTTGCTTGACCAGATGATCCCTCTCCGACTTCCGCGCCTGTCTCGCGAGCCTGGCTGATACCGAATATATCACTCGTAGCTTTTTTACTGTAAAAACAAAATAACTTTTGTTTAATTTATTTATTTAAATAGTACGACCGAAGCCAATTACACTATTTAATTTTTAAACAACATACCTACTTATATGTTACCTTGTTAATTTACTAATTACAAACCCAATTATGTTGGATACTGAACTGTGTGGTCAAGAAATGATATTTAATAAGGCTTTTCAATAATCTCGATGAGTATAACACTTAAAGAAGTACTAACAGTAACGACAACAATCTAGAGATGGGTCTTACTTGCAAAATCGAGTACCAGGGCTTCCAAGTACGTTCAAGTATTTTCTATCTGGATAGGAAATTGACCCGTAATATAGTATGAATAAGGAGCATAATCGCGTTCTCAAATAAATACCTACTTAGAGACGATTGAACTTCCTACATCCATGCCAAGTCCTGTTGGAATAAAAAATACTTGCATAGGAAATTGAAACGTGACTGCCTTTAAATAAAGAGCACAATCGCGTTTACAAAGAAATACTTGCAAAGACAAACCATTAAAGTAAAAATACTTGCATACGAAATTGTGCCGTAGACTCTTACAAATAAGAAGCATGATCGCGCGACTGCCGAAGCCACGTCACGAATCAGCGAGACTCGGGCGAGCGTCGAACCCCGATGGAGCGAGTCCGAGTAGCCGTATAAAATACTTTGAAGTCTTGCAAGTATTTCGGGCGGTACCTGGTGTACGTACTTGGAAGCAAATACCTGGTGTAAAAACCTGGTCGCGTAAATACGTACCTTCCCTAACAATCGCTACACTCATGAAACTTGATGAGACAAACATAATGAAACATGTAAAAACCTATGTAATTTACTTGATGAGACAAACATAATGTGACCGACTTTTCACTATGAAATATATAGTACATCCCGAGGTGTAAAATATTATCACTTACTGTGCTATAATATACATATATTTACATCCCAAGCGTCAAATGAATGGCGAGATGTTAATATTACGTCACGAGATGTAATATATCCCATAGTCAAAAGCAGGCCTGAAACATGTAAAATAATATGTAATTTACCTGGGACGGTCCGATTTTGATTTGCGTTTTCCATTTTTTTCTGTAGGTTTACGACCAGTTTTCGTTTTTAGTTCAATGGTTGATGGAGTTTGATAGCATGAACCCTCAGAATCGGACCTGAAACAAAAAAGTGATACATACGTTAAAATAAAATAAATTGAAAAGTAGGCGGTGGTTCTGAAGTTTAGAGTCAGAAGAGTTTCGAATATTTTATACTTACATTTTTCCTTGACTTGTAATGGACTTACTCTACTTCAAGAAGAGAGCAGCGCCAGCAGGCACGATGAACTTCAACTGGTGTTGGTGATGGCGGTTGCCGACACTGACTTTACTGACTGAGTACAACAATTTACCGATCGCGGATCACGAGTGCACGACTGAAGTCCGGAGTCGCAAGTTACTTAGTTCACTTGGAATAATTGTAATGATCATAATGAAAAACGTAGTGACTTATAAGGCTGGAAATGACTAACATGAAAAGAAACTTAAAATCCTTGGGTTTTAGTGTGTGCTGGAACTTTTTTATTTGGTCGTATTTTAAACCTTCAAAAAGTGAATACTAAGCCAAATTAAAGTAGAATCAATTGCTGATACAACGAAAACACTTAGGGTTCACACACCATTTCCTTACAATTTTCATACAACGGTAGTTATATAAGCAGCGTAATGACAGCCCTGTGTAAAATAGCTGACTACCAAACATTAATTACGTTGCATCATTTCACAAATTTTATATTATATCGGAAACGCTGAAAGTTGATATGTAGCAATGGTCTTATTACAAACGCCTGATGTTGTGGAATTTTCCTGAAATTTAAAAGACGTTTTAGGTATTTCGGTAAATAAATGTTACTAATAAATATGTAATATTACAAGTTTAAATTGAAATTGTGAAACATTAAACAGGTAATTATTATTTTAATAATTAATTTATAATAATCTATTTTGATACTTAATGGTTATTTTATTTATAATTTAAATAGCAATAATTTTATTATTTTTCAGCTACACATACATTACAATTTACAATTGTACAAAGACGATGAGATTGAAGATTTATTCTTAAGGAAAATATTTAGAAGTACATAATTTTTTATCTGATAATTTCTACAAGTGCGTAAGATCAAATAATTCTCAGGTAAATATATTAAGTATGTACCTATTAAACTTTTAAGTTTTTGTTGAATTATTAACCTAAGTACATATCTAATAAATCTTTGCATCTTATTTTCAGAATAAGGCTGTATACAATATGATCAAAACAGACAAAACAACAAATGAGGAACGGGAGCTACAACTGATCAAGATTTTTATGTATAATGGTTCTAACGCATTTTCGAAGCTGTAAATCTGTATGAAAGGTAAATATAGGTATATATATTATTTTATATTGATGCTTGTAAGTAAATCGTATAATTATGTTTGTTATTTTCAGAAAAAGTTTTCTAAAAACCTTTGAAATCTTGCGAAGCGGTTTTCCCAACAAAATCAGGATAATACACAGCATTACGTTGTAGTAGTTAACTTGGAAATCAAAGTAAATAATTCAAGAAAAATAAAAGGTAAACATAACACTTAGAACTTTTCTCATCAGGGATAAGCAGAGGCATAGTATAATGTCGGACAGACTATTAAATAATGTTAACGTTATTTTCAGGAAGCATCTGTTTGACTTTTGGTTACGATTTACCACTGAGATCACACATGAATATTTGCATTTGCAATGCTAACAGGATAACAGGTCAAGGAGCTATGCTGGAAAATTGAACACAATTATATTAGACCTGTTTAGTAAATTAATAAGGTATTTATTTGTTCTCTTCAATCCATTTTTTGTATCCTGTGTTGTAATTTATTTTGTTATTGTTAGTGATATGGTATTTTCGTAAAATAACATTTAAAATTTTGGTAAATTTTAGCTTTTCCACTTTTCAGTTTCTTCATACCAAATTCAGTTAGCTGTATAACAATTTTATAATTTCATCAAAATGCCTTATTGCTCGGTTTGCGATATTTACGTAGAAAATCGTTGCTGGACCAGTCATTTACGAACTAATAAACACAAAAATAATAGTACATTGCCCATGATTGAAAATGTTGAAATCTTACGTTCATCGTTTAAAGGACGTATTATTAGCTATAGAGTTTTTGCATCCAAAGATGAAGCAAATAATTTTCCAGAAACATTTTTTTGTAATATTCGCGAACAGGTTAAATGTTTAATAGATGAATCACTTAAAAAACATAACGCAGTAAAAATTAATTTTGAACTTTTTTCTTTATTTCTATTGTATAAAAATGATTTACAAGAAATCAAATCGTTTGCCACAAAAAATTTTGCTATCCATTTTAATTATGATTTTAATACTATTTACGAAACGGTTGTGACGTCATTGATGAAAAAAATTGAAGAATTTGAGGAGAGAGACAGTGGATGGGCATTCTTGTGTACTTTACATTTAGAAGTCAATGTTAATAAGTATCAACCACTTAGTGGATCTCATTTTATAGATTTACCTAAGTTTATAAAAAACAAAAAAGCGTGCTTGAATATTCGCAATAATGATAATTATTGTTTTTTGTGGTGCATTGTGGCTGCTTTGTATCCAACCAATCAACATGCAGAGCGAGTAACATCTTATCCAAACTTTCGCGATGTTTTAAATGTTAAGAACATTTCTTTTCCCATTACTTTTTCAGATATAGTTATTTTCGAAAGAAATAATCCCTTTTTAAATATTTACGTATACGGTTTAAAAAACAATAAGCTAATAACAGGTCCTCTGTACAGATCTGAATCGCGTAAGGGTAAATCTAAGAGTATTCATCTACTATTCTTAGAAAATGATCGTTCATCCCATTATTGCCTTATCAAAGACTTGCCTCGTCTTGTTAAAACCCAAATCACAAAACACCATAGCAAATTATATTTTTGCGAAAGTTGTTTATTGTTTTTTCCTACACCTAAACAAATTGATGAACATCTGTGTGGGGGAATCGTAACTATTTTACCCGAAAAAGGCTCTGTATTACAATTTAAAAATTATGATAGAAAACAAAACATTCCATTTGTCATATACGCCGATTTCGAAACATTGCTTGAACCAACATCCGTTAGTGAACCCGATACTGCAAACACAACATTTTTACAAAAACACGTGCCTGTAGCATTCGCCTATAACATTGTTTCTTCGTTAGATAATACTTTTAATGATGATGGATTTAAAAGTTATCGCGGATTTGACTGTGTTTCAAAATTTTTAGACTTTCTTTCTGCTGATGTTAAAAAGATTTACAAAATACTAACCGAAAACCAGATCATGACATTTTCAGAAGACGATGCGCGAGATTTTCAACAAGCTTATAAATGTTACATATGTGAAAACCTACTTTGGACTAATAAAGTTAGAGATCATTGTCATATAACAGGGCGATACCGTGGTGCTGCTCATAGGCATTGTAATCTACAGTATAAAATACCTAAATTCATACCGATATTTTTCCACAACTTATCAGGTTACGATTGCCATTTATTCATAAGAAACTTAGGTGAATTGCCAGGAAAGTTGAGAATTATTCCAAAGACTAAAGAACAATATATTTCATTTTCCAAATTCATACAGATTGCTGATAATGAATACGTTCAAGTGCGATTTTTAGACTCATTTAATTTTTTAGGAACTAGCTTAGACAAACTTGCGAAAACTATGCATAATGATGATTTCATCACACTACGCTCTCATTTTCCTAACAATGATCAATTCAATTTGCTTGCAAGGAAGGGAGTATATCCTTATGATTACATGACTCACTGGAAATGTTACGAAGAAACAAAATTACCTTCGAGGCATCACTTTTTCAGCGTTCTAACTAACCAAGCTATTTCAGATGAAGATTATAAACATGCTTGTTTGGTTTGGAATGAATTCAATATAAAAGATTTAGGTGAATATACTGATTTATATTTGAAAACAGATGTTCTTTTACTAACAGATATATTCCAGAAATTTCGAAAAACATGTAAACAGCATTATAAACTAGACCCTTCATTTTATATAACCGCACCTAGTTTATCATTTGACGCAATGCTATTGAAAACTGGTATTCAACTTGAACTAGTTTCTGACTTAGCCATCATACGAATGATTCAAAACGGTATTAGAGGTGGTTTGTGTATGTGCTCTCATCGCTATGCAAAAGCTAATAATAAGTACTTATCAAAATGCGATGCATCAAAACCACAATGTTTTATAGTTTATTTGGATTGCAATAACCTTTATGGTTACAGCATGTGTCAATATTTACCATATTCAGATTTTAGATTTTTAAATCAAAATGAAATAAGTAAATTACATGTTGAATGTATTGATGATAATGCGCAATGGGGTTTCATACTAGAAGTCGATCTGTTTTATCCTGAATCCTTACACAGCGATCATAATGA
Source organism: Orthosia gothica (assembly GCA_949775005.1). Classification (NCBI taxonomy): domain Eukaryota; kingdom Metazoa; phylum Arthropoda; class Insecta; order Lepidoptera; family Noctuidae; genus Orthosia; species Orthosia gothica. The sequence continues at coordinate 3,048,426 of OX459036.1, read as the reverse complement.
CTTACCTTTTTGTCCTGAAAAATGCATACCACCTGGAGGTAAAACTAAAAAACTGGTTTCAAATTTATATAATAAGTATAACTATGTGATTCATTATGTGCATTTAAAAAAATGTTTGGAACACGGTTTGTTACTACGTAAAATTCATAGAGTTATCACATTTAGACAAAGTCCTTATTTAAAGCAATATATCGAATTAAATACACGACTACGTCAAAAGGCAAACAGCACATTTGAACAAGATTTCTTCAAGTTGTTAAATAATAGTGTTTTTGGAAAAACCTTGGAAAACACTGAAAAGAGAGTGTCTGTTCATTTGGTTAATCAGTGGAATGATATGAATAATAAAACCAAAAAGTCCTCCTACGCTGAGAGACTCGTAAGCAACCCATATTTTCATAGCGCCTCAGTTCTAACCGAGAACTTAGTAGCGATACAAATGAAACCAGATCAGATAATTTTAGATAAACCTATATATATTGGCTTTACCGTTTTAGAACTGTCTAAATCACATATGTACCACTTTCACTATAATTTAATCAAACCTTTTTATAAGAAAAGAGTGAAGTTATGTTATACGGACACGGATTCTTTTGTTTACGAAATATATACTAATGATTTTTATCGCGATATTAAACATCGGTTCTTGCAATACTTCGACACCAGTAATTATAGTAAAGAAAATGAATATTTGTTACCTCAAATAAATAAAAAAATTCCAGGTCTTTTCAAAGATGAAATGGGAGGAAAAGTAATTACAGATTTCGTTGGTTTAAGATCTAAACTTTACTCATTAAAAACAGAGGATAAAATAATAAAAAAAGCAAAAGGAGTGAAATCTTCTGTAGTTCGTGATCTTAGTATAACTGATTACGAAAACGTTTTATTTAATAGTAATGTAATTCGTAGACAAAATATCGTGTTTAAATCCATTAAACATGAAATATTTACGCAAAGTGTTAATAAAATTGTATTATGTAGCAACGATGATAAACGTGCGATATCTACTTGTAAGATCGCAACCAAAGCATGGGGTCATTGCTCATTTTTGAAATAAATAAATAATTAAATTTCATAATGTTTTTATAACTTTAGCTATCACTCTTCTATGTGCTACTAGAATTTAACTGCTTGAATAATAACTAGAATATGTTATATTAAATTAGTCGTAAGAAATGATCATTGGCACTTAACAAATGTACATATGTCTTAAAATGTTCTAGTGAAGTATATACTATTCTGTATCTATAGATTATAAGTATAATAAATGTTTATTAAATGAATTAAAATAGTAATTAATATTGTTTTATTTCAAACACACTATTGTATATTATTTGCATTAAAATTATGAGCGCACAGGTAACATCGCAGGGCTACGCTAGTTTACGATAACAACATACATAGATTGCATGTTAATGACCTTTAAATGCAAGCTTGCAAGTTTGCATGTTGACGTTCAAGTTCAACGCTTCAACACAATATTCGAACGACTTTTATTTAATGATTAGTCAAGGCTATTCCATCTTTATTGTTATGTAGATAAGATTTACATTCCATGTTGTGTTACGATCATAATAACGCTCGCACAAATGCTAAGTTAACAATTTTAGAGTCAACGTGACTTATAAACTTAGGGCTCGTACACACAGTCCTGTTAGTGAATAATATCTTTCAATGATTACATAAAAATCTAATACACTGATCAGATTCGTTTAGCAAATGATTGTTTATTTTATTTGATCTTAATATATTTAATTCGTACTCAATAATCTTAATAAATGTATGAAAACTATATAACCCAATACATTTATGTAGTGTATAAATTCGCTAAACGATTTAGTTCCTTGATCGTACTAAAACTTCGTTTTAAATACAAACAATATTGCTTAGTCAAACAGGTCTATGTGAACGAACCCTAACTTATAATGTTGCAATGCTTGTTTCCTGCCACGGATAATTAACTATATAAAAAGATATCTAAATTTAGGTTATTTATGAAATATTACTCGCTTTGAGTACTTGTACAGTATTATAGATATTTGATATATCAGTGAGCGTCATAATCATGTCTTCGGTGAGTAAAATACGTATTATTTTAAATCTTATTTAGAATATTATAATCTAGGTCATGATTGTTTCCCAAGAATAAGGTGCTAATCATTTGTTATCATTTTGTTTCAGATTTGCGATTCAGAAATTCTATTCAGCCAGTACGCTCAGAACCCTTACGAAGGACTTTCTGAGACGATTTGCAACGAACCCCCGCACTGCAGTCAAGTTACGAAAGAAAAGAAATCCAAACGACAGCGTCGAGAAAAGCCTTCTCATAAGAAACATCCATCAAAATCTTTCGTGATGAGTAAACTGCATCGACGCGGGATAAAACTGATCAAAATTTCAGTCATTGATTTGTGCAACAACAATACAAGTGATACTGATAGTGACAGTGAGAACGTTGTAATAAATGCACAATATATTGTCAAAGATGCTATCGATAGTGTTATGGACGAAACTGAGTCTTTAGTTAAGAAAATATCAAAATCTTTAATAGATAATGACTTTTAATAACTTTTTGTGTAAACTCGTTGATAAGAGAAATGTTACATTGTTTTTATGTAATTTAGTATAAGGTTAAATATAGTTTTGAATATTATAAACAAATAAAAGCATATTTATCATATTATAGCTTTTTATTTAAAACACCTAACCACATAAGTAGCTAAATACTTCATTTCCACGCTAAATACTTTCTTATACATAGTACATTTTTGAGCGCACATTGCTTTGAATGAGAATTACAATTTAAATTTGAATCTACATTACAGTATTTTTTATGCAAAATAGATAAATTAGGACACTGGTTTTCATCAAGTTCTGATACCTTACAATTTACACATAGATCTTTTATCCACTGCGCCTTCTCCAAGCCTTTGACAATAATATCTTTATTTTGTAAGTATGGAACGATTAAACGATGAAATTCCTTGTAGTCAATATATCCTTCATTCCAATAAATGCCTCTGTTTCTTTCTAACCATTTTACTTGGTTTTTTTCATGACTTGTTAAGTATCTGAACAAGTATGGAGGTTTAACTAAGAAGGTTTGAGTGTAATCACGGGTGGCCAGAGCTAATTCTTTTACTATAAAATTGTTGTTGAAGTCCTTAAATCCTTGAACGTCTATTAATATAGTTTCAGGATTCATGATATTTTCCTCACGGTATTGCTCAATGGCTTATACTCAACGATACAGTCGTTTAATATGAGGCAGTATGCTGAAGTTTGATCGGGTATAACCGAATCAGTTTCAATTTCCACTCTTACATCCACAACCGGACCTACTTTCAAGTTATCTGCTTGCCTGGAGCAGTCAATAACAAAAAGCGGCGCCAAGTCTTTAAATTGTTTTTCGCTTAATAAAGGTTCCGCACGGCGTCCGTAATATGACTGTTGAAATCTAGTGTATTGCTCGTATAATAAGGCAATTCTGTTATCAGCAAAATTCACATTTAGATTTTCATATGGGAAGTAGTTTGAATTGAGGTATACTCTAACATCACGAATGTGACAGTGATCGAACAGAGACATATCAGAGCTTGCATTGTTTTTCCTATTTGTCTGTAAACCGATAATAACATATCTCGGTTTCTCTATTTGCGACGAAGTTTTAATAGACCAAGTATGTTTCGTTGTTTTAGGTAAAGTCGGATATTCGTACAGGTCCCAATTTCTAAAAATCATCTGGAGTGGTCGATCTTTTTCTAACAGCTTTAGCAAACTTATTTTCTCTTTGTCTGACACTTTAACATGTGGTACACGCCAAACAATTTTATTTATCTGAACATCATCTACAACTTCACCGGTATTCAGTTTTACAGCGTTCAGGTTAGTATTGCTTCGTAACAATATCAATTCGTGTCTACTATTTATTACTACTTTCTTAAAATCTTCTGCAAATCCAAGAATGTTACAAAGTGGTATGGAAGCAGAAAAATTACCTCCATTAATATTTTTTATGCCATCAATTTTCCAACCCCATGCATAAGATATCTTTGACTCACTCTCATTCATTGACACTAATGATTTCATCGTAGTAGTCACACCAGCGTTTTTTATTTTATCTATTTCCACTCCATTTAATTCGTATCTTATATCTTGAAACAGGTAGAGAAGAAAATTATTTGTTAAAGAAATACTACTCGCTTTATCTTTTGAATCTTTTTTGGTGACGATTATAGTTCCTTCCAAATACAAAGTGCTAGCTGATGGTAGTATATACAGATCCTGTTGATTAATAGGTATGCGGATTTCATCGTTTCTGTTGAAGCTTGTTACGTAGGGTTTGTAAGAATGAAATTCAATTCCTTCAACAGTGTTGTCGTAAGTTGGAGCAGATAAAACATCTAAGATATTCATTTTAGCAAACCGATGGCTTTAAGAAATTCCTTATTATCTCTTGTTAATTTTATTTTTTTCTTAGACCGAGGTCTTATTTGCTTGATCACTTTAGTAGAACTGACATTTCCCATTGGTTGATGCACATATTTATTGTAGTCAATCATTTTTTCTTCTGAGATGTAAATATAGCTGTACTTCTTCACCGCGTAAGTTTATTAAGCGATTGTTTATATCTAATAGCCTGATATGTATACAGCTTATGATGTTTTGGTTGATTGGAAAGTATATAACGTTTTTAGGAATTTCTATAATTCTATATCCAGGTGGTACGTTGAGTGCGAATTCGTGTACAATGTGACTGGGTTTTCCGTTTATGTACGAACCACTTACAATATCACATTCTATCCTGATCACGGTCGTAGGCAAAATGTTGACTGGTAAGTCAGACACATGCCATTTATTTGCTTTTAAAATCTGTTTATTGAATCCCAATAATTTCCCAAAAGTCCCTTCTTTAGTAAAATTTATATCTTTAGTACAGTATATCAAAGTTTTTAAAGTGTTGTTATTACACTGAACTTTTATTAAACAATCTTTTATTTCCGATTTTAAATAATCGTTTATATCTTGTAATTCATAAGTACCTTCAGGTATTTCAAGGACTTCGGTAGAGCCATAATATAACTTATTGTTCGATTTGTCAATGTTGGGAATTGAATTAAATGTTGAGAAATGCAATAATGCACACTCATAATGTCCATCGAGTTGTAATGTATTAGGATAATATGTACATAAATCGGACGAGTTTCCAGTTATCGACAAGGTGAATGACATGGTGAAACTGATTGAAATAAAAGAAATACATAATATTTATAAGTATTTATTCCAAAATTCACCTAGATATTCTAAACATAAGTGTCCACAGTTTACTGTATCAAATTGTTGAAATCTAGTGTAGTTATAAAAAACATTACAATTTTTAAAGTACTGAATTAATTCCATTGGAGGTTTCAAATCCCCAAAGCTATCAAAGTATTCACAATAATTGTTTATTTTAGCATAAGCTACCCAATGCGTTCCTTCATTTCGTGAATCGTCTAAGTTGACGATAGCACATTCAAGGCGTTTTGGTGTTCTTGGTAACTGATCCTTCATATAGACTCCTCGAAAGTATGGGATGTCACGTGCATGCTCACTAATATCGATATTAGTTAAAGGACGATTAGGTAGCCTTTTATTCAGTTTTTTGATTTTATAAACAAACCTTTACCATTTTTATGCGGTTTAATGTATAAACCTTTGCCTAACTTTAATGACTCCATTGTTTTATTATGACGTTCTGTTTCCCGTAAATTTTGCTGGCTTGCTTTGTAATCATTAATAGTTTTTGCAATGCCAGCCGCACCACCAGCTAAAGTTCCTAAAGCTGATAGCCCTGCGAAAATTGGGATTAAAGGCAGAATTCCTCCGGTCTTAGGTAAAGGTATCACTCGCGGTACTCGAATTTTCGAAATGTTTGGAAATATTTTTTTTGCTGCTGAGTAAGCAACATTGATTAAAGTTTTGTTATCCCTTGGTTTCAGTTTCTTGATTTTTGATCTTATTTTCGACACGAAACTTTTAAATGTTTTAATTCCGGAACCAGATTTCAATTTGGCTTTCATAATTTTGCTTACTAACCATGAACTAACTTTTTCGCCTTTGCCAGCATCTTTCGATTTCAGTCTTTGTTTAGCCATATTTAGAAGTTGTAAATCCGCTTTGTGACGATTATGTAAGTCTGTGTGATTTGCGTATGCAATATCGTGATGCATACAAGCTTCGTCTAGTTTATTCACACCTCGATCGCCTCGCAGCAATCGCTTCTCAAGTTTTGTTCCTGGTCCACAATAGTTATATCCAGGCAAATGAAGTTCAAATGGCAAATTATTAATCACAGTATTGACTAGTCCACTGCCTTGCATATTCCAAAGAGTAATGAATGAAAAAAATCTTACAAACATGGTTATATATTATTATCTTACCCCACAATTGCATCTTTATCAATCCAACTATTTTCTTCGTTGCTTAAGCCCAGCCATTTCACATAAAGTTTCTTTCCCTTCCTTTTAAGTATCTTTTCTATCAAATAAATACCTGGATGACTAGTTTTTTGAAGTTCTTGTTCATAGAAAGATCCTCTAATAAGTTGCTTTCGATGATCTTCTATACGATATGTTACTGGTATGGTGTTATTTATCCTTTTTACAGTAAATATTTCAGTTGACCAATTTGGAGTGTAACCTTTAGCAAAAATATGTTTGTATTTGCTGATCCGAACGTTTTCACGCACTTTGAATTTAGGTTGACATCGACGTGATATAAGTTTATGGGTTTTTTGAATATTTTCTCTTATCTTTGACTTGTTCGAATGGTTTACCTCGCTTGGTTTATATTTGGTGGTATGATGTTTTGTATTATTGTAGGTCTGTAGAATAACTTTTAAGGGTAAACCTATCCATTTATAGTTTCCAATTAGACTAAAGTATTTATACATTTTATTTTTAATTGTTTTAATTACCCGTTCTACGATCGAAGCTTTCTTGGTTGAAAACGAAGAGTAGTGGTTAATATTGTAGGTCTTCATAAGCTTTTGGAATGTTTTATTATAGAATTCTGTTCCAGAATCAGTTTGTAAATTATCAGGTTTTCGATTGCTGGTAGTTAGTATTCGTTCAAATGCACGAGTAACATAAAGTTTACTTTTGAATTTTAATGGTTCTGTCCAGGCATACTTTGAGAAACAATCAATCACCACTAAAATGTAGTTATAACCCTGATTAAACCTTTGTAGATTCTGCATATCTATTAGATCAGCTTGCCATAAGTCATCTATGTCTTTTATAATAACTGAACGTCTACCAAAGTTTCTTCGTGCCGCTTTGTGTAGTTCATTAACAATTTGTTGTTTTGCCATCACGGAGCTTTTTCAAGTATTTTATTTACTTCTGCTTTGTTAGAAAAGTTATCTTCCAAATGAACTAAAACTTCAGGTGTCTTCGCTTTTAAAGTGGCTTGGACTGTTGCTTGTGCATCTTTTATGATTTGAGCACGCAACAATCCAATCATTATTTTCAGTTCCTTTATTGTGTGATCGCATTTTTGATCGACGTAATCCTTGTTCACAGCATCGTCTTTGTCTACAGGAGATCTTACTCCTCTCAATCTAGATTTTTTAAAATCATAATCACTACTTTCGGATTTTAGCAATGCATTTTCTTTGGATTCTAATAATTCAGAAAAACGCATTCGCTTATGTATATGATGTCCGAATTTATCTACATTCATCTTTAAGGTGTATTATATTTAAAGGTTTATAATAAAATGAACGGTGAAAATTGTGTATCATTTATTTATTACTTAATAATTTTACTTTCACGCAGTTCCTCAATAATAGATATAATTTCATTATCTAAGCCAGTGTTACCAGCGTCTCGAGATGCAATTAATAATTTTAACCTATCCACAAGTTCATTAGGATCGTCCCAATATACAAAATCGGTATTTTTTTTCCACATTTTTGTCAAGGGTAGCCCTTTCCCTTTTGTTTGGTTATTTTGATTAGTACTTGACAGTTTGAAAAGAGGTTTTATAACTTGCAAATATTTTTGTCCCTTATTACTTTTTATTGGTTTGCTTGGATCAAAGTCTCGACGATGTGCGTTTGTGGCAACCAACATCATTTTATAATTCTGCAAATCAGACTCTGTAACCGTGCTTAAATCTACATCCTTTTTCATTAACAATTGTTTTAGTCCAGGAGTACTTCGATATCTCTGACCAGTAACGGTGATGTAATTGTCGCTGATCGTTATGAAAGCAGAACCTAACATCAATTGTCCTCGCTCCGCTCGAACACCAAATGGAATATCTGTCAATGCTTCTGAAGATATTGACCAGGATGATGTATTACGCACTTGATTGTTCTCTTCTAATGATTGGTACGAGTCGTCAGTGTCGGTATCACATTCATTTTCTTCTGCGTCGTTGTCCCCTTCATCACTTGAAAGTCTTTTTTGCAAAGTATCGTTTTCAGCCGGAACTTTTGTTTCTTCAACTTCTTTTGTTCGTAAGAGGTCAGTTTGCTTATTGCTGTTAGCTATACAATTGAGAGACTCTGTTACAGGTCTAAAAACTGATTCCAATGCCTGCTTATTTTCAGTCTCAAAATCACGCATCTTTCGTACCTTCTTCTTGACAGCTTCTGCAGCATCGACGATTTGTTTTTTCAGTGATTTTTCCATTACGGTAGACTTTGATAGTTATCGATTAAGAGTTGGTTCAGTAATAATGATATCATGTAAGCATCATAGTCTTAAATATTTGTATTACTAATCAAAGACTACAAAAGTGTCAAATTTATTTCTATAGCATCCGTTATTTTTGTTGCAATCTTTATTAATTACAACATAATTAAAGGGTTCACTCCAAATTTTAGAACACATTTCACGAAATTCAAGCCATGTCATATCAGTGTTAACATGTTCTTCATAAACATGCCTCAAGTTAATATCATCTTGTTTGAATAATATAATTAAGTTTGCATTATCTCTTACTAACTGTTTAGGGATTTTGCTATATGTTTGATTTAGATAAAAACAGTCGATATGTTTGTGCCTTCCCATCGCGAAATAATCACGCATGTTATTTTGATTTTCGCAAGCAACGTCATCAAATATAATCACGGAATTTGGTTTTGCGTCTTGAACACTTATAACTTCCTCATTCCCTTGATATTTCTGAAGTGAGGTAGATGGTACCCGTTGTAAAACTTTTTCTAAAAAAATGTACTTAGGCTGGTGTAAGGTTTTTGAATAGACATAAACATTTTGAAACCGTAAACCATTTTCATGTATAAGAAGTCCAATAAGTAAATTTGTTTTTCCACAATTTGATGGTCCACAAATGATACATCGTACAGAATTAGGTAACAATTCTCCATGACGCAAACTAGTTTTACAATAATCATCGCAGATTGTGTTTACATGCAATGATTGTGGTTGTTTAACAAATTTCATGGCGACTGCTTGAAACGGTTACCTATATTAATAATGAGTCAATTAATGTGTTACATTAACATTTATAACATGAAAATCATTGTGGCTAGGTAACTCGAATAAATGTACGAACAACCTCACCATGGCTGTCCTTCAATATAAGATAATGTGTGTTTTCCAAATCAGATTTCACCAAATTTGCATCTGTTGGTGGAACAAATCTTCTGGTTGCTCTTTATAGCTATCTTGGTGCTTCAATGAAACGTCATACGTACATATTTTGCTGATCAGTTTGCAAATCTCGAATAGGTAAATATAATCTCGCCGCTAGAATTCTTGAACTTAACACGTTTTTGAAAGCAGATTTTATTGAATCAAGCATTGTAGTTATTTATTAGTTGTGGTGATACAAAATTGAACCTTCTCACGACTAAAGTAAGAATCTAATGCAGCGGTAAATTACGGTGAGAAAGACCGAGTAGAATTAGGCGCTGAACTAGTATATACTAGAATTGAATTTGAGATAAGCCACCCAACGATATCAAAAAATGTTATTGGGCATTCTACCCCACCGAGAGTGACTGAGGCGAACGGAGCTGTGAGCCGAAGGAACGGTAGGTGGGGTAGAATGCCCAATAATATACTACTTGTGCTCGATGTCTTTTTTCTAGGGTGCATATCTTGAATATATATTATCTCACCCCTAGCATTCTTGAAAATCATTTTACGAATGCCAACTAAATCAGATTTCGCTGAGTGAAACATTATAGGTAATAAAAATAATTTTAATTATTTATTTAAGAATTAGATTTAAAATTGAACCGCTGCACTGTAAAGTTCAGAGTTAAATTGTGGTGATGCATGGTGCCTCTATAATATATACACATAATTTGGTTATTTTTTTAATGCAATATGTCATCGTATACATATACATTCTAATAAGGTAAGATTTTCAATTTTTTTTTGTTATTTATCTATAATCCCTTCACCGTGTTTATCGTGAACCATAGATCAAAGTAAATCTCTCAATCTTCTAAAACATCTCCACATGAAAAAACATGCTGCTTTATCATTAACACTGTTTCGATAATAGTAGAATAGTTGTAGAATTTCATGATGGTTAAATCCATTTGAATACAAGTACATACGATTACCTTATAAAAATTTCGTCTCAGTTTTCAGCGACAGCGCGGCGCCGTTTAATATATCCTCCTAAAATGGTAAGTTAGGGCAACTTTACAATTGAGTATGAATGATGAGTAAGAAATAAATAATTATAAATCTTATGTACAATGCGCATAGGGATTATAATGAAATGGCAATATTGACACCTAATTTTAAATATATTATATCTAACAAAGATTATTTAAGTGTGTATACCGTTTTACAATTTATGGATATAAAAGCAGCGTCATCTGACAATTATCTCACAGAATATTGTTCAATCAATCAGTGCATCGTGCAGTGATCTTCGTATAACTTAACATTGTTTAATTAGTGCGTTTAACAAATAAAGCAGCAAGTATGTACGTATCATTTTAAATCTATTAATTTAGTTAACAGTATAAGGGCAGTGCAGTGCAGTTATGTGTGGAGTATATGGGGTATGACTGGGTGTTTTTTTAATATATTTTATTTTAGGTCTTATACTATGATCAATTTTATCGAAAGTATTGCAGGTTCAGAGGTCACTGTTGAGAGCGAGTTTATAAGTTAGATTTCCTTGAAGGCAAATAGCTAGGCGTGCCAGGAACCTAATGTATAGTATCATGAATGATCTATGTGATAAAAGTTGTAACTAAACGTATGAATGTTTGCAAGTAGACCTGCTTTATAAAATGTTATAATCTTGTTTTGTTTTCAGGTTTTCCAATCCATTTGACTCTGACACTGAAGTGATTCCTGTATCACAAAAGAAGAAGCCAAGTAAGCCTTTAACACCTAAACCCTCGAAGCCAAAAAGAAAAAATAAAAAGCTACTCCAAGAACAGCCGATCGGTAGCGGGTCTGAGTCAGAGGCCGACCTTTCAACCGCATCTGCATTTGCGTCTACATCGGCTAAAAAGAAACGAAAACTTAGCATCTACCCTGATTCCGAGGTAAGTTGAGATAAAATTGTCAATTATTAATTATATTTAGACGGATCGATAGGCGCAGGGGCTGAACGATTGTCAGCTGCGCTGGGTGTTGTGGGTTCGATGCCTGCACGGAATAAATATTTAATGGCCTATAGACTCATATTTATTGGTGTTAAGCTTACTGATTATTATAAGGTCCTATATTCAATTCTCAGGTCTGACCAAGTGTAGATAATTGTGCCAATTTTGAATAATTTTATAGTAGGTGGAGCGGTCGAAAAATACAGGCGTGATGTTAACGTTTACTTAGCAAACGTTAACTCGTGATTGTGTGAAGGGATTGATTTAAATAAATACATGAAGAAGAATACATATGTCCTATGTTATTATTGTGATGGTACCTTAATAATAGCAGAGGCTGAAGATCATTGTGAATCATCAGAATATAATGATAACGAATAAACCTAATTTGTTTTTTGTTTTTTCCAGGATGAAGAGCAACGTGAATCAATTCGTGCCTCGATACTGAAGAGCTACCTAACGCGTCGAGTTGGTTCTGGATATACTATGCAAAGCAACCCCGCAAGGCGAGGCGAATATTATATTGAGCTTCGAATATCGAATTGTCAGGAGTTGGAGGCCATAACAACCGATCGCTGGAAACATTCACTGGTGTGTTTAAAAACAGCAGTGAATGACGATAGCCCAACTTGGAAGGCGGTTACTCAATTGGTTGCAGCAGTTAAAGAGGATTACTCCTCTATCCAACCAATTCTGTACCCCCAAAATTATAAGTAAATTTTTTCTTTTTATTTCTATTTAAAGTAAGATTTTAGTTAAGTTTAACACATTACTTAACTTTATTAAATTGCATAACTTTACTTAATTTTCAGTATTAAACTTGGTTTAATCCTTTATAATATTGGACATAATCGATATTAGCACCCATGTTTTAAAATATTTTTAATTTGGATAGGTATCTATAACTAACTTATATTTTTGCATTGTTCTCTTACAGAATCTACTAAGTAGATAAGACAAAAATCTAAATAAAAATCTAAATGAAAATCTAAATAAAAGTTTAAATAAAAATCTAAAATTGAAAATAATACAATATTCATAATATAATTATTATCTAATATACATAATTATAATTTATATGAGTACCTAGATTATAAAATATTTTTTAATCTGATTAAAATATCTACCAACCATGTAACTTATATTTTTTAATTGTTCTCTTACAGAATCTACTTAGTAGATAAGACAAAAATCTAAATGAAAATCTAAATAAAAGTCTAAATAAAAATCTAAAATTGAAAATAATACAATATTCATAATATAACTAATATACATAATTATAATTTATATGAGTACCTAGATTATAAAATATTTTTTAATCTGATTAAAATATCTACCAACCATGTAACTTATATTTTTTAATTGTTCTCTTACAGAATCTACTTAGTAGATAAGACAAAAATCTAAATGAAAATCTAAATAAAAGTCTAAATAAAAATCTAAAATTGAAAATAATACAATATTCATAATATAACTAAAACCCTCTACCCTCTCAAACATAATATAACTGAAACCCTCCAAACGAAAGACGCAACTTACTATATATAGCAACATTAAATACAAGAACCCTTTCAACCCACGAAAGCTTATTAGAACTTGAAAAATCACTAGAAAAAGTAAATTATGATATACTAGGCATAAGCGAAGTGCGAAGATTAGGTGAAAAAATAGAGGAACATGGTAGTTACATACTGTACCATAACGGAAAGATTGCAGGTCAAAGAGGCGTAGGATTTGTAATAAAACGGACGTTAAAGAAACACATACAAGAACTGATAGGCATATCTGATAGATTAGCTATACTAAACATTAAACTACCAGGATTTAAGAAGGCATGGTCTATCATACAAGTGTACGCACCAACAGAAAGGGCTGAGCTGCCAATACTTGAAGCTTTCTACGATGAGATGTCACTAGCTATAAAAAACAATGCAGACAAACATATAGTTTTGATGGGTGATTTTAATGCGCAAATTGGAGCAAGGCAAAACAATAACGAGCACATACTTGGCAGGTTTGGCCACGGGTCACGAAGTCGCAATGGTCAAAAGCTGGCGGAATTCTTAATGGAGCACAACCTATCAGTTTTAAATTCAAACTTTAAAAAGAATAAAAAGAATAAATGGACCTGGATTTCCCCAGATGGATCTTATAAAAATGAAATTGATTATGTAACAAGCAACTGCCCTAAAGCTTTCACTGATACTAAGGTTATAAGCAATCTCAATTTTAATACGGATCATCGCATGGTGCGCTGCGCTCTCAGAAACTCCCAAAGAAAAACACCGAGGAATTACATAAATACCAGCAAAATCACACAGACAAGACAAACGAACCAGAAAAAGTGTAAGTCTTTCGACGAAATTAACAAACTGATTGCAAACCACGAAATGGAAATAACACAGAAGTATGAAATGTTGGAGAAAGAATTACAATGTATCCCTGCTATAAATAACAACACTCAAAAAAGTAATAAGTACCAACTAAGCGATCATACCCTGCAACTAATCGAGGAAAGAAAAGAGTACATAAGTAGCCTAAACAAAAAAGAAAACAGAAAGCTTATTGCAGACTTAAGCAAACAAATAAGAGAAAGCATACGAAGAGACCGCAAAGTCAAGAGACTAAAAACGCTCGAGCACCACATCCAAAAAACAGGCGGCGTGAAAAAGGCTTTGAAAGAACTACGAGAAACGGGGAAAGAATGGATACCTAAGCTTAAGAAAAAGTCTAAAACCACCACTTTAAGACAGAACATCAAAGACTTAGCCACGAATTTCTATCGCCAACTGTATGCTATCCAAAACCAAAGTACCACTTGTTCCCATGATAAAATGTTCGCCAATCAATCCAACGAAACGAACTCAGAATCTATAGCGGATATATTACCATGCGAAGTGGAAAGGGCGATAATGAGTCAACGAATGGAGAAATCACCAGGGCCAGATAAAATCACTAACGAAATAATGAGGGCAAATATAGATGAACTGATTCCAATCTTAACGAATATTTTTAATGAAATTATAATAAGTGGCAACATTCCGGAAGCATGGACAGAATCCCACATCATCCTACTGCACAAAAAAGGCGACAAGGAAAACATAGAAAACTATAGACCGATAAGTCTGATGTCAAACCTGTACAAAGTTTTTGCAAAGATTATACTAGACAGAATAAGCACACTGCTAGACGAACAACAACCAGTTGAACAGGCAGGATTTCGAAAAGGCTATTCGACGATTGACCACATTCATACGATTAGGCAGGTATTAGAAAAATATAAAGAATACAACAAAACAATTTATATAGCTTTTATAGACTACGCCAAGGCTTTCGATAGCTTACATCATGAATACATTTGGGAAAGTCTTGACGAACAAGGAATAACAGGTACCTACATCAAAATCTTAAAAACTATCTACTCGAACAGTAAGGCCAGAATACAGCTGGAATCCTTAGGAAAAGAATTTTGTATACACAGAGGAGTGCGGCAAGGAGACCCTCTATCCCCAAAATTGTTTTCTGCAGTATTGGAAAATGTCTTCCGCAGGCTAAACTGGAACAAGTACGGCATCAATATAAATGGGGAAAGACTTCATCACCTCAGATTCGCTGATGACCTGGTATTACTGGAAGAAAACCCGGGCAGTCTTGAGTATATGATCAATAATCTAAATGAAGAGAGTATGAAAGTAGGGCTAAGAATGAACACCAATAAAACCAAATTAATGACTAATAGTGTAAAAACAGAAATTAGGATAAAAGGAGATTTGCTGGATTATGTGGAAGAGTACATGTACTTGGGTCAAGTTATTTCTATAGAAGACCAGATGACGAAAGAAGTTAAACTCAGGATCGCAACTAGTTGGAAGAAATACTGGTCGCTGAAGGAGATAACGAAGTCCAAAGACTTAGGCATGTCAATAAAAAGAAAAACATTCAATTCTTGCATACTACCTTGCTTAACGTATGGTTGCGAAACTTGGACCCTCACAAAAGCACTAAGAGAAAAGCTCGCCAGAACACAAAGAGCAATGGAGAGGAGCATGACGGGATATAAACGTCAGGACAAAATTAGAAACATAGATCTCAGAGAAAAAACAAAACTCACCGACGTACTCATGCGAATCGATCTGCAAAAGTGGAGATGGTCAGGACATACGATGCGTGAAAAGGTAGGAAAGTGGAGCAGGAAGGTAATAGAATGGTACCCAAGAGACAGTAAAAGAAATCGAGGAAGACAGCACTCAAGGTGGGAAGACGAACTTAGATTAACTGCTGGACCAAAATGGAGAAGGGTCGCCCAAGATAGGCACCAGTGGAAATCGTTGGAGGAGGCCTTTGCCAATAGGCACACCGAACTAAGAGATATTTTATAGTTTATTTTGTATTTTTAACAATAGTGTAACAAATGTATATATTCGGAATAAAAGGCTTAATTATTATTAATTATTATTATTAATATAACTAATATACATAATTATAATTGATATGAGTACCTAGATTATAAAAATATATTTTAATTTGATTAAAAATATCTACCAACCATGTAACTTATATTTTTAAATTGTTCTCTTACAGAATCTACTTAGTAGATAAGACAAAAATCTAAATAAAAATCTAAATGAAAATCTAAATAAAAGTTTAAATAAAAATCTAAATAAAAATCTAAAATTGAAAATAATACAATATTCATAATATAATTATTATCTAATATACAAAATTATAATTGATATGAGTACATAGATTAAAAAAAATATTTTTTAATTTGATTAAATACCTACCAACCATGTAACTTATATTTTTGCATTGTTCTCTTACAGAATCTACTTAGTAGATAAAATAAAATAAAAACCTAAAATTGAAATAATGCAATATTCATAAATCAAATTTAACTAAGAAATAAAGATTTTCTAAAATTATTCAAAATGGTTTTCTGTCAAGCTTGTAACATTAACGTTCACAATTATTCTTCTCACAAAAAAACTAACATCCATAAATCTAATAACCTCATAAAAACTCAATTTGATAATGTTCGTATAATAGCTTGTGCTTTTAAAAACAAAATAGTCAGTTACAAAATAAATCCTCAAAGTTTTACTATTACACCTGAAAAGTTTTTAACTGAAGCTTCAGACACATGTTACTATCTAATTAAAGAATTATTAAAACAACATGTTTCTTTGAAAGTCAATTTCGAACTTTTTGTTTCCTACACTTTACCTAAAAATAACGAAATCAGTCTTAAATCTTTTAACACAAGATATGTAATTATACTTCAAAGTACAGATATATTATCCATATATCATGCATTTGCAGAAAAAATCTTAAATAAATGTTCCGAGTTCGAACTAAGTGAGTCAGGGTGGGCAATCGAATCGATAAGTCATTTAGAAATTAATTTCGTTAAATACAGTCCTTTGAGAGCAGGTTCTTATTTAGAATTACCTAAACGAATTCAAAATACGAAATCATGTCTAAACATAGTCAATAAAGATAATCACTGTTTTCTTTGGAGCATTGTGGCATATTTGTATCCAGCAAAGAATAACCTCAATAGAGTTATATCATATCCGCACTATTCTAAAGTGTTAAACATTTCTAATATGACATTTCCCCCCAGTATAGACGATATAAAATTATTTGAAAATTTAAATCCAAACATAAGTATTAACGTCTATGGTTTGGAGCAGAATTATGATGTAACAGGACCGTTATATAAAACGTTAAAAAGAAAACTTTATCATGTAAATTTACTTTATTTCAATAATAATGGTAAAAGTCATTTTTGCTATATTAAAAATTTCGGTAAGCTTGTACACAGACAACTTACAAAACATAAGTCTAAGATATATTTATGTGACGAATGTTTTGTGTATTTTGACTCACCAGAAAAACAATTAAATCATAGCTGCGCAAGAGTGCAGACTATACTCCCCGAAGAAAACTCGAAACTTTGTTTTTCAAATTTTAATAGGACTCAAAGAGTTCCAATTGTTATTTATGGCGATTTTGAAAGTCTATTACACGAATATTCAGACAAAAATAAATCCACATGTGTCGAAAATATACAAATCCATTTGGCAAGTTGTTATGGTTATTACATATTTTGTCAGTCTAAACCTGAATTAAATGAATTTAGATCCTATAGGGGGCCAGACTGCTCAAAAAAGTTTGTCGAATCTATTAGTCAAGATGTAATAAGACTTCATAGACTTATGTCAGAGATAAAACCCATAATTATTAGTAAAGATCAGCAAATGTCTTTAAACAACGCTAAACAATGTCATTTATGTAGGAAAACATTTTCTGATACTGACCTCGTTGTTGCTGATCATGATCATTTCACAGGAATGTATAGAGGACCAGCCCACAATGCATGTAATTTAAATGCAAATTCTTGCCCATTTATACCTGTCATATTTCATAATCTTTCTGGTTATGATTGTCATTTGTTTATAAAGGAACTTTCAGCTCTTTGCAGTCGTATAAATCTTATTCCTAAAAACAAAGAAAAATATATATCTTTTACAAAATTCGTCCCGATTGACAAAAAAAATGTAGCTCAGTTAAAGTTTATCGATTCTTTTAATTTTTTAAGTTCAAGTCTAGATAATTTAATAAAAACGATGAAAACAGATGATTTTAAAAATTTACGAAAGTTTTATAATGATGATTATTTATTTAATTTAGCATGCAAGAAGGGTGTTTACTGCTATGATTACATTGATTCATGGGATCGTTATAAAGATACTAAATTGCCAGATTCATCTAAATTTTATAATAAACTCACATCCCAATCTATTTCGGATGAAGATTATAATCATGCTTTAAATGTCTGGAATGCATTTGATATTTCTAATTTAGGGGAGTACACAGACTTATATTTGAAATGCGATGTCCTTCTTTTATGTGATGTTTT
The DNA here is from genome assembly GCA_949775005.1 of Orthosia gothica. Lineage (NCBI taxonomy): Eukaryota > Metazoa > Arthropoda > Insecta > Lepidoptera > Noctuidae > Orthosia > Orthosia gothica. The sequence continues at coordinate 3,029,911 of OX459036.1, read as the reverse complement.
TGAAAAGTTTAGAACAATGAGTTTAAAGTATTATAACCTTGATCCCTGCTATTATGTATCATCTCCGTCGCTGAGTTGGGATGCAATGTTATTATATACTCAAATTAATTTAGACTTAATTTCAGATATTGATATGTATCAAATGTTAGAACAAGGCATTAGGGGAGGACTTGCTCAATGTTCTTTAAGATATGCGAAGGCAAATAATAAATATCTGCCAAATTATAACAATAAGGAACCTGACAGCTATTTAATTTATCTTGATTGTGTAAATTTATATGGCCACGCCATGATGCAACCGCTTCCTACTCGAAACTTTAGGTTTTTAAACGAAGATGAAATAAATAATTTTAATGTAATGTGTATTTTAAATGATAGTGACACAGGATTTATTTTAGAAGTTGATTTATGTTATCCTCATAAAATTCACGAAGCTCATTCAGATTTACCATTTGCCGCTGAAAAGTTTGCTCCACCAGGTAGTAAAAATGTTAAATTAATTGCTAACCTGTATGATAAACATAAATATATCATTCACTATGTTCATCTTAAAGAATGTGTAAAAAACGGGCTTCTTTTACTTAAAATATATAGAATACTAGCGTTTGAACAAAGTTCATTTTTGGCTCCGTATATCTTGTTGAATACTACTCTCAGACAAAGAGCTTCTTCCGATTTTGAAAGAGACTTTTTTAAAAAACAAAACAATTCTATATTTGGCAAAACTATCGAAAACAAAAGAAAACAAGTTGATGTCAAACTGGTTAATGTATGGAAAGATATTCATAATAAAACTAACAAACTTTGTGGAGCTGAAAAATATGTAAGTGCTCCAAACTTCAAAGATTTATCTATATTTTCCGATACTTTAGTGGCAATCCAGTTAAAACAAACGAAAATTGTTCTTGATAGACCAATTTATATTGGCTTTACAATATTGGAATTGGCTAAGAGTCATTTGTATCGTTTTCATTACTCTGTGATGAAACGTCTATACGAAAATGATATTCAACTTTGTTATACTGACACTGACAGCCTTTTGTATTTAATATATACAGAAGATTTTTATGAGGATATGAAACAGAATATAAAATACTTTGATACGAGCAACTTTCAAACTGGAAATCAATTTAATATACATAAAGCAAATTGTAAAATACCAGGTTTTTTTAAAGATGAAATGGGTGGTGATATTATATCTGAATTTGTAGGTTTAAGAGCGAAATTGTATTGTATAGACTCGCTAGCTTCTTCAATCATCAGAGCAAAAGGTGTTAAAAAATCAGCGGTGAAAAAACTCGATATTAAAAAATATAAACGAGCTTTACGGTACAATGAATGCATAAGAGATGACATGTGTATTATAAAGTCAAAAAATCATAAGATTTTTACTCAGAAGATTAATAAGCTTGTTCTTAGTAGGGATGATGATAAAAGACAAATAATGGAAGATGGTTGTAATACTTTGCCTTGGGGGCATCATAAAACTGTATTTTAATTAAGTGTTCGATGAGATTACAATGCAAAAATTTAAGGTATCTATCAAAAATTAATAAAGTAAAATGTATTGATTGAAATATTATATAATATGAAATAAATCATTTGTAATCAAATAAGTGTGTTTGAATGTGATATACCCACTTCCTATTTAACTAAGTAAACAAAGAAAAATGAAACCCAGAATAGTTGATAGTCATAACATTTATTTAATTTACACTTAAATGTATTTTTTTTATCATAATTATTATATAGATCATTCACAGTCGACTATATAAAATAAAAATAATCTTAAAACAGTAATAAAACAATAAGTAACTAAATACAATAATTACTATCTTATTAACTAAAGTACACATATTTTGATAGTGCAAACTATTTATTATTAACAAGGTATATAAAAATAGTCTAAAACTGTTCAGGGTCACTCAATTTTTTCCCAATTTTTTTAATGAGGGTCTCTGCTGCTTCCATCACGTCGTCATAAGTTTCACGCGCCACATATTGCACAGTTACACATGCATTGTCACTATCACTATAATCATTTTCGTTCTTAGAGTCTTTAAGTTTATGCACTTCTAATTTAATTAAATGCCCTCGATTATCGCTTTCTCCTCGGCGAACAATATATGATGTTGTTGATCCTAATGGGCATTTCCTCTTTTTTGAAGACTTTTTAGAGGATTGGACTTGGTCATCTCCAGTGAGCAACTTTTCAACTTTAGCGTTCTGATTTAAGCCTTCAAAATATGGTTCGTAGTTGCCCTGAGAGTAAAAAAATGAGCTCATAACTGGATTTCCATTGAGGACCTCAGAGTTCCACTGCAAAAAAAAAAAGAAACGTAATTAGCATGTGAACAAAATAACAGTAGCGTAAGAAAAAAGAAAAACAACTCCTATGAAATATTAAACCAAAGACTACCTCATGAAAACTAGGTTGCTCCTGCTCTGCAGAAATAACATTATCATTGTCCAATATGCTAGGGCTGTAGGATGCCGGTGGTGGAGTTGCTTGAGACATTATTCTGAAAAAAAATATACTATCTATGAATAAAATTTAAACAGATATTATATTTATAACTTTTTGTTTGATTGGTTATCATTCAAACACTTACCTTTAGAATAAAAACAATATTTAAATCGCGAACAACAGCCTATGGTCCTACTTCAAGTCAGCTACTGCAATGAAGTGTAGTGTTTAATTACTTTTACATATCTAGAATATTCTCCTTTCAGTTATTAGTCATAAATACATTCATGTAAGACGAGAACATCAGTTGAGAACGATACAAGTCCAAACCTGTTGTTTAAATACTGCACTCACATATTCATATATAAACGTTAGTAAGTAATGAAAATAAATATTAGGCAAGATGAAGTTAATCAAACAACCCCTATCCCTGAACGTGAATAATATCAATTTCAATGACTCTGCTCGCCAGATAAGGCATAGTGCTCTATTGCCTAATACGATTCGTTGCATAATATGTGGACCCTCGAGCTGTGGCAAAACAAACGCTATGATCAGTTTATTGTTGCATGAAAATGGTCTTAAATTTCAAAATCTTTATCTTTACTCAAAAACTACTTTCCAGCCAAAATATCGTTACTTAAGTGAAGTATTAAGAAGAGTGCCTCAGATTAATTTCAAGGAGTTCAATGACAATAAAGAAGTCATATCTCCCGGTGAAGCTTTGCCAAATTCTATATTTATATTTGATGATGTTGCCTGTGAAAAACAAATAAATATTCGTAATTATTTTTCTATGGGTAGACATAAACAAATTGATTGCTTTTATTTATCGCAAACCTACTCAAAAATACCGAAACAGTTGTTACGGGATAACACCAATTTTCTTATAATATTTAAACAAGATGATGTAAACTTAAAGCACATCTATGGAGAACATGTCAACTCCGATCTACCATGGAATCAGTTCAAAGATATTTGTAAAACTGTTTGGAGTAATCCATATCAATTTCTTCTTATTAGCAAAGAATCACCATTAAATAATGGAAGGTACAGACAGAATTTCGATATTTTTTTAAAATTTGATTGACTGTGTATAAATATAAGTAAATAACACGCAAAAAGAAAAATTAGTATTATTTGTTCTTCAGCTGAATACAGTTGTTACAACATGGAGAAAAATATTAAAATAGAATTAATTAAGTCTGTAAACTCTATAAAGAATAAAATAAAACAAATGAAGAACCAGGAAAACTCAATGAACTTGTCACTCGATAAAATGCTAAAACCTGTCACAGATCCGCTTAAAACTCTAGTTGATTCTAATAAATATATGGAAAAAATAAAACATTTAGAAAATACAGCACTCACTAATTCTGAAGGCAATGAATTGGATGACATCAATACTAGCTCATTTACAAGTTTTGAGGATTGCTACGATCCAAAACTAAATTCTACCCAATCCCCTAAAAAGTCTAATAAAATGGAATTACCAGATGATTTAGAAATTTCATTAGAGGGCCGCGATATCCATGATATTTATGATGGTGTAAATATACCGTTTGGAATAAGAAGTGTAAACAAAACTTTATTGATGGGTAATTCAGCAGTATCATTTTCTAAAATTGATAGTTTAAATGACGATAGTGACATTTTAATTAAAATCGATGACAAAACCTATAATTTAACCCCTGGCCTGAAGGAACTTTTACTTCGAAGAAAACCTGATTTAAAATTAATTTCGAGCAAAGATAAACTTGTCTATAAGGATATGCTGCATTTTACAAATGCTCATAAGAGAGATTTTAATCCTAATGGACAAATACGAGGCGATAAAGGAATAAAATATCGTGAAATAATTAAACCACTCTTTTCCGAATCGTCAAACGATAATAAACTTGTTCACACTAAACTTGGAGGAAACTTGCCCATGCTAAAAAAATACAAAAAAAACACTGACTTGGTATATTGGGATGATCCTAACGAATTGGTTGAGAGATTGAAACTATTAGTTGCTTCAAGAGATGCTGGCAATACAAACCATGATAATGAAATTTTATCGATAATTGAAGAATTAAAAGAAGCTGACATAATTAAAGAATAAATAGTGATAATAATATGCTTTTCATTCAGTATTATAGATGGATTCAAGACAAATGTACTAAATTCTAAAATGAGCAAAGCTGACGTAGTAAACGAAATACATAAAAATGTGAGGGTGAACTTTCCACGAAGACATGTTATTATGAAAGATGTAGATGACCTGTGGCAAGCAGACTTAATGGATATGCAATCAATTTCAAAAGAAAATAAAAATTATAGATTTATTCTTACCGTTATTGACACATTTTCGAAATATGCTTGGGCCTTCCCTCTGAAAAGTAAAACCAAAGATGATGTATGCAAATCTTTCAAAACGTTGCTAGCTACAGGGCGTGTTTCGAAAAATCTCCAAACGGATAATGGTACAGAATTTTATAATAATAAATTTCAAAAGCTTATGAAATCTAATCATATCAACCACTACTCAACCTTCTCAACAAAAAAGGCTTCAATAGTTGAACGATTTATCAGAACATTGAAATCTAAACTGTATAAAGAATTTAGTTTAAAAGGCAACTATAATTGGATAGTCAATACCCTTAATAATGTTATTCATAAATATAATCACACTTACCATCGGACAATTCAGGAAATCCCTGCTAATGTGGATAACATTAATAAAAAACGTATATTAGAAAGGTATTTAAGGCTGGTAAAAAACGAAAGAATAAGAAGCAAGTATAAAGTTGGTGATTATGTCCGTATCAGTAAGTACAAAGGAACATTTGAAAAAGGATATACCCCCAACTGGTCGATGGAAATATTTAAAATTCGAAAAATACAAAATACAATTCCTATCACCTACTTAATTGAAGATACGATCAGAGGTCAGCCTATTTTAGGGGCATTTTACTTACAAGAGCTGCAAAAGACAAAACATCCCCATGTTTATCTAGTTGAGAAAGTTCTTAGAAGAAAAGGAAACAGGGTTTTAATAAAATGGTTAGGTTTGTCATCTGCTGAAAACAGTTGGATTGATCAATCGAATATTTTATTATAAATAAAATTAACTTTACTAACTTTACAACAAATACATTAATGAATCGAATAAGTATTTATTAAAGTGTTCATTCAAGATTCATTAGTCTTATGATGTGTATTGGAGAGAGTAGTCTTCTCAATTGGCTTATAAACAATTTACCGTTTGAATTACACTTACCAGGATACAATTATTGTGGTCCTGGTACGAAATTAATTAAAAGGCTTACACACGGAGATAAAGGTATTAATAAATTAGACGAATATTGCAAAGAACACGACATTGCCTATCACAAATCATCAAACTTAAAGGATCGTCACAACGCTGATTTCGTTTTGTTAAAAATGGCGAAAGAGCGAGCGGCTGCCTCGGATGCGAGTGTAAGCGAAAAACTCGCAGCACACTTAGTAAGCAAGACAATGTCTGCAAAAATTAAAAGTGGTGCTGGCCTAAAAAAAAGTAGCAAAAAGTGCTCTCAAAAAGTTACATCTGGAAAAGGATTAAAAAATAAATTTAAAAATGTTATAACTAAAACAAAAAGACACATGAAAAAATTAAAACCTAAATGCAAAAAAGTGGCAATAGAATATGCTATGGCCGCAGCCAGAGAATTAGCTAGTGATTTATCCATTAAACTTCCTCGAGTTATTCCTATACCAAAAACTGGCGGTGTATTACCTTTGATTCCTATTTTTGCTGGATTATCAGCGGTGGGAGCATTAGCAGGCGGTGCAGCTGGTATTGCCAAAACCATAAATGAATTCAAAATGGCTAGAAAGCTGTTGACCGAATCGAAAAGACACAACGAAAAAATGGAAGCTCTCTGCATTGGGAAAGGACTACACCTTAAATCACATAAAAACGGTCTTGGAATTTTTTTATCGAATAAAAAAAACTAAAATATCGGCTACCCAAACGAGCCTTAACTAACTTTGACATTTTGAAGTATGGAAATAGTATTCCCTATTTTAGAGGAGTCTTTATGAGAGACGAGCTTCCTAAAAGTCCGTTTAAAAAAGAATGTGGAGTTATTAATTTAGATAGTTCTAAAGATCCTGGCTCTCATTGGGTAGCCTATGCAAAATATAACGAATATATTGAGTACTTTGACAGTTATGGAAATCTTAAGCCTCCAAAAGAATTTATAAAATACATAGGTTCTCAAGTTCACTACAATTATGATAATATACAACGCAATCATCCTTTCAATTGCGGCCATCTCTGTTTAAATTTTTTAAAGAATTTTTGGAGTAGTCAAGGGATAAAATAATGAGGATCTTCTTAACGAGTTCAGTATGCAAGCATGTCTACAACGGTTACCATCTCTGGAAATAAATCTGAATTGGTGTCATACTTTCAACCATCTCTGCATTTAACAAATCAATACGAATGCGGTTTGTTATACTTTTCAGTGTTAAATTCAAGACCAAATGTACCCATCAATAACAGCAGTCTATCTGTAATCAGAATCGAGTGTGATCTTGTACATGGTTCGTACTGCAACGGATTACCAACTCATTTTATTCATGAATTTATATTTGATACTGCTCCAAGTCATCAGTACGTAGAAATACCGCGAAACGTTATTTACTTTCCAGTGAACAAAAATATAATTTCATCCATATCTATTAGGATTGTTGATCAATTTGGTTATTGTATTAACTTTGGTGAAGAACTTAATATTCAACTACGTCTTCATTTAAGAAAAACAAAATGATAGTATATTATAAAAACACTCCTGTGAAAATAAAACGTCTTATTCCTTCTACGGCCTCTACGGAGCATAGACGTAAGAAAAAAGTTAAGAAATTAACTGAAGGAAATAAAGATTTTCTTAGAGCCCTAGGTTTTAAAGTATGAATATACTACAGATTACCGAATTACCACACTTCGATAGTTCGATCGAAAGTTATGAAATCCATTCATATAATCCCTACAATAACAGCTTTAGAGAAAACGATGAAATCAGAATCCCCATACATCAACAAGACATATACGTGCTACCATCAGCCAGTTCAATTTACATCGAAGGCCAAGCAAAACTGTTCGGTAAAGATGGGAATCCAATCAAGAAAAATGTTACGTTCACTAATAACCCTATTATGTCTTTGTTTCAAGACATCAGGTACGAAATGAATGGTATTGAAATAGATCGAATAAAAAATTCTGGAATAACTTCAACTATAAAATCATACATCTCATTAAATGAAGGTGAAAATAAAGTTGCTGCATTATGGGGTTGGAAGTTAAACGGATTCGAAAATGATGGTCATTTTAGTATTGTGTTACCGTTAAATAAGATTTTAGGGTTTGCAGAGGATTACAATAAAATCGTTATAAATTGTAAACACGAGCTTATATTAAATAGAAGTAACTCTAACTTAAACAGCGTTATTCTTACTGATGATGTTGTCAATTTTCAAATAGATATGCAAAGAGTTCAATGGAGGATGCCACACATAAAAGTGTCAGATCGAGAACGATTAACACTTTTAAAGCATTTAGAAAGAGATAAATCCATTCAAATGGCTTTTAGAAATTGGGATTTATATGAATATGCTTTACTACCTAAAACTACAAAACATTCTTGGTCAGTTAAGACTGCTTCACAATTAGAAAAGCCTAGATATGTAATATTTTGCTTACAAACTAATAGAAAAAATAATAAAACGAAAGACAGTTCACTATTCGATCATTGTGAGGTGACAAACGTTACGCTCTTTTTAAATTCACAATATTATCCTTATGAGCCTTTGGGTTTAAAGTTTTCTGACAGCAAATACAGTATATTATACGAAATGTATGTAAAATTTCGTCAGTCGTATTACAACTGTCCAGCAGACCCGTTGCTCGGCCTAAAGGACTTCAAAGAAAAAGCTCAAGGCAAAACGATAGTCTAAAATCAGGTCCAGTGGATGTCCGGTTAGAAATTGAATGTTCAACGCCAATACCTGATAAAACAACTGCATATTGTTTGATTATAAACGATCGACTTGTGGAATACAAACCTCTTAGTAACATTGTACGCAGGTTATCATGATTGCTATTGTAGATATTCAAGGCTTTCGAACAGAAACAGATGAATTTATAATAAAAGAAATCGCTATATTGTATAATAAAAAAATTCAATGGTTTTTAATTAAGCCACCATTTCCATTTTACTATTTGACGAAAGCAGAAAAGAAAGCAAGTTAGTTGGATTGAACGTAACAGAAAGATATATTGGCGTGAAGGATTTGTATCATATTCCAATTACCAGAATACTATTGTTGACATTTTAAGAGATAAATGTGTCTATGTTAAAGGTTTTGAAAAAGTATTGTGGTTAAAAAATATATTAGAAAACAGTAATAGTAATATATTTAATTTAGAAGACAAAAGTTGTCCTAGTTTGTTAAGTCTGTACAATCAATATAAAAATTCTCAAGATTTGTATAGTTGTACTTATCATGACTCTGTATGTGCTTTAAAAAATGTATTGTGTTTAAATAAATGGTGCAATGATAATAAAAAATAAAATTACATTTTCTTCTTTAATTTCTATACTACGGTAAAACGCTTCCTATCCCTCCCAATCACGATAAGGTCGTCAAATCATTAAAAGCTGCTGTCTGTAGCTAGACGGTGTCATTATCCGTTTACCTGTAAAACGGAACATGTCTCAAAATAACTACAAACCTCGTTATGACATGTATAATACTTATAAAATGCGTGAATTTTCATTTAATTATTACTGGGCAACGGCTGACTCAAAGAAAAGATTAGTGATGGAAATGGCTGACTCTGGATTCTTTTATTGTGGAAACAGTATAAATGATAAAGCAGCATGTTTCTCATGCGGAGGTGTTATAGAAGATTGGGAGATATATGACGATCCTTGGATGCAACATGCTATACATTTCCCACAATGTTTTTATTTAAATGCTGTGAAGGGGAGAGAGTTTATATTTAATACGCGATGCAAAATATAAATCGAGCATTGCTTATTTATCGAAATAGAATTATGGTTCTGAATCACGTCTATAGAATTGGGGGTTCTGAATCACGTCTATAGAATTGGGGTTTCTGGATCATGGATCGAGCGCAGCGAGAACAGGTGATCCAGAACCCCCAATTCTATAGACGTGATTCAGAACCCCCAATTCTAACCTACTAATCTGCGCCATTGTGCTCCATTGTGTGGCCGGTCGCCTATCGTGGCCTGCTCACTGCTTAGTCACTGTCTCGGGTTTAACTTGATGCCTCTATGAGTAGACAAGAGCGTAGGTTTGGTGGGTGTTAAAATAATTGTATTTGAATAATTTAACTCAAAGTTCGTTATTGTTCTTAACTCACTGGAGCTTAAAACAATAATGAAATTTCATAGCGAACTAGTATACAACCAGAATTATTATATTAGTATAACTTAGTTTAAATTTAGTTACGATGTTTTTCAAATGTTTTACTTTGAAAGCGTGGTGGACCATGGGCAACACACGGTCTTTTCTAATATATGAGTTACCTACACCATAAACTTAAAATTGAAAATAGAAAGAAATGTAAATATATTTATTCAACACAGGCACAACACAACAGCAACAAATATGGAGTAAAAGACAAAAAAGAAATGCAAAAACAAATTACGCTTCACGTGCCCATACATGAGACATTCAGCGCTGGTTTTCAGTTGGCAACCCGCAGCGACACACGGAAGTGGGAAACAAAATAATCTATACATAATCTGACATGATTGAAATGGAAAAAAATAATAATAAATAAAAATAAAAAACTTTTTTGCAAAAAAATACTACCGACTTCCAAATGAAAAACTACAAAGTGAAAAATAACTTAACTCTTGGAAGTCGGTGTCTTACGTAGGAACCATTTTTTTTCGATATGGACACCGACTCCCAAGAAATAAGTTATTTTCCACTTTGTAGTTTTTCATTTGGAAGTCGGTAGTATTTTTTTGCAAAAAAGTTTTTTATTTTTCCCTTTTTAGTTTTGCCTACCTAATAGATACGAAAGTTGTTTCCTATGGTCCCTATAACGCCGAATAGATTACCCGAATAACATGAAACTTGAACATAACTGGTGAAATGAGAGATCTGCGTACCCCTTTAGAGCGTACTGGCGTGATTATATGTTATGAAATGGTATAAACAATAAACAGACATGCGATTGCAACAATCCCGAGTGTGTTGCCGTTATTTATTGAAGAGTTCTGTTGTATATCTCCGAAGTTCTTGATCAGACCTTCACCAAATTAAAATGGGACCAATTTCAAAACATACTCTTCCAAAAAAAAACAGAATTTTCAAAATCGGTCCACAATTGACGGAAATATCGGTGAACATACAAAAAAAAAAAAAAAAAACAAACATAAAGTCGAACATAGAACCTCCTCCTTTTTGGAAAGTCGGTTAAAAATAGCACGGTCATGTTGTTATTTCCATGAAACCATTTGCAGGCACAATGCTGAAGCAAGCCAGATTTTCAGGACCATCGAAATTAATTTACCAGAAGTACACATCACATAAACATTATCGTCTTCTCAAGAACGACATACTTTTAAAAGCCTTCACAAAAATACATTCATCAAAAAACCTCGCACCACAGTTAAAATTCCAGAAATCATTAAAAGTTTAAGATGATAATAAACGGGCGGAGCCGGCGACAAAGTACTAGCGACCAATATCACAGATATTGCGGCCCGTAATCCGGTTGACTCCGTTTATAACCAGACCGACATTACTGGCTCCAACCGGTTCGAACCTGATATTAAATTAAAACCCGGACACGATGTGGTGGTCACGGCGATTTTTTTATTTTGTAAAGTTCTAAGGCTAAGGTTTTTCTATACCGATATTATAAAGAGGATTTTTTTTATTTGTTTGTTTGTACCGAATAGGCTCCGAAACTAGTTGACCGATTTCATAAATCTTGTACTTATGGAAAGCTACATTATTCCCGAGTAATATAGGCTATAATTTTTGATATATTACTCGTAAAATTGCATTATTGTAACCCTAATTCGCAATATTTTGCCTATAAAATTCATTAACTGGCGTGCGCTGAGAAATCTATTGATGATATATAAAAATTATGTACTACATGATTAAAGTACTCATTATTAACTACATAGAAGTCTGGGCGAGAATATATCATAGTTAAGTGACAATAGCAGCTTTTGTGTTCTAAAATTTAATTAGATCGCCGGTAGAAACAAAAGTTGGTTACACGCATTGCAGTATTAATTCTTATTCAAATAATTAGTTTAACAAATTGGTAGGTAGGTAGGTAGAGTAGGGTAATTAGGGTATGTAGGGTAGGGTAGGGTCAGCTTAAGTAGGGTATGTAGGAGCGCAGCCAAGGGGGTCAGCTAGTTAAGTATAAGTTTCAAAAGTAAAAAAAAACTAAACTAACAAAATAAAGGGGTGAAATGTTTGTAGTAGATTTTGCCGAGAAGCATTGATACAATTACAAAAAATCTTTAACTCGAAGAAAGCTATTGCTGAGCGTCTGTCGAAATAGTTCAAGGGAGAAAAGGCGCGGCAAAATGCAAGTACTTCGTAATAATATAAATATTTGGTACCTACTACAGGAAAAGTATTCTATTGTAGTCTTGCAAGCAAGACTTTTTCACTTCAACATTAGAATGAAATTCCTCTTTTATAGAAAGTTTTGCCTGGATTCCAACTGTAGAAAAATGCTATACAGTAGTCACAGTGGATCTTTGTATCTCTGAGGTAAGCTCTGCGAACTATTGCGCAAGAAACAGTTTGTCATCCAGTATACTGCATCGAGTAAGCGAGGTAGGACGATGCGACAAACGTAAGTGAGTGAAAGAGGCTGTTATACAATGCTATCTTATACGTCGACTTTGATACGAAAATAGCAACTGCGCAGGGTCTTGCAGCCATGCAACTTCCGAGATACAAAGATCCGCTGTGACTACTGTACCTGTATGTGGGACAGTGCTTTCTTCTTTTGTATTGTGTGGTTCTTTCATATAATATAAACTAACATTAATGCTACATTTTCAAAAACTAGTACTTTATATTGCTAGAGTGGCCCAGTAGGTGCCAGTGGCATTCTTTTAGATCGTCAAAGGTGCAAGTAAACGGGCATCTAGGATATGGTCTGGGTACCTACTGTGATTTCTTAAAGACATCATGTTACTAGTGCAATAGTGAGACGGAGTTATACGGGACAAATAGCACTTGTATTCTCTTTTGCACAACGGAATCATGAAGGCATTACAATGTTGTAGAAAGGCTCCTGATTACAAGCACCGCATTGGCACTGGGTAGTGAGTAACTTTAAACATTCGCATAAGTTATTTTTATTCTTTTTTTCAGATTTGCGACGGCAGTGTTTCAACAGCAGCGTCCAGAAAAAGGAAAAAACAGCGATAAGGAAACAACAAACAGACAGAAATAAAACCTTACTGTTTGACGTCATTAACTTTATTGTTATACACTCGAACATTGTCTCGTGTTCAGGACATTTTTCAGGAAAATAATTACATAACATAATGTCTGTATGTCCCGAAGGTTTTTATATTTTGATTATTAACGATTACAAGTGACGTGGTGGCCTAGTGGCTAAGACCCCGAATCTCATGTTTGAGGTTGTGGGTTCAAATCCGGGCAAGTACCCATGTGACTTTTTCAATTCATGTGTACTTTCTAAGTTAAAATTCATGTTTACTTTCCAAGTTACAATTCATGTGTATTTTCTAAGTACAGGCCAGTGACAGAAAAGTTTAAAGGAAACTGTTTGTCTTGGTATGATCATGTGATAAGGAAGGATGAAACGCATGTGACTAAAAGAGTTATGAATATAAATGTGGATGGATGGAGAGGGAGGGGACGGCCAAAAAATGGATGGACTTTACTCTAGACGCTTTTACCTGCACGTTTTGGGGGCCGAGTCACCCACGTCCGTAGGAGAGTACCCTTAGATTCCCTACACGTGGTCCCCGGGTGGTGCAAATCAGGTGACACAACTGGTGGTAGGCTTCGGCCGAAGGCTTGTGACCACCCACTGAGCAAAGACGTACCGCCAAGCGGCCTGGCCGTGTTCCGCATACGATGCTCAGTGTAGCCATCTAGAGGAGTTGGGTCGAGATAGCTGTTCCACTGCAAGCAGACCAGTCTGGCGCGCGCTGTTATGGGCGTATCGGGAGACTAGTCTAGGAGGGTAGCGGGATCCGAGGCACGGTGCACCGCTGGCCGACCGCAGGTAGTTGGGGGCCCAAGTAGTGTGCCAGCCACACATGAAAGGCTGCCCCGCCAACTGTCGAAAAATCCCGGAATGCACTATCGTGCTGGTTGGCGACCAGAAGGGAGGGCCCGATAGACATTCCGGGGGGGCTCGGGCGTCCCCGCAGTCTCCGGGCTAGTGCCCCAATGATGGTGTCCTTTCAGTGCGTGTCTGAAGGTTAGCAGCGTGGAACCTCGTCTCACTTCCTACTCCTCTCTTCCATTCACTCTTCTTCAAATCAAAATGCCAAGGATAAGAAATACAGGTTATAAACAGCGGCTGCACCCCCTCCCACACAAAGTGCACCTCACCAACATTAGAGGTCTGCACTCAAATCTCTCTGCAGTCCACTACCACCTGGAGACTGAAAAACCAGCGCTGTTTTTCCTTACGGAGACGCAGATAGCAAGTCCGTCAGACGCGTCGTACCTATTTTACCCAGGGTTTACCCTGGAGCACAATTATAAACCGCGCGCGGGAGTGTGTATGTACGCCCGTTACGACACTTGCTATCGGCGTCTCCGTAACCTTGAGGACCCAAGATTTTCGACGCTGTGGGCTCTAGTGGACACAGGTCTGGATAAAATTATCTACGCCTGTGTCTACCGCTCGCACAGTGGAGATCAGGAGACAACCAGGCTCACAGAGTACCTCAGTGAGGCGGCTGATGCGGCACAGCAGCGGTACCCTTCCGCCCAATTAGTGTTACTGGGGGACTTTAATGCCCACCACCAGGAGTGGCTCTTCCCATACCAGTGCACTGACCATGCTGGACGGGAGATGCGTAAGCTTGCGCTTGCGCTTAACCTTACCCAGCTGGTCCAGGGGGCAACGAGGGTGCCGGATGTTGATTCGCACACGGCCAATTGCTTGGACCTTCTGCTGACAACAGAGCCAGACCGATACTCCGTGTCGATAACTTCACCTTTGGGTAGTTCCGACCATTGTCTGGTGAAGTCTGTGTCCGTCTACTCCCCGCCCGATCCCAGCCCAAGAGGCACGCGGTGGGTTTGGCGATACAGGTCAGCAGATTGGGATGGCATGCGATCTTTCTTCGCATGTTATCCTTGGCAGCCTACTTGCTTTTCTTCGGATGATCCTACGGCGTGCGCGGACAACGTGACGGATGTGTTGCGTCAGGGAATGGAGTACTACATTCCGTTTTCTGACGTAACAATGACCAATGTTGACCGGCCATGGTTTGGCGCTGAATGTCATCGCGCCGACGCGCTTAAACATGAGGCGTACCTGGCAGGGGTTTACGCTCGTTCGCGCAAAGCGAGTGACGTGGGTCAAAGGAAGAAAGCCTATAACAGGGCTGCCAAGTCCTGCAAGAAGGTGTTGAGAAGGGCTCGGTTCGAGCACATTGGCCGAATAGGGGCCAAACTTGCTTCTTACCCAGCAGGTAGTAAAGCGTTTTGGTCCCTGGCTAAGTTGGTCGAGTCCAACTTCAGCTGTCCCTCACTACCACCACTGCTGAAACCCGACGGGTCGCTGGCCCACTCTGCTGAGGAGAAGGCAAATTTATTTGCCTCTCTTTTTGCGGAATCTTCACGTCTGAACCCTGGTGACGCGCGGCCCCCTTCTTATCCTGATGGATGCGAGACGAGTATGTCGGACATTCGTATCCATCAAAAGGACGTCCGTAAGGTACTGCGCAACCTCGACGTGAACAAGGCTAGTGGCCCGGACGGAATACCAGCAATAGTTCTCAGAACCTGTGCGCCTGAACTGTCTCCGATCTTGACACGCCTATTCCGCCTTTCGTATGAGACTGGAAAAGTGCCGAATGCTTGGAAGCTAGCTAACGTACAGCCCGTGCCCAAGAAGGGTAGTCGATCTGACCCGGCCAACTACAGACCCATCTCTGTAACGTCCATACTCTGTAAGAGTATGGAGCGTGTACTTAAAACGAAGCTCCTGGCATACCTAGAATCTAACGATATCCTTAGTGACCGCCAATACGGCTTCCGCCGAAATCGGTCTACTGGGGATCTTCTAGCGTATGCCATTCACATCTGGAGTGAGGCCATCGAGAGACACGGGGAAGCGCTTGCCGTCTCCCTCGACATCTCGAAGGCTTTTGATAGGGTCTGGCACGAAAGCCTTATTGGTAAGCTTCCTTCATTCGGTTTGCCCGGTGGTCTGTGTGATTGGATTGCAGACTTCCTGAGAGATCGGTCCATTCGAGTGGTTATCGATGGCTGCTCGTCGGACCAATTGGATATCAATGCCGGGGTCCCTCAGGGGTCGGTACTCTCAGCAACTTTATTCTTGCTGCATATTAACGATCTGCTTAAACCCGGCACCTTTGGGTATGCAGACGACAGCACTGTTGCTGAGAGATACTTGTCCAACGCTCGTGCTACCGGGCCTCAGATCCGGTCTCTCCGGGAGGCCATGGTGGAGCGCTTGAACCTGTCCTTGCAGGCAGTCTCCGAATGGGGCGATGCCAATCTCGTCAGGTTTAATGCCGCTAAAACCCAGGCGTGTCTTTTTTCCGCTAAAAAGAGCCAATTTTACCCAGATCCAACTTTCCGAGATGCGACCGTGCCAATAACTGACCATCTTGAGCTTCTTGGCGTTACGTTGACATCTACTCTCAATTTTGGCCCTTACATTGAGGCAAAGGCTCAGCTGGCTGCCAAAAAGCTGGGGATCCTTGCAAAGGTGAGACGGTACTTCA
This sequence comes from Orthosia gothica, assembly GCA_949775005.1. Lineage (NCBI taxonomy): Eukaryota > Metazoa > Arthropoda > Insecta > Lepidoptera > Noctuidae > Orthosia > Orthosia gothica. The sequence goes on along the minus strand of OX459036.1, from coordinate 3,013,429 downwards.
CGCCGGAACAGCTCCTCAACTTGTATCAAGCGCAAGTTCGATCATGCATGGAGTACTGTTCTCATCTCTGGGACGGATCAGCCAAATACCAGCTTGACGCACTAGAGTCGATCGAAAAGCGAGCCAAGAGGCTCATCGGCGATGAGGCGCTGGTCAAGTCAAAGCTCCAGAGTCTTGAACATCGTCGCCGAGTTGCCAGCCTGTCGGTTTTTTATCGGTTACATTTCGGGGAGTGTGCGATGGAATTGCACGATATAATTCCACCTAGCCCGTTCCATCATCGGACTACCAGACGTACGGCGATGCGCCATCGATACATGGTAGACATCCCACCCATACGCACAAAACGTTTTGGGAACACTTTTATTATGCGTACAGCTAAGGAGTGGAATTCCCTGCCGGAGTCTGTGTTTCCCGATAGCTACAATCTAGGGGTCTTTAAGTCAAGAGTGAATAGGTTATTTCTAGGCAAGCGTGTTTCACCGTCGACCACATCATCGCTTACCATCAGGTGAGATTGTGGTCAAGCGCGAGCCTATAGGTTATAAAAAAAAAAAAAAAAAAACGTCTTATTACATCGTTCTGATATATGTGTATTTTTTTAACAATAATGATGTAACCAAATACTTGTAATTACAATTTATTGATGGCAAAGAGTGTCCGCGGAGTTTATTACACGTTTTTCTCCACAGAAACCTACTGACGCTTGGGAATAAGCTTCATTTAAGTAATTTCTGTTGACAATTCAAACGTGCCTACACCACTGTAGTTGAAATAAAAATCTTCATTTTTTTTATGGATCCTGGAATCAAACCCAGTACCACATGCTCAGCAATAGCTCTTGCGGCCACTAAACCAACGAGGCAGAAAATATTTTATCGAAAAATTTCTTGTAAATACGAGGAATTTGAAGTTTATGAGAAAATAAACTGAAGAAGCTTTTCTCGGAAACAATGTTTCCTTAAGTCTGCAGTAATTTTGGCAATGTTGTATGACTTATTCTGGGAAAATTTTCTTCTTGGTTAAATTGTTTGTTTGGGGACCTTTTTCGGACATCATTAAGTAACTTTGAGAGCTATAATGTTGCTTATTTCTTAGGACATGGTTTTAGTATCCAAAGTTTTAATTGACCACTATCTCGCCTGATGGAAAGCGATGATGTGGTCGACGATGGAGCACGCTTCCCTAGAAAACACCTATTCACTCTTGACTTAAATTAAAATAGTTCATAACATCACGCATGTATTTCCCAAAAGGGTTCCACAGAGGTGCATAGTACCCACATTTGGCCAGTGAAGTTCAAGTCCCATGTAAAAGAGGGTGAGCCTTTACCCATGAACCGGACACTAATCCAGACTCCCATCACTGAGAAATTTAACGCTTTGCTTGGTCTCCTGTTCAGCAATAGTGCTTACGACCCAAAAAAGCAATCGAGTAATTTTACAATGAAAAAATACACAATCAATACTTATAATAAATCTGTGGAAAAGTCATTTATGTACATAGAAAATATTTCCAAAAAAATAGCCAGGGTGTAAAAGGATAACCAACAGAACCCATTTGCAGCATTTTTGGAATGTTTTGTCTGTTTAGTTGTGCACGCATCACCTTAAATGTACGAAACGGAAATAGATAACTTTAATACATAAATATTGTGAGTAACTTGACGTATTACTTAGTTTTTGTTTCATCGCAATCGGTTCACTCTATCAAAATTTAGATGAATTTAAAGTGTTCAAGTAAAATTATCTCAACACACGCAATTTATTTACTCGGTCAGTTGAACTCCATATTCGATAAATAGCGTTGTGCATTCAAAGTTATTTTCTGAATGGCGGTGTTTAGATTTTCCGCTAAAGAACGACCTTAGAAAAGACAAATGGTAGGTAGGTTAGGCAGGAAGATGAGTAGGGTAGGTAAGGAGGTATGTAGGGTAGGGTAGGCAATTGACGGGAGCGAAACCGCGGGCAGTCGTCGAATAGTCGTTTATATACATCGAATATATTTTCAAAAATATTGATATTTTTGAAAATTTTAAAATCTCTTCGCTGTACACAGGGCTTGTGACATTAATAAGCCCATGCTCCTAAAACCTGATATTTATGCGACGCATGGACTAATAAAATGAAAAACAGTATCGTACCAATTGACTCGCATATTGTCGCCGGTACCGGGTGATGTCGTAATCAATGAACGACACATTCCTCGGCAATCACGCGCCGAGACCGACTGCCATTAGATTCATATCGGTTTCCAATACACCCGGGAGCTGATGTTCGTACGATGGCGACGAATAAATGTAAATGAATAATTATGTATGTAGCAATTTTTTTATACATTTTAATATGTTCTGTCGATGGTTTGCTGATTTATTTTATATATTAGCTTCTGCCAATGGCTTTGCCCACGAGAATTTCTGAAACTATGCCAAAAACACGCACTCCCGGAATAAAAAATATTCTATATCCTTCTACAAGGGCCAATCAACCTCTATCACTTCTCCTCATTAGGCGTGTAAACATAACATACAAATAGACAGAGTTACCTCATTTATGTAGGACTAGCTTGCCGCACCTGTTCTCCTGGGGCCTATCCCACAGGAACCGTTCAGTTTGCGATAAAAAGTACCCTATGGCATTCAGCAATTGTATTTATTTATAACGGTTGTTAAGTAACCAATTACAGTAAAAAAGTATAATTAAAAAAAAACACATTAAAATATACAAAATTAACAAAGTAAAATTTTAAGTCAAAACAAAAAGCCTCTCACCATGCCAATTACATTTTGGTCTATTAATTCGCAAACAAATCGTTTGTTGGATTATATCTACACTAATTTTATAAAGAGGAAAGATTTGTTTCCAAGTTTGTTTGCAATGGATAAACTCAAAAACCACTTAACCGATTTTGAAAATTATTTCACCAGTAGAAAGCTAAATTATTCCTGAGTAACATAGGCAATTTTTTATTATAAAAACGGGTTATCTTGGGCAGGAACGAAGCCGCGAGGAAAAGCTAGATAATAATATAGGTTTTATTCTGTAAAAATATTTCGTAATTGGATTAGTAGTTCTAGAGATTATAACCTTCTACGAACATCAGCATAATTTAAGCCGACAGAATTCCACTGCTGGACATATACCTCACCAAGCGTAGCTACACTGACCGATCCTGTGTGTCTACAAACATCTTCATCATCATATCAGCTGAAAGACGTCCACTGCTGGGCATGGGCCTCCCCCAAGCGTCGCCACATTGACCGGTCCCGTGCGTCCCGCATCCAGCAGATCCCCGCAACCTTTACTAATCTACAAACCTAAGAATAATTAGTCATCATCTATATAACATTACTTACGATTAAATTAACGGCTGTTATTGTAGAGTAATCGAGCAAAATTTTAACAATCCCTAATAATTTATCCGAAATAAAGCAAAAACGTTTTTCTTAAAACTCATTCATATTCGCTCCATTATTAGCAGTTGGCTTGTAAATTATGAGTTCTTAAAAATATTTATTGCTTTAATAAGTACTTACTGTTTTTAATAGACTTCTTTACGGCTAAATCAGTCAATTACGGTAAACGTGTTTAGTTCAACCATAGTGATGTGATCGTATACAAGTCATATACATCGGTACCTTACATACACTCTAAATAACCTTACTCAAAGAGCTTATGGTGACCCCCCTGATATTATCTTATAATATAATACGTATGGAAAGTTTGGATGGATGTATGTTTCTTACTCACTCTCGCCAGAATGGCTGAACGGATCCGGATGAAATTTGGCACAGCGATAGATTATAGTCTAGAACAGCTCATATGATATTTTTACCTTGGGATAAAATTTTATTTCAAAAACTTTACCTCCTTCAGGTAGTAAATAACATGCTACTATTGACAATTTGATTGAGAGAGGATGGCTTCAAGTGCAGGCATTGACTGATAGCCATAGATAGAGTTAAAATTGTGCCTACCTCTACTTTACTTCCAAAATTTTACAGGTTAAAGTTAAGTTTGAAGAATACCTAACTTACAATACTAAATTCAGGAACCGATCATTAGAATTTAGAGCCCGATCACGTAACTGGTCTGTGGATAATCCATTTACTGTGAACGGCCGTATCGTCTACAACAGTGGGCCCGCACCGATCGACACAACAATGCCAGCTGATGAGTTCACGCGGACGTATCTTCAGTCGGTGGGAACAGCAGACTTATTACTAGTGCTCTTCATGCGGCACCGCTTGCGTAATGTGGGCTAAAGGTACATGCGAATACTCATCGGTCGATTGTGTTCTAGTATAGGCTGTGAAGATGAAAAGATGAACTAGGAAGTACACTGTATATGTTTTTACATAAAATCAAATGAGTTTTTTAACACCTTAGCCCTCACTAGGAATTTCTTCCTGTATCGTGGGTGCATTTAAACTCACATACACAAGACACCCAGATCCGGAACAACTATATGTAAGCCATACAAATGTTTCTTCCATGCGGGTATCGAACCCGCGACAAGCAGCGCAGTGATCGCTCAACCACCACGCTAAACGTGTCGTCCTAGTCCTTGATAGTAGTCAAGCGCGAGACTATTATACCAAAATTATAAAGAGGAAAGATTTTTTTTGTTTGTTTTTACCGAATAGGCTCCGAAACTACTGGACCGATTTTAAAATTTCTTTCACCTACAGAAAGCTACATTATTCCCGAGTAACATAGGCTATAATTTTGACGGAAGCGAAGCCGCGGGGGTCAGGTAGTACATAATAAAAAATAACAATATTATTTCGATGGATGAGTGATAGTGAGAGTCGAGTAATTAAATTCAAAATAATATTATAAACGTAAAAGTAACCTTGTCTATCTGTTAACATTTTACATGTTAACGACTGAGTGGATTTAAATAAAAGGCACACAGGTACATCATGTCCTGGGCTAGGACTAAGGATACTTTTTATCCTGGGATTAAGTTGTCTGAGGAACATTTTCAACTTACGCGCCGGCGAAGCCGCATGTGGAAGCTAGGTTTCCTGGCTGTTTAATAGCACTGTTCGAAACTAAATAAAACACTTCTTACCCGACTGCCGAAGGAGGGTAATGTGTTTATCAATCTATGTATGTATGCATGTTTGTTCCTATGTGGCGTTCTAGAGACCAAACGTTATTACGTCAATCGATTCCTCTTAACCTTGCAAGTGTCACTGGCAACATTAAAATTGGAAAATAGAAAAATGGCTGGTATTGGATACCTTATTTTGCGGCCTGAATTTTTGTTTTTCTTCCAAACCCATCGTGTGAAGTACCAAAATAAAGGGTTTTGAGAGGTGATTTCAAAAATATATGACACTTACATGTTTAAATGCACATAATTCTAAAAAAAATGGTTACCTAAATAGTTATAAATAAAAAAGTTAAGTTAAAAAATCAAAAAACCCGACTGCTTAAGAAGTTAACTAAAAAATCGTAAACTAGAAGAAAATCATCATCAATACACCTGATTTTGTTCAGCCAGCTCACGAATATGTATCCTCCAACTGCACAGCATGATTATCTTCTTGTTTATGTCTTTTTAGTTCGCTACTTAAGGAGGCGGATTTTTTTTATTAACAATTTTTTTAAATATGTGTGAGTGTGTATGTGTTTAGAATTACACCCAAAATTCTTCTAAGTGACTATAACCATGAAATAGATTCTCATAAACACTTTTCGCACACATAATAACAAAGCTCCAATAAATCAATTGTATTATTAAATACTTTGAATCAATAAACAATTGCAGCACTACAGCACAAAAGATTTCATGGATGTATGGATTCACATTAACCAAATCAAAGTTACTGTCTTTGTTACTTTGTTTTCAGGCAGCCACAATACCAAAGCAGACGTACAATAAAATAGTAAAACATGGCCCATTGTGTAAAGAGCCATTCAATAGCATTTGCCAATGTGGATTAGTATGTGCCCATGTGCTACACAAAAGGAGTATTGCTTTTGTTCTCTCCGTTTAAAACGCCAATTTTCCAATATTACTTCTTTTATGGTCTGCGAGCAATTCGCATTTCATTAGCCACATATATGTATTGTTTTAACTATTTTCTATAACAGAACACTCGGAAGTATTGTTTTTTACATTATTTTTATTATTATTATTTAACGTGCAATGTATGTATGTACGAAAGTGTGTTTGGGTCAAATCTTGCAACAGAATTTTAAAGCATCCTGTTCGCGACGATACGTCACCATTTAGATAGGTAGTCGTATGTAAAATGTAAATAGTATTGACAGACACACGTCTGCTCACCCCAGAGCGCCATTGCATACTAAGCGATGTCGCCCCTCCTGGTAGTCGCGCCACCCCCGCAAGGGGGTGGGGCGAGCGGTGCCGGAACATGGTTCCCAGCCCGCGGGTGCAGTGCCGGGGCCCACAACAATGAGCCCGTCTCTGGGTGGTCTTGGACCTAACATGCGTGCGCGTTGATGTCTTTTGTACTAATGTACTGAGGCACCAACGCGCACTGTGTTTGACTTGTTGTATGTGACTGTGGGCGCGCCACGGCAGCCGTTCTGAACGGTCCGCCGTTTCTTCACGGCCTCCTGGCGGTCCTCCTCAGCCGGGTGAGACCTAGGGCGTACTCTAGGAGGCCCAGCTAAGGTAACCTGCGGCAGGAGCGCCGACTTTGACGAACCCGCAGTTTGATAGTGTAAGCGACTAGCGACTACTAGCGCCGTTTATGTATGTGGGAGCGGCAATGACCTGAATTACACCGCCCATGATAACCGATAGCGCGCGTCGACCGCAGCGCTATTCGGTGCATGTGTACTTGCGAGTGTATAGTTATGAATGTCTGTTTGCGACGTAAAGCTTGTCTATATTAACTTAGAACAAACTTCACGCCGTGGATGTCGTGTGGGGTGGGTAGTGTTACTGTTTGAGTAAGCAGCGTGTAGACTGTTGCTGCTTACTCAGGCGTCAAGTCCGGGAGGTGGATGGGGTCACACAGTCGGTGGCGAGGAGGTCACGTGGGAGGCGCTTTTTGTCCGGCGGGCGCGCGTGCCATGGCGCTATGTTAGCGATGTGGGGCCAGGCAGAAGCGTCGGCCCGCGCGAACATTGACGTTGCTAGCCGTCCCACGAATTCATCCAGACTCTCAATCCCGGTATCCCGCTGGATTACGTCGTTCCTCACGTAGCGAGGGGCGTCCATGATGCGGCGCAGCGTGATGTTCTGCTGCGCTCTGAGTTTTTGTTTGTTTGTCTCGCTCGTGAGGGCGAACCAAGCTGGGGTAGCATAAGTGAGGATAGATCTAATGTAAGTTTTGTACACGCCCAGCTTGGTGCGGGCGGGGAGGCGGGACGAGAGTACTGGATACAGCAGGTTTCGGGCCACCCTGCATTTAGTCACCACATTGGTGACGTGTGACCCCATCGTGAGCCGGCGGTCGATGGTCACACCCAGGTACTTGGCCTGGGGTGTCCACTCGACTTCGGCTCCTTGTAGTTTCAGCGGTGGTGGCAGAGTTCCAGCTCCTGTAACAAGGGCCTGCGTCTTACCCACGTTAACCGACAGCCGCCATTTGGTTAGCCACTCGGGGATGGTGTCGAGGGCGCGCTGCATTTTTCGCGCTGCATGCCTGGCGTTCATTGATGTTGATATGTATGCCGCGTCGTCGGCATACAGTACGAGCGTCGTATCTGGCGTAGTGGGGATGTCGTCGGTGTAACGTGTGTAACACGCAGGCGATAAGCAGCTGCCCTGTGGTACGCCCGCCATTATCGGGCGGGGGGCGGACAGCGCTCCTTCTACCACCACCCTGAAAGTCCTGTGGGTGAGGAAAGATCGAATCACACTTACAATACGACGGGGCGCGCTGGACTTGGACATCTTGTACACAAGCCCATCATGCCATACACGGTCAAAAGCCTTCTCCATGTCGAGGAATACTGCTACCGCGTGCTCCTTCCTGTTCATTGTAGATGACAGCAGGTGCAGCACCCTCGACAACTGGAGCGTCGTGCTGTGTTCCGCGCGAAACCCGAATTGTTCCTCGCGTGGCGGTATGTGTGGTGTGAGATGTCGCAGCAGGAGCGACTCGAACACCTTGGAGATGGTGGGCAGGAGAGTAATTGGCCGATAGCTCTCTGGCTTCAGCGTATTCTTTCCCGCCTTGGGCAGCATAATGATGCGCCCCTCTCTCCACGAGGCCGGGAAGGAGCCCGTGCATAGGATCCCCGTGAACAGGCGCGCCAGGGCCGCTACCATTCGGTAGGGCAGGTGGCGCAGCGCTGTGTTGGTGATCCCGTCGGCACCTGGGGCTTTCCGGGGCCTCGTTAACAAGATGGCGCGTCTCACTGCGTTAGGCGAGAAAGAGATGGGGTCTTCATCGGGAGCTATCGGCGCAGCGAAGTATTCCTCCAGGTGTTTCTCCACTGCTGCGACATGTTCGTGGTCTGTGGTCGGGTTCGGTTGGAACTGGCGCTCCAGGTGTTCAGCGAAGACTTCTGACCGGTCCTCTGCTACATATTTCAGCGCCCCGTCGTTGCTCTGTAGAGGGCGTACCGGAGCTGGGGTATTCTTAAGTTGGTGGCACAACTTGTGTAGAGAGGGCCAGTCGCCCTCCGCGGTGTCAATACGTTCCTCCCAGCTCGCGGTGTTTAGAGCGCTTAGCTCGGCCTTCACTTTTTCCGCGAGTTTGTTTAATTGCGTTTTCATTGTCGGGCAGCGGGCTTGTTGCCACTGCTTGCGTAGGCGTCTTTTCTCGGTGATCATGCGCTTTATGCGCGCCGGTAGGGGCGGCTGGAGCACTCTCCCCTGCGGCTGCGCTATTGTTGCTGCATCTAGTGCGTTTTGGACGCAAGCAGTGACGTCAGCGGCGAGTGTGTCGACGTCTGTGGCGGAAGTGATAGGCCGAGTCGGTGTAGTGGATTCGACCTCCTCCTGGAACCTCTTCCAATCGATTAATCGACGTGGCGCTGGTGGTACCACTCGTGTAGGCATGCCCGACAGGACGACGAGGACAGGATGGTGATCTGACTGTAGCTCGTCGTCCAGCACCTGCTGCGTGACCTGGCAGTGTAGCCCTCGGTGGATCATTATGTCCAGTACATCTGGCATGTCCGTGCTTCTGTCTGGGTAATGTGTTGGCGTATCAGGGCCGGACACAGTGTATCCGAGGGCTTCCGCGTCCGCGAGGAGCCGCCTCCCATCTGAGTTCGCGTAGAAAGAATTCCACGCTGGGTGCTTGCAATTCCAATCACCGGCGAGGATGGTAGGGTGGTCGGTGCTAGTTAGAAGTGATTTGATGTCACTGACATCAAGTTTGTTTCCTGGCGGCTTGTAGCAGGCGTATATTTCTATGTCCTCGCCGGCTACGTGTAGCTGGACACCCAGCGCGTATGCGCAGTGTAATGATGGCAGTGGGAGTTCTTGGTGGACGACTCCTCTCTTTACTAACACGGCCAGGCCACGGTATCGGGCATTGGACGCGTTTTTCTCGTCTTTTCTGTATGCGTGGTAGCCTGGGAACTTGTACTTATCTGCAGGTCCCAGGTGCGTCTCGCTTATGAGCGCCACGTCGATATTTTGCTCCTTTAGTAGGTGACGGAGGGATGTGGCCTTTCCCCTGAGGCCACGGGCGTTCCAATGGATCATCCGCAGCGGCTTAGACATTGTGATACAATGTAAGTAGTGCGGCTAAGCCGTCGAGGATGACCTGTTCGACATCTTGCCCCTGCCTGATGGCCTTGATGAGGTCCATGAGGAGCTGGATGGCACAGGTAGTGAAATTCTTATTTTTTTGAGAGTTCATTTCTGTGTTTTGTGTTGTTGTGTTGTGGTTGGTTGGCTCAATAATTCTAGTCCCAGCGTATTGGCTGACACTATTATTAGTTCCACTTTGATCCGCTGTGTGGCGCTTGGTTCGCATGTTGGCGGCGCTAGTGGTAGGTTGCTGTCTCACTACCTGTGTTGTTGTTGAGGCAGGGGCTGCCTCAGGGGTGTCTTGTGTTGCTTGAGGGGTAGGTTTTCTACCCTTACCCCCCCTCTTCTTCCTCCGTCGTGTGGAGGTAGTTTCGACTCGCTGGGTGGGCCCGTTCGCTGTCGCCATCAATGTAGCGCCTTGTGCCTCGGTTTCTAGCGTGGCTACTGTCGGTACCTCTTTTTGTAGTTGGCGTGATGTCGTTGTGTTTGTGTTTGTAGAGATGGCGACTGTGCCCGCCCGCCTGTTTTTAATCTCTTTCTGGAAAATTGGGCACTTTATGTTGTTGGCGGGGTGAGTGCCCTTGCAGTTTGCGCAGGTAGCGGGTTCTTCTCTGGGACGTGGGCAGTCTCTTGCCGTATGTCCTTCCCCGCACCTTACGCAGGCGAGCGGTCGGTGACATTGGTGCGAGCTATGTCGAAATTGCTGGCACCGGTGGCATTGCGCGGGCCCTCGTTTCCCACGCCATGCCTCTATCTTCACGCCATTCATGTACATGAAGACAGAGGTGTCGTAGATGGCCCGTACATTTTCTGTCTTATTTAAGACGGCGTGGAAAACGCAGCCGGGTCTGCCCTGTCGTGCGTTTATGTGGCGCACGTACTCCGGCTCATAACCCAGCGTGCGTAGTTCTTCTTCAATATCTTGGGGGTCCGTGTCTGCTGGTAGCCCTCTTATGGCCACTTTCAGTTTCTTTTCAGCTGGTAGCGAATACGCAAACCAGCTGATTCCACTTTCCTTTTCCAGGGCGGTCAGGTACCTCTGTACCACCCTGTATTCGTCTTCGCTTTCAGGTGAGAAACGGACTCCCTGTCTGAAAGGGCGGGCATTCGGTGGTCGTCCCAATGTGGTCGCTAGCGCTCTGAAATGCGTAGCCCAGTTTGGTAGTTTGTCTACCACGAGTGGAGGGTAGCGTGGGCGCTTCTTTTTTGCCGGCTGTCCGGCTTGGTTACCCGTGGTAGCTGGGTTGGGGGTTGCGTCGTGTGTAGGGGTAGGAGTGGGTACTCTACCTACCCTAGTGTTGGTTGTGTTGGTGACAGAGGAGGTGGATGACGATGTCGGCGAGTGGCTACGTCTCGCAGCGTCGGCGAAGGTGGGCGACCTAACACTACTCTGCTCACGCTCATGTATACGCTGCGAGTCTTCGCAGTAACGTTTCGCCTCCTCCTCAGCCGTCTCGTCGGGACTGTGGCGTCTTCTGAGCCCCCTACCCCCCGATTGAAAATCAAAATCGAGTTCCATCGACGGGGTAGGCGTTGTAGGCGTTGTAAAGTCGTCAAACTCCATCTCTGCCCCGCGCCCTAGCGACGCGAGCGAGATGTTTGACCCACTTATAGGTGATTGGGTGGATCGTGGATCGTAGGCTGGAGAGTCGGCCGCTGATTGGCGGGGCGGGGCTGGCGAGCCAGTAATGGCGGACGCTAACACCAGTGGTGCCACCTGGCGGATTGGTTCGCGATTTTTTCTCGGGTCGCGGGTGTGTTTTGAGCTATTTGCTGTAGCTGTAGGGCCTGCTTGCATAGGGCGATGCGCGGGCTGTTGAGTGCGTGGCGCCGGTATGAGGGCTGGCGCTCTTGGTGCTTTGGGCCCTTTGGCCTGGGAGGTGTATGGGGTGGTGCGCGATGTTTGTGCGCGAGGTGTATCATTGCGTGATAATGCGCGCACAGAGAAGGCAGGGGCATCATCTGTGCTGGGTTGTCGTGTTTGCTGGGTGTGTGGACGCGTTTGTTGAGTAACGGCGCGGTCCACCGATTTTTTGCCAGTGAGGGTAGATGTAGGTACCACCGAAAAATTATTTTCCGGGGTCCTTACGGTCGCCGATTTTCGTTCCGCAGGGATCGGAGTTTTCGACGGTGGTTGGCACGTATTAGGGGCACTGTACCTGGGTTTAGGTGACTGCGCTGGAGCTGTGGCGCCAGCGGCACTTTGCCTGCTCGCGCTCCTCGGTGCTTCTTCCTGCTGGCTGCGTCTTGGTTCCTCGGTCGGCGGCGCATCAGACGCCACAGTCCCTAGGTTAGGGAGCGAGGCAGTCCGATCCATCGACGGGCGAGGGTTGTGGTGGCTGGGGGCGCCGCGACCCGGTGGGCCGCGGGCGCCAGGCGATGTCATCTTCTTCACTTCTTCTTTCTTCTCTTCTTGTTCTTGCTAAAAAGCATGAAAAACTACGGGCTAGTTTTTCCGCGACCGCAACAACGACTTCGCGCAAGCAAAAGTCGTTGGGCAGCTAGGAGGTCCGCCCTGGTTGCCTGCGACAGTATAAATTGAAAAATCTATACTATCGGCGACAAAGAGGGTAGACTAATGGCGATCCGTGCAGAGAGTTTTAGTGCTAGCGTATACGTACGTGCGCACAAGTCGGTTAACTAGGACGTTCCTAAGCGATGTCGGTAGGTGAAAAAACCTTTTATAGTAAAGCTCGTAACTAATTTTGTTCATGTTTTCGAGACACTAAAATTATATTTTATGTGTCTATCAGTATGTAATAGAGTCATATAGTTTAATAACAATAAATTAGAAGCATTAATATGCATACTGATTGTGTTATTACGGAAAGAAACAAGTATTTAACTCCGTAAATACAACCGCTGCCCATGGCTGATTAGTTCACAATGACCCGTCAGATGGCGGCGCCTTATATTTATACTAAAACCAGTTATTGTAGAATTTTGATAACTTTAAACTCATGTTTTAGGGGCTTTTACATAGTTTATAGTGTGCATATAGCGCTTATGTGTTAGAATTATACATAAGGTACCTTAGTGATATGATAGATGTATAGGTTTAAGGAAATAAAAATATTTTGTTAACTTATTTTAGACCCCCCGTTTTGAGCAGGGTATCAGGTGGTGCTATAGGTATTCTATTCACCAACCAATCAGATTGCTTCCTTACACATAATTGTTTTGTTAGGAAACACCATCTAGGTGTTCTAGATAGGATGGCTGGATGCCATGACTGAGAAATTATACATAATAGCAGTACATGGCCAGTCTTAATACATTTTCACTCTAAAAAGGGGAAAATACATACATTTTACTCAAGTAAGTGTTTAGAAAATTCGATACAAGCCATTTTAGCGCTTCTAGGTGACCTAGAATTTTATCTAGGCCCTATAAATAGACAGCACCTATGTAATTCTAGTACATAGACATCACTTGCTTGAAGTGATGTGTCTGTGTATGCCGGGATGGACGTTTCTATACGTCTGCCGACGAGTCACTACATCCAGGGACACTTGGTGCCTGGTCAGACCATAGATATGCTGTCTGAAGCATTACCTTCGTGGACCCTCAGGCAGGCGCCTTGATTCAGTCCTGACACAGAGCTAGTATATAGGTGTATATAACGCACACAGACACATTGAAACTGTGAGACGACGTAAGATTTCGTATTCGGCCGCTTCCCGGCACCTTAAGCTGCAGAAAGGCTGGTGGTACACCCATCAGGGTACAGCCATTAGACAGCCTGGTCTTCCAGCTACCCAACCACACTTCCGCAAGGAGCTTAGCTCTGGTGGTTGAGGAGTTAAGCGACCCGACATGGTGCGAGGTTACATGGATTTGCTATGTAAACAAACTTGTAACAAAGGCTAACTAATCGGGGTTTGGACATGTAGCCACCGGACTTCTACCTTGGGATAGCCCATCACGAGGGCTACCCGGGGGTGAATGTTACTCGAAAATCCACCCAGCAGTCTGAGTAGGAATCGAGTTTGTATGCCAAAATCATGGCATAAGCTAGCTTCTCGCACCATTTCGCGGCTGTACGCCTGAAGGTTTCAAACACAACCTTGACACTTGTGTGTGGCGACGGCCCAGGGGGAGGGCTCCAAGTCCCTCGCTGGTACCCTATAGCTAACGTATCTAGTTTTAGGAGAAACTCGATTGTAAAGCTTCAAACTGGCGGGAATTCCCTTTCTTTGACGTTCTCCTTACGAGAACTCCCTGATGGTAGGGGCTAGGGACCTGGATCAAAGACCGGAGGGAAGGTCTCCTCGAGACCTATCCAAAGGTGCAAATTTCACCAGAATCGGTCCAGTGGAAGGGTAGTTCCTGTCAGTTTGAAGCTACGAGTCTTAGCTTATAATTTTTTGAAAATAAAAGTTTTTGCGGTCGGAATGTTGTGGTCCTCGTCGCAGTCGAGTTCGCCTCTTTAATAGTGCGCAGGCGCGTGAACATTTCGTAGCCATTATTTCACTTAAAGTATTTCCACGCATCATTGCGCATCGAGGACCATGAAGGAACGTCGCTTCTGCCCATGAACAAATAGTTTTTTATTTAACCTGGACATCACGTTTTCACCTCAACCTACTTGGCAGCCTTCAAGTGTCTCCAAGGTCCATAGTTACCAGATGACAACTGAACAATAGGTGCACGGGGCGTCAACGCGTTCAAGCAGGAGCCTTACAACCTCCTGATTGCCCGTCGGTCTTGGACGATCACGTCCGTCCCGTACACATCCTCCACCGATTAAGATGACATTTTGCATACTCGTTTAGTTTGTATGCATGGTTAGCTAAGTGACGTCATTCTAAATCCAATATGGCGGCCGGCCCAAGATGGCGGACTAGTTATTTTTTATGCACTGCCATGATATGGGTATCAAATAATAGGGTTTTCTGAGAAGAATACGAAAACAGATTGTTTAAAAAAAAAAAAAAAAAATATATTAATATCCAGAAAGAAATTCAAAAAAATAAAACACAAGACTCGTGCTTTTTTCCCAAGTTGGTAGACAAGAACTATAGAACGCCAACTGCTACGATCCTTACATACTCCTAAAGCTTCGTTTGCGTTCTTACATCTAGTCATACACTCACGACAGTTAAAAGAACTATGCATCTGGCCATTATGAAGACCACCAGTAAAAACAAAAAGCCCGATTGCTTAAGAAGCGAACTAAAAAGACGTAAATAAGAATAAAATCCTGCAGTGCAGTGGGAGGATACATAATCGCGAGCTGGCTGCAACCATAAAACAAAACAAAACCACATGTAACCTCCGGCTGCACAGCATGATTAGCATAGATGAGCCAGCACAATATAATAAAACTTATGAATATTTTATTTATTTATTCGCAATTATGTAAATAACACCTTTACAGCTATTACGCCAATACAATGTTACTACCACAATGAAATTAGGACTAACAGAAATACAATTTAAAATACCATTAAAATACAATTAAAAATGCAACCAAATATTACAATTCAATATGGCTCCCAAAAGCTAGCATTTATTGGTTTTTTTTTAATTTCAATGTAGCCTCGAAGTACACTCGATTGACGTAAGAATCATGAAACGGCCAACGCATTTGATCTCTAGAACGCCACATACGAACAAACATACATAAACTGATAAGCACATTAACCTGCTTTGCGTAAAAACAATGTGCAAAATAAAAGATTCTCAAATATTTTGCAGTTATACTGTGGTGAGCGGTCGCTCATTATTTAATATTTTTTTGTAGGTCGCGTCTTTCTAGCTTTTGCCCGACTTTTTTTGGGTCAACTTCCATTCTGACTAGATAAAATACTAAGAGTAAGTATTCTGCAAGGCATATAAGCGACGATATTATTCTATACCAGCTGCCCGTGGATTCGCCCGCGTATAATCCACTATATCTTTAGCCTATGTTTAAGTTGTATCACTGTAAAGTTTCACCAAATGTTGCCATTCGATAGTTTTAAGCTAAAAGAGTTACAAACATCCATATTCACGTATCCGTATACAGTTATTTTCTTAAAAATTAATACAGGAAATATATTGCCATGCTTTTTAACATTTGTTAACTTTTAATTCGTTTCGTTTTCTTTTGTTTATATAATATACAATCTTTTTTTTCTTACGACTTATTGTCGGGCCTACGTTGTCCCCCCATATCTAAGTGGAACATGCCTTAACAGGCCTTTTCATGTAAATATTGTAAAACCAAACATCATCATCATCATCTTCCTGCCCTTGTCCCGTGTTACTTGGGGTCGGCGCAACACGTTTTTTTCTTCCATACCATCCTCTCCCCCGTCACTCCATCACTGACGCCATTTTCTTTCATAACACTCCTCACACAGTCCATCCATCTTTTCTTTGGCCGTCCCCTCCATCTCCATCCATCCACATCCATATTCATAACTCTTTTAGTAACATGCGTTTCATCCTTCCTCATCACATGACCATACCAGGACAAACGGTTTCCTTTCAACTTTTCTGTCACTGGCACCACTTTCAAACTTCCTCTAATATACTCATTTCTCACTTTATCCATTCTCGTCACTCCGCACATCCATCTCAACAATCTCATCTCTGCTACATGCAATCTCTTTATATCCATCTTTTTCACAGCCCAACATTCTGATCCATACAGTACGACAGGTCTAATCACGGACTTGTAAATTTTTCCCTTTAACTTGAGGGGCATCCGTGGGTCGCAAGTTGTTCCAGTGACCTGTCGCCATTTCATCCATCCCAAGTTGATCCTGTGCGTTACGTCTCGGTCTACCTCGCCATCCCCTTGGACAAGCGACCCTAGGTACCGGAAGTCGGAGCATATCGGTATGGGAACCAAACAATTGTTTAAAAGAGTAATCGTTGAGTTTCTTACCCGTTCTTCTGTATGGGAAAAGACCAACCCGAACCGTGCACCTTTTTGTCGACGTTTTATAAGTGTCCATGTAGGCATATGTGAAATAAAAAATAGATGTGGGTTTTGAATTTGATTTTGATTGATATAACTAATTAATTAGCAACAAAAATACCTAGGTTATGAACAAAGACAAACTTACAAAAAAATATAAATCACACAACAAATATTGATACAACCAATTTATTATGTAATCGACACACTATAGCTGAATAGCATTTGTTTTGTAAGCTAGATATTATTTGTTTTCCTAGTTTCAATATGCAGTAAACTAATGGAATGGTCATTAATTAAGTTTGTGATTTCAGATACATTTGTGATTCTAATTATTGAGCTTATTAATGTGTTGTGAATTATAAATATGTACATAAATGTAATCAGACCGCAATATGGACAACAAATTTAATATTTTGTTTTTCACAATAGTTGACACCTTCAGAATACCAAGATTTTGTCAGTTATGTTTAACTCTCGTGTGTATTTATGTCACCCGGTAATCGGTGAAGTTTTTGCCGTTAACCGAGTTTTTTAATCTCCAGGCTTATTTTTTTTTAAGTTTGTCTTCTTTCTTTAGTCTCACTGCTGGGCTCTCCAACATATAAAGTACTAACTTTAATAATATACCACCATTTTCTAATAACATTGACATATTATACGAATTCCCACGCGTCAATACAGTGCTACGCGCTACGAGGTGTCCACGAAGTGTCTACGAAGTGCTACGAATCTCGCTACGCCGCTACGATGTTGCAACGTGCTACGAGTTGACTAACCGAACTCTGTGTTTGTCAAAGCTCGCTCAAAGTGTCATTTGTTTTTGTAACTACGATGTAGTATTGGAGGTAATAAAACATACGCTCATATGCATAAAAACAAAAAAAATAGTTTAACCTTTATGGAGGTTTGATAAAAAGAGGAAACACTGAGCAGAATGCCAGGGCTCAGCTGTGGGACTAGGCAGCTAGCAGACAGAATAGGAGGAACAAATAAGATGACCTTGGTATGTATGTAGGTATGTATATAAATTTCATTAGGATTAACCACGTGTTGCCTAATTATACACCGCTAAATTTTGATCGTTATAATCCCGTGAAGGGTTGATCGGGTACATAAACAGTATTGATTTGTAAAAATAAAATAAAAATTAACCGACTACCAAAACATAAACTAAAATTGTAAACAACTTTCGTCTTGGAAGACGGTGATATAGAAAATGATAAAATAAGAGGAATAAAGGCACGGGATTGTAATGACCAAAATTTAACGATGTATACATATACAAACATACATTTACAAATCAATGTTAAATAAGACTCTCTGAAGTGAATTTATATCAGCATTTTAGAAAATCAAATCAAAATAGACGCTGAATATGGCGTATTATGTTCTTATTAAGTACAATTAATACAATCTATGACCAAAAACTACAATCCCTTTAACTAACCGTTTTATCTCTAATTAACCTTATCTACAATTCACTGTTCACTATTCCCCCAACAATGTAACAACCTCCTAATTATAGAAACACCACATCTACGAACTTTACGCGTTGACAATAGATCGTGATGCTTACTCTGTGTGTCTGTGTGTATGTCTGTGTCTCTCTGGGTGTGTGTGTGTATCTGTCTGTCTGTGTGGAATAATTAGCAGCTCGCGGCAGCGGCGGGCGGATAAATATGAGGATTAAGACGACTCGGTAATGTACGCGCGAAGGAAACTAGCGGGTGCTGTCTATAAGGAGAAATTAATCAAGAATTTAAACAAACTTTTCATGTCAAGTCTTCTTCATTTTTCTTATTGATAACTTAAATAGCTATATAACTTCGATTGTAGAATGAATTTGACGTTGAGTATTTGTCAAAATCTACTTTATCCTGTAAAGCTAACAATATTTGGCATTAAATTGGGTAGCAAAAAAAACTGTATCTGTGCCAAATTTCATCCAAATCTGTTCAGCGTGATCGAGTAACAAAGATACACACATCCAAACTTTTGCATTTATAATATTAGTAAGATTCATGTTGTGTGAATATAAACTATTTGTAACCAAAACCAAACCAATTGCTAATTTCGCTATAATTGCTATAGTTTGTTTATCTATTAAACTATCGATAGTTCATAGATTGTCCACAATTTATACGCCACCCAGTATTGGCAATTATATCTAAAATGATTAACGATTCCCGTGCTACGACGTAGCGCGTAGGCTGCTACGCCGTAGTACCGTAGCTCGTAGGCGGCGTAGGCAGCTACGACAACTTGTTACGACAGCTACGCAGACCAATATCTATAGATTGTAATTATGTTTGAACTGTTGTTTTTACTTATAATTATTTTCATACAAACACCTGAAGAATACAAATTTAAAAGCGCATAACGAGTCAGGTTAACCACATAATTTTAAGAGCACTGAGGACAAACTACGCTAAAAGGACTGTCGTATATGAAGGAGCTGAACGTTATACCTAAAGTTATCAAAGAATCGAAATCACTTTGAACTCTTAAAAGGCTATTAATAGCCTTTTTTTGCATATTGTATGAATTGTAAGTTTTTACCGTTTTTATGACCTAATTTAAGTTTATTACCAAGCGAAACTGTCGCTTATCTGAATTATAATGTGTTTTTTTCTTCATAATTGCACATAATTGTATTTTTTTTTTGAGCGAAATAATTTTCTAATTTTCTTAAACCGTAAACCGTTTTCTTCTCACTTCAGCAAGTAAGCATCAACACTAAAATACTTCTCAATTCGTTATCAACACGTAAGCTTAAAAAATGGTAGACCAGTTGTTACGAATAAAAATGTTTTCTTACTAAATGTATTCTTAGAAGCGTTTATGGGACATTGGCCGGAGAAAGCAAAAATCGGGCAGTTTTTTGCCCAACTAGTGAGACAATACTGGTATAAAAAGTATTCTGACTTTCACAATCCAATAGGTACCTATTACTATACTGATTTCTCGAACTATCAATTACTAGTAATATTTGAATTATTTAAATAAAAGAAAAAGAAAAGAAAGAAAGAAAAAGTGATTATTTGTCACAAAATGACATACATACAATAATAAACACTCTTAAACAATAGTATTAGTAGTATGCTTTAGCACGTTACTGAATTACCTGACTCTGTAGTATAATTTAACATACCAGATTTTATTAAAATGTCACAAGTGGCACCTCAACGTAGCGCACGCTCTCTTATATTTGTCCTGCGTTAGGTAAATTTGTCGCGTTTTGTCTTAAGTTTAATTAACGCGGCTAACCTTCTTAACACAATAAAACTCGTCGGCGACGTCTTTGAACTGTTCCGTCATCACAAATGACTGAGTTCGGGCAAAAAACGAAATGGTGGAGAATTTCATTATTAGGAGGCTCGGGGCTCGTGATGACGTCCTTAGGTTAGAATGCCACTATCTGACAATTGGCTCGGTTTAAATTTTTCGATGCCATCTTAATAAAAATTGGCTTTGTTATTGTTGAGTGGTTCGCGTAAGATCCCCAATTTGATTATGTTTCAAACCAAGTTTTGATAAGATTAATCATTACTTGCGTGTCAATTGGACTCAAATTTTGTATAACTCTGTTATTGGCCTCGTCGAAGTCGTGGACCGTTAATCCATTGATAACAATGTGCTATTCAAAAGTGCGCAATTAGATCTATTTTACAAGCTTTATTTTAATTTGCAATGTATTTATTTATAATAAGCACACCAACAGCACAGACACTGACAATTCAAATAAAATTACATCTAAGATCGGCATTTCAGTAACCATGCAAATAACAGGTATGCATGACATTGACACAATGAATATTAGAAACAAAGTAAAAAGTGTGTCCAGTAGACCTAAATCTAGATCACTACAAAAACAAAACAAATTGAGCTGTAAACACGTACATTGTTCACACTGTTTATATAGGGAACGTCTGTATGAAGCGCGTCTTTATGTAAGTGTGTTCGAGTCAAATCTTTTAACTGAATTTTAAAGCAGTTATCCTCCATCTATTAAGATGAAATCTTGCATACAAGTTTAGTTTGGATGCCAATGCATGGTTACCGTGACGTCATTCTAAATCGAATATGGCGAATGGCCCAAGATGGCAGACTAGTTATTTTTTGGTCACTGCCATGATATGGGTATTAAATGAAAGGGTTTGCTGAGAAAAATACAAGAAGGATTAAAAAAAAAAAAAAAATATTAATAATTTTAGTTACACCAGAAACTCAGATCTATGATTTATAGTTGACAAACACCATCCATATTTAATTATTTCGCAGTTTTTGCCTTTTTTTCTAGAACTCAAAATATTGTTTTATCAGATAGTGGCATTATAGCTTGAGGAAGTCAGCGTGGTTCATGGCTCAAGTGAAAGGGTTTGAGTACCTACAGTCGTTCATTGAATTTCTGATAGAGTTAATGACAATGGTAAGTTAAATTGTATTTTGAGGTACTTTTGTGGACACCTTTGCCCTGATTTTGAAGTATGGAATCAATTTATGAACCTCACAGGTAACAATCATTAAAAGAGATATGAATATAAATGTGAATGGATGGAGAGGAGGGAAGCCAAAAGCGAAAGAAAATGTAGTCAATGATAGCGTGATACAGGACGGAATGAAAGAAGAAAACGTGTGATGCCGACCCTAAGTAACGTGGGAGTAGGTCAGAAAGATGATAATTTTCGAGTAATAAAAAAAAACCGGCTAAGTGCGAGTTGGACTCGCGCACGAAAGGGTTCCGTACCATTATCGCAAAAAACGGCAAAAAAAAACACTCAATCATCAAACCAAATTTGTTGTATAGGAGCCCCCCTTAAATATTTATTTTATTCGGTTTTTAGTATTTGTTGTTGTTTGTTAGAAATACATCATCTGTGAAAATTTCAACTGTCTAGCTATCACGGTTCATGAGATACAGCCTGGTAATGTATGTTTGTTTGTATGTTTTTTTGGTATGTTTATTTGCATATTTTTTGTATGTTTATTTGTATGTTTGTGTGTGTGTGTGTATGTCCACGCATTTCTTTGAAACCAAGTTGCAGTAATTTTTACAATTTTATTTTAAGAAAATATCTTAAAGTAATATAATTCCTGTATTCTCTGATAGTATAGGCGGAGGTGCCTTTACCCAAATTTCGACAGTTATGTTACCCATTTAACAAGGCACAAATTTATACTCCGGGCTTGAGAAATTCCAGATGAAAAAATCTGATCTAGCAATCGAACCCAGAACCTCACGCTACTTTAGCTCTTTCGGCTACTAGACCAACGATGCAGTCCCATGCATTGCTGCCACCCTAATCAACGAAATTAGTTTTTGCATACAACCATTATTAATCCTAACTTCCCTTTTAACAACTTGCAACATTAGAACCGCACGCAAAAACTTGCCTTCAAATTACATCAGAAAGTTTTCACACTATAACTTGTCGCACAAGATAGACAGATACAGAAGGTCTGCTTAATACAACTAGCGAGAACGCACGCACACATAGACATGTTTCACATACAGCGAATGCAAGCACACTTGTATATTTGTTTGAGATCACGGTACTGAAGTAAAAACTAACAAAGAGTTTGGAGCAATAATATTTATTTCTATATAATCTCCTACACAGTCAGTACACATTTTACTTTGTATCTATTGACTCATCATCT
The DNA here is from genome assembly GCA_949775005.1 of Orthosia gothica. Classification (NCBI taxonomy): domain Eukaryota; kingdom Metazoa; phylum Arthropoda; class Insecta; order Lepidoptera; family Noctuidae; genus Orthosia; species Orthosia gothica. The sequence goes on along the minus strand of OX459036.1, from coordinate 2,991,159 downwards.
AGCTTTTTCCTAACTAAGAAACCCAATGCAATTCGTTAACAGTATTCAATTAGGAGTGACTCCCTTTTTACCCGACTGCAAGGAAAGGGTTACGTTTGTCGCGCGTATCTTGTATGTTTGTATGTATATAATATTCTTTATTACCTCATGTCTTTTAAACCACTAGAACGAAATAATTAAGATACCGTTGGATAAGTCTCGACCAACCAAGTGTTCTTAGATAGGTGAAGTTAAAAAAAAACAAACATGGCGGCTTTTGGGTGCCACATGTGTGGGTACCATATTTTTTTCTTCCAAACCCTTCAAACCCTTCATTTTGATACTCTACTCGATGTAGGGTATCAAAATGAAGGGTTTTAAGAGGTAGTTATTAAAATTTATACCACTTATATGTTTAAAAGAAAAACGAAAAAAAAAATTATATCCAAGGTTGTAAATAAAAAAAGGTAATTTGCAATTCAAAAACCCGACTGCATAAGAAGCGAACTAAAAAACTGTAAACAACCAGGTGGTCAACCAGTCCGCAAATATTTTTCCTGAGACTGCACAGCATGATTTTTTCTTGTTTACAAATTTTTAGTTCGCTTCTTAATTGAACCATCCAGTTAATATGTACAACAACCCATTAATGTAATACAACTAGTGTGTGTGTAAGTGACATTAGCAGTAATACGAGTACTTTTGAAACACTTTACGCTTAAGACACACTTTCACATATACTTACAACATCACGTAATTTGGAATGGCAGAATAAGCTTTGATCTCCTGTCTTCATCATCAGCCTTTTAATGTTCCCACACAGGTCACCTCTCTGTGAGAAGGAATGGGCCGTAATCCAACACGGGGGCCTTTTTCCTCACGGTATTTTCCTTCACCGTTTTGAGAGCAGTAGTGATAAAATAATTTACACAAAGAAAAGCGCCTGCCTGGTTCAAACCCACGACTAACAAATTGTAAGTCGCGGCCGTTACCACTATGCCACCACTGCCCCTAAGATCTCCTAAGTTCAATGATTATTACATGTGCAGAAACTTTAATCATTAAATAACATTCTTAATTACACCAACGCCCACCCTTCCTACCTGCGTGAGCGATTTTCTTACGCTCGACTTAGAGACGCACCATGTAGATCGCATCTCAGATCTCTCTTTAATGCCCATTATTATAAAACCAGCTATTATTCCCATTCCATCAAAACAACATTCAAAACTATCTTGCTTTTCAAAAAGCGACTAAAAGAGCATTATCTCTCCTCTCAGATATGACCTTTTTATCATCATCATCATCATCATTTCAGCCGAAAGACGTCCACTGCTGGACATAGGCCTCCCCCAGGCGTCGCCACATTGACCGATCCCGTGCGTCTCGCATCCAGCGCCTGCCCGCAACCTTAACCAGGTCATCGGTCCACCTAGTGGGAGGCCTTCCAACGTATCGTCTTCCAGTTCGCGGTCGCCATTCCAGAACTTTTCGGCCCCATCGGCCATCCGTTCTGCGAGCAATGTGCCCTGCCCACTGCCACTTAAGTTTGGCAATTCTTCCGGCTATGTCGGTAACTTTGGTTCTCCTGCGGATATCATCATATCTGACGTGATCACGCAAGGAAATTCCGAGCATAGCCCTCTCCATTGCCCTTTGGGTGACTTTAAGCTTTCTGATAAGGCCCATTGTGAGCGACCACGTCTCGGTCCCATAGGTGATCACTGGCAACACACACTGGTCATAGACTTTTGTCTTGAGACACTGCGGTAAATTGGACGAGAAGATACCACGCAACTTCCCGAACGCCGCCCAGCCGAGTCGGATTCGACGGTTGACCTCTTTCTCGAAGTTGGATCTACCCAACTGGACCGTTTGTCCCAAGTAAACATAATCGTCTACAACTTCAAGTGTAGAGTCTCCGATCTTGATAGGAGTGGGTGTTATATGGGCGTTCACCATGACCTTGGTTTTGTCCATGTTCATTTTAAGACCCACTCTTTCGGAAGCTCTACTAAGGTCATCGAGCATTTTACTGAGGCTCTCCATGGTCTCAGCCATGACCACTATGTCGTCGGCAAACCGAAGGTGAGTGATGTACTCGCCATTAACGTTGATGCCAAGCCCCTTCCAGTCCAGAACCTTGAAGACGTCCTCCAGCGCAGCAGTGAACAGTTTCGGAGAAATGACGTCTCCCTGTCTTACGCCGCGTTGGAGAAGGATTGGTTTCGAGGTCTGATCCTGAAGACGGACTGACATGGTGGCGTTTTAGTACAGACACTTCAACACCTCAATGTACCGGTAGTCGATCTGGCACCGTTGGAGAGACTGCAGTACAGCCCAAGTCTCAATCGAATCGAAGGCTTTCTCGTAGTCAACAAACGCTAAACAGAGAGGCAGGTTATACTCTTCGGTCTTCTGTATAACCTGCCGCAGCGTATGTATGTGGTCTACGGTGCTAAAGCCTTTTCGGAATCCGGCTTGTTCGGTAGGCTGGAAATCGTCAAACCTGCGCGGAGACGATTCGTGATGACTCTTGAAAACAACTTGTAAACATGGCTAAGAAGCGAGATGGGCCTATAGTTCTTCAGCCGGGCATTGTCGCCCTTCTTGAAGAAGAGTACCACCACACCCCTGCACCATGCCTGTGGCGTTTTGCCCTCGAGTATGACGGAATCAAAAAGCTTCTGAAGGGCCTTGAGGACCGGTTTTCCACCCGCCTTCAGGAGTTCAGCCGTGATTCCGTCATCACCCGGCGCCTTGTTGTTTTTAAGCTGTTTCAGAGCCATCCTAATCTCGTACAGGCTGACGTCCGGGATATGTTCGGTATAGTGCCGGGTCAATCTAGCTCTTGGGTCGTTTGCTAGATTCGCAACGGGTTTACTGGTTGACGTGTTCAACTGCCCATAGAAACTCTCGATCCATGCATGGCTCTGGAGATATCCTCATACATGGTCTCTACCTCGTCGTCGGAGTGTGCCGAGGTTGGGGCGTAGACCTGTATGACCTTCAGCGAATATCTAGAGGATATTCTGAGTATAAGGTACGCCACCCTGGTCGACACACTCTCGATCTTCACCACGTTGTTCACGAGGGACTTGTGGACGATAAACCCGATACCACCCTGGGACTGCCGGTCACCCTCTCGGAAATAGAGCAGGTTACCGGATTTGAGGATTATCGAGTCCTCCCCCTCTCTTCGGACTTCAGATAACCCTATAATACTCCATCGCAACCTGCTCAATTCCTCTTCGAGCTCGGTGATCTTCTCGTCGGTCCGAAGTGTGCGCGTGTTGTACGTTGCCAGGTCCAGTCGTCGGTGATTTTTGGGGTAGCTGGATCTCGTCCGGAGATTCTTAGCACCTCTTGCCATGCCGTAACCTCGACCGCTACCGTAGTTGAGGGTAGGCAGGCTGCCGGGCACTAGGGGCCATTTTTTATTTGTGCTATTCATAGGGGGGGTTTTGCCATAATCGCCACGCTTGGCAGGCGGGTTGGCGATCGCAGTATGGTTGTTATAGAAGTACAGAGAACGCTGCTGCCCATTCTCTGGTTTGTCCCTTAGTCGCCTTAGACCTTTTTATATGTGTATATATTAAGTATCTATATGTTTTCAAATAATGTATTTTTTTTAGTAGGTATATATCCACCATTACATCATTTTGTAAGTGCCTATGCTTTTATATCTTAGTTTAAATCGTTCACTTTTCTTATCTTCCTGTTCTCACACACTTTGCCTATATTTCTCTATCATGTTTACTTAACGCTGGTCTGCCGATTCAAATTTCTTAAGAAATAAGCAGTTCCTTTGATAATGAATACTCATACATCTTTATATGTTGTCTCTGTGCATTATACTGTGTGTACATTAATTATTAAATAAATAAATATAGTTCACCAGTAACTCTATTTGAATGTACTGAATCAGTGTGATTTTCTATGTGTAAGTCGGTTTTTGGTCTTAGTATATTATTGACCTTCTGCACCTATCTACCTAGTGACATCAATTCACAGATGTTTGCAGTCAGCAGTTAGCACAGTTAGCAGTGGGTGGCAACAGCCGCGCCGCTAGGCGGCAGCATTTTACAACACATTACTTACCTTCCTGAATCCTGTGGTAATTCACTTCGTTGCAGTCAGACGCATTTCAGACGAGATTGCCGTGTTTTACGAGTGCTAGTGATGTTCTTTGATTTTGCAGGTGATGAAAATGTCCTTGGATATTTTATGTCTGCAAATTTGTAAAGTTTTTTGCTTAAAAGTTGAATATTACTTATCGCAAGTTTATTAACATATATACAATTGAAAATTCTAAAAACAAAAACAAACCTATATACAAATACAAAAGGGAGACGGAAAAGACCTCATTGTGCATCAAAAAATTCGTCCACATCGATGTCAATGGGAAACGTGCCCAGAACGCTGGCAGCATTGCCACGTTGGATGGCAATGCTGATTCTCTGGCCGAAGAAAAGGCCAGCCCTCTGGTCACGTGAAGAGTCGACGAGCTTTGTACTAATTTCTCGAAAAACTCGATGCAATGTTTCAACTCCATACGGCTCAAACATATAATTCCCAATAAAGTTGTTATATTTGCGCCGTTTGATGGCGCAAGGGTGTCGACACATGTTGCATCCCACACCAAAGGCCTACCCACCTTCCAAGGCATTATGGTCATCCCGTCTGGTCTCTTCCCATCGTCGCGTGCCAAGCCATTGGGTTCTAAAACAGCTGGCACCCCGGCGGTGACAAGAGCCCGACGTATGATGTCATTAATGCTGGCGTGCCGTGCTATCCGGCCAGCGCTCCTACTGCAGGATAAGCCATGGTGACCGAGGCGGTCGACTGCTTCACCACATTGACAACGATGTGGAGCTCCGCTAGGAGCACCCAAACGCAGACATGTAGCGATCCGGAAGGTATTGTCACTCAACATAGTACCTATGTTGAGTGTAAGTAGGTAGTTGTAGTGTCGCAAGTAATTTGACGAAATTTTCTTAGTCACTGTTAACACTGTGATTAACTAATATAATGAAATTTGTATTGATCGTTCCCAATAAACAAACCTATATTATTGTGAATTTCTGATGGGTTTATGGTTGTTGGTGGAAGAATGGAAGATTGACAATGAAAGAAAAATGTATGTCGGTGTTTATGAGTATATATTTAAGCAGTAGGTACCTAATAAGTCTTCGTAATATGTTGATATTTACGTTATTTTTTATATTATTCTATTTTATTGTTCTAATGTTTTGTGTTTAAATCGTGTTTTATTGCAATTAAGCAATACGGCTTTTTTGAGTAATTACACGTATATCTAACACTTAACCGATTAGAGATTATCATGTAGAACAAATAACATCAATTAACTAAAAAGCTTTATATTGCGATCGCACATTATGTAATGATAATAATGGATTAATCAATTTTGTTAACCTTGACAATATTACGTTTGAAATAAATATAATCCTTGAAATACCGGCAATATCCTTGCATCGATGGAAACCTTAAATTTAAAAATGTTAAATGGTTAAATTAGAACAGTAAACTTTAACAAACATCACAAAAGAAATTGAAACAACAAAACTCAGTTGTTCATATTCTCACAGAAAGTATCGAACTTAAAATAACTTAAGGAAAAATATGGACGAAATGGATTTATACATAGATGTTATAGCAACTTTACAACATCTGTAACTTTTAATAAGACCTTCCAAAAGTGACTGAGTTTGAGTCAACAATGAATTGAAACTACATTTCTCCCTTAAGCCAAAGAGGAGATCCTTTTCTCCAAGTCATGACTCAAGTCGAGTTGGAGGACTCGACTGCACCTCGACAAATTAAGTTGACAGATACAGCTTGTTATTCTACTTCCTATCTCTTACTAATACCAATATTATCAATACGAAAGTTTAGATGGATGGATGGCTGTTTCAAAGTCAAGGTCAAGTCAAAGTCAAATTTCTTTATTTCAATTAGGCCATTAAGCGGCACTTTTGGACGTCAAAAATTTAAATTTATAGGCAATTGATTCTACTGTCCATTCGAAAGGTAGCTTGTTATGGAGAAGAAAGGTCAAGAAACGCCACACATACTCTTTTAAAAAAAAATGTTTTACAATATTTACATACATACATTAATTCATAAACGTGAGGACGATGTTCCCAGACTAACACTACTACACTACGCATATATATAAAGTATTACAAACACTAACTGTAAATGGAAATTCATTTATTTGATAAATAGGAACATGGTTCTCACATAATTACAAATATTGCAAACATATGTAAATTACATAATTCAACAACAACGAAAAATTGTGCGAGTCAATTTCTTGAACAAATAGAGAAGCCAAAAAAATACTATAATTATGAATATATATATACTCAATCATGCCAGAACGGCTGACCAGATATGGATTAAATTTTGTCCCTCCTCCTCCTCCTAGCTTATAGTCCGGAATACCATAAAGGCTTCTTTGCATGCCGGTATAATGTTCCCTTGGGAAACGAAAACACTTTTCACGCGGATGAAGTGAAAGTCGCTAGTAGAAGCTAATTTGTTGATATGAATAGATGGTTTTCTGCCGTTGTCAAAGTGACTAAGTAGAGTCTTTCAAACTGGCTTAAAATATATGTTACGTCATAAATCTTAGGTAATATCTTAGCAAATGATTACTGAACCTTCTAATTTAGTATTACTTACGCATGGCCGTATTTATCGTTAAATATGTATTGTAGTCGTGAAATCGTGATGTGGCGCTCAAATTTTTACAGATAAATATCGTGTGTTCAGCGAAGGAGAAACAAACCGAGGAGTCTTTATGTTGACTTTGTTCAGTACATATTTAACAGTTATTTCTTGAAATTATAAATGCGAATAAAGATCTTCACACTCGTCTAGCGCTTACGATAACTATGATGTTACTGTATGCGATGTTTTTCTAACTACCACACATCACGGGGCCAATGGTAGGACGAACTGGACAAGATTAAAAACCGATAGACTACGTGGGACACTCAGAAAGTTTTGCGAAACTAAAAAAAATTGTTCTATACTTACATATATTTTTATTAAATCTTTTCAAAGTACTTTCCACCAGCCTCTATACAAAGATTCATGCGCCTAAACCAGTTTTCAAAACACTTTTTCCAGTCCGCCGCAGACACCTCGTTTACAGCCTGCTCGAACGCAGCCAGCGCATCTTCCGGCGACGAAAATTGTATCCCTTTGAGCTGATTTTTTATTTTTGGGAATAAAAAGAAGTCACACGGTGCTAGATCAGGGCTGTAAGGAGGGTGACCCAGGAGTTTGACTGGCGTGCTGTCCAGGAAGTCGCTCGTTTTGAGTGCGGTGTGCGCAGGTGCATTGTCGTGGTGGAGCAGTAGCCCGCGGAGCCCTGTGTTTGGTCGCTTGTTGCTTATAACAGAGAAAACTTCTGGCAAACATTTGGTAGTATACCATTCGGCATTAATGCTTCTTTGATCCCGTAAGGGAATTGATACCAAGTGGCCAGTCAAATTAAAAAAGCTAGCGATCAAAATCTTACCCCCGCTTCTAGATCGCTTCACTTTGGTAGGCGTTGGCTCATTTTGAAACACCCAAACAGTCGACTGGCGCTTGGTTTCTGGGTCGTATTGATAAATCCAGGACTCATCACCTGTAACGATGTCGTAAACACGCCGAGACGAGCCTGCTTCAAATTTGTTAAGCATATCACGGCACCATTCCACCCGGGCCTGCTTCTGAGCATCGGTGAGGTTGTGCGGCACCCAGCGTGATACTATCCTCCTCACGCGAAGATGGCTGTGTAGAATCTCGTGAACGCTTCCCGATCCAATCTTCAATATGTGTTGAATCTCCTGATATGTAATTCGCCTATTGTCTTGGATTAAATTTTTCACTGCTAGCACGTTTTCTTCGGTAACAGCCGTCAAAGGGCGACCGCTTCTTTCGTCATCCCCCAAAGTTGGTCGACCGCGCTTGAATTCGTTATACCAACGATACACGGTTGCCTTGGAAGGGCCTTCATCCATGAATGCCATTTGAAGTCTATCGTACGATTCATCCGGTTTCAGGCGACACTTGAAATCGTATAAAATCATAGCTCTAAAATGTTCCCGGCGCAGATCCATATTTCAGTGAGACACAATACTTTGAATTAACTCGCAAAAAATGTGGAGGGAAATTTTGAAATTGGAACTTACTTATTTTTACTTATAAATAATCATATTTTCGAAAAACATTATAACTGGCCAGTCTCCCATATATAAAAACTTTTTTTCGCAATACTTTCTGAGGGGCCTGGTACACTAGCCGTGAACCGAACCAGCTGACAGTCAAGAGGGGAGGGAAGTCTTTGCCCGTAGAGGGATGATAAAGGCTGACAGTAATAATTACCTAACTTGTTATACTTTGCTCCCTATAATCAACACACTAATAACGCTTTTACATTTCAAGGAAACATAAATATTCACGTTTACATAGATACAAACATTGACACGTTTTTCGAAAGGTTCAAACAGGCACAGGACAAGTAACAATCCTGATTGGAAAGTAACGAAATTGTACCGCCAAAGATGAATGACTCAGAAATGTATTCAATAAAGAAAAAGGAAAGAATACCGAGTTTCAATATCAAATAATACAAACAAAAAAACCGGCCAAGTGCGAGTCGCACTCGCGCACGAAGGGTTCCGTACCATTATCGCAAAAAACGGCAATTTTTTTTTTAATATTTATTTTATTCGGTTTTTAGTATTTGTTGTTATAGCGGCAACAGAAATACATCATCTGTGAAAATTTCAACTGTCTAGCTATCACGGTTCATGAGATACAGCCTGGTGACAGACAGACAGACAGACAGACAGACAGACGGACCGCGGTGTCTTAGTAATAGGGTACCGTACGGACCCCTAAAAATACGAAATTTTATTTTCTACGAAATCGGGATTAAAGTTTTTGGTAAAGTTTGCTTTGAACTTATGTTATGAAACATGACATTGTACATCATATTTAAGGGTATAAAGTCGAAAATAGAACCTCCTCCTTTTTGGTAAGTCGGTTAAAAAAGGGGTAAGTATAGATCTGAGAAAGATGTCGTGGAAATTGTGTTGTGATAAAAAATGAATTGAAACTTTTTGTATGCAATAAAGAATAGAGTTAGAGAGCTGGGAGTGCAGGCTTTTGGGTATAAAATGAATGCTGTGCTTCAAAACGAGCATAATAGACGTTGTCATAAAGGATGCCAGGCTCAAATGGAATGAGTGGATCACTTTAGTCCCAAGTACATTGACCGCTGGGCAAGAGTCTGCACGTAGTGGGTTACCGAAGATGAAAGTAGCCGTCGAGACTGGCCCAGGAAGTGGTGACGAGATGATTTGGATGCGTATTATGAGGGCTGGTTCGAGACGGGCGCGGACAAGCCTAGGATAGGATAGATGGACCCCTTTTGCCGCACTTTGACTCTTATTTGATCCGCTGTGCGTGCAGGCTCCTCTTTGTGAGAGGGAATGGGCTGTAATCCACCACGTGGGCCCGGTGCTGGGTGGTGGCTAAGACATGCCAGTTTGCTCACGAGTTTTCCATCACCTTTTTTCTTCATCAACGTTTTTTGAGCAGTGGTTATGAAAATAATTTCCACGAACTAAAGCGCCTGCCTGGGTTCGAACCCACGACCTACAACTTCTAAGTCGCGGCCGTTACCACTGGGTCACCACTGCTCAAAGAATGCCTCTGCGGAAAAAGAAGAATATCACGACAATATCTATAAACGGTATAAAATATTAATTTTTAATGTAGAGGTAGGAGTAATTAAAAAGTCAAGATGAGACATGAAAACTTTATGACAGACTGAGTTGTGAATATAAATGAATGTGTACTTAAATACCTTTTTATTGTAAGCTTCTGATTATTAATGAATCACTTTGGTTGCTTTTCGTTCTGATCCAAAATACTACATTACAATTTATATTTTCAGCCAAAATACGTCTACTGCTAGCCATAAGCCTCTCCCAAGCGTTGCCTCCAAGTAACAATGAACGTTACCATTAATAAATACCTTATGTTAGTCTATAATGGGAAAAAGGCGTCAGATTATGTATGTATGTATGTTAGTCTATAATGAGAAACGGAAAAAAAAACTCATTGGTAGAAACAAAAATAGCTACCCCATATTTAATAAAAAATATAAGAGAAAAAGATATTAAGAACGGTTATAAATTGTTGTTATGGAAAGATTTTTCTTTTTCATGATTTCCACTTTATGTTTGCGATATTTATTTTGTCTTTGGATTCAAATTAAAAGAATGATAATGTCCATAATATCTACCTTTATATTCTGCGAAGTAACAAGTTTTCCCCCACATACTTATGTGTCCAAAATTTCAAATATTCAGTTATACAAGCTTAATTACTTTAAAAGTAATAATTAACAAATAATATTTGACTTTAAATTACTAACAAACTCGCAGTAGCAATATCCTTCATCATTTATCACTCGAAGGTCCCAACTTAATATATGCACGTATACGTAAATACATGTGTTGCAGTAAAAGCCTTCATAATGGCAAATCTTAAGACGTTCTGGTTATATTTTCAGGTTAATTAAAGATTACTTAGCTGGCTAGGTCAGGGTTAGATAAGGATTGTTATAAAAAAAAGTGCGCATGCCTCCGCGCCGCCTTTTGTTCCACAGTTCAGAATAAAACAGTGCGTAAATAGCCGGCAAGCTTTTCACTTACGTGTCCCCTCCCACAGCCGCATACATTACAAGGATCTTCACAGAGTGTTTGGTAGCAATTAAGTGAAAGTTGACAAGAATTGAATAAACGAAATGTAAATGGCTCCTCTTCGCTTCACCATGGGTGACCAAGCCATGTCTACTGAGCCCCCCGCCTTGACAATGCGGGGACCCACCAGGGGGAAAGATGGTCACCCATCTTAACATACCGGTGAACAATCTAGACAATTTAGTAAACAAAATAGCCATCTTGTGATCTGCCATTAATCCACCTTGTACCACAACACACACATGACACATAGACCAGCCACAACGTACACTCAGTTCATTAATTCTTAAGCACTTTCACGTTAACTGACGCCTGTTAATCATAACTATGAATATGGATTAAACTTCAAGTGATTTATAGAGTAGATCCGAATCCACTTATTAATTAATCAGTTTCTACCCCGACTATGAAAAACTTCTCGGACTCGTGCTGCCCTGGTACCATTGATGTGATTTTGGCATTTCTACCTCATTAAATATAGATGTTATTTTAAATGAGGTATTTATATATGTACTTATAATAATAATAATTAATTAATTATAACTTGGCAACCCCTAAATTGTCAATATGTCAAATTTTTTCCTGCACTATTTATTTAATATCAAAATCATACAACCATCAAACTTAGAAAAAAAAAACCACAGAAGAAACCAGATCAAAAATACCTATTTATAACATTCAGTTTGATAAATCCACAACAAATCCAATAAAAGTTCAGAAAATTACTTGAAACTAGTTGACGCCGTCACTGACAGACGTCAACCAAACAATTTATAGAATGGAAAAGTGTAAGGAAAAAGCAATATAATGTTGACGAGAGCAGCTGCCTGTCGCGCACGCCATCCACCCCCGGACTCGTTGCTCAGCTCCGCCTCGCCGCCGCCGGACCTCGGATCACCAGTGTCATCGGCGGCTACAGTTGCGTCGAGCTCGAGCGACGAGTATTTTTCCCCGCCGACGTCGCCAACACCTGTACGTCGGCAGGGGAGAGGCCGGCCACCGAGGACCTTGGGATCTAGGGGCCAACCGGCCGCGAGCCGGGTCCCCGCTGCCGGTGGTTGTGTGCAGCGCATGAAATGGACTCAAGGTATGAATGAGAACGTCATGCGCGCATATTACGGGTCAACAGAGGGGGGAACTAACCTCACTGCGTACCGTGTCAGGATGCTGTCTCTGTTTCGGGACCTAGAACCAACCGTCAACGTCTCGGCCCAACGATTGTCGGATCAGGTGCGGGTCATTCAGCGTAATCACAGGTTGGACGACGCCGCACTTGATAGGCTGCGCTCAGAAGTGCTGAGCAACCAAATCGTCTCAACCCCGACACAGACCGCGGCACCGCCAGCCACTATTGTGATCCCGCCGCGGTTCAATCATGTTAACGATGAGGCAGATGATAGGGTTGCAACAGTAAGTAGCCAGTCCAACGAAAGATTGAGGAGCGCACTGGAAGATGCGCTTCGCGAGTATAGGTCAACACCGACTGAAGTTCGACCCCGATTACCACGGTTGCCTATGCACAAGAAGAATAGGGCGCTGGTGTGTGCTTTGGACTCGCTGCTTCAGAACATCTTTGAAAGCAGCGAGAACCTCGTTGATACGCATTCAATCCTGTATTGCGGGGCTGTTGCGGCATGTCGTTTAGCTAATGTTAAGTTCCGAAATGAAGCTATTCGACCAAAGCCTGCCGTGCCAGCCTGGCAATGCAGGATCGAACAGCATATCGATAGGGCTAGGGTACTCATCGGCAAACTATGCTGCTTCAGAGAGGGCAATACACGACCACGTGTGATGCGCTTCGTGAGGCGGGCATTTTCGGGGACTGGGATCAGTCCTCAAGAATACATGTCCCGTGTCACGGAGCGCATCGACTTCTTGAAGCAGAAAGTGTGTGCATGGGCCAGCCGTATTCGGCGGTATAAGCGGCGGGTTGACCGGTACTCGCAGAATCGCATGTTCCAGAGCGATGAGAGGTGGGTATACAGAGCTTGGGAGCGACCTGAGCAAAGTGTGACTGACGTGTGCCGCCCGGATGATGTCGCTACGAGTACATTCTGGCGTAGCATCTGGTCGGTACCCGTCTATCACACTGAGGGTGACTGGATGCGTGATGTCGAACGCGTGTGTGAAGCTATACCAGAAATGGAAAAAGTTATAATTAGTCCCTCAGATGTAGCCAAAGCAGTTCGTCCGCTACCGAACTGGAAGTCTCCAGGACCGGACGGACTGCATAACTTCTGGCTAAAATGGTATAGCAGCTCACACGCGTTTCTGGCATCTCAATTCCAGTCATGTTTAGAATCTGGGTCGCTTCCGCAGTTTTTAACAACAGGTGTTACCCTCCTGCTCCATAAGACAGGTAGTCCCGCGGAACCCAAGAATTATAGACCAATAACATGTTTGTCGACGGTTTATAAACTTCATACATCCATCCTGAGAGGAAAAATTAATGTACACATTGAAAGTAACTTAATAATGTCTGCCTCTCAGAATGGATGTAGGAATGGGTCCCGCGGCACTAAGGAGCTACTCCTTATTGACATGGCCATAAGCCAGCAGGTTCGTCGATCCCGCAAGGATCTGTCGACATGCTGGATAGACTACAAGAAGGCCTACGACTCTGTGCCGCATACAAGGCTCATGAGGGTGCTGGAGTTGTACAAAATAGATGCAACTCTACGCGCCTTTCTTGAGTCATGTATGGGGCAATGGAAGACGGTCCTTCGATATCCAGGATGTCGACTGATTCAGGGGGATGATGAGCCTGTATGGATTAAGCGGGGGATATTTCAGGGCGACAGTTTGAGTCCACTTTGGTTCTGCTTAGCCCTGAATCCTCTAAGTACACTGCTGGACGATTCAGGTCTAGGCTATCGGCTGAGAAGAGGTGGTCAGGTTATATCTCACCTCCTTTACATGGATGATCTGAAACTCTTTACCCCCAACAAATTCCAACTGACGGAGCTACTGAAGGTAACTGAAACCTTCAGTGACTCCATCAGGATGGAATTTGGTGAGGACAAATGTGCAGTCATGCATGTAAAGCAAGGGGAGATTATGGAATCCGAGGGAATTCAACTCTCATGATTCCATACACCTCAGACACCTCTCCTCGACCGAAACTTACAAGTATTTGGGTATGTCGGAAGCGTTGGGCATTAACAGTACTGACATGAAGCAACTGCTGAAGGAGCGTTTCTTTGGCCGCCTGAAAAAGGTATTAAATATCCTTTTGTCAGGTGGAAATAAGGTGCGCGCCTTCAACAGTTGGGTCATGCCGGTTTTGATGTACTCTTTCGGCATACTCAAATGGACTCAGACTGAGCTCGACGCCCTTGATAGGAGGGTCCGGACACTGCTGAACGCAAACCGAATTCATCACCCACGATCATCAGTGATGACACTGTACATCCCGCGGAAATGTGGGGGTCGAGGCTTTTGAAACGCCAAGACTCTTCACAACCGCGAGGTGTGCAGCCTCAGAGAATACTTTTTAAAAACTGAAGTGGGTATGCATCGGGATGTGGTCGCAGTGGACAAGGGACTCACCCCGTTGACCATGGCTAAAGAGAACTGGCGCAAGCCTGTAATACTAACTACTGATGAACGCAAAGAGGTATGGCAAGGCAAGGAACTACACGGACGCTTCTATCGGGCTCTCCATGGGCCCGATGTAGATTTCCAAGCGTCTGTATCCTGGCTACGTTTCGGTGACCTTTTCGGGGAAACTGAAGGTTTTGTCTGTGCAATTATGGACGAAGTTATCCTGACGAATAACTACCGGAGACATATAATGAAGGACGGAACGGTTGACGTGTGTCGGGCATGCCACCGTCCGGGTGAATCCATCAGACATATTATCTCTGGTTGTTCTCGTCTGGCTAACGGCGAGTACTTACACAGGCTTAACCAAGTGGCCAGGATTATTCACCATCAACTTGCTTTGAAGTACAATTTAGTGGATTCTGAGGTACCGTATTACAAGTATGTGCCCGACCCAGTTCTCGAAAATGACCATGTCACGTTGTGCTGGGATCGGTCTATCATCACTGATAGGACTATTGTTGCCAATAAGCCGGATATAGTGGTAATAGACCGATTAGCGCGCCGCACAATGATAATCGATGTCACCATCCCACATGATGAGAACCTCGTGAAAGCTGAGAAAGAGAAACAAATCAAGTATCTCGACTTGGCACACGAGGTTGTCGACATGTGGAATGTGGACTCGGCGATCATTGTGCCGATTGTCGTTACGGCCAACGGCCTGATGGCCAAGAGTCTCGACGACCATCTGTCGAGGCTATCATTGCGCGGTTGGATCAAGGGCCTGATACAGAAGGCAGTACTCCTCGATACGGCTCGCATTGTGAGGAGGTTCCTGTCTCTGGAGCCCTAACCACCGGTAGCTTGGACCCTGCTCCCGACACCGGTGGAAAACCATTATTTTTATATTTTTAAATGTTTTTTTTATGATTTGTTTTTATAAAGAAATATTTAAAAATGTATATATTATATATTTGTGCACATTTCATATGATATATGAAATGTGCACAAATTTAAATAAACGAAATAATAATAATAAAGCCTTTATTTCTCACTAATTACATGCATACATTCATAACATTATTATTATATTACATTACATCATTATTATATATAACATAATTTAACATTGTAAAGACCATTCACATTCTTAAAGTTTATTAAAATAAATATACATTAAATTAAGTAAAAGTGGTAACATTATTATTATATTATTGAATTTTAATATTTATTAGTTAAATATGAAATTTTAATTTGATTTGTTATTACATTTAATATTAATTTAATTACCTATTATTAAGTGAGGAACCCATATTTGGGCATAGGCCTCCTCCAACCTCTTCCAATTATCCCTATCTCTGGCTAGACGGGTCCAAGTTGGTCCAGCTACCTGAGCGATGTCGTCGACCCACCGACGGTAAGGTGGTCCGCGTGGTCTCGTCGCGTTTCGTGGGTACCAGTGCAGTATCCTCTCGGTCCATCGATTGTCGGTGTTTCTTGCCACATGTCCGGCCCATCTCCACTTTAGCCTACACATAAGTTCCACGGCGTCTACTATTTTTGTTACTTTCCTTAAGTCTGTATTTCTCCTTCTTTCATTTTCTAGTAATGTTTAGCATGCTTCTTTCGGTTGCTCTCTGGAACACGTTTATTTTTTGTACTATAGCTTTAGTTAACGTCCAGGTTTGACCTCCATATAGTAAAGTTGGGAGAACAATTGAGTCCATAGCCTTTCTTTTTAGTTGTATGGGGAGTTTTGACTTGAAAATATCTTACAGAGACCAGTATTTATTCCAAGCTTTCTTTATTCTTCGTTCAACTTCACCCAGTGTTGGATCATCGAATGATATATTTTTACCTAGATATACATACTCATCTACGTAAGCTATTGTGTGGAATTCCGTCTTAATAGGTAATTTATCACTGTTTGTCATTGCAAAGGTTTTTTGCGTGTTCATTCGTAACCCACATTTTCTGCTCTCTATGTCCAGAGTAGTCAGCAAGTATACCAGGTCTTTGTGATTTTCTGCTACAAGTACTATGTCATCAGCAAAACGTAAATTATTAAGGTACTCGCCATTTATATTTATTCCTAAGTTTTCCCAATTTAATTTTCTAAAAATATATTCTAACAGAGCGGTAAACAAGTTTGGGGAAATAGGGTCACCTTGTTTCACACCCCTTTGTATGTCAAATGGTTCTCCCTTGCTCTCTAACCTGACGAGGCTTCTTTATTATAAAACCAACCCCGTACTTATAGTACATGATAAATATAAATACACCCTCAATAACTATTGCAATGTTTTATTGTATTATTTTTAACATACTATAATTATCCACCTCAACTGCATCCGGTTTGACTGGAAGTTGACTCCAACATGATTGGGAAAAAACCTTTTTAACAAAAATATTAAACCGACTTCCAAAACAAAACATAACTTTCTTTTCGGAAGTCGGTGTCTAGTAGCAGTGGACAAGGGACTCACCCCGCTCTCCTTGGCGAATGAGAACTGGCGCAATCCTGTTGTGCTTGACACTAACGACCGCAGGGAGGTATGGCAGAGTAAGGAGCTTCACGGACGCTTTTTCCGGGCCCTACATGGGTCCGATGTAGATCAGTCAGCGTCCGTAGCCTGGCTGCGTTTCGGTGACCTCTTTGGGGAAACCGAAGGTTTTGTCTGTGCAATTATGGACGAAGTTATCATGACGAATAACTACCGTAGATTTATTGTGAAGGATGGCACGGTTGACATCTGTCGGGCATGTCACCATCCGGGTGAATCGATCCGCCACATTATCTCTGGTTGTTCTCGTCTAGCTAACGAAGAGTACTTGCATAGGCACAACCTTGTAGCCAGGATTATCCATCAGCAACTTGCTCTGAAATACACTCTTGTGGTATCGGAGGTGCCGTACTACAGGTATGTGCCCGACCCAGTTCTCGAGAATGGCAATATCACATTGTACTGGGATCGGTCCATCATCACTGACAGGACCATTATTGCTAATAAGCCTGATATAGTGGTGGTGGACCGAATCGAGAGGCGTGCAATGATTGTTGACATTACCGTCCCGCATGACGGGAACCTCGTGAAAGCCGAGAAAGATAAGCAAATCAAGTATCTTGACTTGGCTCGCGAGGTTGTCGACATGTGGGATGTGGACACAGCGATCATTGTACCGATAGTCGTGTCAGCCAATGGCTTAATAGCCACGAGCCTCGACCAACACCTTAGGAGGCTCTCGTTAGGCAGCTGGGTCAAGGGCCTGATCCAGAAAGCAGTATTGCTGGACACGGCTCGTATTGTTAGGAGGTTCCTCTCTCTGGAGCCCTGACCGCCGGTAGCTTGGACCCTGTTCCCGATACCGGTGGGTCTCTATTTTTTATATTTTTAAATGTTTTTTTTTTGTATGTTTTATAAAAATATTTAAAAATGTAGACAATAAGAAAGAATATGAATAAAGGAGATAATAATACAAATTACAGTTAAAAAAAAAAATCTATCTGAACATCAAAGTTTCATCAATTTTGATACATCATTTCTTATAATTTAAACAATGTCTTTATCGTTGCCAGAGCGCTCAAGTAAGGAACAAACAAGGCGTCAGCACATTGCTCGCTCGTCACTTGATCGCTTTATTACCTATGTATTCGACATACAATAACAAAGTGTTGTGAAACAGAATCTAAAAATAAATGTCTAATAACGAAACATTGTTTTACTTAATTACTTACAATTGCCTCTCTTTTGGGGCTATACAACTATAATATGAGACAGACATTATCTTACTCTTAATATATCTTAATTTAAATTCACACGTTGGACACTATCACGAAAATCATAAGTAACTCACTGGATTTTGGTACTCAATAATGCACCGTAACAGGTTGAGCGTCTGACTGAGCTGCTGTTTTAGCTAGCTGAGTTCCGCGCCCTTCTTCCATACTTGACACTACTTGCTCGATCATTTTTCCTTGCATTTTTCTTCCCCAAAACCGGCAGGAAATATATAAACAAACTGCACTTATCATAACTACCATGACTACAGTTATTAAACTGTAATATTCTAATTTCCTCTCTAACTCGGCTTGGGCCTGGTTGCCTGCTCCATTCTGAGCGATAATTACTTCAGCGTTTTTAGACTGTTCCTTGCCCATGTTCGCGAAAATAGGCATATGCTATTCAAAACACAGAATGAGTTAAAATGATGTCCAACGTTTGAATTTTCTTAAAACTAGGTTTTAGAAAAACGCACGGGTGGCTTAATGGCTCTGCCGCTACGTGTGGTATAAGTAACAAACTTACTACCTATGCTATCCCTACTGCTAATGTCTTGTTTTTCACAGGTTTTATTAGCCTCAGCCATTTTGATTTGCTCTGACTGCTCTAACATATAGGCTGGTTTTAACCTCTCTATTGAAATATTTACTTGCCTTCTGGGGAGTTGTACTCTGAAAACCTTGTTATCCCTACTTATGACGCTGTAAGGGCCATCATACGTTGGTATTAAGGGTTTCTTAACTGCATCGTTTCTAATGAATACATGAGTGCAACTGCTTAGATCTTTGTGAATGAACAGTTTCCGCGAATCGCTTGCGCTTCGTGACTTGGGACGGAGATTGTTTATAGTTTCTCGCAATCTCTCTACGTACGTATAATCATCACCGTTGTACCTTGGACTTACCTCACTGTAAAATTCGCCTGGTAAGCGCAATGTCTGACCTAGAACTAACTCGGCTGCGCTAAGGCCTGTGTCACATCGACTGGCTGCTCGCAAACCGAACAAAACGGTGGGTAACTCGTCGTCCCATGACATGTTGTCCGATAACCTACTAGACAAACCTACCTTTAAAGAACGATGCCATCTCTCTATCTTTCCGTTACTTTGGGGATGGTATGGTGTGGTTCGGATCCTCTGGACTCCTAGTAATTTTAACAGATTAGCAAAAAGTTGACTCTCAAACTGTCTACCTTGATCGCTGGTCAGTCTACTTGGACAACCAAACCTGCATATCCAGTTTTCGTATACGGCTTTCGCTATTGTTTCTGCAGTTATATTTTCAACTGGTATCGCTTCCGGCCAGTGTGTACAACGGTCTATAATTGTAACACAATACCTGTTACCGTGTCGTGTTGTAGGCAGTGGTCCTACTATATCCACATGTAAATGCTCGAAACGTTGGCTGGATTCAAATTGACCTACTCCTGTTACCACATGACGACTTACCTTACTTCTCTGGCACTGTATGCATGTTTTTGCCCAATTGCCTATTTCTTTGTTCATACCTGGCCAAAAGAATCTTTTAGTTATCATCCTACGAGTTGTTCTTACGCCTGGATGACTGATGTTGTGTACCGATTCGAAAACGATTTTTCTAAACGTCGGTGGTACATATGGCCTTATGTTCCCATTGGCAATGTCGCAGTACACGCTTTTGCTGACGTTGGGAACATGTACTTGTTTTAATTGTACGTTGTTCGATGTGGCTCTACCTTGTATTAATTGTGTAATCTGATCGTCTCCTTCCTGTGCCGTTGCTAATTCTTCGTAATCTATGACGGTTGGGCAACCGATGGTTTCGATACGTGACAACGCGTCTGCTACCGGATTATCGGTGCCGCTGACATGCTGTATATTGCTAGTGTATTCGCTAATGTACAGCAATTGCCTAATTCGTCTAGGAGTTTCTTTGGCTGAACTTACCTTTGAAAGTGCGTATGTTAGAGTTTTGTGATCAGTATGAATGGTTAAATCTCGACCCTCTATCATGTCTTTAAAGTGCATGATAGACATGTATATGGCGAGTAACTCCCTATCGTATGTGCTGTAATTTTTTTGTGTGTCTGACAGCTTTTTGGAAAAATAACCAAGTGGTTGCCAGGTATCATCAACTCTCTGTTGCAGTACGGCGCCTACGCAGGTATTGGATGCGTCGGTCATCAACGATAATGGAGCTTCAGCGACAGGATGAGATAATGTTACGGCGCTTTGTAGGCTTACCTTACATTTCTCGTACGCAGATTCTGCTTTGGCGTCCCATTCTATTTTAGTTTTATCCTTCTTTTTTGAGTTGTGCAGAAAACTATTGAGATACATATGACATTCTGCTGCTTTGGGTAAATGTGACCTATAGAAATTTACCATGCCAAGGAAACGTCTCAGCTCCTCGACTGTCTCTGGTCGCGGATAATCAATGATAGCCTTTACCTTGTCGGGTAGGGGACTTATCCCTGCTGGAGTAACCTTGTAACCTAAAAAATCGATTTCATTCAATCCGAAAGAACTTTTGCCGAGATTTATGGTCAACCCAATACTGTGGAATCGCTCGAATACCTTCCTGACATGTTCTCTATGTATGACGTCATCTTTTGACGCTATGATGACATCATCAATATAACAGGACAGTGATGACTCATATTCATTACCTATTTTCTCTCCGATGTTCTCGATTCCTTTCAGTACCGTATTGTCCATAAACCTCTGGAAAGTCTGTGCTGCGTTCCTAAGACCGAAGGTCATGCGTGGAAATTCATACAAACCAAAAGGTGTCGTGATAGCGGTTTTTTCCACGTCTTCCGGTGCGACTTCAATAAAGTGATATGCCCTATTTATATCGAGATGAGTATAAACTGTTTTACCTGTCAATCCATAAGTGAAATTTTGCAGTCTGGGTATCGGGTATCTGTCGGGTTTTGTTACCGCGTTCAGTCGCCGATAGTCTCCGCAAGGTCGTATATTTCCGTCCTTCTTCTGCACAACATGTAAGGGACTGGCCCACTGACTTCTAGATGGTCTACAGATTCCTAGTTCCTGCATATAGCGAAATTCGTCTTTAACTTTTTGATACTTACCTGGTGGGAGTGGTCTCGGCTTCGCGTACAGTGGTGGTCCAGTTGTATCGATGTGGTGCTTAACCGAATGCATTGGTAATACTTCTTTAAATGATACGGGCTTAGTTATATCAGAAAATTCCTCCAACAAGTCACGAAACGGATGCGTTTGCTGAATGCTTTTGATTGTTGACTCATTGTACTTTACAATAGTGCCTACAGTATATAAATAAGTAACTGAATCTACTAACTTCCTATTATGTAAGTCCACTAACAGTCGGTGCGTCTTTAAAAAATCTGCACCTATTATTGGTTTAACTACGTCACAAATTATAAACGGCCATTTAAAACTACGCCTTAAACCTAAGTTAAGTTCTAATGTTAAAACGCCAAACGTTTTAATTTCGGTGCCGTTGGCAGCAAAAAGCTTATAATTACATTCATGGTCACGTTTTCTAGAGCTAATTTTGGTGACTGGTATCACCGATACATTGGCACCTGTATCAATAAGAAAATCCATACCATTTTTGGAATCCGTTACACACAAGCGATGGTTTTCGTTGACGTTGATGCATGCTACCACCGCCTCGGGCTGCACCCTCTTTAGTTTTCCTGTTTGTTCAACTTCGCCCAGTTACATGGTGACTCGCATCGCCGTGCTGACTCGCGGTACCGGAAGTGGTATTGGCACAACCAGTCCGAATTGTGCCTTGTCCGCTGCGGTGTTCGGGACCTCTGACGAGAACGGGAACGATTATGTCTCCATCGTCCTCTACCACTTTGTTGTTGGCGCTGACCGATGCTGTTTACCTCGTTGCGCAGTGTCTTGAGCTCCAATGACATGTTCCTGAGCTGGTTCAGTAACTCCATGTTTATATCTACCGTAGCTGAAGTTGGTGCTGATCTATGGGCATGTGTTGCATCTACTGCGGAAAGCTCTCCGTTACGTAGATTGTCCGCGCCATTGTCGCACTATTCTCGGACACTTATTATATGTTGCACTTCCGTTCCCTACTCAAGGCTACGTCGAGCGTCGGGGTCACCAATGTTGAGTCCCTGTGTGTAGTGTGTGCCTTGGGTAGGGAAAGTAATTGAAAGTCACGGAATAGAAGTTACACAGTAGTTTATTGTCCTCACTCAAAACCGACACATTTAAGTTGTAGCCTCTAAATCTATATACATGTTATTACTACCGCTGTTCGTTAGGGACTGCGCTCCCGCACACAATGTATCCAGTTGTCGACTATACATTTTGTCGCGTCAGCCCCCACAAGGGCTTTTATAAATTGATTATAACTTCATGCAACATAAAGGTACATACATTATGGACGGTCCACACTACACAGACTTTTGAACAGACTTTCATCAACTTCTATAGAATTTTGTCCGTGCATCACATGTACAGACAACTGTCGGTGTCAATGCATGTCAAGTCTGTGTAGAGATGACGCACCATTAAGCATTCTCTACCATAAGAATATAGGAGTAAGTTCGATTACAGTTTGAGAGAAGTGTTACTGAGTATTTTTCCCTGTAGTAGTCCGAGGTTACTTAATTATTTGTATCTACATAATTATATAGAAAGGTAAACACATTAACATACCTTGAGTACAACTTCATTAGTTCCACTCTGCTACCCAGACGGGTTAGCTTAACGATTCGACCCAAGACCAGCTTACTACAAATGAATAATAACTACATACTAGAGATATAGAATATAATGTAGCTACCTATTTATATTACGGAAGTACTTAACTACAAGTAAAGTAGGTGATTTATAGCTTCTGCCCGCGGTGTTAACCGCATGAAACTTAAAAAAAAATAACCATTAAAGAATGTGCCATACAAACTTATCCAACCCTTTTCAACGTCTTAAGGCTGCCTTGAATTTCGAAATATTCGTCTTTATACCTTGTGTATGTCATAAAGGCAACCTCTATAAAAAAAATCTGCTTTCTAGGTTTAAGGGTAAAAAACCTGGGTGTTGATGAGTCAGTGATTGAGTAATTCAGGACTTTAATTTTTAAATAAATATATACATAGATAGACTAGCTGCCGCCCGCGCCTCCGTTCGCGTGGAATCAGTATTTAATATCCTAATAAATTATAGCCTCTTTGAAATTCTGATGTATATTACTGTTAAAGTTCATCAAAATCCGTTTAGTAGTTGTAGTTGCCCGTTAGAGTAACAAACCGCCACGCGCCTTCACAAACTGACACATTTATAATATTAGTAGGATTGACCTTTAAGATCCCAGGAGATAAAGGTTAATGTGATTATGGCAGTATGGTTTATTACCCGTGTCTGTTACATTTCTTTACACCCACGTGGAAAGATATGATTTTATCGGTCATTTTGTCCTTTTATAAATATTCTTCTTCTTAGTCGGGCACTCTTGGTAGAGTGGGTCCTGATGCATGATGGCTCTTGCCATGCATCTCCATTCTGCTCTATTGGATGAATTGTGGGAAAAGTCGGTCATTGTAGCTTTGGTAAAGTTTTTAATAAGATCTGCCCATTTTGTGCCCTCCATTCTGTCTTGGATTACAAGACGCTCCATTGAGTCTTCATTGCTAGTTATATGCCCAAAGAACTTTAGTATTCGTATTTGAACAGTCGACGATAATCTCTCTTTGATGTGAAGTTCTTTTAGGATCGATACTTTGGTGCGGTAAGCAGTCCACAGAATCAGCAGCAGACGTCTCCAGCACCACATCTCTAATGCATTGATTTTCCACGCGTTGGAAGGGCAGTGGGTGCTTTGCATAGACTGCCCAATCTCAGGGGACCTCAGTAAGAAGTTCGCCGCCGGGTTTCATGCGGTCGATAGTCCTATATGGGACACGTGTTTGGTCAAATAGACTGTCAGGTGATCCAAGCTGCAGGACTAAAATCAATACCCTGCGGCGGGGGCTACACTCCTGGCACGCTTTCCATCGCTGTACATACTAGCGGATATGGACGCAAGGGTCTATAACTAGATTCGTACAATCTGCCAGTGGCAATATAAGTAGCAATTAGCATGCCGCGGCTAAGTGGCTGAGGCGGCGGGAACGGCGACACGCGCTACAGTAAATTTTAATATAACGTTCAAAAGTGCCGCTTGGTTTGGTGGCCTAGTTAAAATAAAATATCTTTGTCTAATTAAAATTGGGGTACATTGGGGCGCCTCGTAATCACTTACAAGGTATACTCAAAACCTGACATGGGGTAATTGTTCACAACAATATGAACAGCTTTATAACTTTACTTACTAGTGTTATAAAGAAAACTATCTTTTTAATATTATTAACTCTAGTAATATTCATAAATCCATTTTTAGTTTAAGTTTCTATTACGAAAAATAATAATGCATTTGTTACTGTTACTAAAGATTTTATCTCTCTCAAATGGCCACATATATTTTTATGAAATGAAAATGCGCTGAAAAAATAAACAAAATTAATAACATTCCGTTGCGAGCAATCTCTTAAGCATTTCTGACAACTATACGATCTACAATTCTCATTAATTTATCTTCATTATATATTTATTTCGAGCAGTTGAGATAAAAACGTACTTACATAAAAGTGAGGTTAAAAAACTAGATATGAAATATTCATCTGCTACTAAATCACTGAAAGTGATTCAAGAAAATAAAAAAGTTATTTCAGTTTTTAAATAATTATCTTAATTGTTACAATCATGAAAGCGAAAAGAAATTAGTAAGAATAAAAACTTTTCATGACCTTTCACAACTTTAAAAGTAACTTTTTTAAGGTTAAGTTTTTTATCGCTGTCTTTATGTAGCCACAAAAAGTTTGAACTTACGCACCCTTCAGAGGTAATATTTTAATCTTATTACAAAAATTATAAGACACCAAAAGACTCTTGTAACTCAAGAGTATACAGTAAACCAGCCCGCATTGGTCCTGCTTTGTGGGATACGGCCCATTCCCTCTCATAGAGGTAAGGCATATGTCCCAGCAGTGGGGAGTGGTAACTTGTGGGCTGATAGTGTAAAAACTCTTAATCATTATATCACAGAAAATGACAAATCAGCCAGATACAGCAAATTTTAGGAAAATCGGTTAGGTTGACACTCTGACATAAAAGTTTTTATTTGTGAATGAAACTGGTTTTCGGTTACTATTAAGTAAAAAATAACTTTTTAACAAAAAAATCAAACGATTTCCAAAACAAAACACTACAAAGCAAGAAATAACTTTTTCATCCCACCATCTCGGAAAGAGTATTTTTAATCTTCAATATCTGAGTGGAAAAGCCGTTTTTATTCACTAGAGGATAAAGTAAATTGAATTTAGAACATCGTGTGCACTAAGTTAATGAATTAAAAAAACATTAAACCTATTTACTGCTACCTCTATCGTGCCGAATATATCATACAACTTTTTTTTTATTTGTTAAAAACTCAGACTCGAAACCTTCTTGGTGTTCTTTTTTCAATTTGCTTTGTACGCGGTTCTAACCATCTCCCTCTCTCTCCAACATTCACGCCAAGGGAATCCGATGAATCGGTACAACTATTAAGTATGACAGATAGTTTACCGAAAAACAGTACACAAGTGACTAACACCAATATTAAAGTACCAAACAAAAAAAATTACACTCAATTTAAATAACTGTAGCAACGTTACTTTAAAATTTTCTTAATTATACCTTAGTATTATTTTGTTATAATTTAAAGATTATTCTATAATACTTACCTGTCATAATGTAGAAATTGATACCTAAACTGAAATAAAAGTGTACCTATCTTGTGATTGTAAACGTTTTTTTTTTTGCATTTAGTAATTTCCTCGCTGAGGTGGAATGAAAAGTTACGTGTTGCACTCGAGTGCAAAGATTTTTCACCTCGTGCTCTTTTGATTCCCTCGCTAACGCTCAGGATTCTAATTTTGAATCACTCGCTGCGCTCGTGATTCAATTTTAGAATGCTTCGCTTGCTCGGTCATCAAAATTGAACACGCGGTTAAAAAGCAACTTTGCACTCTTGTATAACAAATAACTATTTTCTGAAGTCGATTTCATTGTTTTCCGTTTTACGACACAGACTTCGGAAAAGTAAGTAATTTTTTCCTTTGTAATGGTTATTTTTTGGAAATCAGTTTTTTTTTTTTTTTTTTAGAATAAGAAATTATTTATATCTTTTATGTTTTGGTAGGTACCTCCAATTACCATGGCAATCATGAATGGCCAAAGTACATATCAAGAAGATGCCAAAAAGCCCAAACACGCTCACGAAACATTCTTTTAATTCGGCCAACCTTCCGGCTTCATCATCAGATCAATTCGATGGTACCATTTTCATTTATTTATATATGCTTTATTGTAGGTACACCAAGTTTAAATATAAAAAAAGAAACTTAAAACTATTATAAACTTCATTGGTAGGTACCATTTATTTATAAGTCATCATAGTCGGTTAACTGGCCATCTGTGGTCTTCTTCATCAGTTCCACTTCACCAAATGATACTTTCTGAGTGGATATGATTGCTTTGTTGATACCAAAATTGCTATATGTATTGCCTATAATATTTATTTATTTATTTAGGAATAACCAACAGTTACACATTTAAAACTTATGACTAATATTATAAGAACATGATATAAATGCGCAACTTACACCGTTATCCACATTATATAAATTAGAAAGTTAGTTTTGAGCAAACAATACAAAACAAAGAAACAAATGATTTCACATTCTGTTAAATAACAATTTAAAGGCTCTTTATTGCTTCAATAAGGCAGTTGCGAAATTTATTAGTGGGCATTGCAAATATGTCCAAGTCAGTAAAAAGTTCATTAAAACCATTAAAAATACGACGCAGGGGTGCACGGGTTCCAGCGTTTGTTCGACAGGAAGAAACAGCGAAGAGCGGGCGCGCGCGCACCCCTCGCCTCAAAACACTTCTAGGAACAAAGTAATATACTCTATTGATAATATCAGAGCAGTCGTATCTGTGATTACACACATCATAAAGGAACATCGTTTCAAGGTATAATCTTCTAGACTTTAGGCTCATTACATTAATTTTTTTTAGCAAGTCATTATACGACGGGAGGTTCCGGTAACAGCGGTATTGTACTGATTTCAGAAATTTTCGCTGGACCTTCTCCAAACTATCTGCATATTTATTATAATAAGGGTTCCACACTACCACAACGTATTTAAGTTGAGACCTTACAAGTGACCTAAACAGATGGATGAAACTACTAGCGCGTTTAAAATCAGTTGTAGCTCTCATGACAAATCCATACATACGGTAGGCACTGCTAATTATGTTATGAATGTGCTGGTCAAAGTGTAATTTATCGCCGAGCAGTACCTTAAGATCTCTAACGATAGGAACCCCTGCTAGATCCATTCCATTCAAATTGTATCTATATGATATTTTATTTTTATTTTTTGTAAATGTGATAGTAGAAAATTTCGGAATATTGAGATATAGTTTATTTTTAACACTATAGGCTGAAAAACGGTCTAGATCTTCTTGCAGATGTTGACAATCCGTATGATCCTTAATTGACTTGAAAACTTTCAAATCGTCGGCATGTAATAAGAGTTTTGAAAACTTGAAGCAATGATTGATGTCATTAATAAATAGAATGAACAACAAGGGAACCCAAATCGATCCCTGAGGAACGCCAGCAGTAACGTTTATGGTAGCAGAATTGAAACCTCTGATTACTACTTTTTGAGTTCTATTTAAAATATAAGATGAGAACCAACGAAGCAAATCACCGCGGATACCATTATATGCTATTTTTGTTAGCAGTAACTCATGATCTACCTTGTCGAAAGCCTTCTGGAAGTCCGTATAAACCGCGTCGACTTGAACTTGCTGATCCATGTTATTAAATAAGTACTCAGTAAAAATTAACAGGTTTGTAGTTGTGGACTTTCTTTTAATAAATCCGTGCTGTTGTTCTATAATAATTTTATAAATGGTCTTGTGTATCTCATTATAGACAAGCCTTTCAAAAAGCTTCGACAAGGCGGACAGAATGGATATAGGACGGTAATTTTGGACGTCCTGTCTAGAACCGGTTTTATATACCGGAGTTATGTTAGCTCTTTTCCATATTTCTGGAAAAGTGCCTTCCGACAAACATCTATTGAAGATAATGTGAAGTGGTGTGCACACACTATTCGCAGTCTTTTTAAAAAAGTAAGGGGGCAGGTTATCAGGTCCTGGACCTTTAGTGGAATCCAAGGCTTTAAAAGCATTAAGAATTTGTTGAGCAGTAAAACTAATGTTTGTGATATGAGTAAGATGTTCATTACTTTCTTCAGGAGGCGACCATGTATCAGAATCAAAAGTGGAGCTCTCATAAACGGAGTGAAAAAAAATTGCAAACATGTTGCAGATCTCCTCTGGTTCACTAGACTTTTGATCTCCGCAAAACATAGAAGACGGAATACTAGCATTGCCCTTTCGATTCGAAATGTAACTCCACAAGTATTTTACATTTTTCTGAATGTTTTCCTCGGTGGTTTTAATATAATTATTGTATATAATCGACGCCTATACAGAGAGAACTGTTCATAATCTGCGATGTTACTTAAAAGTTACTTAAAAGCTCATGCCAATCTACATTGAGTAGTTCGTTATTAATCAGATCGTAATTAGCCTTATAATAGTTATATTTAATCATTTTAGCAAGTCTAATAGATTGTACGGACGATACATACTTAATAATGGCACAAAAAGGAGGATGATTGTTATCGGGGGGCACCAGTAAATTTGGAGGTGTGTGTGTAGGGCAATCATTGTTACTAATAAGTAAATCTAGAATACGTCCCTTATTATTTCTAATAGAATTAAACTGGTAGGCGTTAAGTAGAGAAATAAAATTAGTCATATGCCTACCAGAAGACGAACTACTCCCGCCATCGCAAGTAAGTGCTGCGTTGTTACCCGTCGCAGGCAGCCACTCAAGGTTAGGTAGGTTGTAATCACCGAATAAATAAAAATGATTAAAGCCAAATTCATCTGTTAAGTGTTGTATAGTTTCAAAGTGTGCTAGGTAAATATCTTCAGACGATTGTGGTGGAATATAGACTACGGATATAAGATATTTTTCACTTCCAGAACCAGGCAGCTGAACATAAATACTTTCAATAAGAGAACATGTCGGATACTCAAACGTTACACTAGTACATCGTAGGCTCTTTAACACCGCGATGAGAACTCCACCGCCATCTTTTTTGTTCGTTATTTCCCGATTACGGTCGCATCTATAAACTGTGTACCTCTCATCTATGAATTCACTGTCGTATATTTGTGGTGTTAACCATGTCTCTGTTAAAACAATTATATCGTAGCAGTGCGACAGTACGTTCATATAATATTTGAGGAGTTCCAGGATCCCATCATCAAATCCTGACCTGATGGAAACACCATGGGACTACCTGGGCAGTAAACCATATCAAACAAAAGAAAAAATCCTAATCGGTCCATACGTCTATGAGTAATTGGGGAATATATTATTATATTTTAAAAAAAATCGGTGAAGAGTGAGTCCGACTTACGCACCGAGAGTTCCGTACCATCATATATAAATATTTTAGATATGTTACTTTACGCACAGTCCTTCAAAAGTAGGATAGATGGACAAGCGGAAAGGTGGATGGGGGAACATGCCGACAGTACTTTACTATTATATCTTTATTGTTAATTTTGTTTTCTGGAAAAATGTGCTATTTAGAGGCATCATTTTATTTATCCTGTAATATTTACATAAACTTCTATCACATAGAATAATTTCTGATTTTACTCTATGCAAACTTCGGCGATAAGAGAGGGTTTACTGGGGCGATCTAAAAAAAAAGAAAAAAGTTTGAGAATTTGCAAATACCGCTCTTTCATGTGATACTCCACATGCCCTAGTGAGGCTTCTTCGAATTTTAAGACTCCTTTCAGAGATTTTTAAATATAAAAAAAAACTTATTTTCAAAATAGTTGGGTAAACGTCATCTAAAACTATTCGAAATTTCAAATTGATAGCATTAGTAGTTCTTGAGATATCTAGCTGTGACAGACAGCCAGACAGACTATAAGGGTCGCACTATAAGGGTTCCTTTTTACCATTTTGGTACGGAACCGTAAAAAGGTTCTAGCGAATTGAGAACCTCCACCTTTTTTTTAAATCGGTTTAAAACAACAGAGACAACACTCCTTTAAATTTAAACCAATCATACCAGTTGCCAGAAGTTATAAAACTCAGTTAAACTAGGAAACAATTTACATAGTATAAAATACTTAATTAAAAATAACTACCTATATATACACTTAAATAAAAATAAAATAAAACTACGAATAAAAGGATTTAAACTTAAACCAGAATTCGTAAAAAATAAAATAAAATTATCTGACCACTTCATACAAAGTACAAAACGTAATTACGTATAGGTTTCAGACACATTCATTCCGGAATGAAATCGATCTATAACTAAGTCTTAGGGCAGGACACTTGGAGAACAGCATGATGAAGGATTTTAGAAAGCCCACTGTTTCAAAGTACAGTGTGAAGATGACATTGACGAAAATAGAACAATGGGCGCTTACAATATGTCTACACAGTGAGTTATTGGAAACAACGTCTAGCTCATATATCATGATAAAGCATCACGGTTGTATTCTCCTGAAAGAGTAGGCAGAGGTGAACAGTACCTACAGTTACACTTCGTCGAACTCATTTTGGGTCGCGTACGTTCATACCATCATCATATCTGGTCACACACGCGCTTCGGTACGCAATCATGAGAGTTGTTCCATTTACTAATCATATTATTTATGTAACTGCTCATATCGAAGGGGAGAAAAACATGTAATTTGAATAATATGGTCTCCACCATATTATTCAAATGATTCATTAGTACTACTTAAATGTGAAAGTTAATAGACAACGATGACTATAATACCTAATAATAATATCATTCATATTCAAATTATGGCACATTATACAATAAAATATAAAATAACACAGTTGCTTATTTTCCTGAACTAGGTTGATCTGTATCAGAATATAAAGTGCTTAAAACTTATAATAATCACTATCCGCCTCTCAACATCTGCCCAGCCTTTTCCTCCAATATAATCGAATACACCTAAATACCAACCATCTTCCTCTTCTAGTATAACAATAACATACTCCGTATCACCTCTCTAGACAAAGCCCAAAATCCTAACAAAAAAGTCCAAATCCTGCAAGAAATTAGAATAGAAACCGCAACCCACAGCCACACGACCAAGTACTAATCCGATAAGCTATTAGCCGACACCTGAGAGGAACTGGTACGCTTACGAATAAGACCACAGTCGCGGTCAGCTACCAGATAAATGACTCGTATCTGTTCTAAGTACCGTGTAATACATTCGTTGTTCTTAATACGGTTTGGTAGTCTATGTACTACGTGTGTTCTAATTGAACTACGAAACTACTCATTGTTTTTTTTATGTAAAAGCGATTTTAAAAGTAACTCTGTGAAATATCATGAGATAGTTTATCATCGTCATTAATAGCTTAAATCCCAACGTTCCTGTGCGAGAATCATCCAGGTTCTATCCAGGATGGTAACAATATCATCTGCCCATCTCGCCGCTGGACGTCTGACGATGGGCCATAGCGATAAGAACCACCAAGAGCGCAGTGTGGCGCCGGTGCCGCGCACGCAATTCTACAGGACTAGTTTGTGGGTGCATAAATTGTATGGAAAAATCCAATGGTCGTGCGCAGTGCGACACCCGCAGCAGTCCGACACAAAACGTCTAAATTTAAGGAACCTTTAGAGATCGATCACGTGAGAATTTCGATAGTGCCAAAAAAATGACAAAAATGTATGACAATGCCAACATTGTCATAAATTTTTGACATTTTGACAATCGCCATAGCTGATAGAATGAAGGAACGTCCGCATTCGCATCGCAATCGCAATCTGTCAAAAACACTTGTAATTTCAGAGACAAAATTTTTTCTTAAATTGATTGTCGCTGAGATGATATTGACTTTCTAATTGGGAGTTGCAATAATACCATCATGAACTCTACCATTAGCAGCCTTGTTACACTTCTACGAATTGTGGAACCGGTTACAAGCCTCCCCTCCTGTGTCATCTGTTCAAGGCAGGAAATATAATATAAAACGAAACCCATTCAAAGACATGTCAAACACATGAAAAGTATTCAAATCACGTGAGTGTTATAAAAACACTCGTTTTCAAGTTCGTAACGTTTGTGAACGAATTGCTTTTCCGCGTTGAAAATTATTTAAATAGA
Source organism: Orthosia gothica (assembly GCA_949775005.1). NCBI lineage: Eukaryota > Metazoa > Arthropoda > Insecta > Lepidoptera > Noctuidae > Orthosia > Orthosia gothica. The sequence continues at coordinate 2,958,724 of OX459036.1, read as the reverse complement.
CATGCACAGGCTATAACGAACGTGACTATTGCGGGTGTATTTCATAAAAAAATAAAATTAAACTAACTAGAATTGTTAGGTAATACGTTACCAAAATAGTTTTTATATATATTTCGCTCGCTGAAAAACAAACTGATTATTTGTGGTATATTTTTAACCGACTTTTTATTTTTCCATTGCTAAAAGCTCATGAATCTTTATAAACACGGCGATTGAAAATCGTATTTTACAATTTTCTTTGATTCTGTTTCTTTACGAAGCTTGCTTGCACTCAATAGTGTATTAAGTCACCCCTATCCGCTTGCACAAAAGGAGAAGCAGCTTATACCTTTTGCTTTGTTGCGCGTTTGCACGCCCTGGTCAGAGATCGGGGCCTCTGATCAGCTTAGCAAGCCTTTGGTGCACTATTTATTTGGTATCGCCAGGCCTTACTGCAAGCTTTGAGTATGACACTAACGCAATCACTGTGCAGCTGTGTATTTCTCTTTGAGCAGTTTTGAAAGGCTACGGATGTAAAGGAGTTCGAGATCACAGACATAGATCTAACTGGATATCGCGAATATGTGTAACTCGCGTTTATAAAACTTTTAACAAAATTTCCATCAGTATCATTTATTTATAAGTATTTGCGTCATCATAGTCTTTTAACTATTCGAGATATAGAATAGAATAGAATAGAAATATATTTATTCGACACAGGCACAACACAACAGCAACAAACTTGGAGTAATAGACAAAAAAGAAATGCAAAGACAAATTGCGCTGAGCGTGCCCATACCGAAAGGGTTACCAACTCAGCATTTGCTGGGCGTCAGACATCCAGCGCTGGTTTTCAGTTGGCTCCCCGCATCTAATACCCGTGACATACTTATCATTAAGGAGTTCCAGTGGCCATCTGTGGTATTCTTTAGCAGTTTCACTTCACCAAATGATACTTTCTTAGTGCAAATTATTGCATTGTTGATGAAAATATCAAAATCGCTATATGTATGCCTATAATATTTGAGGAGTGCCCTTGATTCCACCAAGTAAATTTGTTCTTAAATTGTGTGTGTAAAAGTGGCTCGCTTGGTTTTGAATGTCAATGCACATGAAAGGTTGTGTTGGATTCGACAATATTGAATAGAAACGTGAGCATAAACAGAAATCTTTCTAGATCTGATGCTGTTGTTACGTGTGAAAGTGTTATTTATTTGAGATATTTTAGCTATTTGGGGGTATTTCTGACAAATTAACATAGAGGGATCTGAAGAGAAAAAGTTTATAGACCGAAGACTAATGAATACCAGTACCTAAATGGTAATAGAAAGATAAGGATTACCTCATAAGTATTTTGTGTTGAGACAGCTCTTGACTTAGATCTCGCTTGATTTTAAGCGGTGGAAGACGTCTATGATGGAGAAAGCGTGCGAAGACTACTGTTTATACTCTTGATTGCCTCTAATCAAGGGTAAGGGTTATAGGTCGAAAGGAACACAGGCCCAAGCAGAGAGTGCCACATGTTGACAATAACTAAATCATAATGAATTACCATCAATAATGTAAACGAGCTTTCAATCATTAAAATGACATTTGACACTCACATTTGACACTCACACTTCACTCAAATAAAATCAAACCATCCAAAACACACAATAATTCACGTCTAACTGCCAGCAGTTTACCGAGATTAACTTACTAACAAACATACTAAATAACTTACTTACTATCAAATTAGCCAACAATGGCCGACGCACTTGGAAAGTAGTTGAACAATAAATTGCCCAATTTCTATATAATTCGACAAAGTTTCGCTCAGAATTGTGGATTTAATAAAAAAGAAATCCAAGTACGTGACTTAAAATGAGAGAAAATGCAAAAAGTTCCATCTGTTATATTATTGGTTTAATAAATAATCTATTAAAGTTTTGTGAAGAAATAAATTGAAGTTGAACAGGGTAGTTGACAAAAATATTCAGTTAGATAACCTAAAAATATTAGACACGTATTTTTCTTTTGCTACGAAAACAAAAAATACGACGTTACAGTGCGTTGAAATATCGTAAGACGTCACGGTGTGTTACACTTTATACTGACAAAGTGACGTCACAATCCCCCACTCCTGAACTTTGATGCGCTTTATATTTGTCAATTTTTATTTATTTGATAATGCAAAAAAAAAAGGTGTTGCTCGTGGCTAAATAATAACAGCCGCACGGGTCGATCTTTAAGGTTAAGTAACGCTTAACGAAGTCGGTCTGAGGATGGGTGACCATTTCAACATACCGAGTTTCCTCCGTGCCTCGGAACGCACATTAAACCGTTAGTCCCGGCTGTCATTTGAAGATCTTTGGCAGTCGTTACGCCTAGTCTAGCCAAGGGGTACCGTGTTACCCAGTTACTGGGTTGTGGAGGTCAGATAGGCAGTCGCTCCATGTAAAACACTGGTACTCAGCTGAATCCGGTTAGACTGGAAGCCGACCCCAACATAGTTGGGAAAAGGCTAGGCAGATTATGATGATAATGCAAAAAATACGGCTCGAATATTATTTGTTAATCTCACTGACAGACCAAATAGAATTACATATAATTTTCTATCCAGTAAACATCCCTATTTTTACCGCTATTTTAAATATCTATTTTATTTACCCACGTCCGTGTGTCACTAGCGGGGTGCCAACTGAAAATCAGCGCTGGGTGTCTGACGCCCAGCAAATGCTGAGTTGGTAACCCTATCGGTGTGGGTACATTCGGCGCAATCACTCTTATATCTTGTTTGTACTTTTACTATTCTTCTCTGTTACTTTGTGATTGTTGTTGTTGTGTTGTCTATGTCGAATAAATGTTTTCTATTCTATTCTATTCTATTCTATTCTATATGGAAATATTTATCAAACAGACCTCGGTTAACCATCGCCTATTCTTCTTCATCGTCGGTACACTCTTGGTAGAGCGTTCGTGGTCATCATTTTGCAATGAGACACCGTTTTCCACCGGACATTTTCTTTGTTTGTTACTCTATGTTGTACTATTGTGTTGTGTATATTATGTCGTATAAATGTATTTCTATTCTATTCTTATTCTATTCCTCTCTGTCCTGTGACTCGTGTGCACTCATGCAATGGGTAACTCTGCAGACTGGAACTAGCCCGTCCATCGCATGGGTGACATATGCCACGAGCTCTCGTTCCTTCCACTCTACCCTGAACTACGAGCCGCTCATATATATAGAGTCGTTGCATCGTCGGGACACGAGACCAAGGAACTGAAGTATGTGTGCCTGTACTGTAACCGATAGACGCTGCTTGATGCCGAGTTCTTGGAGAGTCACCTACTGATGATAAAAAAATATAAATTCTTATATATAAGGTACTATACAGTTCAGCGAAGTAAGAAAATGTTGTTTTAATGGCAAGCTTTTTCTTATCGACGGTGATGATGGTAACATGCAGTTACAACGCGACAATATCACCCGTACCTATTGTCTCTCGTGTTTTATTCGAAATCAAACTTAGATTTCTGCGAAAACTCTTTGACATATCCGTGTCACCAGTTTGCAGGAGCCTTGAATCAACTCGGCAAAAAAAGACAGGTATCGTGGGACACGTAGTTGGAGCGCAGTTCCATTTAGTATTTAATAACAGGCACAATGAAATAGAAAATGTAAAAAAAACATTTAAACTAATGGATGATGTTCTCGTTCTTTTAACAACGTTGTGGACTTTAAAAATTTTTTCAAAACACACTGGCCATCTGTAAAAAACTGCAGTCAACATTTCAAATATCGAACTATATCGTTCGAACTCTTTATCCGTGTAGCTCACAGCTGCCAAAGGATTAGGAATTAAGTTCGAATAACACAAAGTGTTCAGTTATTTACTTAATCACAGAGGTTCTACTTCACATAATTTACATTAACTATCCTATTAACAGAGTTAAGTATCGTTTATTTTTAACGCGCTCTGCAGGGGGTCTCGTAAGTCTGGCAACACCGGACAAAAGCAAAGAAAGCTGAGAATTAATGAGATAGAAAGACAAACACTCACCCGAGCGGAGCGAGCGAACGGAGCTGAAAAATAAAAAAATAAAGTAAGTAATTTAAATTCAACCCGTTTGAAACGGAAGGTACTGAAATATTGCAGCTACATTCAAAAGCGTAAATAAGCCGATGTTTTTAAGAAATAAACCTGTTTCGTAATTTTCAATTAATAGGAATTTATTTTATTAAATACGTTACCCCACTCTAAGAATTCAATTCAGATTCAGGAGAAGGAGAGAGATTCAGATTTTGAATAATTTTTTTAGGGTTCCGTACCCAAATGGTAAAAACGGGACCCTATTACTAGACTCCGCGATCCGTCTGTCTATCTGTCTGTCACCAGGCTGTATCTCATGAACCGTGATAGCTAGACAGTTGAAATTTTCACAGATGATTAATATCTGTTGCCGCTATAACAACAAATACTGAAAACAGAATAAAATAATTATTTAAGTGGGGCTCCCATACAACAATCGCGATATTTTTGCAATAATTGTACGGAACCCTTTGTGTGCGAGTCCGACTCGCACTTGGCCAATTTTTTTTCTTTGAGTTCAATGTCTTTTACTGACTGCCTTGTTGGTCTAGTAGCCGCAAGTGCTACTGCTAAACATGAGGTCATGGGTTCGATGCCCGGGTCAGCTAAAATCTTATTGCTTTTATCAACTGGAACTTCTCAGTGGCAGCTGCAGCAAGTCTGGAATGAATGTGCCCTGTTAATGGCCACTTGAGACATCCTATAACATGGGACTTAAACAAAACTTTTGAAATGTCGGTGTACTGTAGATCACCTCTGCCTAACCCTTCGGGGAATACTGGCGTGATGATGTTATGTTATGAAGCGGCCAAAAAATTAAGTCCTCCCATACAACAAACGTGATTTTTTTGCCTATTTTTGCGATGATGGTACGGAACCCTTCGTGCGGCAGTCCGACTCGCACTTGGCCGGTTTTTTTATTCATAAAGTACTTAGGAAACATTTGTGTTAGGTTTTCTTTGATAAATATGTCTTTTATTAGTTAATAATTAAATTATATTACTTAATAATTATTAACATCAAATATTATATTTAAAAGTAGTAAAATTGATTACCCTAGAAAATATTCGTATGTCAAATGACATCACAACTAATGACGGTTGATGATTGGAAGGGGATCCAAACACAATGCGAGGCGGGTTTACGGTTGAGGAGTCGTTGTGTTGACCTAAGGGGATATTATATTGTATTTAGTTGATGGTAACTTAGTGTGAACTGGCAAATAAAGAAAAGTTCAAAGTCCAACCTGTGTGTTACTTCTGAATTACCAACGGCACGCGAGTATTATTTATTCTTAAGTATTTTTCTACCCCCTGTCCTAGTAGCTGTGTCTGTACTAGCTCTGTGGTCTGTCTAGTGTATTATTACACTTGTTAACTAATTACCTACTTATACTTTCTTATTACAATATTTATAGGTGAAGAAAAACCAACAAAGTTTGTAGCTTTGAGCTCATACAGCGTGTAAGGTTATTGAACCAACGTCCATAAACACAGGTCTGGGACAGACTGGATGCGGAAAGTGGAGGACCAGGGATGGTGCCGGGGTTTGGGTGAGGCTTATGTCCAGAAGCGGATAGTCCACTGCTGGACATATGCCTTAAGCAGAGTTTGTATGCAGGGCAAGACCTACCCCTTATCAAATACAGAAGGAATAACGCATAGATCTTAAATGATAATTTATTTTTATTTGTTGTTTTTGTGCGTCAATTTTGGCAGAATAAAATAATGTTTTTCTTTTTTTCTTTCTTAAAATAAAAGCATAAAAAGATTATCATTATTTAATTCCAGGTTTAATTCTAATCGAACATCCTGGTGTTTACAAACCGTAACATACCCACTTTTTGAATACAATTTCAATCTAACATTACAACTTAGATCAAAGAGTTTCAAGGGAACACGAGAATATTCCACTGATGTGCCACCACCAAACCCGTAAGTAGGGGCCACTTACGAATATCATCAGAAATAGTAAGTAATCCAATTACAACGCCGCACCGTAGCCGAATGGCCTAGGTTAGCCAGTATTGCCAAATGTGACATTTCCTTTGTAGCCAGATTACCAGATTACTTTACCCCAAAAAGTTGCCAGAGATATCTGAACAAAAAAATTGAATTAAGAATTCTACATACATAATTTTTTGATTTTAATTTTTCAAAGATAAGGTCCAATTCCTTAATAGATTATTAATATTTAAGTCTGTTTATCTCCATCCCAATAAACCTCAAAAATAATTCAGCGGTTTAGGCGTGAAAGCGTAAAAACCAAACCCACATTTGCACTTATAATATTTTATTATATGCTGTAAATGGTCTTGTTACTGCATTCGGAGAAAATAGTGACTGTGTTATTAACGTTTCCTATTTCTTGACCAACGATGTGATACTCGTTCGGTTCCTCTGAATTCAAAATATGTTCATATCGCAGTTCTAATCTCTATGTTGTGTGATGGGGATGTAAAAATAGCTAGACCTTGCTATAAAGATGTTAAGTTGGCAACACTGGCTAGGGCATTCGTGTAGAGTGGTGATAAGGACACATAAGGTGCCAATACGTCCAACTAAAGGGCCCAACGATTGTTCCGACACAGCTATTATATTTTTTATTTTATTTTGTTACCCACGTCCGTGTGTCGCTGCGGGGTGCCAACTGAAAACCAGCGCTGGATGTCTGACGCCCAGCAAATGCTGACTTGGTAACCCATTCGGTATGGGCACGTTCAGCGCAATTTGTCTTTGCATTTCTTTTTTGTCTTTTACTCCATGTTTGTTGCTGTTGTGTTGTGCCTGTGTCGAATAAATATATTTCTATTCTATTCTATTCTATTCTATTCTATTTAGTATAACGATACTAGTTTTATATTATATTCCGATATTATCCGGTTATTTTTTTCTTGAATTCAGTTTTATTTTCGGTTTATTCCGGTGTTTCAAAACACAAATTAATTGGGTGATTAATTCGTGTTTTGAAACACCCAACTCTTAAACCATGATTGGGGCCAACTATCTATATTCCCATAAACAGTTAAAGTACCTACCTATGGTAGAATGTGTCATTAATTCACCGCCGCCAGCTATGCGACTAAAACACAACATAATCTGGCCTTAGCATCAGATTAATCGTACGTTCCGCCGATAAATCTCCAACTTAAACGACATAACGTATCTGTGCACCCCCCCCCTCCCCTCCGATGTGACGTCACTATGCGACGCCGTGTCATCTTCCCCGCATTCTTCTCTGTCACCTCTATCTCCTCGCGAGGGGCACGACGGCACGTCGCGAGCATTTTTCCACTCCTTACAATATCCCTTTGTAGCGCTTCTACAATCTTTATACGAGAATGATCGTGACACGTACACTTTTGACAGCTTTCCTGTCTTACCGACCAGAAGTTACGCCATTATAGTCATTAACGCGTACGAATAAAGGCTAAAATGGCATTAAATTGCGAATTTTTTCTTTGAAAGGCTCGGTTCGGTGGCTGATAGAGTTCGGTAGTATGAATGTTTTGCGTAAGGAGGTATTCCGGCGATCAACATTCTTGTTTTAATTAAAAGGGTATACTGTCTTGGAATCTGTTCGATTCCAACCTGTTTGTGTAAATGTTAAACTATAATTTCAATAAAATACTTTTTATAATGTTGGGAGGAAAACGCCTGACTTCGTACCACTTTTACATAAATCAATTAAAATATTTTCAGCGCAAACAAAAAAATCCATCAATTAATTAAACCCTGAAAATCATAAGCAGCTCATGAACAGCGCTGAAACAAGCTGTTCGAGCTATTCAGTTAGTTTGTGCTATCGAACTGAGCAGTACTAATTGCACTACTCTTGTTTATGAAGCTACTAATTATTCTCACACGATAATGAAACAACTGGTTGTGTGTGCAATTAGAATGTGAAAGGTTCATGTTCAGAGAGTTTTCATTTTGAATGAAATTACCAAAGAACGCGTTAAAAATGGACTAGGAGAACATATTGTTATGTGTCTTTCAAAATTTCCAATGTTCAAGCAAAACAGATTTATAGCCGGATTCTAAATTGAGTATCCAAAGTTAAGCACGTGTCAAATCCTAGGATAGGATAGATGGACCCCTTTTCCGCACTTAGACTCGCATTTGGTCCGTTGTGCGTACAGGCCTCTGTGAGAGGGAATGGGCCGTAATCCACCACGCGGGCCTAGTGCATGTTGGAGGATGTCACATGTCTTCGAATTTTTGGTTCTAGAACATGCTGGTTACCTTACGATTTTTTCCTTCACCGTTTTGAGAGCAGTGGTGATAAAATAATTTACACAAAGTAAAGCGCCTACCTGGGTTCGAAACCACGACCTACAACTTGTAAGTCGCTACCACAGGGCCGCCACTGCTCTCGTGTCAAATCCTATGTTAATGCCAAAGTTTGTCAGATTTTTGGATTAAAATGGAGATTGACGAATAATCAACTTCTAATTCTTATTTCGGAAACCGGGGTTTTGACATTTATAACATTAGTAAGATAGACTATAATTGAAGTCTATCTTACTTTTTTCTTTTTCTTCATTTATTTATTTTTTAATAAATGCTCGTTCTTCCTCTGTATGAGAATAGCCCTCTGCAGTGGAAGAGTTACAGGTGGTATTATTATTAAGCTTACTACGTTCAAGTTCAATACAAAACACTAAATGATAATGGGATAAATAATTGGTTTATTGGACGATTCGCACGAATATAACTTGCCCGAAAAGTGCGTATCGACCCCTTTTAAAAATATTATTTTTTCTGTGGCGAATCGCACGAAGTTATTTTATCGGTGTGCGAATTGACCATTACAAAATGATGTAGTAGGCAATTGGCACACACATTGTGTTTTATGCAATACCCTTTAGAAAAAAAGAAAGTCAAGAGTGAATAGGTTACTTCGAGGCAAGCGTGCTTCACCGTAGGCCACATCATCGCTTACCATCAGGCGAGGTTGTGGTCAAACGCGAACCTATCGATAATAAAAAAGAAGTGCAGAAGTATTAAGGGTTAAATATTGTTATTGATATGAAATGAGACACAAATTAATAAAAACAATGTTCCACATTGGGCACCCACTTAAACGGAAACTGATGGAATGGCACCTAATGTATGCCACATACGGTACCTATCGATATTTTTCGCAATTTTATTCCACAAAATTAAATAGCACTTGCGTATCAGCAGGTACTTACTAGTGTTGGGACGTTTGTTTATTTAAGGACATCGATATATAAGATTTGACTAAATTCAGTAGAGAGTTTCATAACATGACAAAAATACATAACTTTTTTAGGTAGATGTTGTCATTATAAGCATTTATACCCAAACTACCAGGAGGCCAGAATTATGAAGAAATCTTAGTATTTGCGGGCTTGGAATCATTACCGGTAAAGAAAACTACTACTACCAGGAGGTAAACAACCAGGAGACCGAATCATGAAGAAGTATTTGCAGGGCTAGAATCATAAGCGGTAGAGGCTAACGGAGTACTAGGACTTTAGAATCGAAAATCGCCCGTTACTATTTTTTCCGCTCATGATTCCAGCCTAGCTTTCTCATGATTATAATCTCCTGCACCTGTAGCCAAGTTGACAATCTGCAATCGATAACGCTAGTAGAAAACGCATCATTTTATGGGAATGACACATTTGATAGTTAAGTCACATGGTTGACCATACAAATAGAAGGCGTTAACGATTGTAGAAAGATATTCGATACGAAACGTTTGTATGTTGGCTAGGGGGGCTGGTACTTAAGTTAGTCTTTACCGGTACCGGAATGAGCTGATAGCTTATAGAGCTTTCTCTTTAATTTTTTTAGTAGCGAATATTGTTGGTTCCTCTTATTGTTTTGTCTCCTATTTATCATATCTAACGTGCATATCTCCACGTTTTAAGTGGCAATCACTTATTAAATACATTGTTTTCCTAGTTTCTAGTAAAATTTCTACTAACTTCGATTAATTTTTTATATTATTTCCGAGACGGGTGAGCACGACTGTACTTTTTTATTTTTTGTTCTCTAAAATAAAATTTATTCCAATTGCCTACTATATAATCTTGGAGTGGTCGATGCGCACACGAATTCGATAAAATAATATTTTTATAAGGAGTCGTTTCGCACAAATCCGTGCGAATCTTCCAAAAACCCACATAATTTGGAACGGCGTCAAAAACACATTTGGCTCACCTCATGTGCAACCGATCGCGCGGATCAAATCCGCGCGCTCGGTTGGCTGCCTCCTCAACTAAATAGGCTAATCCATCCATTCCATAGGCGGGGAATTAACATAGGGTACATTATTAATTAACGGCTGTTCTATTTAAATGGGAGCTAAAGGGAACATAAACTCGGTCCTGTATGTTGAATATGAGTAATTTTTGTCGGCCAAGTGCGAGTCGGACTCGCGCGCGAAGGTTTCCGTACCATTATCGCAAAAAACGGCAAAAATATCAAGATTGTTGTATGGGAGCCCCACTTAAATATGTATTTTATTCTGTTTTTAGTATTTATTGTTATAGCGGCAACAGAAATACATCATCTGTGAAATTATCAACTGTCTAGCTATCACGGTTCATGAGATACAGCCTGGTGATAGACAGACAGACGGACAGTGGAGTCCTAGTAATAGGGTCTCATTTTTACCATTTAGGTACGGAACCCTGAAAATAACAACATATCGAAGTGTTGACAATTGTGATTGTTGAAAGGTTTTTTTAATAAAATAAAAAAAAAAAAAAAAAAGGTTTGATATTTATAGGTGGATATAAAGTAGTACATTTCGGTGGAGCTTTTCGGAATCGCGTGTCAATTCCATATATTTGCTGATATAATATCAGTTTGCTAGCCTTGAGCCTCTTGTGCAGATATAACAATGGCAAGCTTTTAACAATATCATTGGAATGTACATTTCTCTAAAAGCAGTGGTGGCCCAGTGGTAGCGGCTGCGACTTACAAGTTGTAGGCCGTGAGTTCAAACCCAGGCAGGCGCTTTACTTTATGTAAATTATTTCATCACCGCTGCTCTCAAAATGGTGAAGGAAAACATCGTGAAGAAACCGGCATGTCCTAGAATCAAAAATTCGAAGACATGTAACATCCACCAACCCGCACTGAGCCCGCGTGGTGGATTAAGGCCTATTCCCTCTCACAAAGGGGAGGCCTGTGTCCCAGCAGTGGGAACAATAAAAGGCTGATGATGATAATGACGATGGACATTTCTCAAGTGGTTGGGAGTCTGTAAGTTGGCATTATGATTCATAATACTCTCTTTAAAGAGATCTGCTAAAGTAAAATGCTTATAACAACTATAATAGCTTGGATTTTTATTAGCATGCAAGCGAATGACAATTTCCTTACCAAACAAACAAATAATGCTTTAATAATCTAAACCACCACGCACTATGACAATCTACCACAACAAACATGCACAATCGCTCAGTAATTCAAGCCACTTGAGTCCGGGTCACGGGGTCGCTCGAATTAAATTCTAATGCATCTTTACTTATATTTTTATTTTGGCAACGAATTCTTTTGGAGTGCTCGCCTGTTCGCTGCCAGTGACAGGGCGAAATTAAATCCTATTCGGGGGTAGCACTTATTAAAATCTGACCGAAAAACTGCTCTTTTAGACCACAATGGATAATCTAGTGACCGGCGCTCGGGATGCAAGCGGCGGTGGTAACGGCAAGGGCGGGAAGCGATTTAACTTTATTTTATTGTGCGTTTGGAATTTTCCTAGCCACTATTTTTTGTATAGCAGTTTTTTTCCTAGCCATAGTTATTGAACAAAATAGTGTGAAAAGTCGTGTAGGATTGAATGAGAAACGTTCGGTGAATGCATTGCAGTGTCTTTGTCCTAACTAGAGATAATCTTCTATTCTAATTGATACTTGTAGCTGTTCAAGAAAGTGTCTGTAATTTGATTATCTGGACCAAAGTTAGGTCTTCTTATTTATCACAACCTTTATCGCGTAGATTCACTTCCTCCAAAGAAACTGAATTTTGCTGGGCTAAAAAATCAATGCAAGAAATTTCCACATTGGTTCGGTACATCCAGAGATTTTCTTTTACAAATATCTAAAAAAAGTGGTTTAGATTCAACCACATAACTCACGCTCGTCAACATCTACAAATTCTCACACACGCCCTCGACATTTCTCCCTTCCCCAACCTGCTTCCTCCCCCAACATAATCCCTCCCGCACTTTAATATTAAACGTTGTATTATTAAATTAATTTCCGGATGTGTCGAGAGAATCGAGACGTGAAATACGGGATTTTTCAAGATAATATTGTTGTTTTATACATCATCTGTGATAACGCCATGCCGCCGGTGTCATGGCGGCCGACTATTGCGCCCTAGAGACTCACAAACTTTCGCGTTTATTACTAAAAGCTGGCTTGATGAAATTACTAATGTTGTAACAGATTTTCGTAGTAATATGAATGTGGGCGTTGACAAAAATAGACTGCTCAATAAAATTCACACATGGTCTGTTTTCCTAGAACGGTTCCAATTTGTTAATATATATAGATTTCTGCTCTGAATTTATAAGCTTGTGATGTGTAGAAATAGTTTTCGTGTTACAACAGAATTTTACTAAAATGGTAAGGAAGCCAGTGGTGATCAGCGGGTGCAAAATTAATTAACGAGACCATATTTAGTGGGCATATGCTTTTTTTTCCAGCCGACCATATTAAAACAATCATTGGAGACAGTAAGATGAAGATTAAAAGTGGGCTTAATCCTTATATTAGGAGCTAATCTCAGTTCATCTAAACTAAGAGCTGGCTTCTACTTCCACACAACGTGGCAATGATGCCAGTCTTTTGGGCACAATACCAGTGGGCAACGACGTGGAGGAGTATTTCGGCGCCATATTTTTGATTAGTTTACTTTTAGGCTTAGTAAGTTGGTAGTTTTTTATTTTAGTGTATTTGTATATAGTTGTAGAATATAATAAACTGTATATATTTTAATCTATATAAATAAAGATCTAAGCTAATATTATAAACAGATTTTTTGTTTTAGACAGTGTCTACAAATACTGATCATATTACAAATCAAATCAAATCATTCTTTATTTGCTCAAACATGAGTACAGTACACACAACAAATTGTCAATATGCAAGATATGTTATAGAAGTAAAATACAGAGCGTCATGTTTGCCTTAGTTTATAATGGCATGCAAATATTAATAACACAAGTAATACACTACTGCTGAGGGCCATAGGTAACCTTTTTATTCCTGCAAAATCCACGATTTCGCGACGCAAGCCACGTGCAAAAGCCGCGAGAGTGAGATTGTGAAGTTTCAAAGTTAATCCAGCATGGTAGGATAGGATAGGATCGATGGGCCCCCTTTACCGCACTTGGGAGTCCATTTGGCCCTTTGTGCGTGCAGGTCTCATCTGTGTGAGAGGAAATAGGCCGGAATCCACACGCGGTTCCAGTGCGGGTATGTGGATTTCACAAGTCTTCGAAAATTAGGTTATAAAACATACCGGTTTGCTCACAATGTTTTCCTTCACCGTTTTGAGAGCAGAGGTGATGGAATAATTTGCACAAAGTTAAGCCCCTGCCTGGGTTCGAACCCGTGACCTACAACTTGTAAGTCGCGGCCAATACCACTGGGCCACCACTGCTCTCCAGCAAAGTAATGCTCCTTCAGTATAAACTGACAGAAAGCCACTAATTAGCCAGTTTTAATCCGAGTTTAGTAGCTCCCACGTTATTACCTTCACATATCGCGTCTGTAATTAGTTCTGAAAGTTTTTAATTTCTAGCTTAGTCTAGTTTGCGGCATAATACGTAATATTATGAAGGTTAGTAATGAACGATATTGCGAGAGATATAAGAAAATAGCTGAGGATAAATTGAAGTGAAAGTTGGTAAGGCAGTAAGGATGGTACTAGGGTAGAATGACACGAAAGAGAGTCAGCCTATACTCAGTAGTGGAACAAGGCTGCCAGTGATGATGATGAAAGGGTGGTAGCAAGATTGCTCGCTATAGGTATGTTGGGTGTACTTGAGTTAATAAGTAGGCAGATTTTAATCAAGTTGTTTTCTATACTACAAACCATTAAAAGTCTAATTCTGATATTTATATACATATATTTATATGCCATGAAGTAGGCAGAAACTACAGAACACCATCAGCTACGATCCTTACATAATCCTGAACTTTTGAAGAACATTACCACTAAGATCCGCCTATGTTCTTCTGGGGCGTTTCCACTCACAACTGCCTTGTGTGAATACCTTATGTTAGATATTCTTATGTTTTTTTTCAAAATTATTACAAAAATAACATAAAAACATGCCTTGCAAAACATAAAAGGGTGTCCAAAGTTCATAAAAAGATCATCCACACTTAACAGCTCCTTAAAATTCAACAACTTTTCCGTATATCCCGATAATCCTGACCACATAGTATATTATATGCGTAGAACATCGTAAACGGAACATGTTCTATACCAACTTGTTGGCATATAAAATTTCGTTATGTCCAAACAAGTTGCGAGTACGTTTCCAATTTACCATATCGAAGCTGTAAAAATGTTAATACGTTTTTATGTACAGACAGACAATTTGAGAATTAGAAATACATATAGACCAGGGTAGAAGCCTTTAAAAATAATAAAAAGTGAAAAAAAATAATAGTAGGATGAAACCCATTGGAAAAGGAGGGAAATATTATAAAAATAAAAGGAAAAATAATTTACGGGCGATCTGAGGTCGGGAAGGGGATGGGGGTGGGTTTTTAAGGGTAAAAAACGGGTTTTCTCGATTTCCGGCAAAACTAAAAGTCTTATCGAAAAAACTCAAATAGCAAAGTTGTAGGTAATAAAAAGATCTAAAACTTTTGTATTTACACTTTTTTCACATAACCTCAAAATTTATGTGAAAAATCCAAAAAACCAAGTTTTTGGTTTTTTATTTTTATCTTTTACAAAATTTTTTTTTTTTAACGTGATTTGGTGAAAACTTACCTTTTTATGTCCCAAATACGCTGTAATTTATTTGATTAAAAATATTTATTTTTTCACCTTATTTTGAATTAATATCGAAAAAACACCCTAATTTTCAATCGAAAATTCACCCGTCAAAATATCAGCTTTTTTTAAAAAGTTGGTATGGTTTCTGTTCGTTGAAATCTCTACTTTCCGATGGTGTAAAAAAATATTCATTAATATTGTAAATTTTCTCAGAAAATGCAAAAAATAAAGGTAATATTTATTAAGACATCTACAATATTTTGAGTAAATTGTAGAATCTTCTTTAAATTATATGCGTAGATGACTATTTATTGCTATTTTAAGATAACTGATATACCTGAGTGACCTACGGAAAATTTTAGCCCATCAAAAGGTATTTTATAGAGAAGTAGGGAAGGGACTAGGAGGGTCTGGGCCTTATTACCTGTTATTTCGTTTTTAAATTAAATTATATGTATCATAGTAATGTATATTTTTTATACACCATCAAAAAGTAGAGATTTCAACGAACAGAAACCATACCAACTTTTTAAAAAAAGCTGATATTTTGACGGGTGAATTTTCGATTGAAAATTAGGGTGTTTTTTCGATATTAATTCAAAATAAGGTGAAAAAATAAATATTTTTAATCAAATAAATTACAGCGTATTTGGGACATAAAAAGGTAAGTTTTCACCAAATATCGTTAAAAAAAAAAAATTTTGTAAAAGATAAAAATAAAAAACCAAAAACTTGGTTTTTTGGATTTTTCACATAAATTTTGAGGTTATGTGAAAAAAGTGTAAATACAAAAGTTTTAGATCTTTTTATTACCTACAACTTTGCTATTTGAGTTTTTTCGATAAGACTTTTAGTTTTGCCGGAAATCGAGAAAACCCGTTTTTTACCCTTAAAAACTCACCCCCATCCCCTTCCCGACCTCAGATCGCCCGTAAATTATTTTTCCTTTTATTTTTATAATATTCCCCTCCTTTTCTAATGGGTTTCATCCTACTATTATTTTTTTTGGTTTTAAAAATTATCGACCCTGGTCTAATAGGGTTGCCGCGCTAGTCGCGCGTGCGAAGTGCAGGTGAATAAATTGTATTGACACTTCGAAACAAGGAAGAAGATAATGGTATGATTATGATATAATTATGGTAAGGACGTATTCCACATTGGGCATCCGCTTTAACGGCAGCTAAGGTATTTCACATAGTACGGCACCTATCGATATTGTTTGCAGGTTACTCCATATTTGGCACTTAAGGTTCACTGTTGTAATGTTTATATTTTTAGGACGTCTTAATCAAAAAATCGATTAAAATCAGTAGAAAGTTTAATATCATATAACATGATAAAAATATAACTTTTTCTTTTGATTTTTAGTTAGATATTGAACATTTTAAGCATTTATACCCAAACTACCAGAAGGCCAGAATCATGAAGAAGTATTTGCGGGCCTAGAATCATATGCGGTAAAGACTAAAGGAGTACTAGGCGTTCAGAATCTAAAATATTCCGGTACTCTTTTTACATCTCGTTATTGAAGCCTTGGTAATACTTCTTCATGAGTATAATCTCATGGTACTTAAGTTAGTCTGTACCGGTATGATTCCAGCCCCGAAAATATAAAGACTTCTTCATGATTCTGGCCAACACTAGGACCTACTGATCCGTAGGTGCCAGATGTGGAATGATTTTTTTCTCAGGTGCATTAACTCAGGTGCCGTTGAAACGGGTGCCCAATGAGGAATACGTCACGGTAATTTTTGTTTCCATAATATTGGTAAATATTCAGTTATCTTTACCAAATTGGTGATTTTCTGCCCAGTTGTTCTAGAAGTTTCAATGGCTTCAGCTGAGCCTGATGTATCATCATAAAGTTGGACAGAGTGTTATTGGGTATTCCCATCAATACTTTCTCAGTTCGGCCCCGAATCTGGATTTATTTTATGTTTGGTTGATAGCTATAAATTAAATTAAATTAAAAATCTTTTATTTCAGACAAACATTTTTTATAGGATAAGATTTGCTATAGGTTCGGCTGCTATTTATTACATAAGACTGAAACACATCCAGCGAAGTATAATTATAGTATACAGAGGTGTACCTAACAGTAAACCAATAGTTTCCCAGTTATGATGCCGCCAGGGGTAGTCTGGAAGGGTTGGGCATAGACTTTAACTCTTATAAAATTGATGGTTTGGCCATGTTGAGAGGATTTGAGCAGAGTTGGCACAGTGGTAACGGCCACGACTTACGAATAGTAGGTCGTGGGTTTGAATCCAGGCAGGCGCTTTACTTTGTGTAAATTATTTCATCACCACTGCTCTCAAATCGGCGAAGGAAAACATCGTAAGGAAACCGGCATGTCCTAGAACCAAAAATTCGAAGACATGTGACATCACGCGACCCGCAGTCGGCCCGCGTGGTGTATTATGGCCCATTCCCTCTCACAGAGAGGAGGCCTGTGTCCCAGCAGTGGGAACATTAAAAGGCTGAAGATGATGATACTAATTGAAAATCCTGCCAAACAAATGGGTTAAACTTATTAAAATCCCCTTTTCTTCTCTCCATTCCGCCTGATTTTCGGCAAGTGTGGACCACGCCTGTCTGTGTTGAGATCGTTAAATTTTATTTTTATTTTAACTTCATCGTGTAGCATCCCTAGCCCAGTGACATACGTTACGTGACTCTCCGTATGAATATAATGTTTAGAGTTATATTTCATGCGACATTTTTATTATTTCTAGTGAACCGAGTGCCCATCAATGTTTCGGATGGCGGGTTTTACAGTTAAAATTAACTTTACGGTTTTACTTTATTTCGTGCATTTTGGATATGTGAAAGGAGAGTAATATTTTACCTTGATGGATCAGAAGGTTTATAGTTTGCAGCTATAATATTTCTTGTTTGATACTTATTTAATAATATTTCTAACAGTAATTAACAGCCAACGTTTAGGCTATAATAACTTCTTCTTTCTCTTGTTCTTGAAATTAAACACTTTGATTTGATTTTATGGGTCGAATCAAATCATAACAGTGACTTCATCGCATTCTTATTTCCACTCGCATCTTTCTATCACTCAAAGGTGAGCTGAATGGAAACGTAACTTTGAGTTAAGCTTACCTTTATGAACTTCATTTTCACTTTGTTAAACATCTTGTTTTTGTGTACAGCAAAGAATTGATCATCATCATATCAGCCGGAAGACTTCCACTGACACGACATAGGCCGCACCCAAATTTCTCCTCATTGATCGGTCTCTTGCGTCCCGCATCCAGCGGATCCTCGCAACCTTCACAGGGTCATCGGTCCACCTGGTGGGAGGCCTTCCAACGCAACGTCTTCCGGTTCGCGGTCGCCACTCCAAAACTTTTCTGCCCCATCGGCCATCCGTTCTTCAAGCAATGTGCCCTGCCCACTGCCACTTAAGTTTGGCAATTCTTCAGTAAAAGCAAAGAAGCAAACAGCAAAGAATTTAGATTTCAGAACAATTTTTACTATTATAATTCTACTTGCTTCTGACAGTAGCATCATCCACGCTAAAGTTGGAAATCCGTTCTACCAGACTTAAAATGTATCTTATTTTCTAATCCAGGAAATATTTGTAACCGTGTGCCAAGTTTCATACATTTTCGTTCATCGGTTGAAGCGTGTTTAGTTAAAAACATCCAGACATTCACATTCACAATACCAGTAGGATTAACTTTTATGTAATCTACAAGGAGAAGATAAAGGGCCTTACTGTTTTTTTTTGTCATGGTCAAACTATTAACTAAACCAATAAACTGAACTGAATACCAATTTATTATGTGCCGGAGTAAAGATAGCCGAGCTTTCTAATCAGTGCTATTTTTTGGGAAAGTTTTGTTCAAATAGCTGACTAAGCTATTTGAACAAAACTTTCCCAAAACATATAGCTTAGTTACCTGTCTGATTGCTGATCATGGAGCCCAGGTAAACAAACTCACTGGGTCAGGATCATCGTCATCAGCCTTTTTAATATTCTCACTGTTGGGACACAGGAGGCCTTCTCTCTGTGAGAGGGATGGGCCGTAATCCACCACCAATGCGGTTTGGTGGATGTCACATGTGTGCTGGTTTCCTCACGATGTTTTCCTTCACCGTTTTTATAGCAGAGGTGGAGAAATAATTTACACAAAGTAAAGCGCTTGCCTGGGTTCGAACCCACGACCTACAATTTATAAGTCGCAGCCGATACCGCTAGGCCACCACTGCACTCGGCAGCAGGGAGCAGGCAGGATGCGATGGGATGCTTATGGGGATATAATTCAAAGGCGTACACAGATGGCCAATAAAGCTGCCATGAGCAAAATGTCGAGAATATGGTGAGTTGTATTGTGAAAGACTTAGAGCTAGACTGCTGGACATAGGCCTGAGAATATGATAAGACAGAAAGATCTCTAACAGCACTAAGAAGAGACTCGTGAGGACTCTGGTATTCTATACGGCTCCGAATCCTGGGCAATTCGCACTGTAGATCGAAGTAGGATTAAGGCCTTTTTGGTGTTGGAGAAGAATGTGGCGCATACCATGGACAGCAAAGCGCATCCATGCTCATCATCATTCATCGCGGTCCATTCTTGACCAGCTCAACATCGAACCTTCTGAAATGAAGACATTGATTAAGAAGAAGTGAAGCTTTCTTTGTTATACACACTAACTTTATATTACTAAGTAAACAGTTTGCCAAGTATTGCGTTTACACGGGGTTTCTTTTTGTTACTTATTCAAACTAGACAGAAAGCTATAAAAGGAATACGTTTGTTGGAATTAACACACACATATCTTGGTATAAGCTCATTTCTAGAAAACTAGGTAACCAGTTATTTAATGGAGTTCATCTTATATCTCTATTTACTTTCCAATTCGTTCGCGCCGATTCCCATTAAGAAATCCTTGGAAAAAAACATCTACCAAGCACACTTATCTACTTGTTAGTTATTAAAGATTTAATTTATATTTTCATAAACGTATTTCAATAAAACATACAGATGTGTTGTACATCTCGGCTTACCCCCTCAGGCAATACAGGCATGGTATTACTTTATGAGTAAAAATTCAATATATCAATAACACTCTCACATCACATCAGAACCTTCAATCCAACCACAAAAGCAAGTCATTTTATCAATAGAAATACTAGCAACTCAAGCGGCAATTAAATGTAACCCCTGGTCGGACAAAATAGGGTTATCGTCTTGAACGGACGCATCCTTCCACATAACTCCTTGGCTTAGGAGATAGGTTCGGTGCTCCAGGAGGAATACTAATGTGATGGAGTGACACGATTGTCGATTGGAGTTCTTGTGTGGCAGATAGAACAGGTTAAAAATTGTCTAAAAACATTGAGTTGATTAATACAATTATATATTTTTTTTACTGTTTGGTCAGTTTAATTATTCAATCATACCTCAATGCTTGAACAGTAGTAACTAATTACAAGCAATTGTTATCTTGCTTTCGTAAATGTATCCGAGAAATAGTAGACATCCATCCATTTTCAAGCAGTTTCTGGCATCCGATTAAACTAAAACAGCGCCATCATATTTGAGCTCATTGGATATGTATTAATTAGTGATTGCGTACTTTTAAGTCCATTAAATGCTTGCTTTAAAACTATTTTGAACCCCCGATGTAGAAATTGGGGTGTTAATCGTTTGACGTGTGTACCTGTGTGTTTGTGTATCTCTCTGTGGCATCATAGCTCCTAAACGGATGAACCGATATTGATTTGTCGTTTTCTTTTTGTTTTATTGGTGACTTTAATTAAGGTGTTCTTAAATATGTTTGATGAAGATCAGCCGTTTAAAAGCGTTTTACTGTTTGAATCGGGGCGTTTTCCCAAGATATCGTGTAATAGTTATAAAGTTTTCAATAGATTTTCGATCAAAGCGTATCTGCTACTAGATAAATCATGTAGCATTAAATAAAAATGTGTCCTGGGTTTTTAAAATTTTGCTTGTTACTTTTAATTATTATAGCTAGTACTTAGTAATTTAGTAATAGTAGCAGAGATAAGAATGTTGAGATTGTGCGGAGTGACGAGAATGAATAAAGTGAGGAATGAGTTTATTAGAGAAAGTTTGAAAGTGGCGCCAGTGATAGAATAGTTAAAAGGAAACCATTTGTCCTGGTATGTTTATGTGATGATGAGGGATGAAACTCATGTTACTAAAAGAGTTATTAATATCAATGTGGATGCATGGAGAGGGAGAATAAGGCCTAAGAAAAGATGGATGGACTGTTTGAGGAGTGATATGAAAGAAAATAGACTCAGTGATAGCGTGACAGGGGACAGGTCGATAACAGGACAGATAACTACTTAAATGGACCCCAACCAAATATAAAGAATTGTTACACTGTTACATCATCTGGTTTATAACTTAAATAACAACAAGTAATTCCATTCAGTTTCTTAAGCTAAAATCATAGACTGCATTACAGCTTCTAAATTCGAATGTTATTCTCAAAACGCCATAAAATCCAGCCGGTCACGTTTAAAATAAACTTATCTAGTTTTAAAACGAATTTTCTACGAAAAAAACCAGTTTATTTTACTGATCCGTTGAGAAAAGGCTTGACAAGCTGAAGTCTGTGATTCGAACCAAAAGAGAAGCGTTTACTTATTTCTCAGAGAATGTAATCGTGTTTCGTAAAGTAACCCTATAAACTAGGAGTCTTGTAAGCTCTTCGAAAGGAAAGGCGTTAATATTGTAGGTTGTCGATTGATGGAAGACGAATCGGAGTGGAGTAAAGGGGGTTTATAATTAATTTGTAAATGAATATCCGTGTTCATAGCGATGCACGATGTTACGAACCTATGATGCGATTTTTGTTTCGTGTCTCCCAGCAATGTTCAATTCCCGTATTTTTTTCAACTTTCGCTTTTGACTCGTGCAGTCTAAATCTGTTTAATTTACCATCTTTTTGACATAGCCTCACGCTGAAATAAAATAGCAACTAGATTCAGAATGTTTGTAATCACGGGAATTGGTCATCTGATATTTACGTTTTGTAGCTAGCTAGTGTCCATTTGAACTACTGCATCCATATTCATCACTACAAATTCTAAAGTTTTAACTAATGCATGTACCCGAATAAAACATAAGGTAGACATAGGTAAAAGCTATCTTTACCATACTGCGTATCCAAATACTATTACCACAATACTGCTACGGCGTAGCTACCCAGCTACGCGTGTTGCTACGCGCTACGCGGTTTCCCCGAACAAATAATGTTATGTTGGAAAACCAGTGTACATATCTGCGTGCAGCGATGTGCAGACATGTCGAGTAACCGCGAACATCGCACATTGACGAGTTTCACGCTGAAATAAACTGTAGTGTATAATAAACCACTGGAGCATTTGACGAAAATACCAATCTGCCTACTATGTTGGGGTCAGCTTTCTGTATCAAACTAGATGCAGCTGGACCATTATTTTCTCGACTCAGTTACTGGGTACACGATAAGTACCCGTTGGCCCTTGGTAAGATTCTCGTAACGACTGTCAAAGGTAATGTAACAACTACTTATACATTACAGTCAGGACCAACTATCATAATATTATGCCATGTCATTGCGTAAATATACAAGGAATTTATAATTCTTTACAAAATACACAAGCTAGTAATATGTTGTACATGTAAGAACTTATTGGGTATCGAAACATTCGGACGCATCGCAAATAACCCTAGTGTTGACTGACTGCTGAAGCCTATGTAAAACTAATTGTAATATAGGTACCTGTATGAAGTATAAATTGTTATATGTTTGCAATATTTGTAAGTATGTGAGAACCATGTTCCTATTTATCAAATGAATGAATTTATCCGTAAATGCTTGTAATACATCTATACGTAGTATATTATGTAGTGCTATTATGTATGTAAATATTGTAAAACACTGTTTTTTAAAAGAGTCAGTGTGGAGTTTCTTGTCCGTTCCTCTCCATAACAAGCTACTTTTCCGAATGGACTGTAAAATCAATTATTATTACTTGTAAATTTTAATTCTTGACGTTCAATAGTGCCGCTTGATGGCCTTATTGAAATAAATAATTTTGACTTCGACTTTTGCCTTTGACATTAACTTTAAATTAATAGGTACATACAGAATATGTGCAGTTTATTTTGTCAGCCAGAAAAAGTTAGCATCAAAAATAATTTTCGCACGAAATATTTCAACGGACGACTCGTTCATGTTGATTGATTAACTCAAAGTAAATTGTGAAAATAGCACCACCTGCCTACATACATAACTCTATGTTTTTGAAATCAGGCGTAAAAACATTTATCGCAACTTTGAAGAGACTCCGATCAGGTAGTAAATATTAATCCGAGGCACCAACCTTAGAAACTGTCATTATGAAGAAAAATAATATCTATCTTGACCTTAATAAAATTATAATATCAGAACTTTTAATGACAATATTTATTGGGTAATTGTAATAAAAATGTTTTTGCGGTATGTGGCCTATTTCTAACAATTCCAGTCATAAGTAATTTTCTAAGGTTTTCTTGCTTCCCAAATATAAATTCACACAAAAAACCGCGTACCCTTGTAACAATTTCCTAATACATTTGGCGAGATTTCCCCGCAAGAATGTAATCTCAGCCGGATATCTGTACTCAGGCGGGTATTTGGCGGCATGATTGGTGGGTATATAATATAAAAATATGGCTTATTCCTTGATTGGCTGATTCATCAATCTAGTTAATATGTTTCTGTGGTGTGTAAATGCATTATTTTAAATATCATTCCAGTTCAACACCTCATTTTGGTGGAATTATAAGTCAATTACGTAGTAATACTACTCAAAAAATTCTCATTTTGGTACTCTCTCTCAGTATCAGTAGTCATCATCATGGTCTGATTCCAATTACTTGGGAACAATCATGGTGGTCATTCATGAATATTTTCACCCCCAGAAAGGTTGTCCGAAATGGAAAGTCACTCTGTGTAATTATTTTATTTAGCAATCATATCAGCACTCTAATGGCGTACCTTAATTGATAGATCAAGCTCTTAAACAGCATTTATCGCGTGCTTTACGCTATAGATGGATTTGATTTCGGAATGAAAGATATTAACGACCGACTCTTTTTGTTAATCTTTTTTAGGGTTCCGTACCCAAAGGGTAAAAACGGGACCCTATTACTGAGACTCCGCGGTCCGTCTGTCTGTCTGTCTGTCTGTCACCAGGCTGTATCTCATGAACCGTGATAGCTAGAGAGTTGAAATTTTCACAGGTGATGTATATCTGTTGCCGCTACAACAACAAATACTAAAAACAAAATAAAATAAATATTTAAGGGGGGCTCCGTTATTTTTTGCCGTTTTTTACGAAAATGGTACGGAACCCTTCGTGCGCGAGTCCGACTCGCACTTGGCCGGATTTTTTTTCATTGTCAATTTTATTTATTTATTTCAGACATAATTCCAGTCCATATTTATACCAGTGGTGTTTCATCGTATAAAAAGAAACCGTGCCGAGATACTGTACTGATAATACTGATTTGTTTTTTTACATCGATCGCTTTTAGTTCCGTTTCACGGATATAGATGGTGATCTATCTATCGCCGTAGAACGGCACCAAACGCGATCGATTTAAAAAAATAATCGGTATAATCAGATGAAAAACGCTAGTTACGTCGGCATGGTTTCTTTGTATGGGATGAGGCATCTGTATGCTAGTATTATATTATCTGCGGTTATATATACATCAAATTATAAACAGATAAAACCCAAAATGAAATTAATGATTTTTTTTTATTTTTTTTTCTGTATGTTGGTTTGTACAAACGCTTTTACATGTCTAACATATTTTTTTTAAACTAGATGAGATCGGCGTTTCCTATCTGACTACTCTGAGAAGAAAGGCCTTGTTTTACTCTGAGAAGAAAGGCATTGTTTGATATATACTACACATGAGGCGGATTCATCCAGTTTCTAGTTCAACTTGCTGAATACTAAATAGGTAAGTTCTACTGTATTTCATTTATATCCGTGTACGGATCCCTGCATTTGCGTTGTCCAACACAACTTGACAGAGGTTTCCGTATTTGTTTTGCGTACCGTGGCTAGCAAATAAAACGAATCGCACTGCGGCGTAGTTTTATATCCTAGCGAGGTTTATTAAAACCGTTTGGTATTTTGCGTAGATATGTGATCGGTCATTTTTATTTGAAACACATTAACGTAGGTAAACATAACTTCGCCTTATTTTCGAAGGGTTAGGTAGAAGTCCAGCCACCTCAAGTAGGTACATAAGGTTACTACAAAATAGTTTTACAGAGATGACTATCTCTGGTTAACAAGAATACCGAACGGCCTGGGCCAGTACAGAAGCGTGGATATTGGCATAAATATGTCATAGTATAGCGATATCTAACTTTATCTTGGCTATCGCTGATAAGGGTGAAGGAAAACATTTTAAGGCAACCGGGAAACAGGAGTTAACATAAGTTTGAAATCGCCAAGCCGCATTGAGCAAGCATGGTGATTAATGCTTGTATCTTCTCTGTATGAGAAGAGGCTTTTGCTCTGCAGTGGGACAGAAACAAACTGGTACGAGTATTAAAGCTAGAAAGAAAGCTAAAGCTAGAGTTCTCTATAGTCAGCACTCGGAAAATTCAGCTTGTGAAAAAGTTTACCCTGCACATCACATCGCATCATCAGCCTATTAATGTTCCCACTGCTGGGACACAGGCCTCCTCTCTGTGAGAGGGAAGGGGCCGTTATCCACCACGCGGGCCCAGTGCGGGTTGGTGGATGTCACATGTCTTCGAATTTTCGGTTCTAGGACATGTCGGTTTCCTCACGATGTTTTCCTTCACCGTTTTGAGTGCAGTGGTGAAGAAATAATTTACACAAAGTAAAGCGCCTGCCTGGGCTCGAACCCACGACCTACAACTTGTAAGTCGCGGCTGATACCACTGCTCTCAAGTTTACCCTTACTATCTGTTAACTCGAATTTAAAAAGATATGTACCTAATTCAGTTATGACAAAACACTTACTCACTGAACAAAATATCAGCATAACACAAGTAAAATTTCAAAATTTAAAAAACCCCCGACACATTTATCTTGCGAAAACACCTCGATTCGAACAGTAAAACGCCCATAACTTTTGAACGGCTGAACCGATTTTATTCAAACATAGCTAAGAACACTCTCGACAAAATTACCTTTCGAACTACAAACTAAATCGAAATCGGTTCATCCGTTTAGGCGCTATGATGCCACAGCCAGACACACAGATACACAGATACACAGCAACACACGTGAAACTTATAACACCCCTCTTTTTCCGGCGGGGGTTAAAAACAAAATAATTCCACGTGTAAGAGATTTCGAGGCAATGTAACCGAAGTTCAGTGGCAACACCTCTAATACCGGTGAACGGGTCGAGTGCCCGGAGCGACGCGGATGGCGGGTAACTAACATGATCAGACAAGCGGACTTACTAGACGTAGAAAGTACGTCGAATTCGTACTTTAGAAAGTCAATTCAAGCTGATCTTAGCTTTTAGTTTGCTTTTTGGCTATGAAGAATCTAAAGAGTTTTTAAAATCGGTCTTAGCTTAGTTATCAAAATGAAGAGAGTCAAGTAAGAACGGGACTTTAAGGCTAATGAAACATCTCAAACGCTGAGTAAACACAGTATATTTGGTGCTTTGATACTTGGTTAAATATGCTGACCAATTGTTTCATATTTCGGTAAAACGCGTTTATTCATCAATTGTTGGTAAAAAAAATGGTCAAATACTTAAATCTGCAACTCATGTGACCATTTATGAGACAAGCAATTAAAGAAAAGATGCATTTCATTTAAATAAAATTTTAAAACATTCAAAAAATAACAATTCAAAAAAGTTATTTAAAAAAAACGGAAAACCCGACTGCTTCAGAACCGAACTAAAAATATGTAAACAAGAAGAAAATCATGCTGTGCAGTCGAAGGATACATCTGGTTTTGGTCAGCCAGCTCGCGAATTTGCATAAAATCAACTCTTTTTTATTTATAACTTTTTAGATAACATTTGTCTTTCGAATTAGGTACATCTTCTAATATATAAAAATTATTAGTATTAGTATCAAAATACTCCATTCAACATCAGTCTATGGTAGTTAAGTAAGAACCTAGCTTTATTTATGTATTGTCTATTGATATGTAAAAAGATAATAAAGTTAGTCTATGACAAGCTACTCGCTGTGTTTCAATAGGTTATGGGCCCAGTCCCTTAGTTAAATATATTTTAGAAAGTTAAAATCATAATATCCAGTAAAACTATCCAGAAAAATTGATATCGTAACGAGTACTATTTGTGTTGGTGAAAATAAGTTCAGATTAAAAACTGTACAGTGAAAAAACTAAGCTATACGTATCACGTTTTTGAACAATGGCCGGCAGTTACATCGTTAACGTACCAAAGCTCAAGGGCCGAGAAAATTATGACGAGTGGGCATTCGCCGCGGAAAACTTTCTAATTCTTGAAGGAGTGGACATAAATAAAACGGATCCTGCTGGAGTTCATAATGCAGATTCGCTAAAAGCAAAAGCTAAACTCATCATGACTATTGATTCATCACTTTATGTCCATATTAAGAACGAAAAAAGTGTCCAGGAGGTGTGGAAACGCCTGAAATCACTCTTTGATGATTCCGGATTTCAAAGGAAGATCAATTTATTACGGCATCTAATCTCAGTTCGATTAGAAGATTGCGAATCGATGACCTTGTACGTAACGCAAATAGTGGTAACAGCTCAGAAATTACGAGGAACCGGCTTTGGCATTACTGATGAGTGGGTTGGATGTTTGTTGTTGGCTGGTTTAACGGATAAATTTTCTCCGATGATCATGGCAATCGAGCATTCCGGCATGACAATCAGTACGGACGCCATTAAATCAAAATTACTGGATATGAGCGCTGAAGTTGGCAATACTGGAACAGACGGCGCGTTTCTATCGAAAGGTTGGCAGCAGCGCAGAAAGCAAGTTGGCAGCACTGCAGAAATGTCAAAGTCAAAAACGTCATCGTCGAAATCTACAACAAAAACAATACGCTGTTACAAATGCAAACAGTTAGGACACTATAAAAATCAGTGCAATAATAATAAAGACAAAGAAAATACAGTGTTCAGCGTGTTTTTCTTAAACTCGACGTATAAGAAAACAGACTGGTATGTTGATTCCGGTGCCAGCGCACATATGATTTCCAACAAAAAACAACTTTTTGATGTATCTTATGATCCAGCTATGCAGCAGATTGTAGTAGCTAATGAGACAACAGTACCAGTATTATGCTCAGGAAATACGAAGTTGACAACAGTGGTAGAAGGTTCAGAGTTTGATATTACTGTGAAAAATGTCCAATGCATTCCTAACCTCACAACCAATCTCCTATCAGTTAGTGAGTTAATACGAAATGGAAACAAAGTGATATTTGAAGAAAATGTTTGTAAGATATTTAACAGCAGAAATATACTTGTTGGAAAAGCAGTATTAGTGAATGGAGTGTATAAATTGGGCATAAAACAAACATGTTTGTTGGCGGGCTCGGCAATGTCAGAAACCAGTATGCTATGGCATAGAAGGTTGGGCCACATCAACAGTAAGGACCTGAACAGTATGATGAATGGCGCTGTAAAAGGTATTTCTTACCCTGTCAAGGCTGAAATTGACAAGTCCCAGTGTGTCACATGTTGTGAAGGGAAACTAGCGAGACTACCTTTCTCACACAGAGGTTCCAGATGTGAGAGTGTGTTAGAGGTGGTACATGCGGATGTTTGTGGCCCCATGGAAACAGTCTCAATAGGAAAGTCAAGGTATTTTCTCCTGTTTGTTGACGATTACAGCAGAATGGCATTTGTCTACTTTCTGAAGTCAAAGAGCGAGGTGATGATGTACTTCAAAGAATTTAAAGCTTTGGTGGAAAAGCAGACAGAGAAGCACATTAAGGTACTGAGAACGGACAACGGTGGAGAATTTTGTTCTTCAGAAATGGAGAGTTTTTTGAAGAAAGCTGGGATTGTGCATCAAAAAACGAATCCATATACTCCAGAGCAGAATGGCATGTGCGAGCGTCTAAATAGAACGGTGGTGGAAAGAGCTCGGTGCCTATTGTTTGATGCTAACCTTGAAAAAGTGTTTTGGGCTGAGGCAGTAAACACTACAGTGTACCTACGAAACAGAACGTTAGCATCAGGTTTAAAACAAACACCATATGAGTTATGGACGGGCAGAAAGCCAGACGTCAGCCACATCCGAGTATTTGGAAGCACTGCCATGGCACATGTTCCAAAAATAAAAAGAACAAAGTGGGACAGAAAGGCAGAGAAACATATACTTATTTATTTATTTGTTTATTTGAAATATAGCACAGCCACATCACATGCATTACAAATCGACAAAACAATATACACAAATATTGGACCAATGCATATGACAAGTACGGCGTACATAACACTCATCGTAACATTGCTGCCCTGAGATAACTATGAATTATACAATACAAATCAGAAAAAGTAGATTAAACAAAAATAAGATAAGTACCTACATATAAATCTAACTTAAATAATTAAGATATTATTAATAAAATTGTCAGAAACCAAAATCATAATGTAAATAATCAAAATTATATGGTCAAAATCATTGAAAAAAAAAATAAAAAAAAAAAAAAAAACTATATATACTTCTCGGATATGCAGAGAATACAAAGGGCTATAGGTTGTATAACCCTGTAACTAAAAGCATTACCACCAGCAGAGATGTGGTTATTATGGAATCCAGTTGTGACTCAGACATAGTACCAGCAGTGGTGGAGGAGAAGAATGTAGAAGTTTCTAAGGAAAGAAAACAATCCGAGATATCACCAACTGATAGCACATATGTACCAGATGAAGATACTTCTTCAACAAGCTCCTGCAGTTCTACGGAGTATTACAATACTGTATCAGATCAAGATCTAAAAGACCTAGTATCAAATATTGATCCAGTGACTCAGAAGCGTGTTAGAAAGCAGCCAGTGAGATTTGGGTACAGTAATATATGTGCACCCACACATGAAGATATTGGAGAGGAAAATCTGACCTATAAAGATGTCATGAGAGGTGCAGAAAAACAACAGTGGTGTGAGGCTATGAGGGACGAGTTACAGTCATTCTATGAACATGATGCTTGGGAACTCGTTGATAAACCTAAGGATGTGAAAGTTGTGCAGTGCAAGTGGGTGTACAAAAAGAAGTTAAATAGTGACAACACAGTGAGATATAGAGCCAGGTTGGTGGCAAAAGGGTTTACCCAAAAGGAAGGTGTTGACTATACAGAGACCTTCTCTCCTGTGCTAAGGTATTCTACTTTAAAATTGTTGTTTGCTATTAGTGCTAACTTAGATTTAAATATTACCCATTTAGATGTCACTACAGCCTTTTTAAATGGACAATTAGATGAAATAGTGTATATGCAATTACCAGAAAATTTAAAAGATGATGACAATAATCAATTTCAAGTTTTAAAGTTAAAAAAGGCTATTTATGGATTAAAGCAATCAGCAAGGTCATGGTATAAGAAGGTTGATTCATGTTTACAAGATTTAGGTTATAAAAAATCTAATTATGAACCTTGTTTATTTCTAAAATTGTCAGGAAATGAAAAGACTTTCATTGCCCTATTTGTTGACGATTTTTTTATTTTTTCCAATTGTAACAAAGAAGTAGATTACCTAAAAGGGCAATTAAGTACCTGTTTTAAGTTGAAAGACTTAGGTCAACTAAAAAAATGTTTAGGTATGAATGTACAGATTGAAAAAGGCAAGATTTGTGTTGATCAGAAGCAATTTATAGAACATTTGCTATGTAAATTTAATATGATAACTTGTAGCAGTGTAGAGACACCTATGGAAGTTAATTTGAAGCTTGAAAAAGGCAAGAATGAAAGTAATGATTACCCTTATCAACAGCTGATAGGCAGTCTCATGTACCTCTCAGTTCTAACGAGGCCTGACATATCATTTTGTGTTAGTTACTTGAGCCAATTCAACAATTGTAACAGTCAAACACATTGGAAGCATGCCAAGCGAGTTTTAAAATATTTAAGCTCTACAAAATCTTTTGGTTTGATGTATGTCAAAGATCAGTCAGATATAATTGGATATGTAGATGCTGATTGGGCTTCAGATGTGGTGGACAGAAAATCCTATACAGGCTTTTGTTTTATCTACTCTGGATGTGTGGTTTCACATGAATGTAGAAAGCAGCAGACTGTTGCATTATCGAGCACAGAAGCCGAATACATGGCTGTCTGCGAGGCCAGTAAAGAAGCTATATTCCTTAAAAATCTTTTGTCTGAACTAATTAGTAGAGACAATTTACCAATGTTGTTATATAATGATAACCAGAGTGCCAAGAAACTAACTGAAAATTGTTTATACCATAGACGAAGCAAACATATAGATGTAAGGTTTCATTTTATTAGAGAAGCTGTTCAAAATAATTTGATAGAGATTGCTTATTTGAATACTAAAGAAATGCCAGCTGATATACTTACTAAAAGTTTGTGTAAAGTTAAACATAATGAGTTGATGAGAAAATTGGGTATTATAAAATTGTAAGTGTAGAATTTTTGGATTATTTTGTTAAGTAATGATATTAGTATTAGTATCAAAATACTCCATTCAACATCAGTCTATGGTAGTTAAGTAAGAACCTAGCTTTATTTATGTATTGTCTATTGATATGTAAAAAGATAATAAAGTTAGTCTATGACAAGCTACTCGCTGTGTTTCAATAAAAATAAGTCGGGTTTTCCTCCCTGACGCTATAACTCGAGAACGGACGAACCGATTTCCATGGTTTTGCATTCGTTGGAAAGGTCTCGGGCTCCGTGAGGTTTATAGGTAGGGTAGGGTAGGGTAGGGTAGTGTAGGGTAGTGTAGGGCCGGGTAGGTTAGGGTAGGGTAGGTTAGGGTAGGGTAGGGTAAGGTAGGGTAGGGTAGGGTAGTGTAGGGTAGGATAGTGTAGGGTAGGGTAGTGTAGGGTAGTGTAGGGTCGGGTAGGGTAGGGTAGGGTAGGGTAGGGTAGGGTAGGGTAGGGTAGGGTAGGGTAGTGTAGTGTAGTGTAGGGTAGGGTAGGGTAGGGTAGTGTAGGGTAGGGTAGGGTAGGGTAGTGTAGGGTAGGGTAGGGTAGATAAATGTTTGGTCTTTTTATGGCAAAACAAAGTTTGCCGGGTCAGCTAGTTTAAATATATAAGTGTAATATATTTTATAAACCACCTCTTAAAACCCGGCATTATTTATGCAGCTCGATATGCAAGTAAAACAGCGAGCGTTTCTCATTTGCTCACAGATCAACGTGGAACTGAAACTCTTCTGGAATATAAATAGGGTTTTGGATGAATTTTTCAGTTATATATGTCAGCAGTATCCGAGGATGTCAATGTATGTCAAGATGGGGCAATAATCTGCATAAGATTGTGAGATGGATTACTGTGGTAAAAAAATCTTCTTTGAATTTGTGTAATGATTTAAACCAGTAGTATTGTTTTTGATTGTACCCGCTTTGGGATTTCAGCTATTTTATGTAAATGTAGACATGAAAAAATACCGAAAAGTCAAGAAAGGTAACTGTCGAAGTGACAAAATTTTGTCAGTACATTCGAAAACATTTTTTTTCTTTTAGTTCTTGATCTCTTTAATTATTGGTATTAACAATCTAATAAAAATAACTATGCACAAGCGTGATAAAAAGGGCAAAATAAAAAACTTTTTTTTTTTATTAGACTGCCTTCCCCTAGCCAAGTTACAAACGTTTCGTATAGAATCTCTTCATACGATCATTAACGCCTTCTATTTGTATGGTCTGACCACGTGGCTTAACGTTCAGATGTGTCATTCCCATACGTTTATTCGTTTTCTACTAGCGTTATCGATTGTAAATTGTCAACTTGTCTACAAGTACTGGTGTAACTTTACAGATTCACTTTCTTATAATCTTTCAGCAATCGACAAAAATAAGTGGGTATGCTATATGATACCCTGATATAGGTGACCCTGACCGCAGAACGTTTTTATTAGCACAATGGCGGACTCTCCCACCCTCTCGACATTATCCCTTACTCCACAATTTATAACATCTACGAAAAGACAGATTACCTACATAGTCTCTTAGGTACTTCTTAACATAAAAACAAGCACTTATATTACAAGTACTTATATTACGTTTTTGGTAGGGTGCCAAGTGCCAATATTAATACTTAAGTTTCAGCGAATTTGTTGAAATTAAATAAGTTTTTCAAGAAGACTCATATGACATGTCACTTAAATATGTCTAGGAATATACTCGTATTATTAAATAATTTGTTTGTAGAACTACTTCAAAGA
Source organism: Orthosia gothica (assembly GCA_949775005.1). NCBI lineage: Eukaryota > Metazoa > Arthropoda > Insecta > Lepidoptera > Noctuidae > Orthosia > Orthosia gothica. The sequence goes on along the minus strand of OX459036.1, from coordinate 2,925,270 downwards.
AGTTTCTTTAAATAAACTTTATTAATCATTTTTGAGAATATATTTATTAACACGTTGAACGCCAACGCGGTCAGTGCTGACCGACAGCGAACTTTTCCTTCAGGCCAAGCAACAATCACAGTTCTATCCAAATTTAGACCAACAGTTTTTTTTAACTAGATACTTATATCTAATGTCCAAATGTATGTTTTTATTAACAAAAGTCAACTTTAGTCATTATTTATGGAGATAGTAAACGTCGGGCAGCACTGACCGACGCGGCTCTTACAGACGAAAAAGCGACTTTCCGTTAAAGGGGGCCGCGCGGGTCGCGGTGTCAGGTCTCCCCCCGCACAGTCCAGAGTTTGTAAGCTCGCCCGCGCTTACGCATTTGACGCCCATATCTTGAGCTGAGACGTCGTTACATCGGACAACTGTTTCAATAGCGTATTTGTTTGTTTAATAAAGTATTGTTAACTATTATTATGGATGGCTTCGAAGATTTTGAGATTACTCAAGATATCTTGAATGAGATAGAAAACATAGAAATCAATCTACTCGACAAAACTTTAAATCTAAGTTCTGATGATGATGAAGAAAAGATTCGACCCCCCCGATCGAGTTACAGGCGCCTGCGGATTCCATCATCAAGTGAAGGTAGTGATGGTGAAATTGGACGCGCTATCGAAAATTTAGAAAGAAATTCAGCATCTAAGTGGACAAACCCCAAGGGTAATCAGCGCAATATAATTCCTTTCACTGAATGTTGTGGCATGCCAGTTTCTATCCGCACGTCAATGACTAACAAATCTCCAGCTGATTTTTATGCACTTTTGGTGACGGATAGTCTTTTACAAAATATTGTTGAATGTACTAATGCTTTCGCAATGACTAAGATAACTCGCACGGCAGAAGCTTCAAAAAATGCAAGAATTCGCTCATGGTCTGAAACTAACCTCGCCGAGATGAAACATTTTTTCTGCTTGATTTTGTTTATGGGTTTAGTGAAGCTTCCAAAAATTGCTGATTATTGGTCTAAGGATGAGATTATGGGCCAAAATTTTCCACGAACTGTAATGTCTAGAAATAGATTTGAACTGCTCTTGCAAATGATCCACTTTTCCCAAGAGGATGATAATAATAAATCGGACCGACTTCACCGAGTAAAGCATTTGCTAGATGTGATGAATGATAATTTCAAGAGAAATTATATTCCAGGTCAAGACATATGCATTGATGAGAGTATGGTTCCGTTTCGAGGACGTTTGATATTCCGCCAATATAATAAACAGAAACGACACAAGTACGGGATCAAACTATTTAAACTGTGTACCCTACCAGGATATACATACAGGATTAATATATACGCTGGTAAACAACATGAACAAATCAATGTCACCCCTCAAAGCGTGGTAATGAACCTTTGCCAGGACCTACTTAATAAAGGGCATTGTTTGTACACAGATAACTGGTACACAAGTGTAGGCTTAGCCAGAGAACTCCTGAAAAATGAAACACATCTGATTGGTACTTTAAGAAAGAACAGAAAGTATTTCCCTAAAGTTGTTGTTGCCACTAAGCTAAAAAAAGGCCAGTACATAGCAAAAGAAAGTGATGATGGGATAACGGTTTTAAGATGGAAAGACAAACGAGATGTTTTGGTGCTTTCCACAAAACATTCAACACGTTTTGTTCCCGTTACCAAACATAATAAAACTACAATGAAACCGGCTATCGTCGTAGATTATAACAAGGCAAAGGGAGCAGTGGATCTGTCTGATCAAATGGCAGCATACCAGACACCATTAAGGAAAACTTTGAAATGGTACAAAAAAATTGCATTTGATCTGATTTTGAATGTCGCCATGGTGAATGCTTTAGTTTTGTATAAAACCGTCACTAACAAACATATAGCTATTGTGGATTTGAGAAAAGAAATACTAAAGAGTTTTTTGGCAAAATCTTCAACCTCCGAAGGACCTTCAGAACGGACGATAAGAAAGAAGAAACACGTACTTCAGATAAAAACCGGCCAAGTGCGAGTCGGACTCGCGCACGAAGGGTTCCGTACCATTAACGCAAAAAACGGCAACAAAATCACGTTTGTTGTATGGCAGCCCCCCTTAAATATTTATTTTATTCTGTTTTTAGTATTTGTTGTTATAGCGGCAGCAGAAATACATCATCTGTGAAAATTTCAACTGTCTAGCTATTACGGTTCATGAGATACAGCCTGGAGACAGACAGACAGACAGACAGACAGACAGACAGACAGACAGACGGACCGCGGAGTCTCAGTAATAGGGTTCCGTTTTTACCCTTTGGGTACGGAACCCTAAAAAAAGAAGGACCTTCTCTGAAAGTGCGTCGTATGTGTGTAGAGTGTTACAAAAATAATGTGACTACATTTGGACGTGCACTAGCCAGAAACAAAACTAAAAAAGTGCCTACTTTTTGTGACACTTGCGTAGACAAACCCTTTCTGTGTGTTGAATGTTTTGCCAACGTTCATGTATGATTTTCATTACTTTCAGTATTTTGTTCTTTTCATGTCGCTAATGATATTGTTGTTACCTACCTAATTCGTTAGAAAAAATGGGAAGAGTTATTATTTTTACTTTGATTTTTTTTTAGTTGTTATAAACTAGTGCTTGACTGCAATCCCATCTGATTACTACGGTATTTGATACAATTTTTTATGTTTAATTTTTATAAATAATTTAACTCCAATAAACTTTTTAATACTTTTAAAAAATGAGTTTATTTTGTATACTTCTCATTTCGTGCCGTACAAATTTTCACTCTTATGTAATTGTTGTTTTTTTCTAAGTCTTTTATGTTTTTCAAAAACCATCATAGTTTGGCGTAACTAGAGGGACACGCGGGTCAATGAATATAGGATTTAGTTTGATAGCACTGCCCTACGGCCTGTATGAATGAATCAAAAACACTCTTAAAACGCGGTCAGCACTGACCGACGCGGCCCGAACGGAAAGTTTAGTTGTCGACCATCACTGACCGACGCGGCCCGAACGGGAAGATGCATTTTTTTTGTTGGCGTTCAACGTGTTAAGTTTTTTATTTACTTACTACTTGCGACCCGCCCCGGCTTCGCACGGGTAGTAGTGTAGTGTGGGTGTCATAGAACTATGTCTATGTTTGTATGTGTAAGTAGCCTAAGTCTATATATTCAATGGTTTGCTAATAAACACGAGTATTATACATCAATTCGTGTACTCAATTACACCTATCCCTACATGGCGACCCTGCCTTCGGGCAAGCCGCGCATAATGGTCGTGTCGCGTTACAACTGGCTTCATTATTAATTGGTGCGAAATTGTTAAGAAAAGCAAAATGTGTCAATCATACCAGACCAAAGAAGAGGTTTTTCTAGCTCAAAACGCAGCTGGTGCTGGCAATAGTGCGAATTTGCAAGAAATTGGGCAACATTTGAACATCCAGACTATTATGACCACAATAATTATCTGTTTCATGGGTGCAGTGCTTCTATACTTGGGATTTAAGGCATATAAAAAATGCCATACTCGTTGGATGCGTCAGGAGATCAACCACCAGGCGTTCAGGGGCATGCGATTGTCCGGACGAGGTCGCGGCCAGGCCACTCCGAAAGCAGCAGAAAGTGAATGTCAGTGTAAATCAGTGAACTAAAGTGATTGTGTACGCAAGATATTCGGGAAGAAATTAAGTTAAATGTACTGTTATGTAGAGACTGTTTAAGACAAATTCTAAAGTATGCAGTGACGTCAAAATCAAAACTATTAAAATAGTGTCTTATGGCTAAGAAATTTGATAACATATATAATGAGTTACGCAAAATACGTATATATTTAATTAAAATAGGTCCTGAGCGAAGATTAGAATCTAAGGTATGTAGTAGAAAATTAGAAGAATCGATAAATTTATTTTATTCGTTTAAAAATTATTGTAAAGAAATAGAAGCTAACGTAAAAGACTTCAAAAATGAGGAGTTAATACTAATAAATGAGTTACGTTATAAGATAGATGAATTATTCGTAGAAATAAAACAGTTATGTGAAAAAGGAAGTAGTTACAGTAACTCAGATTTAGAAAGTTTAAGTGAGGACGAAGGAAAAATAGCTAAAATGGCCAAATTTGATCTTAAGATAGCACTGAATTTGTTGCCCGTCATGACAAGTGACGAGTTAGGTATTAAGCAGTTAATCGATGGGATCGATTATTACAGTTCTATTTTAGATAGTCAGTCGCAAGAACAATTAATTACATTCGTTTTGAAAAGTCGATTGTCTCAGGCTGCAAAATTGAAATTAGCATCAAATTATGACTCAGTTAAGGATCTATTACACGATATGCGGGTTCAGTTATTGCCAACAAAGTCTGCTACGGCAATACAGAGCAAACTACATTCTTTCTGCCAAAAGCAAATGTCAATTGATGAGTACGGAAAAGCCATTACTGAGATGTTTGTGGACTTGACGATAGCGCAATCCGAAGGGAAATCCAGTAATTACCAGGTATTGAAACCGCTTAATGAGAAACAAGCCATCAAACGGTTTGCCGACGGATTGCGAAACCGTCGATTAAGCACTATCATAGCCGCAAGAAATTTTGAATCCCTCAAAGATGCAGTTCAAGCAGCAGTGGATGAAGAGACTTCGATGCCTTCGACTTCATCAGGTGAGATTATGGCTTTTAATCAAAACAATCGACATAATTACAGGCGTGCTTCTAATAATTATTTTAGAGGTCAGCATGGACGAGCGTTTAGAGGCCGCTCAAACCAGGGTCAAATGCGTTGGGGTGACCGTAATGAGACCATCCAGGACCCAGGGCGTGGTCGTGCACCACGAGGATCGTGGCGGAATTCGATAAGATCGAATCGAGGTAGGTCTTCTTTTCATAATTACCGAAACAAGTGGACACGTAATTCGGAAGCTATGCATATTATGACCGAGGATGCACCTAAAAATGAAGAATCCAAAAATCAGTTTTTTCGTGCCTAAACATTATATTTTGTCATGTGATAATAACATGGTTGTCGAGTTTTCTGTAAATGGTAGCCCATTCCGATGGTTACTTGACTCGGGAGCGTCAATTTCAGCCATCAAATATAAACATCTTGTCGAACAAAATATTCCATGCCATTTAGAGAGTATTGACTACTTCTGAATGCAGCGAAGGTGTTTTTATAGCTAGCACCTTAGTAAAGCCCACTAGTGGAAAAATACCTGTAAGAATACTTAACACAACTGAGAATGAGTTAACTCTAGATAAAATAGACCCCATTATACACAGCGCGTCGGATTACAATATTTGCAGTTTTGATAAATGCGAAAAAAATGCGGCCCGCGTTAAAAAAATGTTTACACTGCTGAATATAAAACATTTAAATGAAGAAGAGCAGATAACAATTGAAAAAGTATGCGCCAAATATGCTGATATATTCTTTTTACCGGGGGATAAACTGACAACTACGCATATTTATCAACATTCTATTCGCGTAAAGCCTAATGCAGAGCCCGTATTTGTTAAACCATATAGGTTACCTCATTCACAGAAAGATGAGGTACATAAACAACTCCAAAATATGTTAGCCGACGGCATTATAGAGCCATGCGTAAGTGATTGGTCTAGCCCAATTTTGCTGGTACCCAAGAAATTAGACGCTAATGGACAAAAGAGGTGGAGATTAGTTATTGACTACCGCAAACTGAATAATAATATTGAAAATGATAACTTCCCTCTTCCTAACATTACAGAAATTTTAGACTCGTTATCAGGATGCATCTACTTCTCACACTTAGATCTCCATCAAGCATATTATAATGTAGGTTTAGACCCCAATAGTAGGAAATATACAGCATTTGGTTCTGGGCAATATCAAATGACTAGGATGCCCATGGGGCTTAAAACAAGTCCTAGCTCATTTTCAAGGATGATGACAATGGCAATGGCAGGTCTTAATTTTGAAAAGTGCCTCGTCTATCAAGACGATTTAATTGTGTATGGAAGTTGTCTCAGTCAACATAATAAAAATTTAATTGACGTTTTTGAAAGACTTCGGAAAGTGAATCTTAAATTGAATCCGTCCAAGTGTGTATTTTTGAAAAAGGATATGTTATATTTAGGTCATGTGGTCTCTGGCAACGGAGTTTTACCAGACCCGGACAAAATTAGTGTTATGCAAAATTATCCCATTCCAAAAACGGCAGATGAGGTAAAACGCTTCGTAGCGTTTGCCAATTACTATAGAAAGTTTATTAAAAATTTTGCAGATATAGTTCACCCCTTGAATAATTTGAGTAGGAAAAATGTAACATTTAAATGGGATAAAGACTGCCAAGTGAGCTTTGATGCATTAAAACAGCGTTTGATATCTGCCCCAGTTTTGCAATACCCATGTTTTTCTAGTGACAATATATTCAACCTACAAACAGATGCATCAGGATACGCGTTAGGCGCCGTATTGTCTAATCGGGATGGAAGGCCAATTGCTTATGCAAGCAGAAGTTTAAATAAAGCTGAAAGAAACTATCCCACTATAGAAAAAGAATTATTAGCTATAGTGTGGAGTATTAAACATTTTCGTCCATATTTGTATGGTCGCAAATTTAAGATTTTTACAGACCATAAACCTCTAATTTATTTATTCAATTTGAAGGATCCTTCTAGTAGATTATTAAAGTTTAGATTGGTATTGGATGAGTACGATTTTGATATCGAATATGTGCCAGGTAAAAGTAATGTGGCTGCAGACGCATTATCGAGAGTATGTGTGTCATCGAAGGAACTGAAAGAAATGCATGAGTGTGTTGTAAACATTATGACTAGAGGACAAAAGCGGAAGTTATTGGAGAGCAGTTCTTCGGAAGATATGGTTAACACAGACATTTGGCCTGATCAACCAAAAGTTGTGGAAACTCATAGTAAGCCGAAGGACTCTGTTGAGATACGATTTGTAGATAGTAATAATTGGGCTAAATTAAGAGACGAAAATAATAATGTAAGGTTAAGTAGTCAGAATACATTGTGTTATGTGCCGGCTCGGATGACATTGTTTATAAACCCAGCATCCCGATCGCAGATGACGCCAGCCGCATTTGCGAGGGAGTTCAGGGAATATTGTAATATTAATGATATAGAGGAGATATATTTCATTAAAAATGGCACAAATAATTATTTTATTGAGAAGTTGATATCCGAGGTAAAGAAAGATGCAAAATGGTCCGGACCAAGGTTATGTGTATTAAAAGACGTAGAAAGAATAGATGACAGAAGAGTCATAATTAACGACTTTCATCTTTTACCCACGAGTGGCCACGCGGGTATAAGACGGATGTTAAATAATATTCGTAAATATTATTTCTGGCCTAGCATGGAACGAGATGTCCATGATTTTGTGAAGAAATGTCATAAATGCCAGATTCAAAAACATAGCATATACAATAAAGAGCCGATGGTAGTGACGACTAATGCTCATACATCCTTTCAGAAGGTATATCTAGATATAGTAGGACCCTTAGATAAGGATAGGTATAATTTTTCGTATATTTTAACCACACAATGTGAATTATCCAAATATATTATCGCTTGTCCACTTGTTTCTAAAAAGTCAGAAGAGGTTGCAAAAGCCTTTGTAGAAAATGTTATCCTAAAGTATGGTGTTCCAAACACTATAGCGACCGATCGAGGAGCAGAGTTTATCAGCGCAACAATGACGGAGGTATGTAAATTACTAGATATAAAAAAGCTTAACTCCACGGCATACCATCACGAAAGTATTGGTGCGTTGGAGAATGCTCATAAACATCTAGGAGCATTCTTGAGAATCCAGACGGATAATCATCCTGAAACATGGAGTTCATGGTTACCCTATTGGTGCTTCTCATATAACACTTCGGTGCATAGTGCAACAAACCATACTCCATTTGAATTGGTATATGGGAAAAAATGTAATTTGCCTAATAATTTATCAAAGTCAATTGAACCACTTTATAATCATGAGAGTTACCCGCTTGAATTGAAATATAGATTACAGGTGTCACAGTCTGAAGCACGAAATAACTTGATTCAACGAAAAACATTGCGCAAGCAACATTATGATTCCAATATGAGGCCTATCACTTATACACCAAATGACCAAATCCTTGTAAAAAAAGAAACTGGAAACAAATTCAGTCCCATTTATTCTGGACCCTATGTAGTTGTAAGGGACTTAGCACCAAACGTAGAAATAATAAGAAAAGGTAACATTGATGTAGTGCATAAGAATAGAACTAAGTTATATTGTACCTAGTAGATATTTTTATAATGTCTGTATACCTAGTTTAAAACATTAGAGTATGTGAATAAAAAAAAAACATTTGTATTTTTTTTTTTTTTATTATGTGGGAGGTGTAGTGTGGGTGTCATAGAACTATGTCTATGTTTGTATGTGTAAGTAGCCTAAGTCTATATATTCAATGGTTTGCTAATAAACACGAGTATTATACATCAATTCGTGTACTCAATTACACCTATCCCTACAGTAGTGCATATTATGCCTACTAGTTTTTTTTCTGTTGTAGGGTCCCGGCATCGGTGTGAGACCCGCGATTAATTTATTTTCGCGCGCGTTATTTTTTATTTTGCGATGACTCTAAGATATTCATTTAAATTAGATGGTGTAAAAGATTATCATAATGTGCATAAAATGGTTAAGATAACTAAAGCATTTAAATTCATAAGGATTAATTTTGTATCCGTATGCTAGCTTTCCAGTTAGCGCATTGTACGTGACGTGATTTTTTTTAATGTTAGAATAAGTATAGTAAGCTTTTATTAAAAGATAGACATAAGTCATCGTGAACTTTTCTGTGTCAACCTATAATAGAGAATCAATTCCACCATACATTGTTTTGTTATATCCAAAAGGGATGAGGCAGCGTTTTCGATGAAAGCTCCCAGGTGGTTTGAATTTTGCCGACATTTTCAACAATTATTCTCATATTTTAGCTAATTTGACACACTTATTTTATTTTTATTTATTCACCTAAACCATCCTCATGAATCGCTGTCTTTTGGTGAAAATCCGTTAAGCAGTTTTTGAGTGTATCGCGAACAGAGAGATAGACAGACGCGGCGGGGGACTTTGTTTTTAAATAATATGTAGTGAAGTTTATTTACTTACGTTTTTCCTTGTAAGTTTGTGGTTCGTAAAACATACGATTTCTAATATGGTTGAAGGCTTTTATTTCTCTGTGAATGAGTGAATGATAGCATACTACGCGTTCGATGCCCTCACGAAACAAAATGCTTTAATGGCCTGCAGTAAGAAGTTCTAGATATACCAGTAATGCGGATTTGAAAGGCAATGGCTGTCACACTGCGTGTCGCGGGTTGATTACCACACGGAACTATACGTAATATTTATATGACCTACAGATAATTGCTCTGGAATTGGCTATTTGTGTAAGTACGTGAATGTAAATTTTTGTAAACGCACCCTTGATACACGAATTGTGAACAAATTTTCTTCAATGCATCTCTGGATTGAAGAAAGGCCCTTAAACTGAAAAAAAGAACAAAACAAGGCTTAAATAGATTGATAAAAAACTCATCATAAAAGATTCAAATTTGAAACCCCAGCCCACTATCTCCAATTATTATAACGATACGGACGGAACACAGCATTCATTGTAGCAAATGAACCCAATGATGTTCCGTTCTTCACAAATATAATAGGGCTTATCAATCTCCTAGCCAGTAGCCATTCTATTGTCAGTCTCCGCCGAGTATAAAATCAATCAAATACTTAATTAAATCGAGTTAAGTGTTATTGTTCGTCGTATTGTGAGCTTCAAGGGCCGTAACTCAGCAGACGTCATTATTAAAGCTTCTGTATTCTAGCTAGATCATGTTTGTGATTTCTGTTTTACTTGAAATTCATATTGGAACTGTGGTAAAACGATTCTATGATTGGAATGAGTTTTTTGAAATACATATGTTTTCCTCACAGGTACAGAGAATAAGATAAGCATACCAGGCCCCTCAGAAAGTATTGCGAAAAAAAGTTTTTATATATGGGAGACTGGCCAGTTATAATGTTTTTCGAAAATATGATTATTTATAAGTAAAAATAAGTAAGTTCCAATTTCAAAATTTCCCTCCACATTTTTTGCGAGTTAATTCAAAGTATTGTGTCTCACTGAAATATGGATCTGCGCCGGGAACATTTTAGAGCTATGATTTTATACGATTTCAAGTGTCGCCTGAAACCGGATGAATCGTACGATAGACTTCAAATGGCATTCATGGATGAAGGCCCTTCCAAGGCAACCGTGTATCGTTGGTATAACGAATTCAAGCGCGGTCGACCAACTTTGGGGGATGACGAAAGAAGCGGTCGCCCTTTGACGGCTGTTACCGAAGAAAACGTGCTAGCAGTGAAAAATTTAATCCAAGACAATAGGCGAATTACATATCAGGAGATTCAACACATATTGAAGATTGGATCGGGAAGCGTTCACGAGATTCTACACAGCCATCTTCGCGTGAGGAGGATAGTATCACGCTGGGTGCCGCACAACCTCACCGATGCTCAGAAGCAGGCCCGGGTGGAATGGTGCCGTGATATGCTTAACAAATTTGAAGCAGGCTCGTCTCGGCGTGTTTACGACATCGTTACAGGTGATGAGTCCTGGATTTATCAATACGACCCAGAAACCAAGCGCCAGTCGACTGTTTGGGTGTTTCAAAATGAGCCAACGCCTACCAAAGTGAAGCGATCTAGAAGCGGGGGTAAGATTTTGATCGCTAGCTTTTTTAATTTGACTGGCCACTTGGTATCAATTCCCTTACGGGATCAAAGAAGCATTAATGCCGAATGGTATACTACCAAATGTTTGCCAGAAGTTTTCTCTGTTATAAGCAACAAGCGACCAAACACAGGGCTCCGCGGGCTACTGCTCCACCACGACAATGCACCTGCGCACACCGCACTCAAAACGAGGGACTTCCTGGACAGCACGCCAGTCAAACTCCTGGGTCACCCTCCTTACAGCCCTGATCTAGCACCGTGTGACTTCTTTTTATTCCCAAAAATAAAAAATCAGCTCAAAGGGATACAATTTTCGTCGCCGGAAGATGCGCTGGCTGCGTTCGAGCAGGCTGTAAACGAGGTGTCTGCGGCGGACTGGAAAAAGTGTTTTGAAAACTGGTTTAGGCGCATGAATCTTTGTATAGAGGCTGGTGGAAAGTACTTTGAAAAGATTTAATAAAAATATATGTACGTATAGAACAATTTTTTTTAGTTTCGCAAAACTTTCTGAGTGTCCCACGTAACTCTGGTTACAATGCGCGTTTAAGTTGTTTTAAAATCAGAGAAATAAATCTAATTGAATCCAAAACGCCCGCCCTTCACTTACTCGTATACTCCCTTGTATTTTAGCTGGGATTAAGTGTTTCTAAAGTCTTCCTAGCATAACCCCACCAGATGACTTGACCCACACCCTGAAACTGGAGTACTTACACCCGTTTCCTCAAAACGATTTCTCAGTCCCAGGTTCTAGGTTCTGATGTTTTAAATTAAATTAAAAGTATGCATAGTCTTTTTCACACCACCTGCTTGACAATGTCTAATTACATTTCATGCAATTTCAACGTAAATTAAAGCATTACCTCTTAAGGGAGGAAAAGTTGTTTGGAACTCCCATGGGAGTAAAGTGATTTGATTATGTAAAACTCAATTAATTGCCCATATTTTAAAGAGGTTTGTTTGAAAATCGAAGTGGCCACCATAGGCAGAACTCAATAAAAAAAGGTGCGATTTCAAAGAATCAAGATTCTACACCTTTGAGTATTGAAATAAACTTCACCACAACTTCCATAAATATACCGGACAAAAATATTACTCTGTCCTTCCTTAACTGGACTAATGTGTCCAACATCAATATTAACTTTTGATTTATATTATTTAAAAAAATAAATATATTAATATATTATAAATATTTATTTTAATATTATTAAAATAAATATTTAATTTATGGAGCCCTGGCTTTTTATTGTCTCGCAGAAGGTGTGAAAAGTAGAGTATGCTCCTCTGGGATCAAGCTTGTCTTTGTCTTGGGCAGCTTGAACGTCTCGCTTCACTCAGGATACTACATAACTCCCAGGTTCCCACCTGGGAGTTATGTAGCGAGCGAGACGTTCAAGCGGCATATTGAACCCCGAGCGTAAAGAGGGATCATTACGCTCGGGGTTCAATAAGCCGCCCGTGACGTAAGACACTCCTTTATCCCCGTGATGCATAATCTACTATTAACATTAACATAAATCGTTATCGTCATTTCATCCAGCAGACTTCTACTGCTGCAATATCAACCGGTCCAGCACTCTCGCATCCAGCATACTTAGCTTTACATAGTCGTACGAAAAGTCACATTGTCACATGAACCCAAAACCTTAAGTTCAGAAAGTCTGTTAAACTCACAAACCACGACTTTAGTAAACTAGCTTTAAAAATGGCACATTAAAAAAACGAACTTCAGAAACTGAAGAGAGAATGAACGAAAGTTTTCTCATCTAGAAGCGTTCAGTTAAAATCATTCGATCGTCACTAACTTAGTATCGAGCGGACTTCTGATACTGAATTATTTCAATTCTTATTGATATAATTTGTATTTTAAATCTGGATGTCTTTGTAAAGACTTTTTTCTTGAGAGCAAATAAATGCATGCTATCTTTGAAGGGGCGAACGATTTGAAGTGGTTTTGTTTCAAAAGTAAATACCAATAATACGTTACCAAACTTTACAATTTATTTCCGACTAACAAAATATGCTCACGGTCACGGGAGTAAGATTTTAGGAAATTTGAGATTTACAAATGTGATATTTGTCCTATCATCTGTCGCCTGTCAGTTCTTATATATAAAAAAATACAAAAAAATACAACCGACTGCCAAATAAAAATACTACAAAGTGAAAAACAACTTCAAATTCGGAAGTCGGTGTTCCTGTTTTCGTTTCTTCGTTTTTTGACACCGACTTTTTAAAAGTTTTTTTTCACTTTTTAAATGTGGTAAAATCAAAATCAATCAATCTTTCGTAGGTACCATTTTTTTTGCGATATGGACACCGACTTCCAAAAGTTAAGTTATTTTTCACTTTGTAGTTTTTCATTTGGAAGTCGGTAGTATTTTTTTGCAAAAAAGTTTTTTTATTTTTCCCTTTTTAGTTTTACCTACCTAATAGCAAGTTGTTTATTAAGGTCCCTATAACTCCAGAATAGATTAACCGAATAATATGAAACTTGAACATAACCGGTGAAATGAGAGATCTGTGTACCCCTTTAGAGCGTACTGGCGTGATGTTATGTTATGAAATGGTATAAACAACAAACAGACATGCGATTGCAGCAATCCCGAGAGTTTTGCCGTTATTTATTGAAGAGTTCTGTTGTGTATCTCCGAAGTTCTTCACCAGACCTTCACCAAATTAAAATGGGACCAATTTCGAAACATACTCTTTCAAACGGATAGATATCGGTGAACATAAACAAAAAAAAAAAAAAAAAACAAACATAAAGTCGAACATAGAACCTCCTCCTTTTTTTGTAAGTCGGTTAAAAATGATGAGACTGAATAACTAATCACTACAGAAATCTACATTCCAAGTCGTTTTCCACAAACGTAAAGTTCACGATCGAATGAATCTTTGCAAATGCCTAGTTGACAGTTTGCCAATGTCGATATTCAGTCCCGATGGGTTTGATCAAGCCGGTTTATCGTGCTACGAGTCAACTGCGTCGCTGTAATTAGGACGTTTGCCGTAGAGATATAGTCAACTGAAGAAATATACTTAGTAGTTAGAGTACCGTATTGTGTAAACTATAAAGTATATTTTGCCTCAGGTATTGCAGATAAATGATATTGTGTTGGAAGGCTGTGGAAATTCGTTGGATGCGAGACGCACAGGATCGAGCTATGTGTCGACACTTGAGGGAGGCCAGTGTTCAGCATTGGTCGTCTGTCACCTGAAATGATGATGGGGATGATTGCAGATAATTATGCAGTGATTATCGCTTACAATTAAAAAGAAGATAACATCAAATAACATTACGCCTGTATTCCCCAAAGATCAAGGCAGAAGTGTAGAGACCTATTACAGGCAAATTGTGACAGTGTTGTCCCGTGTAATTGGAGACGAGCCTATTGCCATCATCATCACCATTTCAGCCGAAAGACGTCCACTGCTGGGCAGAAGCCTCCCCCAAACGTCGCCATATTGATCGGTCCCGTGCTTCTCGCGTCCAGTGGATCCCCGCAACCTTCACCAGGTCATCGGCCCATCTGCTGAGAGGCCTTCCAACGCAATGACTTCCAGTTCGCGGTTGCCACTCCAGAACTATTCTGCCCCATCGGCCATCCGTTCTGCGAGTAATGTGCCCTGCCCACTGCCACATAAGTTTGCCAATACTTTGGGCTATGTCGGTAACTCTGGTATTGCCATCAATTGGGCACAAATCTAAACTCCGGGCTTCTACAAAGAAATTGCCATTGGATCCAAATACTTGTCCCGATCTGATAAACGAAGCCACGACCTCATGCGCTGGCGCTTGAGACCACTAAAATCACTGCCTGGATTAACAAGGCAGTGATTATAAAGGTATATTAAAAACATAAAAAAGTTAATTTGAAAAATCAAACACCCGAGTTCTTAAGAAGCAAACAAAAAACGTTTACGTCAAACGAGAAGAAAATGATGCTGTGCAGTCGGAAGATACATATTCGCGAGCTGGCTGAAAACCAAGATGTATCCACCGATCGCACTATTTTGCATTTTTTTCGACTTCTAGTTTCTAAACATAGAAGTATTATCTAATTTTAAAATCATGTCTTTATTTTGATACCCCGCATGATGGGTACGGAAGAAAAAAAATTGGCCTTACAATATGGCGCCCCAAATCCGCCCTTTTCTATTTACCAATTTTAACGTAGCTAGTGACACTCGCAGGGCTAAGACGAATCAATTGACGTAAAAATCACCAAAGCGTTTCGTCTCTACAACGCCACATAGGAACAAACATACATACATAGACTGATAAAACATTAAACTCGTTCGGCAGTCGGGTAAAACAAACATAGACTGATAAACACATTACCACAGTCGGATAAAAAACACAAATGAAACTACACCATTACTTTGTCTAATACGATTATTTTTGTTTCTCAATTTATCACATGATTATACGTGACTATTTCAACAGTTAGAAGAGCCAAGTATTTAATAATGTATAGTTAGATTTGGGTCAATCAAATTTGCTCGTGTCCTTACGAACTGGGTCTAGACAGTAAAACAGTAATTAATCCAGCAGTTAATTATCTTGTAGATAGACCGTGAATGTGTGATATCTAGGGCCTGTTTGCGATTTATTGCTTTAATGGCATTGGGTTAGGTATAGGTTAAATAATCTCCTAAACTAAAGCTTTGTGGGAAGTTAGTAATAGGGATAAAGGTCAAGAGAAGCCAAGTGTACGTTAGTAATACATATTAATTATTTATTTCAGACTTATCTTCGTAAGGTCAACTCATATTAATACTAACAATTAATGTAAAACACAATTTCACTTTATTAATGTATCACGAATTTGATGCAAAAGTCACCATGGCTGGTAAAATAATAATTTAGATATTAATTTAGATTTAACATAAAAAGCAGACAATACCAAAATAATATTGATGCAATCCAATACTTCAAATTGTTAGATTATAAAAATGTCAATAATAAAAAAAGTCTGTCGTCACTGACAGGAATATTGTTGCCAATAAGCCTGACATAGTGGTGATAGACCGACTAGAGCGTCGTAGAATGATTGTTGATATAGCGGTCCCCCATGATGAAAACCTCGTGAAGGCTGAGAGAGATGAGAATACGAAGTATCTTGATCTGGCTCGCGAGGTTGTTGACAAGTGGAATGTGAATACAGCAGTCATTATGCCGATAGTCGTGACGGCCAATGGCATAATAGCCAAGAGCCTCGACGAATACCTGACGAATCTTTTATTACAATTAGGCTATCAACCAGTACTTTTGAATGAAGAACTCCTTCCTCTAACATCAGAAACCAGATTGCATCAAAGATAAAATTCGATCGTAAGTTAGTTAGCGGACATCGCTGTTTGGGCTCTGAGCTGAAATATTCACGCTGCACTTATTTACTTTGTCCTCGGCTGAGGTCAAAAGGCTAGGTAAGGAAATGTTCACAGTGGAGACTAGTTATTTGTAACTGATTATTTTAGGAATTTCTGCAAGCTTAGTGATTTTCCTGTCTATCTTATTATAAATAGTGCCAATCCAATAAGATAGATATAAGTGTAATTAATTCGAGAATCAAATTAAAATTCAAATTTAGTCGCTCTCTGGTTTTTGAGTAATAGAATAATGATCGCAAGGGCTACTGCTGATTATGAGATCCTGGTTTCGGTTCTAAAGTTGTGTTGGGTCTGGAACTTCTCGGTAGCAGCCCAGACTCTAGATTTGTGCTCGGTTTATGGCAAAAGGCTCACCGCCTAACATGAGGCTCATACATAACTTGCGATTAATGTGGTTGTATTGTAGTTAACTAAACCTCTTCTTAGTCCTTCGAAAAATACAGTTATTTTATTTATAGATAGGTTTGATCTTGACTCTTGTCTAGGTCAGAGGTGATAGAGACAGAGTCTACGATGGAGTGAGCTTAGACAGATGAAGCCTGTTCAATCTAACTTTGAAGAGATTTGGGTTGAATGCGTTCGGCAACACAGATGCAGATAGTGAGTCCCACTCATTCGCTGTGCGCATTATGAGGGATGTTTGGAAGCGCTTGGTGCGAATTGGCTGAATGGAAACCAGGTAAGGATGGTTACTTGCAGAGCGTCTGGATTTCCGATGGTAGAAGGGGGCCGGTGGGATGGGGTCGTTGAGTTCTTGAGCAAACTCACCGAAGTACAGTCTGTAGAAGATCGACAAGCAGGCAACCTTGCGGCGATGGGCCAAGCTGTGAAGCTTGGTATCCACCAGTTCAACGTCGCCAATGAGCCTCTTAAGTCTGCGTTCTACCAAGTCAAGCACGGCAATTTAAAGACTTGTATAAGTATTCCTTCAGGGGATCCGGAAACGGGGAAGACCAGTGCGTAGATGGGAAGATGATCTCAGATAGACAGCAGGCGCTGCGTGGAGAAGAAAAGCACAAGATCGTGTACTGTGAATGGGTCTGGGGAGGATGCTAGTGAGCAAGAAAAACAAAACGATGTCTGATATTCTCAAAAATTATGTAAGTTTTAGTTTTAAGTTTGTCAATAAAGGCTATTTGAAATTGAATTTGATTAAGTATTCATACGTGGTTCAAAAAGCAATGTATACTCTCATTTTTCCCTTTAACTCCAGATAAGCGCGTGAAAATCTAAAATACATGTTCGAACCGAATTCTGCATAAATTTCCTTTCAGAGATATATTAAACGTGACATATTTGTATGACACTTGCTTGAAATATAGGCGACCGATAACATGTAGTTAAATATGTCTTTGGAATTAGCTGTAGGGCTCGTTATAAGACATCGATTTCCGAGTTTAATGTAGATATGAAGCTCTAAGGAAAATGAAAAACCAGATTATAAAGCAGTTTCTGAATTGAGCATTTGTAGTCTTGAACATAATATGAAACCTACTTGAGTGCCAAAGTTTAACAGGTTTTTAAGTTGAAGTAGAATTTAACGACAACTTCAAATTCTTAATTCAGAAATCTGGTGTCAGTAAAGTAAAATTTCCTTCTTAATTTTGTAAAAAGGCCACCACAACTAAAAATATTGTAAAAGAGTAGTGTTACAATTTTGATGTACAATAAAATTCTATCTTTTTATTAATGGTATCTAGCAACATTAATAAAAAGATAGCTTTAGAATGACTGCGTCAAAAGCGAGTATTTTACCATCAAGTAAGTATTATAAAACTGAGAGGCTCAGGAAAAGGATACCTGGAAGAATTTATGGACGACCTTTTTTCAGCAGTAGAACAGTGTAGGCTAAAGCGCAGTATTAAAAGTTGGTGCTTTAAACTGGCCTGGTAAACAACTATTGACATTAGGAATTTAAAATAATTTACTCAACAACATGGGTAGGGATATTATTAGATGTTATACATGTTTTTTTAATGTACTGCATGCTCTGCTGTCATATGGGCATGCAAATACGGGCACATAAATAACAATCTAGTATCAAAATACAATAAATATTGAATAACAAGCTAAATAACAATAAACATTCCAAAATCATAAAATTGGAAAATTATTTTAATATTTACCATTTTAATAAATAAAACCAGGAATAGATCAATATCTTATTTTTAAAACTACGAAGTCAATTACAAATAAACTGACACTTTCAAAAACTGCTGAATAGTTGTTTAATTTCGTCGCTCATGTGCAACACCCCTAACTTCCAGCAACGTAATTACGCGATAATTTTAACTTTTATCTTTTAAGCTTTTATTTTGAGCTTTCATTTGGCTATTTTTCTAAACCAACATGAGCTGGTTTCAAAGGTCTTTGTTTTCTTTCTAGTGTTCCTCTGCAGAACGGCAAAGAACAGTTTTATGAGAATGTTTGATCATTGTGTTTAATGAAAGTGTTGATGGTCCTGCGTTGTTATAAAATAGAAAAAGTAAGTTTTTGCGCAATAGAAAATTTATCGGTCTTTTTGCAAATCCATCATTGAGTCTTGGTTCTTTGATGATTGCAAAATAATGTAAAGCAAATTTTTGAATAGTTTATTAGTCACTTTCATTGCCGCTTAAGCGAAAAATATCTATGTAACCAATGTAGTGCTAAAATATAACCGTAACTATAAAACGTTAATATTATCATATCGTTATTTTAAACAAAGCAAACAGAAAATGGTGTTATTTCCAAAAATAACAAAACTTAAATCAAACTGTCAAATTTTTCACAGGAACTTTACCCCACACTGCACCACCACACAAATAATGACAGATATTGTTTCAATGTAAAATATCATATCGAATTATATCGAACACATTTCACGAAAAAATCTGTTACACTTTTTTTTTTGGTGAGTAATCATCCAATGCCTTCTCCCGCTCTTTGTGAAGCGGGAGTGCGTTTTAGTCTTTTACTGACTAAAACCACCCGCGTTTCTTCAGTTGCTTGAGCCAGGGCTACGGTAACTCTCTTTCAAATTTATCCGCGACCCAGACAGGCATCGTTTATAGGGGACCCCGTCAGTTTTTGCTGACATCTCTTTGAGGCACGCGTGGAACGCTACGCGCCGTCGACTCGGACCTGGTCCTTATTGGACGGCAAGCTACACTTCACTCGCTGTTCGCCCGCGCCTACGGTGGCCGAGAATCGGCATGCGACTCCCAACGCGCAGGGCGTCTCCTGAGTTGGCTAGGGGCGTGAAGTTCTTTGAAGGTCCCTCACGCATTTTGCTGCGAGCAGAAGGAGGTGACAGCGTCTCATGCCCTCTCACTCAGTTCCGATCACCTGCACAAGGACACGGCGGTCCTCCGCCAAAGTGGGGAGACTTCCAGCGTATGTTGCACCGTGTCCTCCGGGAGATCCACATAATAGTGATACCCGGGCGTTTCCTTACACCTTAACCTGAACAGGAACTTCCCGAAACAGCTGTGGCCCAGTGAGGACCTGCGACAGGCGGATGATGAGGACGCCGTGACGCCTCTGGCAATGGGACTCGCCACTTTACCGGAGACCTTGCGGTATTCCCAGGCCTGCTGGCTTGTCATGACCCTTTGGGACGCGTTCAAATCGCAGACTGGTCACCACTTCAGGGAACGTGCCCACACCGGTGCCCCATAAAGGGACATGGACCGCACGAGTAGAGCCTCCGGCGTAGTGAATCTCCGTAGAGTCTCCGGCAGGAGGCGTTTTGGTAATCTAGGGAGATTCGGCAGGAAGCGCTTGAGGGCAACCCCGGATCTGTTATGATCTTACCGCAAAAATCTACATGTGAGCGTATTATTCTTTTTGATTAAACTGAATTTTCATGAAGGATACTTACTACTACTACTATCAGAATAGATTTATGCAGGGTTAGCCTGGACATATCTTACCACAATCACCTTAATTAAATCATTTAAAATTTATGTTTGATTGTTAACTCCCAATATACAAGTTCATCAGTCAAACCAACGTCATTTGAAAGAAAGTGGTGAAGAAAATAGGAAACAAAATAAGGTTGCATTTTATCGTGGAGGACAAAAAAATACTAGTTCCGGCTAGATGCACCCAGTTGCCTGGGTGCATCACCATATAGTAATTTGTATTTAGTGCTTCTGTTATAACTTATTATTTAATTTTAATATTGCACCAAGTGCAACCCCATGTCGTGTCCAGGCTATCTCTCTCCATTCAGGGTTGCCTGGAAGAGATCGCAGATCGCGATAAGGCCGCCTGTTGTATGTTGTTGTTATTTTAAGGTTTCTGTATGTAATGTTTTTATCTTGATGTACAATAAAGTATACAATAAATAAATAATTTATTCTACAATCATGTATCATTAAAAAATAAAGTGTTATCACAGATTTTTGCAGTGGGATCTCGGGTTATTACAATATGAAATGGATTAAAAATAAACAAAGTTACAGTATCGGTGTATGCAGCACTGTTGTTTAAATACAAGACATGACAGCAGATATCGTGGAAAATTGTGATAAAAATTTCAATAGTACGAAGGATTATCACAGGTTCGGATTATTGATGAAACAAATAAATCCAAAAAGGTTACAAAATAGGGTTTTGGCAGATAAATGAAATTCATTATATGAACGGTGGTTTTTTAAATATTAGTTTATATTTCAAAGACTAGCTGTTGCCCGTGACTTCGTTCACGTGGACTTTAGTTTATAAGCACCATCTTCACCTTTTTAGGGGTAATTGACTTACTTAATGTCCTACTTATGTCCCCTAGATCAGGCAGAGGGCGTCAACAGAAGTCTTCCGTCACGATCAGTCTTTAGCTTCACGTTTCACCTCGCTCCACGTCATTCCGTTGCACGGTGCGACGCCTGGATTGACGGGGATGGCTACACTTTCTTTTCCCTTGGGGAATCCAGTTCAAAGCTTGCTTAGGTACCTTTCGGAGCGTGGGATCAAATCATAAAGTCTTCTAGGGTTGTTAACAGGTGACAGAGTTACATAAAGCTGACCGTGCGAAAAGCTGCTAATACTTAGATCCACACCCGCAACGTTCAGAGTTTGGCCTTGGGCTTTATTAATTGTCACTGCGTGACATAAACTCACTGGAAACTGGACTTGTTTAAAACAAATTGAAAAATTGTTTGGAACGAGAGGAATTCGGGGTATAAAAACACTACCATTGCTCTGCACCCTGTTAAAATTTCTGCTTCTATCACGTTTCGTTTAAATTGGTGACTTTTAATCTGGTACCGTTACTAAGTTTTGGTGGGCTTAGATTTCTAAAGAGCATTAATTTATCTTATTTTATTTCTTTCATAGATATAATTATGCTACTGCTGAGCATGAGGTATTGCGTTCTATTTCCAGGTCGGCAAAATGTTATTTTGTTTTTCCATCTAGAATTACTCAGTTGACTGGTTTGCCACCTTAAAAATAACTGGCAAATTCTATTGCAACAGGCTATTCAACCACATTTTACTGCAACTATAAATACCCAACACAATAACTGATTTAATCGTATGTGACATCTTAATTTTTTTGCAAATATTTTGTAGCACATACCGCGTAGCACCGTAGCTCCGTAGCTCCGTACGCCGTATCATGGTAATCACGTAGCGGTAACCGAGAATTGCCGCCTACGCCGCTACGCTCGTGTACCACAGAGCTTGGCATCACCGCGCCGCCACCGGTAGCGACTAGAGACGACAGGTTCATAGACACACATCAGTCACATCAATGTCACATTGTCGATCAGTCACATCAAAAAATGTAGTTTCGTAAAAATTTTTGAACATCGGACCCACATCAAATAGAAAAATGAAAACGGCTTATAATCTGTCTTGGGTTAAGTGATTGTTTTGAGATTATCTTTTGTTTGAAATACTTATGTTCACTGTTCATACTTTTTAACCTTTTGGTATTTTTATATTTATAACTTACTAACTTATTTCCCGCGGCTTCGCTCCCGTGGCCTTTCCTGCAACACCCGTTATTTGTTTGGGGTAAAAACCTGTCAAAAAGATTGTCATGTCACTCAGGCATAATGTAGCTTTCTGCTGATGAAAGAATTTTCTAAATTGGTCTCGTAGTTCCAGAGTTTACTTCCAAAACAAACTGACAAACTTTACCTCTTTATATTATAAAAACAAAAAACCCTACTGCTGACTGCTGCTGCAGGCGGGAACTGACAAGCAATATTATTATTATGGTGCTTTCTTGATTACTTCACAGAATTTATTAAATTATACACTACTACTACTACTACTATAATTATAGCACTTGTTTTTCTCTTTTCAGTTAATATTTTTTTAGCACTTGGGTTTTTTGTTTTTTAATAATTTGTCTTATATCGGACTTTTTAGTTTTATTAATGAACGAGTTCTCCAAATCAGTTATGTGGTAAGAGATGTATTCGAGGCGGGGGCACCCCCCCGCCTCGAACAAAAACGGGAGTGGTACAATTTTTTTTTTTAATTTTAAAGCTTATTGACTCCCACAATTAAGACAAATCCACCGACTACTTATATTTCATAATCCGTGAAGTCATTTGGGCTGTAGAATGTGCCAAAGAAACGGACATTCATATATACGCTCAAATAACATAACCCTCATTCAGCAGTCTACAAATTAAACTATTGAAA
This sequence comes from Orthosia gothica, assembly GCA_949775005.1. Taxonomy (NCBI): domain Eukaryota; kingdom Metazoa; phylum Arthropoda; class Insecta; order Lepidoptera; family Noctuidae; genus Orthosia; species Orthosia gothica. Next base: position 2,902,458 of record OX459036.1, on the reverse strand, counting down.
AATCTGCCGAAAATATTGAAGATCCCTTCAAATGTTGTCAAGTTTTTTAAACTTGTTTTTGATCGCCGCGTATCAGCTTAGCGTAATATTTACGGATCGGCAATTTCTATGAGTAAACAGTGTCACTCACTAAGAAGTTTGGTTTGATTATGCCCCCACCGAGTCTTCTCAATGCTCTGTGGATTGTAGTGCATAGAATCGTTGAAGTGCCTACAAGCGACACAATGCTTGCACATTTCTTGATGTTGGAATGTATTAATTTTAAGGCATTAATGTGTATTTTTAGAAGTGTTGGTATTCAGTTATGTGTCATACCAATATTTATTAATCTTTGCCAAAATGTTGTATCCAGGTATTTTTGGTGGAGCTTTGAGCCTAGCACGCAGTAGCAATAGTGCAGCTGTATGAGCATTTTGAGCACTTCAATAAGTCATGTTTTGGACAGAGGCACAGATTATTTAATAGTTACAGAGGCACCACACTTATCTACATGAGAAACATGCTAAATCTACCCCCCGGTGTTTTCGTAAACCAAACACTGTTGGAACAAAGTTCCTTATCGGTATGCCTTAGAACCAAATATTCGAAAACATGTGACATCCACCTACCTGCACTGGGCCTGCGTGGTTTACGGCCCATTCCCTCTCACAGAGACCTGCACGCAAAACGGACCAAAAGAAGTCTAAGTGCGGTAAAGGGGCTCCATCTATTCTATCATATTATGTGTCAGTCGCAGTGTGTGAACAATTTAAATGGTTTGAGTACATTTTCAACCATAAATCGGAGAAAAAAGTTCAATCAATTTTGATAGATGAATTTTGGTACTTAAAAGAAGTATCAAGTATTTTATTTAAAACAAGTTTTTTTTTAACTGCAATTTAATATGGCTTTTCTTATCAATACACATCCAATGAGTGCTAACACGATCGTGCTATATTTGGCTATGGATACTTTGCTGCTATATTATGTGACCAAATTTATATAAGTACGCCAAGTTTCAGCTTATTCGGATGGCAAGTGCTTGTAAAATGGATTATTAATTGCCGCAGCCATACACATAAAAGGCTTTATTTTTAGATTGATAGGCTTGTATGTGGGTATCCCACTGCAGGGCAAAGGCTATTTCTTTCTCCCTCCAAATATATCCAAATCATTGAGAGAAAAACAAAAATCGTTCCAAGTTGGATTTGCAAGTTAACTAACAACACAAGTGAAGATTTACTCGCAATGCTTCCAATAAATCAAACATTTTTATTCCACTACAAGAACAAACCTGACTCTGACCCCACATACACGACACCCTCGACTGAACAACTTGCAAACACACCAGAATCGAGGAGAAAATGGCCGCCACACTGGGCGATAAATTTCTCGCGCACGAATATTAAAACTAGGGAAGATAAAGCAATAAATTGCCCGAGGTCGTCGTCCGGTGCCGGCGATAACGGACACCGGTCGGACAGTGCCCGGACGGTCCCGGACTATGCCCGTACGGACACCGCGACCATAACTCAAGAGGCCTTTCCGTGCGTATCGAAAATGAAAAGATTTTCTTCGCTCTGATGATTCTTGTGACCTTGACAATGGAGTTTTGCTTTTGTTCGTGAAGTGATATTCTGCTGAGTTTTTGGATCATTGGGTAGGAGTTATTGGAGATCCACTAAAGGGGATCCCTTTCGAAAAGTGGCTTAAAAGAGTCATCAGCGTCATTATTTTTTCAGCCGATAAACGTGTCTTTAAAAGTGATCTTACAAAAGCTATAAAATAAAATCCTAGGATTATAAATAGAGATAAGGAGGGTCTGTAAACTAAACTAACATCAAGCAGAGGTAAAATTGTTTATACATTAGAAAGAGGTAATCTTTGGACAGTACGGTGTACAGCACTGTAGTATCTGAATACTGTATAAACTGAATGCGAGGCAAAGCAAGATACAGCTAAGAAGTGGAGTGCCCTGCCAGAGTCTGTATTTCCTGATAGCTTCCGCCTGTGGTCTTTAAGTCAAGAGTGAATAGGTTTCTTCTAGGCAAGCGGGCTGCATCATCGACCACATCATCGCTTACCATCAGGTGAGATAGTGGTCAAGCGGGAGCCTATCAATAAAAATAAACATCACGGGTGCAAGCCGCGGGAAACATGCCAATGACTAGAGAAACACTTTTTATATATTTTTATAAAAATAGCAATTACCAATGTCTATACATTTCTGAACCTACTTTTCAGTTTCGTAGAGCTAAATGGTTGATTTTGGATATGTGACAAAAATCACAGCAGCAGTGTATATGTTATGGACCAAGTGATTAATACGGCATAATACATAATGCCTGGGCAATTTAAAAATGCTCATTATGAGTAGGTAAATAAAAAACTATTGAAATGATTAAATTAAGCGGGCTATCTGAATAATGACCATCACTTATTGGGCCGGGTATTAAAATGATGTGGGTTTTTTTATATGTTGGCATTAGTTTTAATATAGAACAGCTATATTAAAACTAATGCTGCGCGGGCCTCCTATTTCTGTCTACAGGGTCTAACGTATTTTTCATTGACCATGATTATCGATTTGCCCAACCGTTTCGTAGCAATATTCACAATAACCAGACAATGTGATAAATATAGAAGTTTAAGTCAGTATTCACTACATTGCCCGATTTGACTTGACTAGATTCATAATGCCCGGGCATTTATACATCGTGCCCTGATTATTCACTTGATCCATGACATATAAAACGAAATTAAAAAGAAAACTATCACAGCTAAGGAGGCTTTACATGTTTGCGAGTAATAGTCGACCTATTTATGAAATGTGCTTGGAAAAGTAAAAAAAAATGTATATTGATGCACGGGAACAACAGTTATCGAACTGCTAAGTTAATTTTGTACCTTCATTAGAGCAATTTTCGGTGCTTTCATTTTATATGAACGTTAGTACCTGTTGTATTTTGGTGAATGTAGCTTGTTTGGACGCAACACCCTCTGTGCGCGAGTCACACTCGCACTTGGCTGGTATTTTCTCTTTGTGAGTTTGAGTTTTTATGTTTGATAGACCAAGGGATATTGGGTTTATCCATCTAGAGTTTATCAGTAGGAGCCCGGAATTGGAAATTGTGGTCGTTTGGTGGCAATAGGCCCACGACCCGTTACCGGACTCTATAAGTTGGTGTACTTTATAAAGTACACCTCTGCCTTACCTTTCGGGGCATACAAGCGCTAGATCATGTTGGTACTCCTTGTATAACAATAAAAAATTTAAAACAAATAAACTTACACTCATTAATCGTCTTAAACCATACCCCAACAGTCTAAAATGAATTATTTCAAACCCTTCATTGACCTCCCATTCTGGAACGAAACTTTATACCATTAAAATGGCTAGCCACCGAAAACCACTTCACAAAGAGGACGGGTTTAGACAAAAAAGTTAATGGAAGAAAAACAATTGACGAATATTGTAGAGGAGGGACTACAATGTCCGTTCACTTGTAAAGATAATATTTAGAAGACTACCTCGTTGGTCAAGTAGTCAAAAATGGGACTGCTGAACAGTCGGCCTAGGTTCTATCCTCAGTTTGGGCACAGCGTTATCGGGTTTTCAATAAGGCATTTCTCAGTAGCAGCCTGTAGCCTTGTTTTTCGCTCAGTTGATTCAATAGCATGTCTCCCTTTTACTTGGGAATTAATTAATAAGTCATTTATTAACCGACTTCCCAAAAAGGAAGAGGTTCTCAATTCGGATGTTTATATATATATATATATATTTTAATGTTTGTTCGGGCATTACATCGTCGCATACCAGGCCCCTCAGAAAGTATTGCGAAAAAAAGTTTTTATATATGGGAGACTGGCCAGTTATAATGTTTTTCGAAAATATGATTATTTATAAGTAAAAATAAGTAAGTTCCAATTTCAAAATTTCCCTCCACATTTTTTGCGAGTTAATTCAAAGTATTGTGTCTCACTGAAATATGGATCTGCGCCGGGAACATTTTAGAGCTATGATTTTATACGATTTCAAGTGTCGCCTGAAACCGGATGAATCGTACGATAGACTTCAAATGGCATTCATGGATGAAGGCCCTTCCAAGGCAACCGTGTATCGTTGGTATAACGAATTCAAGCGCGGTCGACCAACTTTGGGGGATGACGAAAGAAGCGGTCGCCCTTTGACGGCTGTTACCGAAGAAAACGTGCTAGCAGTGAAAAATTTAATCCAAGACAATAGGCGAATTACATATCAGGAGATTCAACACATATTGAAGATTGGATCGGGAAGCGTTCACGAGATTCTACACAGCCATCTTCGCGTGAGGAGGATAGTATCACGCTGGGTGCCGCACAACCTCACCGATGCTCAGAAGCAGGCCCGGGTGGAATGGTGCCGTGATATGCTTAACAAATTTGAAGCAGGCTCGTCTCGGCGTGTTTACGACATCGTTACAGGTGATGAGTCCTGGATTTATCAATACGACCCAGAAACCAAGCGCCAGTCGACTGTTTGGGTGTTTCAAAATGAGCCAACGCCTACCAAAGTGAAGCGATCTAGAAGCGGGGGTAAGATTTTGATCGCTAGCTTTTTTAATTTGACTGGCCACTTGGTATCAATTCCCTTACGGGATCAAAGAAGCATTAATGCCGAATGGTATACTACCAAATGTTTGCCAGAAGTTTTCTCTGTTATAAACAACAAGCGACCAAACACAGGGCTCCGCGGGCTACTGCTCCACCACGACAATGCACCTGCGCACACCGCACTCAAAACGAGGGACTTCCTGGACAGCACGCCAGTCAAACTCCTGGGTCACCCTCCTTACAGCCCTGATCTAGCACCGTGTGACTTCTTTTTATTCCCAAAATAAAAAATCAGCTCAAAGGGATACAATTTTCGTCGCCGGAAGATGCGCTGGCTGCGTTCGAGCAGGCTGTAAACGAGGTGTCTGCGGCGGACTGGAAAAAGTGTTTTGAAAACTGGTTTAGGCGCATGAATCTTTGTATAGAGGCTGGTGGAAAGTACTTTGAAAAGATTTAATAAAAATATATGTACGTATAGAACAATATTTTTTAGTTTCGCAAAACTTTCTGAGTGTCCCACGTATAAGCGGATTTGCAAAATTATTTCAAAATAGTTCCATTTCAATTTAATATTAATCTGATGAAGATCTTCGGAGATATTCAACAGAACTCCTCATTAAAAGACGGCAAATCTCTCGGGATTGCTGCAATGTCTGTTTATTGTTTACACCATTTCATAACATACCATCAAGCCAGTATGCTATAAACGGGTACGCAGATGTGTACAGTTCACCCTGGTACACTCTCATTCCACTGGTTATGTTCAAGTTATATGTTATTCTGGCAATCTATTCTGGCATCACTTTGGTTATTACAGGTACCTTACTACAGAACTTGTCCATTATTTACCACTAAAAAGTGAAAAAAAAACACAACCTCTTCCAAAAAAAAACACTAAATACAAAGTGAAAAATTACTTCAATTTCGAAAGGCGGTAAAAAAAATGAAGAAATGAAAATAGGAACACCGACTTCCGAATATGAAGTTATTTTTCACTTGGTACGGTTTTCTTTCGGAACAATATTTATTGTGTAGAATTTAAAACATACCAATCGGTAAACAGTACCGTTCGAAATGTACCAATCGGAAAATTGGTTTTTTAGTGTTCCGTACACAAAGGGTAAAACGGGCTGCCGTTTATTGAGATAATGGTACGGAACCCTTCGTGCGCGAGTCCGACTCGTACTTTTTTTTTATTTACAAAAATTATTATAAAAAACAAATGATATGTCGCATATAAAATGAAACTTCAAAATAAAAATAATCTACATTTCATTTAAAATAATAAAAACATGAATAGAATAGAATAGAATAGAATAGAATAGAATAGAATAGAATAGAATAGAATAGAATAGAATAGAATAGAATAGAATAGAATAGAATAGAATAGAATAGAATAGAATAGAATAGAATAGAATAGAATAGAATAGAATAGAATAGAATAGAATAGAATAGAATAGAATAGAATAGAATAGAATAGAATAGAATAGAATAGAATAGAATAGAAATATATTTATTCGACACAGGCACAACACAACAGCAACAAACATGGAGTAAAAGACAAAAAAGAAATGCAAAGACAAATTGCGCTGAACGTGCCCATACCGAAGGGGTTACCAACTCAGCATTTGCTGGGCGTCAGACATCCAGCGCTGGTTTTCAGTTGGCACCCCGCAGTGGCACACGGACGTGGGTAACAAAATAAAATAAAAAAAATATAATTTATACATATTTGACTAAGGTGATACAATAGGATGTGTATAAAGTGTAAATAAATAATGTACAATGAAATAATAGAAGAATAAGTGTATTGTGAACTACAATGTGTGTGTGTGGGTTGCAGCGAAAAAGAAAACAAAATCATAAATAAAAATCATTCACAAGTACCCCACCAACCTATCACAAAGAACAAAAATAAATCACCAGCATGGTGCTTAAAGCCTACTAGTAGTAAGTCACATTATCTCCTTCTTTAATCACCGCCAAGGCCTCCACACCAAATATTACTGCTTCAAGACCAAGTAGGTAATTTAAAAAGGAAAGGAGTCTGCCAGGAAACAAAAATGAAAATGCAAAAGTCACAGAATTCCCGGAGACACATGACTCGAATATTCGAGGTATACTTTACACCTCTGCCAAGCTCCTTGAGATGAACAGGTGTGCTGTATGCAGCCTTTGCCTAAAAGACATCATCATCTTTGACATGCTTCCGTCTTCAGAGTCTGCCTGTTAGATACATATACCTAGTTTACTAGATATTGAAACTGGTTATACCAATCACCTAAAGTAAACGTTTTGTGTATCTCAATTCTCGATACAGCGCAGCAGCGAATCTGCAGTATTCACCAACTTAGTTGATGTTTAGAGTACGGAACAACTTCTGAAGCAAGTTACAAGTTGGAGCAACTTGTAACTTAGCTATTTGTGCTGCATATCTACTGTGAAAAACAACTAGGAAGCTGCTAGTGCTTCATTTATGATGGAATTTGTAATCTATACCAATATTATAAAGAGGAAAGATTGTTTTGTTTGTTTGTTTGTACCGAATAGGCTCCGAAACTACTGGACCGATTTTAAAAATTCTTTCACCAATGGAAAGCTACATTATTCCTGAGTAACATAGGCTATTTTTTAATCCCGTAACGGGTCCTGTGGGGTGGCCCACAAGAGCGAAGCCGCGGGGAACAGCTAGTTTACTATAAGGGATGAATTTCCTTTGTATGAATTTTGATTGATTCTTGATGATATTTTCTCCGTGTGTCTTTGATGTCCAGCATAGCCCGAAGAAAGGTCAAACTTATGTGGCAGAAGGCACTTTGCTTGCAGAACGAATGGTCGATGAGACCGAAAGGTCGTTATTTTAGCCCCATAGACCATCCCCCATCCGCGTAGGTTTAGCGGTGGAAGACCTCTCAAGGGGACCGACCGTTGGAGGAGACATTTCGGCTGAAATGGTGTTGACCATCTAATATCAGCCTAGCAGCTACCAGGTTTAATCAGATGATTAAGGTAGTTAGCTGCTTGGCTCATTATAATATGCAATGCTGCAGTAAAAAAGATAACATATTGATATTTTATGATGATAAAATACTGTTATTGCAGTGACTGTCACAGCTATATTTTACTAAAAAACCACAATATGAATATAGTTCTAGTTCGGCTTTCAAGCCAATTTAGACATAGTTTTTATGTATTGTTAGAAATGTTGTTTTTGAAATTTTTTATCATAAAATTTTCACAATTGCCGCTTATCAGTGGTGTATTTTTCATCGAGATATATAGTTGCCTCAGCGATGCATGATAAAAGTGCACAATTTCTATCAGAATAGAAATTCTCCACTTTTTCGGATTAGTACTGCCAGAGATAACAAAATAAAATAAATTATTTCACCTCTCTTTTCATCTACTCTGAGATAAGCGGAATGTAAGTAATCGGAATCAGTTGGCAATGGTGATCACTAGAAAATAACAAAACCAAACACGACCAAGTGATGCCAACATACATATGCGCTAACTTAACGTCATTCCCGTGCGTCGACGCGGTAGCTGACTCAGTTCGCTGCCAAGCGACGCGCTAGAGTGTAACAGATATTTGAAGATTTCGCGCCATTCTGATCTAATTTTTCGATTAAATAAATCCGAAGATATGCATTAATTACTAAATCTTTATTTCTGCACTTATATATGTAATACTCGTAACATTTTAGGTTAAGTATTAAAACCTAATTTTTTATTATATTTTCGATCGTTATGATTGTTTTTTCTCCTTTTCGCCCATGTAGGTGATCGGAGCCAGATGACTCCAATTATAGTGAACTCCAACATAGTGACCCATTTGCCATATTGCCCGCATTACCTAACTTCGATGACGGACCGACGAGACCACGAAACATGGCATCTGTGAACTTCTTGTGGACTTTGGATTCATGCCGTACTGTACTGGGTGGAACTGGGCTTGCAATTATGTTTGCGATATGTCTTGATCACCATTGTCCTCATGCTGATCACCATTGCCAATCGATGTTGACAAAGGTGATAGAACCTGTTGTTTTTGTAACATTTATTTTTCTAACATTAATAAGCCAAAGTTATTAAATTTGATCAATCCCGAAGTTGATCTCAATTAGTAGTTAAAAAAAAACCGGCCAAGTGCGAGTCGGACTCGCACACGAAGGGTTCCGTACCGTTATCGTAAAAAACGGCGAAAAAATCACGTTTGTTGTATGGGAGCCCCACTTAAATATTTATTTTATTCTGTTTTTAGTATTTGTTGTTATAGCGGCAGCAGAAATACATCATCTGTGAAAATTTCAACTGCCTAGCTATCACGGTTCGTGAGATACAGCCTGGTGACAGACAGACAGACAGACAGACAGACAGACGGACCGCGGAGTCTCAGTAATAGGGTCCCGTTTTTACCCTTTGGGTACGGAACCCTAAAAAGTAAAGTTTTTATAAGAACAAGCAATACAAATTTGATTAATAGATTGAAACGGTTATGCTCCTACCCTCTTCCAACGTCCCTAGGAATAAGGCGTGAAATAAGAAGAAGGCGGAACCCATTTACAAATAAATTTATTTTCTAAAAAACAAGTCAAGCCGGAGGGGCAACAATGGTGGTGTTCGGGCCGTTCTACAATTAGGTGCTGTATTCTATTTATCCCTCAGTGGTCCAGTACTGTCCTGAGTCAAGCCGCAGGTGGAAGCAGGCGCTCGGCGAGTAGTCTGGAGTAGGGCGTAGGTTGGCCGCTGGTGAGTCCAGCTGGGAGCTCCGCCGCGTAGGGTATTTTCTAACCCGGACCTTGAACCCCAAGCTGGGGTTGGAAAATCACTTATTAACTACTTCACAATATATTGCGAGGCGAACAATTAAATGTGACGGTTACGCGCCAAAAAGGTATACGTTTAGCTGCGTAGCAGAGACCGTCAAGTACGAGCGTTCGTCTCAGCAGCCGAGTGGCGTATGTCTATCGCTCAGGTGGGGAATGCGGGAGCGGGCGCGGTGCGCCTGCGACCGTTATCAGCCGAGCGCAGACAAAAGAACGTGAAGTATGCGAATAGGTACTCATCGAACGCAAATAGTATGGCGCTTCGTATTGATGTATTTATGTTTTACTCTTTAAAGGATTATATTTTAATTATATATTTTAAATAGGATTAGGATTTAATATATTTATTTTTTTGTAAAATGGTAAAATATGGGTAATTATATCAAATAATGTACGTATAACGTTACAAGATTAGGTTTTATTTCAATCCTCGCTTAGGTAATCCTCATTACCTACAACTTCCCTAACAGATTATCAGATCAACTTGCTTAACGTGTAGAACTTATAGCGAGTCACCTGTTAGTGCGGACATATCATGACACACACACCTTGCACCTCACGAATGACACTAAGTGTATCGACGTAAGGCCTGGAAGCCCCTTAAAAATTAAATGTTTCGTATTCAAGGAAAACTCACTCAGTTGAAAGCTTCCAGCTAATGTACATTTAAAGTTAGCAGAACTTAGCGAAAGCAATAGACGATGAATATTTAGTTGTTGCTCCCGAGTTACTGTTGACGGGCTGAGCAACCAGCGGCAACTTTCTTGTTGCGCTGTTTGGACTAGCATTTACCAGCTATTTGTAGGAAATTGGGATAAAGGCTTGTAAACTTGGAATATACATACATATATACATAAACTCACGCCTTTTTCCCATGGGGGTAGGCAGAAACTACAGAACGCCACCTGCTACGATCCTTACATACTTCTTTTGCTTCACACACATTCATACATCTAGTCATACACACACGCCGGTTATGGGTACTGCGCACTTGGCCTTTCTGAAGAACATCACCTATAAGGTCTATGTATGTCTTTCTAGGGCGTCCCCTCCGGCGTTTCCATTCACGTCTGCCTTGTAAATACCTTTCGTTAGTCGCCTTTCATTCATCCTCTCAACATGGCCAAACCATCTTAACATACCCTTTTCAATTTTAGTCACTACATCTACTTTTAAACCACAACGTTGTCTTATTACCTCATTCCTCAATCTATCAGTTAAAGTTACACCACACATACTCCGCAAGGAGCGCATTTCTACTGCATTAATCCTACTTTCATGTCTTTTTTGCCATACCCAGCCTTCACTTCCATACATAAGTGTAGGCACCAGCACGCTGTTGTGAACGGCGAGTCGAGCTTCCGGAGACATCGACTTGCTGGTCACAACTGCATGCATAGCACCATTCACTCTATTCCCACACATTCCCACTATATCTCCTAGACTTCCCCAGAATTCCTTTCTCTCAGAAAGTGAGCATCCTATATCGGGTGCATACACGCACAAAATAAAAATAGGGTCTAGGCCCACCTTAATTCTCACCCAAAGAATCCTACGGCTCACACAAGCGTAATCTTTTACACAGCTCATCATCCGCTCTGAGAGGAAAATCCCCACACCCTGACAGGCCCTCTGTGTCTCTAGAACACCGGACCAGATAGCGGTCAGGAACCCGTGTTTAGACATATCCACTCCCTTTCTTTTTGTCTCATTCACACATAACACATCTATCCTTCTGTCCTTCATTATTTCACATACTTCATCCATCATATCTATCATCCCTCCCTGCACATTCAGCGTAGCTAAGCGACACTCCGCAGCTCGCTTTTCGCCCCATGAGAACAATTGACGTGGTGTGTGGCGAGCATCACCGCCGTTTCCGAGTAAATTATTTAGCCTCATTTTGTTCCCACGAATAGCAAGGAAAACTATGTCCACGCTCTACAGAGCCCCGCTTGTAGAGGTAAGGCTGGATAGTGCCTGGGGGCGCCCGGTCCCAGACAGCAGGCACGCTTGCGACTTAGGCTCTCCCCTAGCCATGCAGCTCTCGGCACGGCGACCTTAGCTTGGGGGTGAGATGTTCGCACCGCACAGAATGGAACAGAAGTGTCCTCTGGCATTTATTCCCTTAGTCGCCTTTTACGACACCCACGGGATGAGATTCTTGGAATATCTGGGTCCTAATTTTATTTTAAGAACCAATGTGCTAAGTTTTACTGAAAGAAATCATAAGTTAGCATAGGCGATGGAGATGGATCTACAAACTTGACTCTTTTTGAAAAAAAGATGGAGGAATAGGAGAGGAAGGCCCAGCAGTAGGACATAACATAATTAGATTAAAAAATAAGATATCAATATGATGCAGATTAAAACACAGAGAGAGAGACGCGAGTTCGGTCAATTTGGAGACGCCGGGAGAGGCCTATGTCCAGCAATGGACGTTTTTTGGCTGAAATGATGATTATAAAGAAAACAACAAACCACCAAATAATCTCTTTTCATAGGTATTTGTCATAATAAAGTTACAGACAAATGCCGTATTTTTTAATGTTAGTAAACAAGCATTTTTTTGAAACCCTGGTTTACATGTTAAGTAAAAGTGTTACTACTATTATGGGGCGAATTAATCATTCTGATATTTTCCGTATGATAACAACCTTACAATATGAGTACGTTAAATAGAACAATACTAAACACAGCCAATTTTCATGAAGACGGCTTATTTATATATATATTATCTACAGTTTAAAAAAATATTAATGGATTTAATTAACGCATCAATATTTGGGTATATTATCTGGAACATCTAGTCTTGCCTACATATTGTGTTTGATGTTAGTTTAGATAATACAAACATTGTTATTATTAACATTGTTCTATCTATACTACAATACGAGTAGTAAGTAATTATTTAGTAAGTCTAGAGTTACTATATTGTAAGCAGACGCTTACAGCATTATAATAAGAAAATAAAAAAAATGAGAAAAGTTTAGCAGAGTAAATTGAAAAGTCAGAGGAAATGGAAAGGTTAAAATCTTCTTTTGCCCATGTAAACGAACCACGTTCTCCAAGGAAGTAATAGCCAACTCTCAAAAAAAATTTTATCTCATATACAGATTTTCTAGAGCTCACGTCAACTTTGTATTAAAAATCCATATATTTTTGTAAATCGTCTTAGACCTTTTTGGAGAAACTTAATTAAATAAATAAATCTTTATTTATTCATAAATGCATTACATTATTTTGATCTAAAAATGGCTTAATCTATTGTTTCAGAGAAAAACCCTGACTTCTAAACTAGGTTTATGTACCTGTATCATAGAAGCCAGTGTCCCTCCAAAGTGATGTGCTTAATGAAAAATAGGACACACTTTATACACAATAACCCATTAGGGCAAGTTCAAGAGAAACAAAAAAAAACATTAAATTAAAGTGTAGTGCATGCCTCTAGTGGGTTTGTCTGGAGGTATGTGTTCATTTGAGCGCACGGTTGGCGCAGTGGTTGAGCGATTGACTGCTGCGCTGCGTGTCGCGGATTCGATTCCCGCACGGAACAAATAATTGTATGATCTAAAGATAGTTGTTCCGGCTCTGGGTGTTTGTGTATGTTTGTAAACGCACCCATGATACAGGAAGAAATTCTTAGTGTGGAGCAAAGAGTTTTTTAGGAAAAAAAAAAATTACATGGGTAAAAGCAGATTTTAAAATACACCTTTACCTTTACAACCTGTATACGCATAAATATTTGTAATTTTAGATTTCTAGAACATCTAGATTGTTTGATCGAGGTATTGTTTTTGAACACATATATCAGAAGCACCTACAAGTTTGTGATCAAAGCTTCCATTCTTACATACATGTATGTTAGCTGCAATTCAGATTTTCTTCCATGTAGGTTTTTTTATAGGTAGTTGTAAATAAACTGAGTTTCAAAGGGATTGACCTATTTCCAAAACCTCATTTGAGGCTCTATGTAACCAAAAAAGGTCTAGAAATATATAAAACAGTATAATACTTAATTTAAATTCTCCTAAATAACCCTATTTTAGTGTTAATAATGTTACTAGAGTACCTTCATAAGGTACGCCCTGAACTTAGCCTGATCCCACCTCCCCGCGCTCCCACAACAGGTCATATAATTAAATAATTACCCTACACCGTAAGGGCACAAACATCATTTACATTTACTGCCAAGATTCTGAATATTAGGTATATAAATTTGACTATTTAATCTATTCTAGCAAGCTTTACTCCTTATCTATTTGTTTCAGCAAAGAGTTCTTTAGTATTTCTGAGCTCCTGGTACAACCATAGCTTCCCACATAGATTTTCTATTCTGAAATCCATGTAAAAATTTACATAATTTCTGTAGGTTTTTTATTGCTTACCAAAATATAATAATTAAAATTATAAAATACTTCGATCAGCGGGTCGTCTTAGGATCGGATCATTAACACACTCAAGTTAAAAGATAACAGTAAGCTGTTGTTAGTCAAGTACTCGTACATACCTTTTTGTTGTAGATCTTCTCGACAGCACTTAAGTCCTTATAACGCTCCTCTCATGAAAGGCTGCTAAGGTACTTTTCCCCCAGACAATACCTCTCAACTTTGCTCATACATAATTAATTCTCCATACTACCCTCAAATCGTCTCCACCAACATTCAACGAAACATTTTTAGTAGTTTTTAACAGGACTTTCCAAGCACATGATGAGAGCTAAAAAGTCGCTTGAAGACTCAATTTCCGAGATGGAAAACCTACTTAATTGCTCGAGCTCCTTTATAGAAATTCTTTTAACTTTGAACTATCTTAGTACTTTTTTATAGTGTTTATTTATCTTGAAAGTTGAAAATTAAAAATTCTTGATCAAATTTCTTGTATTAATTAACAACTTGTTTATTTTCATCATCATTTTCAATATCACTCCCCCTACAGACATATCGGCCTACCTCAAGCGTCACCATATCGACCGGTCCTAGGCGTCTCACATCCAGCAAATTCCTTGTTTATATTAGATAAAGGAATTTGCAGGCCCATCTTCTATCATCGGCCTCGTATTTGAATGGCTTCAAACGTCGTCGACCCAATCATAGCGAGACGTGGGATGCTTTCATGACGCTGTACGTGCGTCGCGACCACGGCTCGTCGTGCGTGTCAGTGCCAGCCGAGGTGGAACACAATTTTGTTAATAATAAATAGGCCTACTCCTTAGCTTCAATTATGCCTGGTAGAAAGCGTTGGGAAAAACGATTCAAATGAATTCGAATTGATCTAGGTATCCTAGAAATTAAAAGATACTAAAACTGCCTTGAAATCCATATAATTTCCATTTATGTAGGTATCAACAAAAAATTAATTTACGAAAAATAAAATTACTAAAATCAAATAACCCGACTGCTTAAGCGATATAAAAAGATGTAAACAAGAAGAGAATCATGCTGTGCAGTCGGAGGATACATATTCACGAGCTGGCTGACCAAATCTATAAATATACTCCGACTCTCTCAAATACTCCGAATTGGAACACCCACAACATGGCGCCCAAGATACGTCGTGTTTTTTTTTAACGTCTCTTATCTAAGAACATTAAGGCGGTCAACACCTATTTAACGATGTTTTAGTTATAAAAATCCGTCTAGCGAGTTGAAAGATATGAGGTAATAAAGAATATTACATACATACAACATACGAGCGAAAAACA
The DNA here is from genome assembly GCA_949775005.1 of Orthosia gothica. Lineage (NCBI taxonomy): Eukaryota > Metazoa > Arthropoda > Insecta > Lepidoptera > Noctuidae > Orthosia > Orthosia gothica. The sequence continues at coordinate 2,887,353 of OX459036.1, read as the reverse complement.
TAACCCTTTTCTTGCATCCGGGTAAAAAAGAAACACCTACTATATAACTATTTGTCTTCTTCAGATTGAAACTATCACTCCAGTTCACTTCTCAAGCTTATCTACCAGTAACTAAAATCTTGCTCCACTACTATATTCACAGGAAATCGCTACACTTGAAGTACATGGAACAGTGGAACTGCAATCGTTTACCTGAGTAAACAGGAACATACTTTGAAGTTACTTATCTGTCCGGCAACGCGCAACGAGCAACTCTTCACCCTGAACTAGTCTTTAAGTTAATTTTCTCTGCAATATTGGAAACTGTTCGAGGGTAGGTAGTTCTTGAGGCGTTTTCTTTGAAATATTAGCATTAAGTTGTTACTTGATTACCGTAAACTACCACGCGGTCCCGCTGCTGGTTGATGGTTGTCACATGTCTTCAAATCTTTGGTTCTAAATCAGGTTTCTTCACGATGTTTTCCTTCACCGTTTTGAGAAATAATTGACACAAAATAAAGCGCATGCCTGGGTTCGAACCCACGACCTACAACTTGTAAGTCGCAGTTGTTACATCTGGGCCACCACTGCTCTCGCTAGTGCAACTATCCGTGAAAGAACCTTCAGTATCGGATCAGTTCTTTCAGAAATTACCTCCTACATACAAACAGTATTACCCTTTAAAATATACTAGCTGCAACCCGTAGCTCCACCCGCGTAAAATAATTAGGTACTTAAGCCAATATCTTAACAAAGTATAGCCTATGTAATATTCTGATGTATCGCTAAATTACAGTAATGTTTGATCAAAATCCGTTCAGTAGTTTTTGCGTGAAAGAGTAACAAACATCTATCCATCCATCCTCACAAACTTTCGCGTTTAAAATAGTATAATAGTAGGAAGTTTAGATAGACTATTTTTGTTTCCCGAAACCATAACTCAGCAATTTAAACACCACTAAAGAACAAAACCAGCTGAATCAGATTCTAATTTTAGTTAAGTTTAATAGATCGCTGAACTCATTAAGAACAACTTAATTTTAGAGTTGTTTACATAAAACGGGGCAGTGAGGAAACTTCTGCCTTCTTCAGAGAACTTCTGAACTTCTTCTTTGAAAAAGTTTTTTGTTTACCGTGGAATTTCAATGGTCCTGTTAAGCGGTTAGCTGGAGAATTTTTTGCGTCCCTTTTTTTCTTATGCTTATTGAATTAAACCTTTATAGAAATAAGTAGGTACTGCAAGGAGAATGGCCTAATTTCTTACCCTATTTTCCATAAACACAGAATATTGATTCGCGGATTGATTTAAAGTCTATCTTTTCTTTGTAAAATGTAATGTGCTGTTGGGATTTTTCATCAACAATAATTAAGAGCTACAAGACAAGGTTAATAACAACACAACATAAAAAAACTACACAGTTTTTCCTCTATTTAAGGTGTTAAATAGAAGAAAAAACTGTGTAGTTTTTTATGTTATTGTATTTTGGAAATGAATTTCGCACTTTTTAAAAATTGTTTGCTTCTAGACCCTGTGATATAATTTATGCGTTGTTTGACTGGAATTGAAATTTTTAACAACTGAAATTCTCAGAACTTTTGACAGATAGCATTTGAATGCTTTGGATCGCTGCGGCCTCCAAACCTTGTTTGTGTAAATAACACTTTTACCTTCCATGAAATACAGACGCAAAAATAAACATAAAAACAGTAAATTCCCATTTGCAATTAATAGTACCCCTTTTCCCGTTACTCAACAACAATCAGTTTTAAGACCAAAACAATATTTACGAAGTTATTCCAAGAGTCTTCAATATCCTTCTGGAGATCGCAATTCATCATTCAAATGTCTTGTGGCCGATAAGACTCTGTTGTTTGCCGACGCCCCGTGAATAGCCTTAGATCCCACCGCTAAAATCTGCTGCTAACCTTTGATAAAACTATTTTTTTATGAAACATATCTAAATTTGAATATTTAATTGATATATTAAATTAGATTCCTGGCATCATGCAGCAGTTTTTGTTTAAGTTGCCCCCCGCTACGAATTTGTCTTGTATTGCGTTAACTAGTATTGATGTTTTATCAAAAACTCTGATACCAGCTGATTTGAGCGGTGGGATCTCCTACTAGAACGCCCCGCCGAGCCACCGATGTATACAATTAAAGGATTTTACACAATTGAAGATCGCATTTCATTTCATTACTCTGAAAGTGGGGTGTTGGACAGGAATGGTTTCCGGGAGAAGTTATCTTTGTTTTTGATGTTTATTGCGAGTCGAATATTATCTTGGCAGGTGTTTGTACCTACATAGATCGATTAAATACTATTTATGGTACACTGTAGCAAATTGAAATTAGTAGCTTATGAATAAATAGGGCGTAACAATCGCCTTTGGATGGTATTCACAGTAAAGAAGATAATATCACTGATAATCTGATGACTTCGGTAATGGCAGCAAACAGAAAATGAGCTAGTCCAAATCTTACTAATATTATAAATGTGAATGTAGAAATGGATGTGTGGATGTAAGTTTTTTATTCATTCAAGAGAGAACGGCTGATCGGATCTGGATGAAATTTGGCATGGAGATAGATGGAATAGCACATAGGCTACTTTTCATCCTGGTATAATGTCTCCTAGGGAAAACACTTTTCACGCGGGTGATGCCGCTAGCAGAATCTTGTAATTTATATACTTAACATCATGCCTCTTCTCCCGCAAGGTTTAGATAGAGGTGGATCTATAGTACAGCCGTATTTTCAAGCTGGGTTTATTAAGAGTCATGTAATAGGGAGCAAGTGAATTGCCACTTACCCAGCACAATAGGGATATTTCCTAAAGAAAAGTGATAATTCTATCTAGTCCGTCAGTGAGATTATCAAATAATATGGGACAAGTATTTTTTGCTCTATCAAATAAATAAAAATTGACAAAGATAAAGCGCATCAAAGTTTGGCTTGTGATGTAACTTTGCCATTATAATGTGTAGACCAGCATGACGTCACACGATATCTCAACGATAGTGCATCATCATCATCGTCGTTATTTCTTTTTACGTGACGAAAGAAACTGATACGTGTCCACTATTTTAAGTTATCTAACTGACGGACTAAATATATATTTGTCGGGTTTAGTCAATAGTACGGACGTTAAAACAAATCGCAGGCACGCCATCTGGCGGCAAAGCAAGACAACGACGCATTGGCGCGTTATTTCTAACCACTTGCGTGGTGGGGAACATAGAATATGGCAGTTGAGTGCTGACAGCCTTAGAGCTAACACGTCGTAGAATCAGTGTCGATCCGTAATATTAGTAAGCAGGATTGTGACCGAGTTGTGACTATTTAAATAAACCCCGTGTATCGAATAACTTCTGTGATTTCATTTGCACGATTGTACCCAACGACCTGCCCACACACGATGTCTTAACCTAAGGGAATACCTGACTTCCCGATGGTTTGCATCTATCGGCCAGCCTTGATGCGACATCAGAATTGGGATTCGGTCGTGCTAATGAGATCACACGTAAAAACAATGCTAGTGAAAATGGCGGTTACATTCTTGCAAAAAAATTGCGGTGTCATTTGAAACAGTTGTCGTTCGTTTCTGCGACTACCCTCAATCTTGAATAATGAAAAACAAGTCCAGAGCGGAGCAACAAGGAGGCTAGTAGCAACCAACGAGCTAGACAGGTCAAGGAGGAGCGTGTGGACGTGTGGAAAGATCCATACACACTGATCTTTATGCCAATCTGGTGAGTCGTTTTCATTTTGTTATGACTATGGCCAAAAGTGTTCATTATTGAAATTTAGGTTTTGTTTACGGTATGGCCCGTGTCAGGTCATAGTTTCATGCCAGTTATTAATGGTCAAGTTTTGGTGTTGTTGAGGGGTTATTATTCTACTATCACGGGCAATGACCCTTGACTGGCCTTGGCTGACTATCATTGTTTGGAAGTTAGAACGATATGGTGACAGTGACGTACCTACCTTACACATCAGTCAAAATATTTTGATTACTTTTGTAGTTTGATAGTTTTATGTAGTGAGAGTTAACTAAGTTTTGAGAAGAAGCATAGTATTCTTCTTTTATGGTCGGAGGGCTAAACTATGTAAAATGTGGTAAACCCTAACAGGCCTCGTTAATTACGACTTAAAATGCTATGGCAACCTTTCCTGACATCTGGAAAACTGCTATCGTTAGGCCACTGCCTAAAAAAACAAATTCAACTGACTTTAAGGACCTTAGGCCTATTAGTATTCAGCCTTGCCTTTCTAAAATTGCTGAAAAGGCGGTATGTCAGCAGCTATCAAAATATCTAGAAGATAAAAACATTCTGCCTGAGCTACAGTCAGGCTTTCGCAAACAGCGTGGTACTTCTACGGCTCTTTTGGACGTGACAGATAATATTCTATCAGCACAGGATAAGGGCCTATGTACACTTCTTGTCCTACTTGATTTTTCGCGAGCTTTTGACTGCATAAATATAGATCTATTTCTATCAAAGCTTAGCTACTATGGATTTGACCAAAATACGATACACTGGTTCCAAAGCTATCTCACCGGCCGACGTCAGCGTGTCGAAATACGACTGAGCAATGGCTCGTCTCTTGTTTCGTCACTCACTTCTGTTTGCAGAGGAGTCCCGCAAGGCTCAATACTGGGCCCCATCATCTTTATTTTGTATTGTGCGGATATCATAAATTCCCTGAAGCGATGTAGGTACCATATTTATGCTGATGACGTACAAGTCTATATTTCCTTTAAGCCAAGTGACTATGACATTGCGATAAAGGATCTAAACGATGATCTTGACAGGATAGCGTTTTGGGCTGAAAATAACGGTTTGGTACTTAACCCTACCAAAACCAAATACATGTTGTTTGGAACCAAGACCCAAATCAGTGCAGTGCCAGCAACACTCAACGTTGCCCTGCTGGGTGAGTCGGTCAGTCGAGTCGGTGAGGCCCGTAATCTGGGTCTGAACATGGACGCTGGGTTGAGATATGAAGCGCACGTGTCAGAGTCAGTGCGCACTTGTTTTAACCGGCTTAAGGTCCTCTATAAAATAAGGCCTTATCTTTCAGAGGAGCTGCGGATCCAGCTGGCTGAGTCTCTCGTGTTATCTAATCTGAACTATGCGGACGTAGTTATTGGCCCTCGACTGCTTGCAAGAACTGATCGTCTGATCCAGAGAGTGCAAAACGCCTGCGCTCGATTCTGCTTCACAATCCCACCTAGAAGTCACGTAACGCCATTTTTAAATAACCAGTTAATCCTCAAGATGAAGTCGCGTCGCAAGTTGCACTTGGCATGCCTACTTTTTGGAGTTGTAAATTACAAACAGCCGACCTATCTGTACAATAAACTGAGCTGGATCGCTAGTAGAAGAGAATGCGCAAGTCGACAGTGCTCACAGCAACTCTCCACACACTCGCACAAGACAGCGGCTTTCAGGGGAAGTTTTAGATACGCCGCATCTAAATGCTGGAACAATATTCCACCGCCGATAAGGAATCTTAAATGCCTTGTAACGTTCAGAGTTCGACTGCGGCAGTTTCTTATAGCCTCACAGAAAAAACTGGGGATGACTGTTTTGAACACGTCCGTTATATAACTGGCTGTCATGTCCTTTCCGAGCTAATCTGTCTATTTGGCGTATCTCGTGGTCAAAACCTGTAAACAAAAGATAGGTATGTTCTCTTGGTAATTAAATAACTTACCTACTAATTTAAATAGTCATGTTATTTACGTATATTTATTTATTGAAAATATATTTACCCCTCGAATGCTGTTAGCAAACACAATAAAAAAACAATTGCTTCTATGTACCTCACATCACACTGTCATAACACAAACATATTACGACTGCTCAGCGACCGTATGTCACTGCAGGGATCCAGCAGAATATCAGCGTCAGGTATATTTGCCTGACACATGCTGAGCTGGACTCCCATTTGGTGCAACCTTGAGACGCACACCGCACTGTGTTTTAGTTGAAGTAAGTATGTTACTTGTGTCACTTTTATTTGTACACCACCTTTTGGCACCTTTTTTTTCCAAATACCCACATGTATGTGATTTTGTGTGTTGTGCTGTGTCTTCTGTGTGCACTGAATAAATGGTTTATCTATCTATCTATCTATCTATTCATTGGATTCTCTAAAGCCCATATACCTACCTGGACACTTAGGACTCTGAAATGTGTGGTTCGTGTTTTGGACAGGGACTCTGCACTCATTTTCGGTGTCCATAATAAGACATTTTGCAGGTTTAGGTTACTACTACTACTGGCAGCTCGTGGCTGAATAATGGCAGCTGCGCTGGTTGGTCGTCAAGGTTGGTAAACGCTTGGCGGGGTCGGTCTGTGGATGGGTGGCCGTTTCAACGTGCTGGGTTTCCTCCGTGCCTCGGAGGGCACGATGGGCCGTTGGTCCCGGCTGTCGTTTGGGGATCTTTGACGGTCGTTGCGGGTAGTCAGAAGCCTGAGATCTGACACCGGTCGTGCCAAGGGGTGCCGTGTTACCTAGTTACTGGGTTATGGAGGTCAGATAGGCAGTCGCTTCATGTAAAGCACTGGTACTCAGCTGAATCCGTTAGGATTGGAAGCCTACCATAATGTAGTTGGGAAAAGGCTAGGTAGATTGATTGGTTTAGGTTACTACACCAGTGCATTGGTTAATTTCCATCAAAGCTGTGTATGGTTAAGATACCGTGTGAACATATACTCTCGTAATATTTTTCATGTTTCAGATACCATATTGTGTCGCAGCCTGAAGCCTCTGCTGGAGGCTAGCGATTCAGATGCTGAGCGCGAAAGTTGACATGTCAACATCTGAGAGGTTAAGAGGAACGGCAGGGTAGCAGTTCGCAGGTCGTAGCCGAACGTTACAAGCGCGTGCAAGTTTGGAATGGAATACTCGGTGAGTCGCTTCCATTTTATTTCGATAGTGAGGTCGACTGTTCTCTAGTGAAGAGATGCTATTTAGAGTTTTAAGAGTGTTCATGTTTGATCACTAAATTGGTAGTGGTTATACCTAGCACCATCACTAGGTAATTAAGACACACCTAGTAAAAATCAACTAGCTAATAAGTTACCTATTGGCTTGTTAGTACTTTCCTAGTTTCAACATTTGGTTCAGTACGAATTTTAGGATGAGATATCCCATATGAAGGAGATGAGTTATCCAAAATGACTGAATAACTAGTCGTTTTCAGTGGCAAAGCAAGTTAGTGATGTCGTTGGGCTATCGTAATTGTATCGAGTTAGTAACGGTACTGGTCATTTGCTTGTATTCAGGACGGATCTTGTTGCGTAACGATGTATAACCACCGTCTTCAGATCTGAATTCACTTGCCCACTTTCAAAGTAATATTATGATAGCAGTTGATCTCGCGATCGTTTTCCGTACGTGAAAACTGAGTTTGTGAGCGATAGTAAAGGGTTACTGTTGATAATCTGGTTTAAACGATATTGATCCGAGTTATTCGTGAAGGTCCTTCACGCGAGCTATTAAGAAGCAAATATGATCAGGCCTAATTGTTCCCCTCATATTAACAGTCTGTATGTTACAAGATCCTAGAGTGAAAGGCGCGAATCTTGTGAAAAGGATACCCGATCACCAAGTTCCTTGAGGATTAGACGTCATAGTTGATGACAGTGGTAGTGAAACCAAATCTGATTAATATGTCTACTCATAAGACCAATTCTGGACCGCACCTCATGCGTTCCATGTGGCGATGGGTTTTTGAAGAGGGTTTATGAGTTGAGTATGCATTGCCTTTGAATTATGGTAAAGAGTAACAGAATTGTTACAATTACTTTGTTTAGTTGAACTTGTTGATCGTCGGACCTTTTTCTAATGAATAGTGTTGTGTGGGAAACTTTAGTACAAAACTGAAGAGGCCCTGTATTAAATCCGCGATAGGTGATTATGACAGGACAGTGATCATTATACACCGAAAGCTTTAAATAGGTACGCTTAAACCTACAAGTATGGATACGGTAGGGTGAAGAAGATGCCAGCGGGTCATGTACCAGTCGATGCTGATGTTTAAAGGATTTTAATGATGATGAGCAAGCTTAAGATGTCGAGTAATTGAGTCTATCAGCCGTATTATGTTTGACCGTACCAGTGGATTCTGGCTGAGGTCGGGATCTAGAGAGACCGTTGTGTGAGAGCAATATAATTGCTGGTTGGCTAGAGAGCCGTGGCGTTAGAGGTTTTACTCGAGGGTTTCTGTAAGCTTGGCAGTTTTTGCTGCAGAATAAGTTTTAAAGTTTGTCTGGAATGACTGTGGTACATGGCCCAGGGCAATGATTTAGTTAAAGAGTAGAGTTCAAAAATGTCTCTATTTTGACGAACCCTATGATCTACTTTGGTCAGAAGCAGCCGAGCGTTGTGTGGCAACTGTGAGCCTATGTGGCAACTGTTGGCCTGTGTGGCAACTGTTGGCCTTTATGGCAACTTTAGGCCTGTGTGGCAATTGGAGGCCTTTGTAGCAACTGTAGGCCTGTATGACACTTTGTCTGGTGTTTAAGGAACCATACAGAAGGTTTCTATTGAGTTATGAGGTTAAAAGAAAGTAAACTCACATAGTCACGCGAGCGGTGAGGTCACCATGTTATCGTTGATGACGTTCGACTCGTCATACCCTCATTACGAAAACTGAAATAATTTTAGTTTCTAATTTTGATTGCTATGCGTAGATTGTGTTAGTAAGATACACAAGGCTCAAGTACCAATTGAGGTGGTAGATGACGAATTGACGTTACATACGACAGGCTAAATGTCTGTGCGGAACTGGTTCTAAGTTCAGAGAGTTGAGTTGACTCGACATCGTAGGGATGTGCGAGTAGAGCAATTGAGAAGAGAGCTATGAGATAGCTAGGAGAGCTATGTGATGGCTAAAGGTCGTGAATAAGATACCTGGTGTCTTTTTTTCTTATGTTTCATTTAATGTGACATTAATGACTATCAGTGGTACTTGGACTTTGTAATCACGAAGATGGAAGGTGCTTTTAGGTACCAGATCGATGATTAAGTTGCTATTTTCTTTAAATTGAAAATAGAATTACTTGTTCCCTGCAATGGTGAACAGAGAGATTTAATGATCATGTTTGATTGTTTCGACATGTTTCCTCACTCTAGAGTATGAGTCAGGATTGGAAGAGTGAATACTGTTTGGAAATTTTGTGTTTCAGAAAAACATCCCTTGTATGATGGGAGACTGGCGGGTCGGAGTAGACTAAGAGGACGTGTGGCGCAACACGACATGAGATGGCAGTGAGCAAGGACAAGAAGATGATGCCTGCGGGTGATTGATTTGGGGATCTGTCACCTGAGAGAGGCCCGAGAAGTCGACGTGCTGTGTTCCACGCTCGCCTCTCAAGATAAATTACGGCCTAGAGAACACCATGTGGTTTTAGTCAGTAGGAGTTTGACAGACCCCTCAGCTTCCCCAAGAGCTGAGGACATTCATGAGAATTTCCACATGATTCGATACACTGTTAAAACCTGACAATGAGTAACAGACGAGGACACCTGTCTCGCAGGATGGCCGTGTCGGGTTTAGTCAATAGTACGGACGTTAAAACAAATCGCAGGCACGCCATCTGGCGGCAAAGCAAGACAACGACGCATTGGCGCGCTATTTCTAATCACTTGCGTGGTGGGGAACATAGAATATGGCAGTTGAATGCTGACAGCCTTAGAGCTAACACGTCGTAGAATCAGTGTCGATCCGTAATATTAGTAAGCAGGATTGTGACCGAGTTGTGACTATTTAAATAAACCCCGTGTATCGAATAACTTCTGTGATTTCATTTGCACGATTGTACCCAACGACCTGCCCACACACGATGTCCTAACCTAAGGGAATACATCCTGACTTCCCGATGGTTTGCATCTATCGGCCAGCCTTGATGCGACATATTTATATTTTTTGTCAACTACCCTTTTCCTGACTGGACTACTACCGAAAAATTCCAGATGGAAAAACCCAAAAACACTTTGCACGACATAGGAATCGAACGCAGAACCTAGTTTTCAGCAGAACCATTTGGTGCCACTAGTAGAATTGTATGGTGACAAAGCAGGAATATGAATATGTTCAGCACAAAACAACTTCAACAGAACTGGGCTAACTGAACTGAATAATTGAATACCGTCGCGCCGGTCTCTGTCGTGGGTGTTTTATTCCCAATAATTTTGAAGTCCGGAAAAGTTTTAATTTTATTTTGCTCTTGCTTTTCACAAAGCTTCGCTTCCGTAGCCTATGCCACCTATGGCACTTGTCCCACCGCCGACGATTAAGGGATTAGCTATCAACCATTTTCTTTCATTATAAATGTGAAGATTTGGTTTAACATTAGCAAGATGTAAGATAAGAATGCAATGACCTATTCATATTCAGCGTTATTTAATTTCAGGTATTGGAAATACCTTTGTGGAGTAAGATTCAAAAGTTCACGAAGTTCATTCCCCTGGTCCGAGTACTCAGTACACAAGTAAATAATAAATAATAATAATAAAAATCTTTATTCCGTTCATTTTTAAACAGTACAATTAGTTAACCAATAATACATTATTTTGAGGACCTTAAACTTTCAGACTCGGCTTGAAAATCCCAGGTTATAGCTATAAATGTTAAAAATCGTCATTTCAATAGTCCAAATAACGCAATGAATGTGATCTACTTAATACTCAAAATGATTTTGCAATAGCTCCCGCCCGCGATCAATTTATTTTTAAACAGATTTCCATTTAATTAAGCAACTTGCTGGCGGGAACTGATTGTACACACAAATAGCAGTAACATAGGTACTTTTATAATTCATCAAATTGTTAATACCCGATAAATTAATGTCATACGTATATTGTTTCCTGACACCAGTCTAGCCAAGAGGTATCGTGTTACCCAGTTTCTGGGTTGTGGAGGTCAGAAAGGCAGTCGCTCCATGTAAAACACTGGTACTCAGCTAAATCCGGTTAGACTGGAAGCTGACCCCAATATAGTTGGGAAAAGGCTAGGCAGATGATGGAGTATATTGTTTCCGAATGTTTATTTTTGATTGTTTTTAACAAATAAACATAATTCGAGTATATAAATACCAGTCAGTGTCAGGCAACCCTCCGTTCTAAAGACATCTCAAAATGATTCGGTACTATGCTTCTATATCTATACTAATATTATAAAAAGGAAAGATTTGTATTTTCTCGTGTAACGAATAAACATAAAAACTACGGGACCGATTTCAAAAATTCTTTCACTGTTGGGAAGCTACGCTATCCCGGGTGACATAGGCTACTTTTTAACCGACTTACCAAAAAGGAGGAGGTTCTATGTTCGACTTCTTGTATGTTTTTTTTTTTTTTTTTTTTTTTTTTTTTTTTTTATGTATGTTCACCGATATATCCGTCAATTGTGGACCGATTTTAAAAATTCTTTTTTTGTTTGAAGGAGTATGTTTCGAAATTGGTCCCATTTTAATTTGGTGAAGGTATGATGAAGAACTTCGGAGATACACAACAGAACTCTTCAATAAATAACGGCAAAACTCTCGGGATTGCTGCAATCGCATGTCTGTTTGTTGTTTATACCATTTCATAACATAACATCACGCCAGTACGCTCTAAAGGGGTACGCAGATCTCTCATTTCACCGGTTATGTTCAAGTTTCATGTTATTCGGTTAATCTATTCTGGAGTTACAGGGACCTTAATAAGCAACTTGCTATTAGGTTGGTAAAACTAAAAAGGGAAAAATAAAAACTTTTTTGCAAAAAAATACGACCGACTTCCAAATGAAAAACTACAAAGTGAAAAATAACTTAACTTTTGGAAGTCGGTGTCCATATCGCAAAAAAATGGTTCCTACGAAAGACACCGACTTCCAAAAGTTAAGTTATTTTTCACTTTGTAGTTTTTCATTTGGAAGTCGGTCGTATTTTTTTTTATTCCTGTATTCCCACGAGAACGGATACTACGCGGGTGAAACCGCGAGGCGTCCGCTAGTGTTATATATTGTCTTAAGACATTTCTTCTGGAGAATGAATGTGGATTGTACGTTTGTCGAGTCTATATATAGAGTTTATATAATGTTTAGTTTCATTGTAATCCGTTCTGTAGTTTTCGCAAGAAAGAGTAACAAACATCCAACCATCCTCAAAAACTTTCACATATATAAAAGTATTAGGATTGCTATTGTGTTATTAAATTTGGTTTGCTGGTGTAAACGTTTCCAATACTTGGTACATCACACACACACATCATCAGCCTATTAATGTTCCCACTGCTGGGACACAGGCCTCCTCTCTGTGAGAGGGAATGGGCCGTAATCCACCACGCGGGCCCAGTGCGGGTTGGTGTATGTCACATATCTTCGAATTTTTGGTTCTAGGACATGCCGGTTTCCTTCACCATTTTTGAGAGCAGTGGCATACTTGGTACATTGTATTATATTTGTTTATAGCAGGATAACTTTGTGCAATTCAGCGCCCGCGGACATTGGAACGTTTTTATGGTTATACTCCCGTTCTTACCATAATTTATGCACTATTTGATACCTGGGTTAATCTCATAAAATTGTAAGCTCTTTAACCCGTTTAGCCGATGGTTAATGGTCGACCTGGTTTTAGCTTACGGAATATGAGTCTTTTTATAACGTCGTCAATTTTGTAATGAGGATCTGCAGCTTTATATTATCTAGTCTGACCTACTTTTCTACATTTCTTTTCTTTTCACTTTTAATGCTAATGCTATACTAAGGTTAATATGTACCCAGATCTATCCACATACACACACATCATAATTTCAGCCGAAAGACGTCAAAAGTGAAGCTCGAGCATCGTTACATCGATCGGTGCTGTAATTTTCACATCCAGTAGACTCCCGTGGTCCTCGCCAGGTTGGCGCACCACTAATACAGGCAAATATAGTTTACGTAAATGATTAATTTGCTTACTTTTGTGTTAGTTATATCTTCTTCTTTCTCGCTCTTTCCCACTTTAGGTAGGGTCGGCTTTCCTAATTTTATGGCGACATGACAATCAGTCCTGAGTTATCGGACAATTCTTCCTCCAATAGAAGTTTCGTCAAGGTAGTCCACCACGTAGCCGGAGGTCGTCCTCTACTTCTCTTGTGTTCAGTTAGTTGCAATGCTTTCCTCACTACATGTTACTCGTCTCTTCGCATCACGTGACCATACCATCTGAGACAGCTTTCGGTTAGTTTCTCTCATAAAGGGGCGACTTTGAAACTACCGCTGATATACTTTTTCTTTTTCCAGTGTCATCACACCTCCAGACCACCTCAGTATCTACATCTCGGCAGTGTGAAGCTATTAGGGCGGTTACGCACTACATCAGATCCGTGTCTGGGAAATTTCATTTCCAATGTAGCCGAAGCACTCCTTGTAGGGCAGCTTACGCATTATATCCGAACCCGTTATAAAAATAAATAAAATAATAATAATAAATAAATTGTGAAGGATGGCAATGTTGACATCTGTCGGGCATGTTACCGCCCAGGTGAATCGATCCAACACATTATCTCTGGTTGTTCTAGTCTAGCTAACGAAGAGTACTTGCATAGGCACAACCTTGTAGCCAGGATAATCCATCAGCAACTTGCTCTGAAATACGCTCTTGTGGCATCGGAGGTGCCGTACTACAGGTATGTGCCCGACCCAGTTCTCGAGAATGGCAATATCACATTGTACTGGAATCGGTCCATCATCACTGACAGCCTGATATAGTGGTGGTGGACCAAATCGGGAGGCGTGCAATGATTGTTGACATTACCGTCCCGCATGACGGGAACCTCGTGAAAGCCGAGAAAGATAAGCAAATCAAGTATCTTGACTTGGCTCACGAGGTTGTCGACATGTGGGATGTGGACACAGCGATCATTGTACCGATAGTCGTGTCAGCCAATGAATTAACAGCCACGAGCCTCGACCAACACCTTAGGAGGCTCTCGTTAGGCGACTGGGTCACGGGGCTGATTCAGAAAACAGTATTATTGGACACGGCTCGTATTTTAAGGAGGTTCCTATCTCTAGAGCCCTAACCGCCGGTAGCTTGGACCCTGTTCCCGATACCGGTGGGCCTCTTTTTTATATTTTTCAATGTTTTTTTTTGAATGTTTTATAAAAAAAAAAATGTAGATAATAAGAAATATTATGAATAAAGGAGATAATAATAAAAATATAGTAAGCCTTTATTGCTGGTTACTTAACCTATTTACAATATACATTCTTAATTTTTAACGAAATTATAACCTATTTATACTATATTTAGAAATATTTATACAACATACATTCTATATATTTATAGAACATACATTCTAACAGTCCAACATACCTTCAAACACTAACATACATGCATGCAGGACACTACAAATAACCAGTTTCGTAAGAACACAGTGTTAATACGACTGTACTACACTGTTGTCAATTTATTTTTTAATATTTTAATTTTAAGTTTTTAATTTTGTTTTCTTTCCTTAAATACAGTTCCTTTTGATATTATTTTTACTTTCAAAAGACTATTGTTAAGTCTACTTGGTAGGTATTTTTAATGATGCTCACATCGTCTTTAAACCTGTGACTATATTGTTTTACTGTGGGGAGGCCCTGGTGACCCGTCATAATCCGTCAAAATTCAGAACAGTTAACTTGGAACTCAAATCACGGACACGGATCGGATGTAGTGCGTAACCGTCCTTATAGTTGATTTTAATGGAACGGATGGTTTTTAGTAGTAGTGTGACTCCCTTTCCACAGTTAAGCTCCTATTCGGTATGTTATTCGTGGGGGTTCTGGCTAACATAGCCAGCAGCCAGCATAAAAAAACTGTCCTGTTATTTTGTTACTGTATATATATAGCTCTCATTGTTGAAAGACTTTAACAGTAAAATCCTATAACTATACTGCAACATGTTCATGAATGTGTCATCCGTGTCCTATCGGTCATCATTCGTTACACACGCGTCAATTAGCATTGCTGTAGTGACATGTAGAAACATGAAGATATGTGCCATGTTAACTTAATAAGACCTAGCACTAAACATTTGCATAATTACTACTAGATACCCAGTAGTTACCTAATGGGGGCTACCGCGTATGAATTTGACACTGGAAGCGCTGGTTTGACGTGAGGTCTCCGATACGTCAAATTCTATAGTTTTTTGGCTTTTAGCGCGTGTTTATTGACTTATTTTTTATTGTTGAGAATATTTGCCAAATATGGCAGATACGTACGGGATTTACCAACCACTGTTTTAATAGAGTTTTATGTTTCGGAAAATGGTATTCTCCTTTTTTATTACTCCTTTTTAGGGTTCCGTAGCCAAATGGCAAAAACGGAAACCTAATAGATTCGTCATGTCTGTCTGTCTGTCTATTCGTCCGTATTTCACAGCCACTTTTTTCCGAAACTATAAGAGCTATGCTGTTGAAACTTGGTAAGTATATGTGTGAATCGCATTAAGATTTTCACACAAAAATAGAAAAAAACAATAAATTTTGGGGGTTCCCATACTTGAAACTGAAACAAAAAGAATTTTTTTTGGATAGGTCTTCAAAAATGATATTGAGGTTTCTAATATATTTTTTTCTAAACTGAATAGTTTGCGCGAGAGACTCTTCCAAAGTGGTAAAATGTGTGTCCCGCCCCTGTAACTTCTAAAATAAGAGAATGATAAAACTAAAAAAAAAATATGATGTACATTACCATGTAAACTTCCACAGAAAATTTATTTGAACGAGATCTAGTAAGTAGTTTTTTTTAATACGTCAAAAATCGTAAACAGCAATTTACCAAGTATGGAACCCTTCGTGCGCTAGTCCGACTCGCACTTGACCATTTTTTTTTATGTTTTGACCTTAGTCAAAGTTCCACGTTCCAAGTTTAGACTGACGTTAATTAGTTCATCCTCATTATCACCTATTCGATATCAGCAAAGACGATGGTCGAAATTCCATAGTGTAAGGGATTTATTAAGTGACATTTCGATAGCGGTTGACAATTCTATACATTTTTGTCTTTTTCCAATCGCTATCACGATGCTTTCATTGATAGATTGTCACATGTCAAGACCCTTAGAAGTTACCAACTCCTTGGTTTCTGAAACGCCATTTAAATCTGCTGTGAAATCTAGAATCAAGTTATAGTCAAAGTCAAATTCAAAACGTTTATTGCGAACTAGGTGTACAATGTTGTACTAATGACTTAACAGGCTTTTACAAACATTGCAATTATCATTCCAATGCCCTTATCAGCCTTAATTAGCATGCATCATACAATATTATTACTTAATTATTTTCTTTTATATTAGTGCAATTTAATTGAGAAATTATAGTTATGTCAAAATTATATGACAATAATAATAATTATTCAGCAATATTAATGTCATCCTTCTCAGGTAGTTTAAATGATAGTTATAATTTTATTGACTGAAAATCTTATTGTTTGTATTTAAGAGACAGATCGCCACTTTTGTACATGAGAGAAAATCGTTATTTTAAGTTGGCCTCTAAATATTATTTTATTGAATAGAAACACTTTTGGATTAGGTATGGTTTTAACCTTTTTTGGAATATTGTTACTGATTTCTTAGCTTTGATTATGTTGGGCAACTTTTAACATATTTTTATATCACGTAACATTTTAAGTTTTGAGGATGCAGCGCATTACCTCTTTTTATGGCGAGTGTTGACCTTGTGCGTTTCTTCGTTTCTTTCTTGACTTTATTGAACTGATATTATTGACTGTTGTTATTTTATTCAACCAATCAGCTACCATGACTTTAGTTACTTAGTAGATACATATTTATGTTGATTTGATATTAAAGACAAATACATTAATTGAGTTATTTAAATGTCTACGTCTTCGCAAGTTGATTGTACAAGTATCTTCACAATAAGACAACTACTCAAGATGACCGTGAATTATGATCCCGGGGACTCAGGGACCCCGACCGACGGCGATCGGTTGACAAAGCACTAGACAAGACCCGTCAATATTTAGCTAGACGAGCCAATCTTAACCCAGATTGAATTTAAGACAACAATAACTCGATCAAATATTTAGTTTAATTTAGGTGAGATGAATTTATGTTTGACGGCACGATTTAACAAGATCGTTTAATTTCCAAGAGCTCGCTCATAAGGTCAACAAAACCATTGTTTCTTTTTTTATGTTTTACAATGACGCAACTAGATGGCGTTGGCTTAGAAATAGAAGTCGCAATGGAGATTTTTTGCCAATTTCGTATAGGGTCTGCTGAGTTTTAGCAAATATACTTACTTTACTTAGATCAGTATACAGTTTGGTCGTTTTATTTATTTATACCTTCAACCCTGCTAGTATACACATTAGTCCAAACTTAATTACTGAGTACCATTTGAGTGTTCGATATTTAATAATAAGATATTGTTACGTAAAACAAAAATGTGTTTTTACATATTCTGCGAATAATTCATCAACCTAATATAAGCCTTTTTTTCAGTTTCCAAAGCAGCTATGCTTCTCCTATTTAGCTATTTTTAATTATAAATTTACATGCGCTAAAATGGGCATCTATTCCAATAATTAATCAATTTTGTATTATTTATTCTATTCAATGTTTGTCTCTGTGTTTACAATCGATAGGTTCTACTATTTTAAACTGCTTCTAAATTCAAATGAGTAAAAACTATTTTCTGCCAGTCTGTATACTTTAAAGTTTATTTCAGCGAGTAACCTTCACAATAGATCCCAATGGGTCGAAATGTCCGAGTTGCTTTCCGGCCCCTCCATAAGATAAGATAACCTTCACAATACCTTGTTGATTGAGATAAACCAGGCGATTATCTGATTTACCTTTTAGTTATTTAGCGGAAGTAACATGTTTTCGGCATGAAGACATTAAACCGTGCCGACGTAACAGCGTTTTTCGTTTGATTACGATGATTAATTTTCTAAGAACATTGATCGCTTTCGGTTCCACGGATATAGATGATGTTAGCAGCGACTTGCAAGTAAAAGGGTTTACTCAGTTCGCAAATACTTTTTTTTTAATACAGCGACAATTTGTTTTATACTATTTTTTGCACGTTTTTACAATTTCATTGAACCAAAATGTGTTACAAAAAAAAATAAAAAAATCGAGTGGATGCCGCATTAATTAAAAACCACGCCATCTATCGACATCAGTTTTAAATGAGTCATCCAAATAATCTTTGAAATGTGAATTAAGAGCACAATATTTCTTAATTTTGTGCTTAGGAGAGTGAATTAAACAAGAACATACATGTTTATAATCGTCTCTAGAAAATCCTAATATTTCACAAAACTCAATATCAAATCTAAGCTTAACACGGTATCTAGTGCAATTTATTTGAACCACATTTTCTTTGTGCGCGTTGGGTGCCCGTGCTATTTCTATGATTTCTATTTGAAACAAACGATGATTTTACCAAACCAAAGGATCAAAACAATACCACTGCATCAAGGCCTACCTAATCACATTACCTTGCATAAAAACGTGCGTGCGTTGCAAAGTATCACCATGGCGGGATCAAGGTGGTGGTTTGGGTGAGCATGCGTGCATGTGACGTCATAATGATAGATGTAAAGTGTAGACGTGCGAACACATCCAATAAAGCCAAGATAAAAAAGCGTCAGTTTTTTTTGGAATAACTGTGCGTTATGTATGTATCAGACAGCCTGTCTGTCACACATAAACACGTGAGGTGATAGAAAAACTTTTCTATCACCTGTTCCCATTAGTATGCTTTCTATCAGTGAAACAGATGAATCATAATATTTGTAATCGGATCAAGACTCTATTTAATATAACTGACAATATGAGATATTCGTTAAAAACCAGCCAAGTGCGAGTCGGGCTCGCGCACCGAGGGTTCCGTGTAAACAGCTCCAAATTCACCAAAATAATTAGGTAACATTAGTGAAGTTCATAAACCATGAAAGAACCGAACATTGCTCTAACGGACGGACAAATTTAACTTCGCCGTTCGAAAACGGTTGTTCCCATACATATACATACATAAGTCGCGGTTAGTTTCCAAATAAGTTTTTTTTTTAATGTATACAATATTTACGGTTTTCAGATTTTTTCCTTTTCTTGCTTCTTGCCAAATTTCATGATTCTAAGTCAACGGGAAGTGTCCTTTAGGTTTTGATTCCCTTATAATTCCTCAAATAAGTGACATAAGCGGCTATTTCTTTTGAAGTATGATTTTTTCACAACTCCAAGCGATTGCAGTCCTGAGTATTTTTTTTTAACTTAATACCTCTAGGCGTTTCAGACCAAACGTAGTGATCCTATAAGGGTTCCTGTTTTTCCTTTTGAGGAATGGAACCCTAAAAATTACGTAACTGTCACATTTTCACGGGAGATGCTGTTTCATAAAATAGAAAATGCTCTTATTTTATCGTGTTGCGGTACATTTTAATTAAACTGTGTAGTCCCAGTATATGGCCAAGCCTATTACAGCGCCGGTAGCGTCCCATCGTTCAGATCATCTAGGGTGCAGGTAAAAGAATACTTGAGGCACACCAGCAAATGTGACATAACCTGAACAGGAGGACCGCACTGGGTGTTTGATGGATTAATAATCCCCCACTTGGCTAAATTATATATGCCTGAAAGATTGTCAGATTGTCACCCGTCACCTGTCGGTAACATAAACTAGTACTTCTACTTTCAGATATTACATCATACAAATAAAATTACCTCTTTAAACATATCTTAGTAGCTTATATTATTTACTAGGAAACCATCAGAAGTTAAGATAAACACATTTCTAAATCGATTCTCACGCACTGGTTACGTTTGTAATTTCTTAATTTTTTTTCTGAGGAATTCCATCAGCAAAACGAATTACCAAGCAGCTAATAGCTTCCTCACACGCCCTCACATACCAGGCTCACATAACACCCAAGGAGTTCACTAAACAGTGAAGCATAAAGAAATAGTATTGAGAAAGCATTTAACAATGTGTGGTTAAATTAAATAACCCAAACAATTTACCTCTCTGTAAAATTCCTCGTAGTTAGATGATATACTAGGAAAACATCAAAGTTAAAAATCTTTTCGTAAAGGGTAGGTTTTGTAATTCCTGTGATAATATTTTCTCGGCAGGAATCCCATCCACGAGGCGCCAAGCAGCTAATTGCCTGCCTCGCCACACGCCCTCACTTACCAGGTTCGCAAAAAACCTGAAGAGTTCATAGAAGCAATGAAACATAAAGAAATAGTACTGAGAAAGCATTTAACAATGTGAACAGCGGATGAAATAAAAACTACGTCGTTGGGGAACAGAACACCTGCGGTCTGTTAGTGCTTGCGAATGTTTTGTATTAAATATTCACTATTCCTGTGTGTAACTGAACGTTTGTTTGTTGGTTACCGACAGAATGGAGTGTGTACTATTGTTTATGGATCATTATTGTGTAAGTAATATGAAGGAATTGGTTGTGAAATGGGTTTTGGTATTTTGACTATTGTAAATAGCCTGTAGTTGGTTAGTTGTTCATCTATAGTTATGAACCTATTTTAGTAACAAGGAAAATGCCAATGATAGATTAATATTATTGGGAATTGGTTTTGAATAAATGAAAATATTCATAATATAGCTGTTGACATCAATAGACCCTTTGATGAACAAATATGCAAAAATAGCAAACTTACTAAGATAGCCCGTGGCATATTACACATGAACTGTGCAATTTTGCCGGTAAAAATATCTATAATACAAATATATATATAGCTTGTGTAACTATCTATTAGTGAAAGAATTCTCGTACTCCGATTAGAACTAAGAGAGATGTACTACTAAAACAAACCTAAGCCTCTTTATCACTAAAACCTAATTAGTTTACATAGATTCAAGACATTTTAGACAAAATATTTTTGAAGGGAGAGCTTCTGTAGCCACGTTGAGCGATTTTTGGTAGAGCCAAAACTTATGGGTTCGCGTCAGTGACATGCTAATGTGACAGCGTCATCGACATGCAAAAAGCATTACTCCACATTATCTCTGAGTGCCATAGACAAAATATTTTAAAATACTAGCACGGTTTGTAGGAGACGAGCTTGGGAGAGTGGGAGCAAAATCGAGCGAAAAAGCTAGTTTATTAAATAAAGTTAATTAATAAATACTGTCGCCCTTTTCACAGAGTCCATAAATTCCTGGATGTATAAAAATAAAATACTGTTTTACAAGACTATATCTCGGTGACTCGGTTATGCCTGGTAAGAAATACAATAAAACTTCTGATTCAAAAGATCAGAAACCAATGAATCTCAAGTAAGTCTCCGCACGAATCCCCCAGTTTCTGAATCAATAATTTGAACAAAAATCTGTCAACATTGAGAATCAAAGTTGGATTCGACACGTTATTCACTTCAAATTTCCTATTCAGAAACCGAGTATAAAATAATAAATAATAATAAAATAATAAAAATGTTTATTTGCACCTTCAAAAATTAACATAAAGGAACAGGTTTACAATAAAATAGGCCGAAAGGTAGTTACATTATTTAACCTGTTACGAGTCTCAACTAATACCTAAGCTAAGATAACTTAATATCTTGTAATATAGGTATCAGTGACCACCCTCATTTGTGTTCACATAATATTAATTGTACATTAGAGCCAAAAAGATAAATACAGTTCCATAATTAATACTTTAAATTCCCGTTAAACAATCAATCAAGGCTAGGCACATTCTAAGTACAAAAATAAACCAGGCAAGTAAAACTGTTTCTTTCTCATTCTGTCCAAAAACAATTCAAATATAATTAGAATGCTTATAAATTTACAATGCAAGAGGAAAAAAAAAAAACATTTTTTTTTGAAAATATAATAATAATAAGTTTGAGGTAATTATTTCACACTACTAAGGAAATTATTTGATCAGGAAAAGAATTTAAGAATGATTGTGATTGTGTGTTGTGTTGTGTCATGCGAGTGTGCGTGGAAGAGGATGTGAGTGTGGGAGTGAGAGTGAAGATGTGTGTGGAGTGTGTATGTGTGTGAGGGTGTGACTATGTATGTGATGTGTCTATGCATGAGTTTGGCTACAGATAACAAAATACTAGCAATAGTTTGGCCTTTATAATACATAAATACCTGCAACTTACGAAGTATTTATGCAGGGACATGAAACAATTTTTCAGTTTCGTCATATGTGAGTGATAGGAGCCAGCTGATCACTTTCCGTTTACACTCTCTCTTTGTCAAGGAAAAAATTTCATTTTGTTTGTTAGCCATGTTATACAGTCTTGGGCCTAGGAACAAGTTAAATCTTTGAGCAAAAGATGTTCTACAAGACACAGATTTACATAATTCTAACCGCCTTCTTTCTGTATTTTCTTTTTCAGTCATGGTATTTAGCCTGACACAGGCATGTTGTCTCACAATTAACAATAGTACAAACAGTTTACGTACCGTAAGTACATTACTAACCCTGTAAAGCTCCGTGGTGGAAAAGTACATGGGCTTAAAGTAACTAACCTTAAGCAAAGCTCTTTGAGCACGTTCTATAATTAAATTATGCGTTTTGGCAGCACCGCCCCAGATAGTGATGCAATAAGTTATTACTGCTTGGCACAATGAATAGTAGATCACTTTCATTAAGTTGGTATTAGCTGAGTATCTGATTTTTTTGAATACATAGATAAGTTTTCTAATTCTGTTTGCAAGATTAATAATATGATTTTTAAAGTTCAAATTTTTGTCAAATATAAGACCTAAATATTTTATAGATTCAACGGAAAACAATGACGGACAGGAGCAATTTACAGTTTCAGTATTACAAGTGTGAGCGATTAAGTGATGAGTCAGTTGACGCGATTTACCGGGGTTCCGGATTGAGAAAGGTATGAATTTAGTTTTGACTGTATTTAGTGAGAGATGATTTATGGCAAGCCATTTAGTGACCATATTAAAACCAAATTGTGCCTTTTGGTAAACTTCATCCCAAGTGTCTCCATGGAAGGTTAGGGTTGTATCATCGGCATAGGAAATAATTTTACAATTTTCGATATTAAGTTCTGTAAGCTCATTAATGTACACTATGAATAACGTTGGGCCCAGAATACTACCCTGTGGCACTCCATGGGTTACAGGCAGATCATCACTTGTATAATTTGAAATTCTCACCCTTTGTGTTCTTCCTGATAAATAATCTTGAAGCAAATTCAGTTGTAAATAAGTATAAAAAAACCGGCCAACAGCGTGTCGGACTCGCACACGAAGGGTTCCGTACCATTATTTCAAAAAACCGCAAAAAAATCACGTTTGTTGTATGGGCACTTAAATATTTATTTTATTCGTTTTTAGTATTTGTTGTTATAGCGGCAACAGAAATACTTCATCCGTGTAAATTTCAACTGTAGCTATCACTGTTCATGAGATACAGCCTGGTGACAGACAGACAGACCGGAGTCTTAGTAATAGGGTCCCGTTTTTACCCATTGGGTACGGAACCCTAAAAATACCGCCTTTTAAAAGTACCTAAAACATGGAGATGATACGTAGTAGCTAAATAAGAAATATATTATTTTGTCACAAACGACATAACAAAGAAGACACACGGCCTCCTTGAAAATATGAAATTTTCTTTATCAATTTCTGAAGATTATGTATTATTTCGGTACCTACCTATTTTGGGATGACCTCTTAATATGACGATCCTTTATACTAGATCTACAGGTGTTTAGTTAGATATTTATTTACAGACATCATTTTTAGGGTTCCGTACCCGAAGGGTCCAAACGGAGCCCTATTGCTGTCACTCAGGTCCACCGACCGGCCGTCTGTATGTCTGTCTGTCGTCTGTCAAACAGGTTTTATAGCCAAACGGTTGGAATTACAATCTTCAAATTTTCACAGTATAAGCATCTTGTTACCGAAAGCCAAAAAAATTTTACCATTTTTTTTTTCCGTAATTTCTAAAGAATTAAAAGTTTGACCAAACCCATCATGCCCATCACCCGTTGAGTTCATAAATTATTTATTTTTTGTTTAAAAAAATATTGGATAACAAAGGAATGAGGAAAATCCACCAAAGCGAGCCTTTTAAAAAAAATGTTCTTAAGAATTTTTAATCTTTCTTTAGCTTCAAATTTGGTGATAATGTTTATTATTAAATATATTTTACTAAAAAATAACAATATATTGATAAATGTGATGTTTTCTATTAAAAGCAACTTGTTTTTGCGTCACTCTAAATGTGCGAAGTCCGACATCCACTTGGCTGGTTTTGTATGAAGTTTTCATGTTTGCCTGAAATAACTTTTTAGTCGTTTCACTAAACTGAATGCAAACAACTAAAATTTCAAAATTTGAAAACCCCCGACACATTTATCTTTCGAAAACACTCTGATTCAAACAGTAAAACGCCCATAACTTTTGAACGGCTATACCGATTTTAATCAAACTTAGCTAAGAACACTCTCGACCAAATTACCTTTCAAACAAAAAAAACTAAATCGAAATCGGTTTATCCGTTTAAGCGCTATGATGCCATAGACAGACACAGAGATACACAGATACACAGATACACAGCAACTCACGTGAAACTTATAACACCCCTCTTTTTCCGGCGGGGGTTAAAAATATAGTTAAAGGTATCTTAATTATATATTGGTTCTTTTGACGTGAATTTTAGTTTTTTTTTTAATATAAGTTTCTGCCTTACCTGTTACGGTAGCCCAGTTTCTAAGAACTCGCCTCTCGTGCTTGAGGACGTGGTTTCGAATCCGGGCAAATACCAATGTGATTTTTCAATTCATCTTTGACATCGGTGAAAGGAATGTTGTGAGGAAACCTGGACTTACAGTAGACTTGTAGTAACTTTTATCGCCTACCCGCCTTGAGCAAGCTTTGTGATTAATTCTTGTGCCTTCTGTGTATGAGAAGGCACCTTGGCCCTGCATTGGAACAGTAACTTTCTGGTATTATTCTTTTCTCGAAACTTCATCAAATTTGCTCACTCTCAATCATTATAACCAAGCTAAACGGTAATTAAAACTTTTTAACCTTATCTTGTCTTTGACTTCTGAAAAGAAAATTATTTTTAACTTTGAAGGCGATTTGTTTGCCTGCCCTGAAAAAAATGCATTTAATAACGACATGCAGACATGTCCCATGTCTCCTGACACGTAACAGCACTGCGTAAGATTTTGCAGCAATATCCACATGGCTAAAGTTCCGACTAACAATCACAGATATAATCTAACTAGAAGACGCGAATATATACACTTCGTATGTCAAAAAAGTGACAAAAAGTGAGACCAACGTTCTTACTTTGAGCTGATTCATTTAGCGTTATCGGCACCGGACATCAATCGAAATCTAGAATGAAGTCGGTTAAAAATTACTAATTGTGTTATATTGAGCTATAAAAACTTTACAAAAAAGTTGACCGAGACAGTGTCCATATTTTTTTTTCATCGGTAGGTATGTAATTGTGTGTGAGAAATCGTTTTTAACAGAAAAAAAATATTTTTTGGGTTTCATTTCGTTATTTAGTCGTATCAATTTTTTTGTTAAAAAGGATTTTTTTTCGCTTTTTGGCACACATAATTTCAACAGAATAGGTACACATTGAAAATTCAGTGGGCAAACTATCAATTAATCCTTTTCTAATACCTTTACGGGTATACTTCAAAAAATGGGACCAACATTGAGGCATTCCAATAAAAAAAAAACAATCGGACTACTCTTTAAAAGTTATGCGTCACACATAAAAAAATAAAAAATATACATGTAGAATTGAGAATCTCCTCCTTTTTTGTCGGCTAAAATGTGACATGCTTGGTTTTCATACAGATACAGAGACTTGCGTTATCTAGTTCGTTTTACGTCTATGCTTATGATCCACTAATATAATGAAAAAGGGTATAAAGAGGTATGAACCGGAACTTTGATGCGCCATGACGATAATAAAATATTCTCGTCGTACGGGGGTGTGCCCGCGGGGTACAGGGGTGGATAAATAAAATTTATTGCTGTGCCGAACAAATTCACTAGTTTTATTACTGAATTCCGATTCGGACCGTGAAATAAGTGTCGTTTCATTAAGACGAAGCCCTCTCGGGACTGTCATCTGCTTTTTATCTGATTCTTCAGTCCAATTTTTTCGTTATGACTTAGGTGAATGAACATTGAAACAAACGAATACCTTGTCGTCTTCTTTTCAGATTTTTGCTATACGGTCTTGAGAGTTTAGTTTAAAAGACGGTACGCTGCCATGTATATATTTAAACAAGCATGACTGTAGTCGAAGCTCGTGGCTCTAAGGAATATCCAGACTTAAAATGCACAACAGTCTAAAATAAATAGGAGCTTTAGTTGAAAACAAAAACATTTCACTGAAATGGGCTCGTAATTCACAAGCGTTATTGTGGAGCATGATAGTCCTTGTTTCGAAGACCGGGTGGGACAAAGGGTTATTGGGTTTTTCCATCTCAAGTTTCTCAGTAGCATCCCTGAGTCTAGATATGTGCACAGTTGATGCCAAAAACCTCGTTCCCTATTACATGGTACTTACAAGAACCAAAAAAAACAATTCATTCACTGCAATCAATTTAGCTTTTAAGTTGTGGCCCAGCGGCTTTTAAGTGGTGGCCCTGTGAAAACGGCCGCGACGTACGTGTCGTAGGTCGTGGGTTCGAACCCAGGCAAGCGCTTTACTTTGTGTTAATTATTTCATCACCACTGCTCTAAAAACGGTGAAGGAAAAAATCGTAAGGAAACCAGCATTTCCTTTAAGAAAAATTCGAAGACATGACATCCACCAACCCGCACTGAGCTGGCGTGGAGAATTACGGCCCATTTCCTCGAACTGACAGGAGGCCTGTGTCCCAGCAGTGGGAACATTAAAAGGCGGATGATGATGAATCAATTTAGCTTTTAATATTTTTTTTACTTCTTTTAATTGTGTAATTATCTGCGCATAATTGAGTGCATGCTGTTCTTTTCTGTTAGTGATCAGGCGCTTAGACTTAAGTTTGCAATGCACAAATTTATGAAGTAACAGTGTACTCATTTATTTATTTATACACAAAACACTTAACAAATAAAAGAAAGAATACAAATAGATGAGCACAAAAGTACTGCTTATTTGAATAGTTTTTTTGCCAGCAGACCTAAGACAAGAAAAGTTGGATGATATACGAAGACGTTTAGAAGGAAATAAGGAAACTTTAAATAGACTAACAACACATATACCATAACTAAATAAGAAGATAAAAAAAATACTGATCCGATTCAGATGAAATTTGGCATGGACATAGTTTGAGACCCTGGGAATGACAGGATAGATTGTATTCCCTTGGGATGATAACTCAGTTTTTACGCGGGTAAAGCCGCGGGTAGAAGCTAGTATATAATAATTACAAAATAGAGAGCTGGCATTGTTGATAAGCCTAATAATAAATAAATAAACAACTGCAACTTAAGTACAACTGCCGAAATGTGTGTATATTACCAACAGGTAATCAAACCAACAGGCATCTAAAAGAGGAAATGTGCAGAGGTAGGACCTATAACAATAGGTCCTACCTCTGCACAACTCCTCTTTTAGTTATGTTACTTCATACCCCGAAATTCGTAATGAGATAACAGCGGGTGATCCTTATCGATTATCATAAGACCAGAAACACACCGTGATAAGGTAAGATCATATCTACACATTGCCATAATAAATTCACCCAGCGAACGCAACCTACCCTTAAAAAGAACTTGTTATCAGCTGGCGAGCTCTCATTGGCAATGGAAGAAACTTCCCTCCCTTACTCTGCGTTATCAACTTTATGCCACTTTTACAGGTACCTAACTTCTTGTAAGAACTCAGGAAATGCTTCGTATGTTCCGTGGTAAGATTGTTTTGTAAGAAACGTGGAAACATTTAGGGTAAAGTAGATGCGGTGTAGCTTTTATTTTGGAAATATATAGATATCCTTTGTTTATTTTTTTCTTATTTGTTACATTTTTGAATATTTTTATAAAACACACTAAAAAAAACATTTAGAAATTTAAAATATAGAGGCCCATCGGTATCGGGAACAGGGTCCAAGCTACAGGCGGTCAGGGCTCCAGAGAGAGGAACATCCTAACAATACGAGCCGTGTCCAGAAGTACTGCTTTCTGACTCAAGCCCGTAATCCAGCCGCCTGTCGAAAGCCTCCTAAGGTGTTGGTTGAGACTCGTAGAAATAATATTATTATTATGACTTTATAACTGGCGATAATTCTACGACTCTTCGTTATATTTAGGAAACTCTAGACAGAGTGACATTTTACTAGCGATAAAGATACATATAATATCATATGCTATCAATATGCCACGTGGTCAAATTCAACCATTTTGATATTTCAATAATTGCTATCACCAGCAGACTGTAGCTTTGTCTTGAGTCCAAGGCAACCATAATTGCAAAAAAGTTTTTTACTCAAATGCCCAGACAGTTCTATCAAAGATAATGTTTGTAAGCTACCGAAATATCACATAGATTTGTGCGAATAACTATTGGTTGATAGTAATTTTAGCTTTCTAGACCCTCAAAATTATTAAAAACATAGTGAATTTTAGTCTTCATCTCACAAAATAGAAAATAACAAGCCCAACTATTGGTGTTAAACCACACATACCAAATAAATTTTGGCACAAACAAAGTCCGCTGCATTGGAATGAGCATCTAAATCACAGGCGGTCAACATGCACAGTTAAAACTGCGCCAAACCACTGCCTCGGATATAAACTGTGATCTGGCATTAATATAGCTGGTTTGAGATAAAATTGCTCTAAATAGGTCGGGACCATTGTGTCGACCGCAGCCTGAAAGTGTCTGGTGATACACAATGCAAATACATGAATTTAAAGAATGCCTCGATGGTCTAGTGGTTGTAAGTGGTACTGCTCAGTATGAGTACTATGAGTTCGATTTCCGGGACGATTAAAGTCTTATAGAGATTGATTACCTAGCTGTGCCCGTGGCATCGCTGCCGTGAACTACCTAACGTACCCTACTTACCAACCCTACCTACCCAGCGTTTTTTTTTTCTTAGGCCATTCTTCCGCCGAGAATCTGAACACTGCCATTCAGAAAATGACGTCAAATGCACAATGCCATCTATTGAATATGATGTTCAACTGTTCGAGGATCTGAGTCACGTGTGTTGTGATATTTTAATTCTTAGAAACTTTAAATTCATATAGATATATATATATCTTTTGATAGAGTAAACCGATTGCGATGAAACAAACACTAAGAAATATTTAAAGTTGCAAAATGCTGGTAATGGGTTCTGTTCGTTATCTTTCACATTGGCATTGTTTTTGGAAATGTTTTGTATGTACAAAAACGACTATTCTACAGATTTATTACATCATTGATGATGATACTTTGTTCGACTCGTCAACATCATTTCAGCCAAAAGACGTTCACTGCTATACATAGGCTTCCTCAAAGTGTCGCATGTCACCACACCGATCGGCTCTTTGCCCAATTTAAACAGAAGTGATCAAACTTTGTGCCAAAGCGGAAATGTTGTGTCCTTAACTTAAGCACTACTGGCGATATGTGGGTGCAACACAGATATAAATATAACTAGATGACGCAATTGTATGTACTTTGCGTGTCAAAAAACGAAGTTACGATCAATGATCGTAATCTGAGCTTTTTATTTAGCATTATCGGCACCGGAAATCCACTGAAATATAGAAAAATGCCTGTTTGTGCCATATTGAGCTTTAAAAAATGTATAGGGAAGTTAGTCGAGGCATTGGAAATGTTTTCTTTCATTGGTAAGTAAATTTGTTTTTAAATTGTTTGTAAAAAAGTGGCACGCTTGGTTTTCATACAGATGGAAAGGACTTGCGTCATCTAGTTAGATTTATGTCTGTGGGGTGCACGTACTGTAATTGCACACACGTCTGCCTAGGGAATACAATGCATGATGTTATGTTATACAATAAAATAATCATTTTAGTTGTGATTACTCTGGAAAAAAAATCGTTTTCTTCCCTCAAATATCATAATAGAATGATTTAACCCATATTCCGAAACCTCATTAAAAAAATATATTTTAGTATTTTTTAAACTCTACTTTAGCCCAAAAATCTGACAAGCTTCGGCTTCGATTCTTAAATCATCATCATAAACATCATTTCAGCCGAAAGATGTCCACTGCTGAACATAGACTGAACTGAACATAGATCAAGTGTCACCACATTGACCGGTACCGCACGTCTCGTCTCCCGTGGTTCTTAAATACAGATTCTCAATTCAAAAACTGATCCTAAGAACTGCGTCACACATGAAGCTACATAGTCGGCGTCATTTCACTCTGCGTCTTAATTGGTTTGTCCCCAATTATGTTGCCATGGAAAGTTAATCTATAGCAAAGAATCACTACCTCTCTCTTTAATAGTTGTTTTTCTTGATTTCTTAGTTTTGTTCCATACTTGTTACTGTTTATATTTGTCTATATAGTATGTATATATATATGTATTTATTTTCTATATAAATAGTACACCAAACTTACCTACAGTACTGTCTTTCCTTTCATTTTTAAAATCCATCCAAAGGTTGTCTTGAAAAGATCGCTTTTAGCGATAAGGCCGCCCATTGTGTCACCCAGTGTAATGTTTTTTTTTCGTCTATATTTTCTGTAACTTATATGGTGTACATAATAAAGAGTATTCTATTCTATTCTATTCTATTCTCACTATTATGTTAGATTTACTCGCTATGTACTTGCAAATTGATATATTGACGGGGCGGCATTGTTGGCGGAGATAACATAACCACATGCCGTGTCCTTACAGTTATCTACATTCACTATCCAGATAACGTACAAGAGAAGCTTGATATCAAACTTAACATTTTTATTAGTTTAGCTTTTTTGTATTTTTTTATATATTGCCACGTATCGCTAATAGAATCTTTTCTTATCTTATCTTGTGTAGTAGGGGCCAACAAATAACTCGGACACTTCGACCCATTGGGATCTTTTGGGCTAGATAACCTCCCAATCTCGTTGAAAACGCTAGCGCTAATAGGATACCTTCCATTATAAACACTGTGTAATGTCTAGGTCACCATGATCAAGGAAGTGTCTAGTTTGGAACCCGTTACTAACTTGTCAAAGTCTTCTTCTTGCCGAGTCGATGGAAACTCTTTAAATACATTGGACCCAGTTGGTGACCACGCACTGTATTGCATCGTCAGTGGCTTTCATAAGATCCTCTTAAGTGCAGGCGTATAGGCACTTGGGAAACTCTAACATGTGTATCATAATCTGTACAGGGACACCGAACTCGCATGGTGCATCAGAAGGGTCTATACCACTCCATTTTGTCAACGACTTTGTTAGTTTTAATATCTTACCACATATATCATAACTAAGGTAAAATATTGATTTATGACCAAAATTCATAACAAAACAAAATAATATTCTCAATAACACAGGCCAATATATTGTGACTGTTGCCCGGCTCAGACCTCAATAATTCCAGAAGGTGACCCCGGGAATATTGATTGAATTAAAACACTGCACGCATCGTTACCTCTCGTATACACTCGTATGTATTAGTGAGCGATATATTAACTATTTATAGCTAAGTTTGGATCGTGACTTCACTCAATTTAGACGGGGGAT
The DNA here is from genome assembly GCA_949775005.1 of Orthosia gothica. Lineage (NCBI taxonomy): Eukaryota > Metazoa > Arthropoda > Insecta > Lepidoptera > Noctuidae > Orthosia > Orthosia gothica. Next base: position 2,855,693 of record OX459036.1, on the reverse strand, counting down.
AAGTTGTGGCCAATTGTATTCATTATTGTTTTTCGAAAAACTATAGCGGCCGATATATTTCTGTGTTAGCTGGTATATATATGTAAGATCAGGGGTAGCCGAGCGGTATATATGGTCAGGATTTTGGCGTTCCCATTTTATTGGGATAAACAAGACTACAAACAATAACAAGGTTTTTAATTACAGTACTAGTTTCACTATAACAGAACAATAAAAGTAACAAGATAAAGTAGGTTAAAAAGGTACAGTAACAATAATACAGTTAATCGAACAAACCCTTAAGGTTACAGTTCGTACAGCAGCCTAAGCCACCCAAATATAAAGCGTATCGTTCGCCATCAGCAAGCCAATACAGCTATGTGAATATACAGCAGTGCTGTACCAAATAAACCGACAGTTTTGTCGGGAGCAGGGGAGCTCTGTATTGAGTCTAATCCGAAGATAGACTAACTTGCATACCGATGCAAGCTCTTTTATACCTTGCTATCCCTCCACAACAACTCTGTCCGATGACGTACGGAAGTACGTCACGCGTTTACCTGATACAAAACACTAAAATGTGCTCAATCTAATAAGACTTAGATTCTAAAATCATCAAGTAATACAAGAATAATTGTCGTAAGCAAATAATGGTGATAACACAAACAATAATCAAATCAACATGTCAACAATTGTTTTGAACATTACCATCGATTACTTTTATCAAAATAAGTTGCCAAAAATCAATCTGTGCGTACACCGAGTACTCAATAAATTATGATTTGATTTATTAGGCAATAATTGATAGTAAAATCATTTAAATTAGTAATAAGAAAACAAATTATTACAAATTATGTTGACTACCCGCAAACTTCATTGATAACCATCTCCGACACGGCCAGAACTGACGTACTACACGTCCTCGTGAGGTTCTGAAAAATAAAAATCACTTAAACCTCAACCGATCGGCCTTTCTGACAAACAAAAACCTTAACAAAAGGTATGTTGAAAAGAAAAATCCTGAATTAGCCAAATAAAATTATTATCAACAGCAGTTGCATCGCAACCATTCAAAATTACCATACTGCTACTGACAATACTTGACAAGTAATTCGGAGTGGCATAGAACAACCCGCTTAGGTATCCAAACAACCCGCTTAGGTATCCAAACAACCCGCTTAGGCGTCAACTTTGAACAACTCTCTGAGTGGCATAGAACAACTCGCATAGGTATCCCAACAACCCGCTTAGGTATCCACACAACCCGCTTAGGTATCCAACAACCCGCTTAAGCGTCTAGGCCAACATCAGATTGAGTGTCAAGTCCCACATCCGATTAAGCGTCAAGATAGACAACCCAATTCAGCTATAGTATGTCAGCAGTTGATGAATCATCATCCTCAGTGTCAACATTGACATCATTACTAATAGTAACTAGACATTCAGGCATTTTTCGTACACGATCATGGGAAAATTTGCAAATCTTGATTTAGTTCCTCATTTTTAATAAGAACAAAATCGCCAACATCAAACTTTACCAGTTTGAGCCTTATTTTTATCAAAACGGGACTTCTCTTAGCTAGCTCTATCAATCTGTCCACTAACAATTCAGTGATTGAACATAAACTTCAAAATTGAATCTCTTCACGAGAGAACATTCGACTTCATTGTCGAAATAAAATGGAAGCGACTCACCGAGTATTCCATTCCAACACTGCGCGCTCTTGACCTCATAGACTGCTAGCCTGCCGTTGGTCTTAACCTCTTAGAAGGTGACACGTCAGCCTTCACAGACAGCATCTGTACCACTAGCCTGCAGCAGAGGCTCCTCTGCGACACAATATGGTATCTGAAACGTAAAAACGCTACGAGAGTACATGTTCACACAGCTACCTTAACCATACACAGCTTTAGTGGAAATAAACCGGTGCAGCGTTGTAGTAATCTAAACCGGCACGGCAAAATGGGTTATCATGGACAACGAATGTGAGTGCAGCCTATCTAAAACATGAACCGTACATGGGCTTAAGAGAATCCAATGAATGCCATAGCGACAGTGGCATTTTAAATCTCTATTAACGAGGCTAATAGGGTTTACCACCTTTTTTTTAGATAGTTTGACTTTGACTCGAAAATAAAAATACCATGCTTCTTTTTAAACTTATGTCATGAATGATTTGTTTAGTACGGCAATGATACTACATCGCTCTAATGTCCAAATAATAATAGCCAGCTAAGGACCAGCCAGTGATAGTAGAACAATCAAAACTAAAACTGGATGAGCGATAACTAATATGAGAATATGACCTGACATGGGCCATACCATAAACAAATCCAATTTCTTTTTTGTATTGAACGCTTGTCAATAGTCATAGCAAATTGAAAACAACTCACCAGATATACGTCCACACGCTCCTCCATTGACATGTCCAGCTGTTGTGTGGTTGCTAGCTTACTTACTAGTAGTTACTTCGGTAGCAAATGCCAGTCGATGAGCACGGGAATCTAATTTGGAGACATGGGCCAGTACAGCAATGTGTTCGACACCTAGGCTATTCCATTTGGATGTCAGTGAAGCAATCAGTCGACTGGCTGAAGCAGCTAAAGTTTTTCCTTTTGGTAAACTATTGTGAGGGTATAGCTTAAATAATAAGCAAAAATTACTTTGACACGTGTTATTGAATCGTGCCTGCCCTAAGGCAGCATTAACAGAAGTGATAAGCAAAGCTAAACAAAAACATCTTCGATCACCTTCCGAAACCAAATAGAACCTTCACAAAAAAATTTCAAAGGTTAATGAGGGTGGCGATAACAATTTCCGAAACGTCATAACGACAGAGGAAGAGACTTAAAGTCTGTCCAGGTCATGCCTGTATTCGATGTTTGGGAAAGCCATGCATCAGCACTACCCTTTATGGCTTTAGTGAGGGTAATAATAAGAGCCACCTTGAAGAGGCTTTTCTGATAGGCAAATATCAACGGTTGTACTCCAAGATAACGGGCATTGGAATCAGGTAGGTCTGGGTCGAATCGGGCAAGCGAATTACCGTAGACTGAGCAGAGTGCGTCGTAATTGCTTCAATTAACTTCGCCATTTTATGGTCCTGAAATTCTATCATAAATCGCCATGGAAAACCAATACCTTAAGATTCCTGGGCAGAATCCCGCTTCTGATGTAAGATCAGGGGTAGCCGAGCGGTATGTACGGTCAGAATTCTGGCGTTCCCGTTCCATTGGGATAAACAAGACTACAAACAATAACAAAGTTTTTAATTACAGTACTAGTTTCACTATAAAAAACAATAAAAGTAACAAGATAAAGTAGGTTAAAAAGGTACAGTAACAATAATACAGTTAATCGAACAAACCCTTAAGGTTACAGTTCGTACAGCAGCCTAAGCCACCCAAATATAAAGCGTATCGTTCGCCATCAGCAAGCCAATACAGCTATGTGAATATACAGCAGTGCTGTACCAAATAAACCGACAGTTTTGTCGGGAGCAGGGGAGCTCTGTATTGAGTCTAATCCGAAGATAGACTAACTTGCATACCGATGCAAGCTCTTTTATACCTTGCTATCCCTCCACAACAACTCTGTCCGATGACGTACGGAAGTACGTCACGCGTTTACCTGATACAAAACACTAAAATGTGCTCAATCTAATAAGACTTAGATTCTAAAATCATCAAGTAATACAAGAATAATTGTCGTAAGCAAATAATGGTGATAACACAAACAATAATCAAATCAACATGTCAACAATTGTTTTGAACATTACCATCGATTACTTTTATCAAAATAAGTTGCCAAAAATCAATCTGTGCGTACACCGAGTACTCAATAAATTATGATTTGATTTATTAGGCAATAATTGATAGTAAAATCATTTAAATTAGTAATAAGAAAACAAATTATTACAAATTATGTTGACTACCCGCAAACTTCATTGATAACCATCTCCGACATATATAAATTTATAGCACAGTTTTGCTATAACGAGATAGCTTTTATTGTAACCGATAAAGATTTTTTCAATGATCTAACTAAATAGTTAAATAAGTATTTTTACACTGTGTTTAATAGTATTTTTATCTATGTAAATAAAATTTCTAGTACCTAGCCACCTAAAAAATAATGATCTAAATGTTTCCAAAAAAAAAAAACCAAACGTCGTATTAAAAATAATTGTGTTGAATACGCAATCTTAGATTATTATTTCTAAATCTACAATTAGTATATGTGAAAAATAAACAGCTTTTCTAGATGTTTGAAAGCAAGTAGACACAGTTGAAATATTCTTATAAATATACTAAACGAAGTTATTCCTAAGGCGGCAGCTGTTACTCCGAAACTTATCTTCAGAACTCTACATAACTTTACTTCTCTCTTACATCTACAGTCAGAAATCTCTATATGAACAAATAAATATAATTAACAATGTTCTCTTTTGAATTAGATATCATAGAAATTGCAAGCACTTCACATTAACACCCACGTTTGAAGGTCGTCTCACTTACCAGACAGGCCACAAATATTTGGCTTAGTGTCCAAATATTTGTGATCAATATGTTTTATTGTATCTTATTTGCTAGTATTCCATCATATCGATTACAAACAAGCCATGTAAAATTATTATGTACATAATTTTTCGACTTCGATAAAGAGGTTAACCAACAGAATCCAACTTGGCTGGGCAGCGTTCGCGAAGTTGCGCGGTACATGACCATAGACAGCAGTCTATGACCAGTGTGTGTTGCCAGTGATTACTTACGGGACATAGACGTGATCGCTCGTAATGCGCCTCACCTCGGCTTAAAGTCACCCAAAGAGCAATGGACAGAGCTATGCTCGGAGTTTCCTTGCGTGATCGAATCAGAAATGAAGACATCCACAAGATAACCAAGGTTACCGACATAGCCCGAAGAATTGCCAACCTTAAGTGGCAGTAGGCAGTACACATTGCTTGCAGAATGAATGACCGTTGGGGCTGAAAAGTTCTGGAGTGGCGACCGCGTACCGGAAGATGCAGCGTTGGAAGGCCTCCTTCTAGGTGGGGCGACGACCTGGTGAAGCCTGCGGGAGTCCGGTGGATACGAAACGCATAGGACCGATCAGAGTAGCGACGCTTAGGGAGGCTATATCTAGCAGTGGCCTAAATTATATTATTCAGTAGCAGCCTATATACTAAAACCTAAAAGTAACGAACGAAAATATTAATATGTATCTCAAATCCGAAAATTTTATTTGCTTTATATATCATCACTTGTTGGGAAAATGTGGTAGAAATCTCGTTTTAGACAAATATGATTATCAGTTATATTAAACAGGGCCCAGGGCTCATTGTGCGTACGTCGCGCGTCCTGTTCGCACGCACGCATAGTTACGTTAACCCCACCACGTTAGTTGCTCACCATCTCTAGGGATGCCTCGCTACTTATCGATACCTTGTCGATATTTTACCAAAAATGGATAGATTCCTAGTGAGATCGAAATCCACCGGAAATATCAACTCCAAAAGACCTGGTGAAGATATCTCTTACCCATGGCAGTCCGCCAAACGTCCTGCGGTATCGAGAAATACTGGCAAGTTTGATGAAGCGCGCAGATTACCTCTGCACAATCAGTTCAAAGATCTCACTGTGGACGACAAGACTGAATCATCAACAAATAACTACTACAAAGAAGCCTCAACTGGAGTGAAGAAAAAAGGACATATTCCACCCCTAATATTGGAGATACAGAAAGATTGGTCACATGAAACAATTAAAAATCTCATCTCCCGTTACACCAACAAGTTTCACCTTCAGTACAGAACTAACAATAAAGTTGCAGTAAGTTGCCATTCAACAGAAGCTCACCAACTTGTGAAGGAAGGTCTTCGCAAAGAAAATGCTGCTTTCCTAACTTACACCCGTAAAGATGAAAAAGTTCCCAAAATGGTGATAAAAGGCTTACCATCCTACGTTCAAGAAGAATTATCTGCCGAGCTCGATAAACTAGGATTCCCAGGTGCTTCAGTCTCACAGATGAAGACACAAACAGTGAGTACATTATCTTGCCCACCTTTTTTAGCAGTGCTTCCCGCTGGAACGGACATAGCAAAGTTTCGCAATATTAGATATCTATTTAATTGCGTGGTTACAATCCAAAAATTCATGCCCAAAAAGACTGCTGGGACGCAATGCTACAGATGTCAAAGCTTCGGCCACGCATCGAGGAATTGCAACATGCCCGCTAGGTGTGTTAAATGTACGGAACCTCATGCAACGAGTGAATGTCCTAAAAAAGACCGCATTGAACCTGCACGCTGCTGTAATTGTGACCAAAATCACCCTGCAAATTTTCACAAATGCGAGACCCGTCTTGCCTATCTGAAACGGGCGCAAGCCAGGCGTGAGAACCAGTCTAAGCCTATGAAATCCATGGCGGTCCAACACGCGTCTGCACCTCTTACTAATTTACCACAATCATTCAAGAAACTTTCGTATGCTGCTTCTGTCAAAACCCACACCAATCATGATTATGCTCCTAATGAGTATTTGGACTTACCACCGGACGACCCAGTGACAAAAGAGATGTTAGAAATACTTATCTGTGTTAAAAACCTTAAACCACAATTTTCTGCCTGTGAATCTATGTTAGATAAGGTTATGCTAATTCTGACTCATCTTGGCCACTATGTATGATATTAATGAGTTAAGACTCTTATCTTGGAACTCCGTTGGAGTTCGCTCAAAAATGCATGAATTACTTGATTTTGCGGTATGTGCCTTATCCATCGATATAATAGCTGTCTGTGAAACTAAACTTACTTGTGATACTCCCTTAACGACACCAGGATTCAACTGTTATCGACAAGACAAACACCACAGTGGGCGTGGTCAGGGTGTAGCCATTCTGGTCAATGACAGATTTGAGATTGGATCGATCGCTGTTCCCGAAACAAAGCACATTGAAGCGGTTGCTATTAGTTTAAAAATTAGCGGGAAGGACTATGTCTTTGTTTCAGCTTACCAATCCCCAAACTTGCCGCTCGAATGCAGGGACATAGATATTTTATTTTCCCTTGGGCCTCATGTTATAATAATGGGAGACTTTAACGCCAATCACGGGTATTGGAATAGTAGTTATGTCAATGCCCGTGGTAACGTACTGTTTCGTCACATGCTTGACCACGATTATGTGATACATTACCCTGACTCACCTACTCAGGTTAACTATAGACCTGATCTTAACGCTACAAATCCTGATTTGATTCTGGCGCTAAATGTAAATAGTATACATGAGGTTCGTGCAATACCAGCTCTTTCATCAAACCACTTTCCTGTACTGTTTACAGTGAACGGTCAATGCTCTCTTAAACCTAATTTCAAACACTACCTATATTGTGACGCTGACTGGGATAAATACCGGTCCTTTCTTGATCAAAAGATCTCACTAAACTCGAAAGTATTTAAGTCCGAACCTGAAATCGACGACGCCGTAAACTACTTACATCAGTGTCTTGTTGCTGCCAGGGACAAATTTATTCCTAGTAAAGTACACGTAAATACTTGCAAAAAACTACCAAATAACATTGCAAAAATGATCAAGTATAAAAATTAACTTCGTCGAAAGGAACAAAAAGTGTCCCTTGCAGAGAAAAGACTGGTACGATCAGCTATCAATAAATTACAACATTCGATTAATTTGGCTATAACGAAACATCAAGATAAAATATGGAACACTAGACTTTCGAAAGTTGACAATCCTAGCAACGATATTTGGCGACTGGCTAAGTCATTAAAACCCAGATCAGACTCAATACCTCCACTTAAAACACCTGAGGGAACTTATACTACCAATGTCCCTGAACAGTGTGATGCTCTGGCAGATGCTTTCGAGACGAACATAAATCTCACTCGTGGCTGGATAAGTGATAGCGTCGATAGGGAAGTTCAGTCAGCCACTGCTCACTTAAATGATCATGTTATAAACGAATTACATCTACCAGTGCGGCCAACTGAAGTCTGGAAAGTTATACGTAAACTCAAGACCAGGAAGGCTCCAGGTGATGATGGTATCAACAACATTATGCTCAAAAATCTTTCGCAAAAATCTGTTGTGTTTATCGCAAAAATTTTCAACGGTTGCTTGAAATTAGGATATTTTCCCAATACTTGGAAAACTGCAAAGGTTATTGCTCTTAAAAAGCCTGGAAAAGATACCTCTTTGCCAGTTAGTTACAGGCCTATTAGCCTTCTTCCTGTTCTAGGTAAGCTGTTTGAGGTCATGATTTACAATCGCTTGCTACGTTGCTCTGAGCAGCTCATTATGAACGAGCAATTTGGCTTTCGTTCCTCTCACTCCACGGTACAACAATTGGCTCGAGTCTCTGAACACATTTCCTATCATCTTAACCTTAAGCAGTCTACCGGTATGTTCCTTCTGGACATCGAAAAAGCCTTCGATACCGTCTGGCACGAAGGCTTGTTATACAAGCTCATGTGTTACGGCATTCCAATTGAGCTAGTAAAACTTATCCAATCTTACCTCAATAACCGCAAGTTTGTTGTCCATATTGGTACTGACAGGTCTTCGCCCCGGACGGTATTGGCAGGAGTTCCTCAAGGTTCGGTGCTCGGTCCCTATCTCTTCATTTTATTCGTGAGTGACGTTCCTGTGCAGGTCCGTACTCATCTGGCCTGTTTTGCCGACGATACAGCATCGTACACAAGCGATGATGACTTGGACATTATCATAAGTAGACTGCAGTTGTCGCTTGAACTACTTCAATCTTATTTCAACAAGTGGAAGCTGAAGTTGAACGAATCAAAGACTGAGGCGATACTGTTCACACGCCAACGTACCACTCCAAAAAGAAAATTAAAAATCGCTGGGCAATTGATACCGTGGACCACTGAAGTTCGTTATCTTGGCGTTACGTTGGATAAAAAGCTCAACTGGACAAAGCATGTCAATAATTTACGCGTTAAGGGAGCTCAAGCACTCGGTTCTCTCAGTCCTATACTTAACCGCAAAAGTAAGCTCAGCGCTAAAACCAAACTTAGGTTATATACCACTCTAATCAGACCTTGCATCACTTATTCGTGTCCGGTATGGAGTAGCACTTGTCAATCTAATTATAACCTGTTACAAATAATTCAAAATAAAGCAGTTAAAATTGCCTATAATACTCCGTTTAAAACTAACCTTAAAGCGCTACACACAAACATTAAGTTACCTAACATTACAAAATTTATCTTAAAATTAACTCGTAAATTTTACAGTAAAAATAAATGTCATCAAAATACATTAATTGCTAACATAGGTCAAATTAAGTTGAGGGACTTGCGACATATCGATGGATACGGTACATACAAGCTTCCCCATCACTACGTGTTGTTCGCGCACAATACTGATAACGCGTGGTAGCTGGGCCCGTGCGATGCGCCAGCGCTTCCCCGCTCTCACCGTAAACAAGTGAGCACGCGGGGGGCGCGGTAGATCATGCGCCACCGGTGCCACGCGCGATCACCTGAGTTACCGCTTGCACCGGTCTCACCACAGAAATTAAGTATTTTCTGCTACCCCCTCATTTTATAAAAATGAAATTATTACAATAATTTCATACATTAATATTAAAGGTTTGATTAATAAATCCCTCATGTTGTAATAAGTTTGTAACTATTATTACTATATACTTATAAAGGTGCTCCTAGCCTGTAAAAGTGTTTTTATTAATATAAGTGTAACTGTTACTTATTTTGTAAGTACTTCAGCTATGTATATTTTTATGTTAATAAAGAATTTTTCTAAACTAAAACTAAACAGGGCCCTAAAATCTAGATTTGTATCCTTACGTAAGGTTCAGTTGAAAACCAGCGTCAGGCAACTCCCAGTTGTCTGGCATTTTGCTGAACTGGACCTTTTTGGCGCAGCCGCGGGGCACACTATGTATGTAATTGTTTTTATTAAATTCTTTTTCCTTATATTTGTACATTGTGTGTATCTGTGTGTGCCAAATAAACAAGTTTTCTTTCTTTCTTTCTTTCGTACCAATTTACTTTAGACATTGGCAGAATAGTTGACATCGGCACTGCTTGCCATTGATAATGATAAGAATTAACTTTATCTTTTAATAAGCTTTTTGAACTGAAAGTTACTAAATGTGCACTTGTCAATACACATCCAATGAAACCAAACAGGATGGCTATCTTGTCTGGTTGAGGAGTTGCTATGACCATCTTTCGGCTTTATCATTAGACCAGCTCAATAGCACAATATTTTTTCAATGGTTCCAAATTTACATCAGTACGCCAAGTGTTAGTGAAATCCAGATGCTAGGAAGTGTTTGAAAAATGGATTACTAGTTGCCTGACACACATAAACATTCGGGGGTTCGGACAGGGTTTAAAGTCCCACAAACCTCCATAGAAAAGGGAGGATCCTCCGACCAGACGTGTGTTGTGTCTGGTCCGGGCAACTGCCCGACGGTTGTTGTCGGACTGTTGTATGAATTCTAATCGCGCCGAAAATTTTGTTTGCGCGATGCAGGATTTGTGTGACGTCATGTCATTAGTTTGTAAGTGGCGGCGTTGGTGCCGCTACAAACATGTTGATACCACCGTCTTTGTGTGAGAATTAAAATACATCGCCCTCAAGGGTAGGTGACATTTGCCAACAATATAATGTTGCTACAAACACCATTCCCCACAATAATGTATAGCATTTAATTAATTTAACTTGACCGAACCATGACACATGCATAACTAATTAATATTATAAATACATTGACCCAATAGGGAACTATCCGCAAAGCTGAGCTCAGATGGCGCCACTGAAAACAAAGGATAACCACAGAATATATATACCCTAAGCCGGGAGGTTAACAACAAAGAGTATGTAACACTACGTTTAGTTAACAAACTAAACTGACAAATTGGAGCGGCAATATTTCGCAGTTTAAGCATACAAAATATAAAACTAATAGTGAAAGAAAAATGGAGCTAACTAATAATTGAGGAAATCAGACCATACTGTACCTAAAAACCCGGCTTCAAGAGCGCGGTGCATCAGTAAAAGGAAAAAGAAAACGGATTTAGTTGAAAGGTACGAATATGAATGCGAACATTCAAAATCTTGTGTAACTTGTAGATATTATGTCAATTTACTATGTAATGAGATCAATGAGCTTCCAATTAATATTCAAAACAATACTTCCAGGTTGATTTTATATGACTTACATGATTACTGCAGTGGAACCGTCTTGCACACGGTCACATTTTGATGGTGGACAGCAGTCCAATGCACTATTTATGCCAAAAGCCTTGCCAAAGACCTAAACCCTGACTTCCTTACCACCCTTAATCATTTCGAATAAATATATATTCTTTTAGGAAGGTGATTTGTAAAAGCATAAATTAAATATCTTTGTTTTGATAGTTCTTACTCAAAAATTAGAAATCTTGTTATTGAATCATAAATAAGTTTATTGGCACTTGATATTATTACATTTCATTTACATCCTACTGTCTTCATTCTTTCAGGTTTGATCCAAACATAGAAAAAGAACTGAAAATGTATCTGCGTATCTGCTGCACGTTAGAATAGCATTTGCAGTTAATGCTTGTTATTATGTTTTATTACACCACCCAGTCTAAGGCCTCCATGAAAAATCAGTACCTATTTTTACAACAACAAAATAGATATTATTTTTTATGTGTGAACTGGATGAAAACTGAAATATATCTAGAACAGACACAAAACTTGTTTTTCCAATGTCATAACATAGTATCACACCTATTTTCAAGAAGGGTCTAGGGCTAGATAGTTGTGTATAAAATAAGTACCTACATTTAACTAAATTTCAGTGCTGTGCTATTAAAATGTACCTACTGTGTGTTACTTAATTATAACAAGAAATAAATGTTAATTCTTTGTACTTGTATGTTATTTATTTTCCTTAGGATTACTAATACAATTCATATACAATGTTGTCTGCCAATATAATCGTAGAAATCCTGGTCGTAATGTGTCAAAACCATTAAAAATAGACCAACTGTTAAAGTAGACCACAAAATAGATCCCAATGGGTCGAAGTGTCCGAGCTGCTTCTCGGTCCCTCCATAAGATTAGATAATCGTTAAAGTAAGTAACCGGTGAAACTTATTATTTCTGAGAGTAGGTACTGAATCTATATTATTGTCCAAGTATCAAATTAAGTTAAAAAGAAATATATTTCTTTATTTACAATATTTCACCGGTCAAACGTAGGTCCAGAGTTGAGTCTAAATCTAGGCTATCTGGGTACATTACATTCTTAAGGGCCCATGTTATTCTACTTACAAACTGTTGTTTTACTCATTGTTTTACCACAAAAGAAATTTAGCTTTTTGAAGCACTATTTTTAAGACATTAATGTGACACTTATTCCAACAGCACCGGCAATTTAAAGTGCTGATTGTTTCTCCTCAATTTGTTCAAAGTTTCCTTCTCTGTTTATCTTTCATCGACTCTTTTTTCTCCAAACAATGGTAGGTAACCCCCTTATTTAATATAAGGATTATTATAAGGATTTCAATATTTTTTTAAAGTTTCCAAAGTAGCAAAATTTTGCCTAATTCATTATTTGGTGTGCGCTGAGAAAACTATTGATGATACATAAAAAATATGTAGTACATGATTAAAGTACTCATTATTAACTACAAAAAAGTCTACAAGAGAATATATCTCACTATCATAGTTAAGTCACAATAGCAGCAACACAAAAGTGTTCTAATATTTTCTATTTAGTTTCAGTCCTGTAAGTATAAATTAGGTTTTATTAACACCATATGGTTAAACATGCGTATTTATGTAGACATTAAAACCATTTTGTAGTCGTGTTTAATTAGTACACAATGTTATGTACCTTCTTTTTAATGTCTAAAGCATTAAACATAATAATTACTGTTATTATTTGAATAAAGGTTGCCTTAGGATTATACACTGACCTGTAAAATACCTTCTTTATTAAATATTCCGCTTTAGAACGGTCAGGACACAGCCTTGACTTTTTTGTAAAATTCCTGCGACGAATAGTAATTTCCCATTGCTTGCGAATATTGGCGTTTTCTGGGATCATATGGCCGGTTTTAATTCTGCATCCATAAACACAACACTGATGCATTCTTGACCAACAGCTAGAAATATTATTATTTAGTTTTTGAACAAGTTATACTTAAAACAGTAAAAATAGTTCGGTAACCACAAACACAAACTGTAGTAGACGCCATGTTGTTACGTTTTTGTTTACTTTTATCCTTCAAGCGCCATCTGGCGGGAGCAATTGGCAGTAATGTTCCCTATTACGACCTCATTAGGCAAAAACCTGCAATTAAAGTACCAGGCTAGCATGACATCAAGGTAGTTCACTGCGTTGCCCGACTAATTTGTAGTGAAACTATGTGCATTTGCATCTAGGGCGGTGGAGTGGCGCTTTTGAACTTTATTTACTAACTGCCTTGTTGGTCTAGCTAGTGGTTAAAAGCAAAGTGTTATTCCATTAGAAACTTGTTTTAGTAGCCTCTTTTCGTGGCTTTTTTTGGTTTCGGACAGACAGTCCCGTTTAACTTGGGACTAGACTACGGTTTATAAATTGAGTATTTGGAGTTTAAAACGTGTATTAACCAAAACATATTTGAATGCAAAAATGTGTCAGATTCTTAATTCAAAAATCAAAGGTGAATTACAAAGTTTGATATATTGAACCTACGTAATGTATTCTGTCGGTCTGCTATTTCAGAAGACGTGAGGTCAGACAGTGGTGAACAGCTTTGATTATCTCAATCCAGTCTAAGCTTAATCTTGAACATAGATTGCATTCTGTCTGAGCCGATCAGCCAATTTCTTTAAGCTCAAGTCACGTTGATAATATTAATATCCGATGAAAATGATATCATAACATAAATTAAGTCTGTATTCCCCGATGAATTAGGCAGAGATTTGCCTCTTATATACCTGCATATGTCAATTTTTTTTGAGTTCGATGAAAAAGGAACTAAACTATTGCCACCAACCAGGCACAAATCCAGACTCCGAGCCAAGCTATTGGTGAGAGATTAAAGTTAAAAAAAACCCAATTACACTTTGCCCGACTCGGAAAACGAACCCAGGACCTCATGTTAAGCATTAGTGCTTGCGGCCACCGGACCAGCGAGGTAGTACTTAGACGTAAATGGCGTAAAATAAATAGTTATTATACGTTTCCACTACATGTAGGTTATAATTTGCATGTTTACCTTTCTTTGGTCTCTGACAACATGAAATTAGATTTTCTAAGCACTTCATAAATCTAACTCTATGTTATGGTTAAGTTTCATTTGTAGCTACACATCCATTTGTACCTGGAGCGAAGAACATGAAAGAGGTTGTCCGGTAGCGCTGCATGGTAATTTGTAAGAGCACTGACCGCCACCACTATTTTGTAAGTGTAATTTACATATTACATTGTAGTATTAAAACAAATAGGAAAACATGGTTCAATTAATATTACACCCGATTAAATGAGTGCCAAAACATGTGTATTCAATTAATTCGAAAATTTTAATCACATAAATTATTTGATTTTATATGCCAAAAATAATTCGCATTGATACTATTAATTCTTCAGTGCTCGTGTTTATCCAACAACATGTATTTACCTAGATATAAGATTTTTTTCTGTTTTATTGTTTTATTTACAACAAAACATCATAACTATGTACCAGTACTACCAGGACATTATGATCCCGAACACATACAATTTTATCTCCATCTCCCACACATCTCTTACAAAACGACAAATAAAGATTCGCCAGATAAAGTCACTCATATGACGACACAGTGTCCAAACTGACAGTTAAAAAGGATCCAGCCATGATGGGTCTCCTTTGTGGTCTTCTACAAACAGACAGGCTGGGGAAACTTGGAACTTGGACAGGAAGGTGAAGTAAACTCTGTAAGGGAAACATTAGAGTTGGAAATTGAATGTGTGTGGGGTTAGAATAAAAGAATTATTATATGTAGGATGTAAAACACATTTGATACGTATTGTGGACAATGTTATGATATTTTCTTTGTGCCTGAAAGGATTTTAAGGTAAACTCGATCCGAAGAAGAAATCTATTGTTGTGTTTGGACGTATTATATCCTGATACCGACAGATACCTGCGAGGATAGAAAAATGTCCAGCGATTACGATTTTTCTTTTTATAACAATGACAAAAATGGAATAAAAGCTTGAAGGAATAGGAATTCGTCAGCTGGAAATAAACCTCAAATAGATGTTGATAAATCAAGGTTAGTAAGGAAATGTAAAAAAAACTTTTTCACAAAAAAACGACTTCGATAGGAAACATAACATTTGACTGGGGGCAGCGGTATAGTGTTAAAATTATTATACTAAACTTTTTTGAGTTATAAATACTGGATTAAACAGAAATTTTATTTTATACTTATTACCTAATTTGGTACTGAACTACCTTCCTATTAATCATCCACCATCTAATATAAATTATTTGGAAATTACCACATTATTTTACCCCTTTTTATCCCCTCAGTCTCAATAATTCATTTTGTCATCATGATTTTCAGGGGCGTAGTACAAGCAGAGCGGTCATCACATGGAAGCTTAGTTTAGAAACCCTGTTAATGAATGCGGTTAGGAAAGTTTTATCTAACAGAAGCAGATAGAGAGATCGTGATGCTCGTTATGACGTCACCAGGGATGACCAGTGTCATGAATGAATCGAAGTAAAATAAGAGGAGGTGATCAATACAAGGTGGTTTGTTAGTCCTTTCACGAATATACAAATTGATCAGGTTTTAAGACCCGTCTCTATTCAGTATTAGTGACTATACAATACGGTCTGATTAACAAGGGACTATATGAAAACTACGTCTATATTTTTTTATTTATTATTACTATCCAACCAACAATTAATACTGTATTGATATATATACTAGTACATTCGTTTTTTTATGTTTAAGTTTAGTAACACAATTTCTTAGAGGTCAGCACCGCAAGCCCCATACAAGAATATAGTTACAAATCAAAGAAAATTAAAATCTATAACAACATTAATTATTAATTTAAAATCAAAATTCAATTAATAGTCAAAAAATTAAATCAATAAAATTAAAATCAAATTATATTGACCCCCACACATTAAAATATGCAATTGCTATCGGTGTTAATATCTCAAATTAACAACAGATAAACAAACAACACACGATAATTAACACTAACGAGGTAAATAGAGGCGCAATTAGTTGAACATAATCAAGGTGCGTACACGTTTGGAATTAATATGACTGGAACATCGGTTTAGTTAGTGATACTGAAGATTTTTAGTAGGGGCTGATTTTATTCGTATTTTTCTAATTAATCTATTTTTTAGATTGTGACATAATCAGATCAAGTACTCTTTCGGCTAAGTGATGATGACACTAGTCCTGGCAAGGGGTGTTGTGTTACTCAGTTAATGTGTTGTAAAAAAAGTCGTAAACAAGGAAAAAAACATGCTGTGCAGTCGGAGGATACATATTCGCGAGCTGGCTGACCAAAATCTGGTGTATCCTTCGCCTGCACAGCATGATTTTTTCCTTGTTTACGACTTTTTAGTTCGCTTTTGAAGCAGTCGGGTTTTTTTTATTTTTTGAATTAAGTTTTTTTATTTATAACTTTTTAGTTAGTTTTTTTCGAATCCGATACATTTAAACATATAAGTGTAATATATTTTTGAAATCACCTCTTAAAAATCTTTATTTTGATACCCCACACGATGGGTTTGGAAGAAAATAAAAATTTGGGCCCCCACAATATGGCACCCAAAATCCGCCATTTTTCTATTATCCAATTTTAATGTAGCCTATGACACTCGCAGGGTTAAGACGCATCGATTGACGTGTGAATCATCAAAATCGGCCAACGCGTTTGGTCTCTGGAACGCCATATAGGAACAAACATACATACTGTGGTATTTATTCAAGATCTACTTACGTTTCATAACACTCCACAATCCATCTTCACATCTTTTGATATCGCATCAATTTGTGTAACTCATTTTTAGATATATTCTTTGTATTATTACATCTGGAAAGCATATTTAGTTATCTCTGACTGTTTTAAATATCTAAACTTAAATTATATTCGTAATTTATAATTCTTCTTGTAATATTTTTCTACTGTGACGTTTTCGTCTGACATGACATCTGTCTGTCTATTTTATTTTCTTAAAGCCATAGACATACCATAGGTACCATGGACTATAATACCTAGACCTTTCCTTAAGCTAGTTGTACATTATTGTAAGGTCAGTGCAGAGTGACCCGCCTTTGTAAAGCCGTTTTTATTCGTTCTGTTCTGATTGAGATTTGAATTTGAAATTGAGAAGAGATGGCAGATCGAATGAAAAACGGGCTTCAGTTCTTTTAGTCTGGAATCAGCTCTGAACGCTGAACGTTGGAATTTTGGTGGAATATTTTGGAAAGACATATTTTAGCCTAAAAATACAAAGTATATTCTTATCTACGATGTACTAATAAAATTGTAATGAATTCTACTTGTGAAAGAGTGTAATAGAATCTCTGAAAATAATAAATTATTGCCTTGGACTCTTAAAAGTATTTTTACTGCTCATTAATTCGATGTGCCAGTCCGAATAACAAAGTGTGCCATTCTGGCACGTGGAATATGAACTGCGGCTGACAGGACCTCAGCGGCGCAGCGGTTTGCGCGCTGAGGCCGCGCGAGACCTCCAGCAGTACGCGCAGGGTGCGCACGCTATACACGAGGGCCCACATGCCACGGCAGCGCTCCACCAGCTGTCGCATCACAACGTGCCACGCCACCCTGGTCCTCCTTCTCAACTTTGAAGACTTCCTGACCGTCCTGTTGCCTGCAAGGACGTCCCGACCTCATATAACGGCACTTCTTATGAAGCCAGACCTTATTTTAATACTCTATATCCCTTTTTAATTTTCATAGCTTTAATTTAATTTTTAACTTTTTATTCTTAATTTTATTAACGTGGCTTACGTATAGCTCTCCGGCGCTATACGTAACGCTACAATACATACTTACATACATACATAGACTGATTAACACATTACCTTCCTTCGGCAGTCGGGTAAAAACAAGCGGTGTACTACATGTAAAAGTCTGACCTACCCAGATGCATAACATTGGTTGATGATGATGTCAGGTCCACTGGTGCTAGACACAAACCTTGGTATCAAGCAAGGTCTGGCCTTAAGGTCTCGGTCTGTTCAAGGCTTGAATATGTCAATATTATGTTCAGGGTGGCCATTGCATGCGCTTGACAGTCTTAAGGTATCACAATACTGATAATGCACTTGTTAGAATCATGAATGGAACTCTATATAAAACTATTGGTATATACCAAGATAGCAAGCTTTGAATGTTAAGATGGTTGTATCAGAGTTCCAATATATGTGGTGTGTAAGAAAAGGGTTTTATGAATAAAAGCACAGAAAGACAAAACTAGGTATTTATTTAAGTAAGGCTTGTCAATTAATTCATATTTAGAAGGCTCATTGAGCTTACCACCCTATCGCTAGACTAGTTCTTGTAGGGAAGAAGGGCAACATACCCCACGGACGCTCTTTTATAGTATTTATCGCTATCTTCTACAACCACATAAAGTATTTGCAATATTATAGAAAAATAACAAGAATAAGGCAAAGGACAAGACTAGCCTTTAAGTCAATATAACATATTCGGAATAAATAACATTAATACCAATTGATATAGATGCAGTTTCATTACAGACATCAGCAATAATAAAGTTATAGGTAATTTCAAATAACTTACGTTAGCCTTGTGTAGTCGATCTTACACCAAGTATTGATAATAATCATATATCTGGCCTGTACTGGCTTGTAGTTCACAAAGAAGTAAGTCAGTTTATCCATTGCACAATATTTTATAATATCGGGTGTATCGGTGTCACAATAAGTCCAATTTGAGAAAATGGCACGGTATATCCCCATTTTCTATATTGCTTTAAATAATCTCAAAATTAGGTGAATAATATTCAATAATCATGTAATGAAACCATTTTAAAACGTATAAAGACAATTAAGGAATTTAATATCACCTCTTTAGTCATTCTTAATCAATATTCGAAAGAATAATGATTTATAACAGACAGTATTGTACTAATTGTTTCAAAGGACTTATAATACTAATATAGCAATATAAAATCCAGGATACATCACAATGATCATTACAAATTACGTAATAATTTTTAGGAATAATATCAATGTGGCTTAAATATAAGTTTAGAGTTATTTCCTGCACACACAACAATATTTACTTAGATGGGTACTCTTTTATTTACATTTGTAGGTAGTAGACAACACAATAATAATTTTATTTCGGTAGGTACTTCGAAATTTGTCGGTAGGTGCTCAATAAATATGACAGGTATGTATTATGTAGCAAACCATTGTGACTTGAAAAGTGAAAATTCGTGATTTGAGGACGTCACACATACATCAAATTCTAACACACTCATCTATATCTATATTTTCTACATACATAAGGCAACATACCGACTGTCATACCAACGCCCAGCCTAAACCACTAATGATAGAAGTTTGAAATTTTGAGATGATATTGATTTTACACTGTAGGTGTCATTTAAGAAAGGATTTGTTTAAACTTATCTCCTAAATGGGTGGAATAAGGGATGAAAGATTGTACGGTCATTTTTATTTACTCCAAGACCGTGTGAGAACTCAGTTAGATTTGCCAAAAATGACCAGGAGCTAAGAATCCTGAAGTAAAAAATTCGAGCTGGAATCATATGTGTTAAAGACTCTCAAACTACCAGGAAATCAGAATCATTAAGAAGTAGAAAATCACAAAATCTATATTAATATGTTACTGACAAAATGGCTGGCTAAATAATAACAGCAGCACGGGTCGATCATCAAGGTTAAGCAACGCTCGACGAGGTCGGTCCGTGGATGGGTGACCATTTTCAAAATACCGGGTTTCCTCCATGCCTCGGAAAGCACGCTAAGCCGTTGGTCCCGGCTGTCACTTGAAGATCTTTTGCAGTCGTTACGAGGGGTACTGTGTTACCCAGTTATTGGGTTGTGGAGGTCAGATAGGCAGTCGCTCCATGTAGAACACTGGTACTTTGCTGAATCCGGTAAGACTGGAAGCCGACCCCAACAACAATTGGGAAAAGGCTAGGCAGATTGATTGTCATAATTTATCATAATTTGTTTTAAGTAAAGTAGCAATAATCGCCTTTCATTATAAAGCGCTCCAGCAACTGAATTTAAATAGGCTTTTCGTAAAATTAGAGAAGCCAGTATTTTTTTACTTATTTCCAAGATCTATCGGTCAACATGACATCTCATCTATTTGCTTACAATATCCCGAAGATACGGCACGATAAATATTTGGCAGAACTCTTGAGATAAACCCTAACCCGACCCGTGTATCGTCGGCTAATAACAATAAAAACAAAAGCAATCGAAGGGAACCTTTTCACGCAATTCTACAAATCCTAGAGCTGTGTCGTGAAGTACTAGGAGTGTAGGAATAAAGTTTAGTGCCTGCTTCAGTCGTAAGTCTGGGTCGGATTTGAATCGACATGCCATAGGTCGAATGTTATATTTTTAGAGACGCTTGCAAAAATTGTGATTTATAAGTCAAATTCCGTGGGATTTTTTCTAGTGTGTTCTGCAATAGTAAATATTACTAGTAGAGTATCTAAACTCCGATACTCATACGTACCTACATTCAGAGCGCAGGTTTATTTCTTAAAAAGGCTTTTTTATATAATCTCCTGAAAGCAAAGAACATTCTGGTAAGAATGTCATACATTTTGTGCTCAGATTTATTTACTTAAAAACCGCACCGCAACCACAGATCATTGTGTAAAGTTTAACGTTTTTTCGGGCTATCGTGTCAACTAGAAAGATAAAGTTATTTTCAACTAGAAAAATCTTAAAATAAGGCGTAAGTTTGCCGTAAATTAGCTTACCTAATGACAATGAAGCACCCTAGCCTAGATTTTTACCTTAATAACCCCACCTCTGCTAACCCCATTAAACAGACTAAACCTACATTATAATTTAACCAAAAATAATGCTGATCCTTGCGAACGAACAAGGCCGGAGTATATTTTAATTATCCTGCCGTAAAGGTGGGCAGTACTAAGATAACATAGATACGAAGAAAAACTTACTCGGTTTTTTGTGCTACATATCATATCGAATGGCAGATTTTAGTTTAGTGATGTTTTTAACTAGACAAAAATCATAAGCTTGCGTTAAACTACCTTACCTAATTACAATGAAGCGACTTGCTTAGAGTTTTACCTAAATTACCCAAGCCTAAAGGACACCTATGCTAACTCTACTGAACAGACTAAACTTACATTATAATTTAAGCAAAAATAATGCTGATGATGCGAACGAACAAGGCCGGAGTATATTTTAATTATCTGCCGTACAGGTGGGCAGTACCAGGATAACATGAATACGAAGGGACAGGTAAGAGGTAGTAGACACGCCATTAGGCAATCATGTTGCGGTTAGCGGATGATTTGGGGAGACGCGAGGTAGTATGTGTTTTTTGGAAGTGTTATTGTAGAAGGGTGGATTTTAGAAATTGTGTGGCATTGTGTTTTGTGTGTAAATTATACCTATCTGTTTATGTTCAAAATAAGCTGTACTGAATTAACCGTATTTTTTGACAAAACTGCATCGGCTGCATTTCTTTTTAAATGGTCGTATTAGCACACAAGTTATTTTTTTGAGGAAAAACAATTCACGCCGGATTCTAGCATCCCTTCCCTTCCCTTTGCCCTGATCTGCTTCTTTTGATAAGATTTTAATAACCTCAGTAAATTGGACAAGACAACGCCTGTCGGGTCAGCTGGTAATTTACAATAGTTTTTATATTTGGAAGGTAAATTAGTTGATATTTTCAGAATTGAGCGTTTAGCTAAACACTTCGAACTTTTTGTTAGGCTGTGAAGGTATTTTATTAGTAAACGCTCTTAGGGTTACTCAATGAAACGATTTGGTACCAATGATGCTTCATTTTGCACATAAGTAATCAAAATAGTCCAATCGGGATAAAATTACGAGTCATCCTATGAATACATCGATACATATTATAGTTACACCTTATTTCCATGCGGTTAAACAAAAATTACAAAAGGCCACCTGCTACTATCCTTACCTACATACTCCTCTTTTCTTGAACATATAAATACTTAGTTCGACTAAAAAGTAAGTAATACCAATCAAAATATAACTTTTGAAGCCATTTGTACATAATTCATACGACTAAACTTGTAGATAGATTACAAACCAGCTAATTTAAACTTGGCGTAGTAACACACAATACAACGTTATAAGCGAGCATAAACTGTCATACCCCGGCCACTTCCTCTTCATCCCAAACTTGTCTTAATGTGGATCTTCGTCTTGTAAGGATTGTTTGAAGAAGGTACAGTTGAATGAAGTGTTTGGTGTTTAGGCACACTATTTAAGCCAGTCTGCTATGTATATTTAATGACTTTTTGTGCCTAAAACACTAACCTTGAGTTGCTGGCAAAAATATCGATGTGTTACAAATTAAACACTTGCAACTGGCTGTTGATTTATTCATTCAACACACAACATTTGATAGTTTATCATATTAATTTTCGGATTTGGAAATGAGTATTAGGCATACATTACACAGAATGCCGCCCCTAAGGCGACCCACTGACCCCCAGTTTATCATTATACATTACGAATGGCGGACATTTTCATAGAGGCAAACATCAATCATCACAATATTAGGTTTTTCTTCAATTATAGCATTGATTTTCGAAATACTTGGAGCATAATGTACGGTCATAAAGGCCTATATTAAAGAGTTGTACAACACTGGCCTATTTTGCAAATACACAAAATTGTTAAAAATAGTTACAAGTTACCTGTACACCCATTTGTCGTCCGACTGTACATAACAATCCTACGCGTACGGAGGAATCTTCCCTCTCACGCGAATGGAATACTAATCACACAACACAGTTCAGCATTTATCTTAACTGTGATAATATCTGACTTTGGAAATCTGCCTGGTTTCTAAGATTTGCTGGGGGGTTTCGGTAAGATGTTATCTTCTATAAATATTAATTACTGTTTCAGGGAATCATGATCAGCCTGCTAATGAAGTATACAAGGGTCGGTTTATGCTTGGACACAAAAATTATCTTGTAGAGCTAGTGGTTGCGATAGGCTTGATGGCAAGTAAACTCATGAAGTTCTCCAGAATTAACTGCGGTAACAGTATATTTCGTAATTCTTTGTAAACAATAAGCTACGAAACGAACGAACGAACGCACTGACAATAAATTTTTATTTACCATCGGTCTCCTGTAATGATCATCATCTTCCTGCCCATGTCCCATGTTACTTGAGTTCGGCGCCACATGTTTTCTTCTTGAATTCCATCCAACCTACCGAAATGCACCGAAATGCACATGAAAACTTTCATACTATTATCATTCCTCATTTCTCACGATGATAATTTTTAAAAGACATTTCTATGAATTAAGGTTTCCTTCAAATCACCACTGAGCTGAAAGACATCCACTGCTGAACATAGGGCTCGCCCAAGTGCAGCCACATCAACCGCTCCTGGGCGACTCGCAGCCAACGGATTTTCGCAAAAATAATGTTTAAAAATGTCCTTTCGCCATTTGCTATAGGAATTTAATCACGCCTATTGGCGTTCTATCCCTTTTAGACATCAAATAGATATAAAACCAACAACTGCCAGTGATAAAATTCATATCTACCCACATCTCACACAAAAAAACGTCCAAATAACTTGATGGAAACACTTGAGTTTAATACAAAATTGTATAATTACCCACAGTAATTGGAGAACAACGGATAACCAAATTTAAACGAGGACCGAGCCACCGGCCCGAGAACATTCGTGAGAGAAATAGAACACTCGTTAGATAATAAAATGGTCGGGAAATTGCGTCTTTTGGGCCTTTCATTCAGGTACATCAAGCAAATAGGTTGTTTATTTTCTAAATATAACGGAGTAAAACTGATTATATATCTTGTCAGAGGTGACAGAGGCAAAGTAGACGATGGAGCGAGCTTACCCAGAAGAAGCCTGTTCACTCTAATTTTGATGAAATTCGGGTTGAATGCGTTCGGAAACGGTTCACTAAATGTTTCACCAAAACACCATTGACATTTTTTTTTAGTTTACAAACAACGTATCGTATACTATTCATTTCACAAAAAACTTATTTGGCAAATGTTTTTTTTTATAAATACTCGCATTACAAACATGTATTTGGCAAATGTTTCTCTTTACAAATATTTCGGATGATATTCATTCATTTATACATTTAACATTTAGATTATTTTGTAAAAATCTCGTTTATATTAAATATCATTTTAAAATACATTTTCTAAAGCAGTCACAAAGTGATCATAACGGTATTGTTTTGCATAATTTTATTGAACTTTGAAGTAGCTTCTGCATCGTCTTCGGCGCTACGGGAAGTGCAACCCCTTCACCCTTACGTATCATAGGATATGCACCCATACTCACAAGTCGTGGAGGATGTCTTGACAGTTCACCATAAATGTATTTACAAATTTCCACTTGACAAGCAACGATTGGCAATACTTGTGTAAATGTCATTTCATTATTATACAACAACAAGTTTGGAAAATAATTCACTTAAGAAAATAAAGTCGGTGTCTTTAGTACCTATTGTTTTCCGAGTGTCGATACCGACTTCGAAAAAGAAAGTTAGTTTTTGAGTAATAGGTGTACATACATAAAAAAGCAATCGAATTGAGAACCTCCTCCTTTTTGGGAAGTCGGTTAAAAAGTTTGCCTGGAAGAGATCGCATCATGCGATAAGGCCGCCCATTATATGTTTATTAGACTTAAGTTTATTTTTGTTACTGTATTTTATGGTGTACAATAAAGCATATAATAAATAAATAAAGGATGCACCCACATCACATCCTGCATGCACTTATTATTATTATTTGTTGTATGTGTACATGTTTATGCAAATAAATATATTTGAATCTGAATCTGAAGGGCCAATTTGCAGACTTCAAGATTTTAAAGCTGTTGCGTACAATCAATTGTTGTGTACAATCTGTGATTAGGAGGCTGTTGGATCGCAAAGCATAATTCAGTAATCGCCAGCATCCAGTAAGTCTATACTTTGTTTAAAAATATGCTGCTGCCTTTTGATGTGGCCTTGAACTTAAACAAACCCATAGTCGATGATACCATAGAAATGCTTCGTAACCTTATATAACCTCCGTTACATCCCATTATAACTCTATTATTGTACTTATTAGACCAATGAGTCGAGAAAATAAGGATAACATGATATCAAATTGGATTGGTCGGTGAATTCTGTACGTCATGCAGAGGTAATTATCGAGAAATGGCTAAACAAATGCTATTGATAGTAAATATTATTGCTTCGAGTTTATGGGTTCGATTTATGATTAGGATTATTTTGGATGGTTTATTAGCCTTGTTGCTAAGGCCCATTATGTATGAAAATTATGTTAGTTGAGTTGATTTATTATATGCCTACACATTATTGCTTCGAGTGTATGGACTCCTGGTACTCACGGACCAATGATTTGTTGTATATAGCCTTGTTGTTAAGACAATTTCTGCAGGAAAATTGTTTTAGTTAAGATGAAATTACGCAAATTTTAGTTAGTGTCCTTACAAATTCAATTGAGAAGTAAACATTATTGCTTCGAGTGTGTGGGCTCCTGGTAGTCACAGGCCAATGATTTATGATTAGCATTATTTTGCATGGTTAGTAGCCTTGTTGTTAAGGCCATTATGTTTGAAAATTGTGTTAGTTGAGTAGACAATTATGTGTATCAAATAGTTTTAGTTAGTACCTTATTACCAAATTAGTTCAATGAACCAGTTACAAACTCAAACACTTTATCCATTCATGCATGCCAATGCCAAAACGCTAAAAGAGACAAAAAGAAATAACGTAGCCACAAGATAAGTCTTTCTTTTGTTTGACTACTTCAAGGTTTTTGTATTTTTAGCGCTGGGATATCCTTTTGTTTTAATATTTTTGAAACAAACGAAACAAGGCTATATGAGTTTATTTTCCAAAAAAAAAATACCATAAAAAAATATATCTTTTTTTGTTACTCCAAATTACCTCAACTATCGCCTAATTCGTTTGAACTACGATTTTTTGCTCGAGTTTGACCAGTATCTCACCTGGTGATAAGCGATGATGTAGTTGACGGTGAATTACGCTTCCCTAATAAAAACTTAAACACTCTTGACTTAATGCCATCGCGGTAATAGCTGTCTGCACAATGTATACGCATTTCCAGAATTTGCAGTGAAAGTATTTCCAAAACGGTTAGTGCGTGTAGATGGAATACCCACCGTGTACCGTGGGTACATCGCCGTACGTCGTGAAGTCCTATGAAAAGTGCTAGGCGGAATTAAATTTCAATATATTCCACCATAATGATGAGAAAATTAATAGAAATTAAAGTTATTGAATGTTTTAAGTACAAAGGATAAGTTAAAAGGTTAGAGAAGTAAATTCAATGTAACCGTTATCAACTCAGTTTCTTAAACTCATTTGCTAAATCAACTAAATTGGAAAACCATTGACCTTATGAAATAAAGGACGAAAACCCTATTAGAAAGGTTCAATCGTACTTAGTCGAAGCCTGAACCATTCCCACCCAATAAATGGAATCAAAATATTGACGCGCTTATGACGAACTTTGCAAATCTAATTCCACAGCTTATCTGGCTATTTAGAATGGAACACTATATATAAAACTATGCAGATTTATGTAAATTTTACTTCCAAAGTGAACAGGACTTCAGAAACCATCGGGAGTTGTTGGTATGCCCTCTGAATTATAATTTTATTTGTATTTTGGACTTATGTTTTTGAAGTCACGTCACCTAACATAGGTAGTATGTTGAGTGAAAACACCTTCCGTATCGCTACATGTCTGCGTTTGGGTGCTCCCAGCGGAGCTCCACATCGTTGTCAATGTGGTGAAACAGTCGACCGCCTCGGACACCATGGCCTATCCTGCAGTAGGAGCGCTGGTCGGTTAGCACGGCAAGCCAGCATTAATGACATCATACGGCGCTCTTGTCACCGCCGAGGTGCCAGCTGTTTTAGAACCCAATGGCTTGGCGCGCGACGATGGGAAGAGACCATAATGCCTCGGAAGGTGGGTAGTCCTTTGGTGTGGGATGCAACATGTGTCGACACCCTTGCGCCATCCCATCTTCTTAGCACGGCGGGCTGTGCTGGGGCAGCTGCTGCTGGTGCAGAAAACCTCAAACGGCGCAAATACAACAATTTTATTGGAAGTTATATATTTGAGCCGTTTGGGGTTGAAACATTAGGTCCATGGGGTCCGAGTGCTCTTCGAGTATTTCGAGACGTAAGCAAACGGTTAGTCGACTCTTCACGTGACCAGAGGGCTGCGCTTTACCTTGGCCAGAGAATCAGCATTGCCATCCCACGTGGCAATGCTGCCAGTGTTCTGGGCACTTTTCACGTTGACAGCGATGTGGACGAATTTTATGACACCCTATGACCCCTGCCTTTTTAATCGAGTTCGTAGTTTTATTTTATGTTTATTTAAGTGTTTATATAGGTAGTTATTTTTAATTAAGTATTTTATACTATGTAAATTTTAAGTAAATAAAAAACTTATGTTTTTAAAGTTGATTTAAAATAACTTCGAAGAGATGAAATCTTCCTGCCTCCTCCTGCCTGCTTTGTTCCTCTCACTGAAACAGATCTATATCATCTCACTCTAGATATCGTACAAAACATAAGTTTCATCCTGTTTTTCCCGGAGGGTTAGGTAGAGAGTCAACTAGTACACTTCAACTTTCGCCAGTAATGTGCCACGTAATACCTAGGGGACGAGCCAATTACCGTCAACCAAAAATCCAGATTTCGGACGGCTACTGAAAGAAGCCAGGTTAATAGTCAAATAACAAATTTTCCGCCATGGAAATCGAACTAAAAACCCCATGCTGAACACAAGACCAAAAGGACATCCATTCGAAGGTATTGTAATAGCATGGTGGATGGATTTGTACATCTATTTGACCTGTAGTTGTAGCTAGAGCAAATTGCCTGCAATGTTTGAATCTTGATCTCAGAAAACGTCAATTTACCTCGGCCAGAACCACTTTCTATCTCGATTTCCTGGGAATGAAACATCTCTAACTAAATTTAAAACAAACTATCCAATTGGAGTATTCAGTCATGAGTAAAGGATAAACCCATCACCTTTCATCGACCACTTAATCCCAATACAGTATAATAACCGGAGATTATTTGATCTCCTAGTCTCTCTAACTCCCTGGTACAATGAGCTGGCGAGGCTAAATACTTTCCGAATGAATGATTTTAATAGTACGTGTTTTCACGAGCAAAATTTAATTTACGAACTTTGTGATAAGGGTTTCCATGTGGCTAGCCTCAAGTCGGGTTAAACTAAAGATATCTGACCTCCGATTGGTTGACACGATCCTATTAGGATAACTGGGTGTTTGGTGTTTGAATTAGATTCTACATCGCTTTTTGTATTTTTCAAACCAATGGTTTTAGACAAAGAGGTACATATTCCATAAACGATCAATAACAAAAAAAAGGTACATACAAAATGTTTGGGATTGACCTTTGTATATATGTATGTTTGTTCCTATGTGGCGTTTAACAAGCCAAACGCGTAGGCTGATTTTGATGATTCTTACGTCAATCGGTTCATCTTAATCTTGCGCGTGTCACTGGCTACATTAAAATTAAATTTAAAAAAAAAATGGTGGGTTTTGGGCGCCATATTGTAGGATCCCAATTTTGTTATTCTTCCATATGCATTCCAATGCGAGCATGAATTTCTTCTTGTTTACGTTTGTTTAGTTTTCTTCTTAAGCAGTCGGGATTTCAGATTATTTAAGTAAACTTTTTTTTTCACAATCTTTATCGCTAATATAATGTCACTTCTGGCTCTAGAGAAGTGTTATTCGATGTCAGTGATGGCGATAATGCCAAAAATTTCAAAATGTAAGGAATTAATCACGTGACCTTTCAATAAAGATTACATTTTTCCAATAGATATCGCGACGCTTTCTAGAATGTCCAACCCTTTTGTCTAGTCTAATTAAATGAAAAAGTTCAGTAAGCACAATACAAATATAATATTTTCTTAATGTACCACCGCTAACTTCGTGATTCGTCAGACGACGGATTTCTCTCACTTGCCATTTGCACTTGGTGCAAATCTCGTTATAGTAAAAATGTTCTGTGGTGCAGACCGGATGCTCATAATCAACTTGGAAGTATATAGAGTTGTTAATACCCTTTTAATTTAATGTTATTTATTTTTCAAATGAGATGAAAAATAGTTTTTCAGCTCTATATAGATCACATGGAAATCCGAACAAAACAACAATAAATTAGTTTATTCTGAATTAAAATTATTATACACGATAAATCTAATAATTGACAGATATGGAAAGTAGCACTCGTTTATATTCGGAAATGCGATGATTGCCGAGGGACTTTAAGAAAATAGTTACAGCTACACCATCATCATCATCATTTCAGCCGAAAGACGTCCACTGCTGGACATAGGCCTCCCCCAAGCGTCGCCACATGGACCGGTTCCGTGCGTCTCGCAACCAGTGAATCCCCGCAAACTTCATCTGTCCACCTGGTGGGAGGCCTTCCAACGCAACGTCTTCAGGTTTGCGGTCGCCACTCCAGAACCTTTCTGCCTCATCTTTATACCCACATGCGAAATTATAATTTAAAATCATACCTATTCAAAATATTTTTCCTAAATAAACTCATTCGTAACAGTTTAAAACAAATCGCCATTTTCTAATTTTGATTTTGAATGCATTTACTAATTGAAATTCATGTTAGCATAATTAAAAGTTATTCATCCATACATATTGGCTTGCAAAAACTTAAATTAATATAGTTTTAGTTGTACAAAGTAACTAATTCAAAATTTCGATTACTGTAAATTGAATTATTCATGTTTTAATTTTTTTGAATATTATATTTTGCGTTTATCAGAATCGTTTATTTTGAACATAGTCTAAAAAAAGTCCACTGAAATTCTGAGACAAAAAAAAAGAACTTCTAGGTAAGTACATTATTTTGTATTATGCTTATGTAAATTCATGATCCCATAGAAACTACGCGAAAAAGCACTCAGTTTTACCATTTTAACTGTTTCGCCCATAACGTATTCTCTTACTACAATATTTCCTGAAAACTACCGCAGCGTACATCAAATTAAATATCCCACGCGCTTGTATGTTGGAACATTTTGAAATATCTCCCTGACGCTGTATCGAGCGAACGCGGCGCGCTCACGAATGATCGAGTTTCGAACTCCTAGTGTATCCTACACTCCTGGTACAGAATTTTTCTAGATTTCCTTTTCTTCAAAAGAAATTCCACTGAATGGAGTCACGTGTTGAAAACATTAGTTTATTTCGATTGAATAAAAACGCAAAATGCTTTCTGTTTCTGCGAAATGTATTTGGAAATTGGGTCTGTGTTTAGAATGCTTTTATTGAAATTGTATTGTATTGCTCTGCAGCCAATTGCGTTTCAGTAATTTTTGACGTTCGAAAAATTTTTCATGAAAATTCTTGAGCTAGTTCAAGGTAGTTTGCAAATGAAAGTGGGTGAATTTGTGAAATGAGATTAGATAAAATATTTTCGTCAATAGTGACTGAACGTCTAAAACATTGAATTCTCTTCTTAGCAACGTTTATACTAAAAGTAAGCATGTCCCTTGTGACAGCATTATATCAACTTCACCACGACGCGTCGTATGCAGTGCAGCGATGCAAGAAAACGTATGTAGGTATTACTGCACGCACTTTCTATGTTCTTTTTCACACTTTACCTACTCGAATGCAAAGCCTTACATAGCACCTTCAGCACGAAACATGACGAACAAAAAACGATTCAAATAAACACCAAATCGTGTTCGCAGACAAAGTAAAGAAAGTTAAGTTGGGCCAACATTTGATTTAACCACAGAGCACGGAACATCCACACCGTCAATTTGGAGGCGCCATTACCAATAGTATTCGTAACGACGCAAGTTTCAGTTGTCATAGCCTTAGTCAGAACAGGTAACCATACTGCTAATTTCTCCCGCTAGGTGGCACACTGAATCAAACGGGAAAAATAAAAGGATTCTGTCCCGGCTATGCTTATGTTTTTTTTTATTAAAGATGGCTCGCGTTTGACCACTATCTAATCTGATGGTAAGCGATGATGTAGTCGACAGTAAAGCATGCTTGTCTTGTAGTAACCTATTCACTCCTGACAAGGTGTCTGTTTTTGAGATTATCCTGTGTTTGAAATACACATGTGCATGTATTTAACTTTTGTATTTTAACTTATAATTACATTTGTATGGTTGAAACTATTGTAAAAATCCAGAAATTCTGCTGCTTGTTTTTTTAAACCTGTTTTGTTTACTTTTTATTTACATGGCCATAACTGCAGCCTAATTTGCGTAAGTGAATTCGATAAGGCAAAGGATTTGATTGCCATCAATCGACCAACCACGTGCGAGATGAAAGATGCGGTGGATTCTACGTGATTTCCGAATTCACTTACGCGCGCGTACGATTTCCTATTATCACGGTCGTCAATTTCTATGAGTAAACGGCGACACTTGTATGACAAGTGTTGCTACTAGCAGTGTCCACCGAGTCGATTCTCGGCTCTGTGTACCATATACCTATTAGTGTTGTATGTCACAGAAACCATCGCGTGTTTCAGTTAAAATAATTTATTCGTTCGTTACGTGAGGTTTAAGTTAATTTATGACATTATATAAAGTTCGCACTTTACTATTTATTGTGACTCGTGTTAGGTGTGTCGTCATCTGAAGGTTGTATGTAGGGTGGTTTGTTTATGGTTTTATTATTGTTGTATTTCGAGCTAATTGTATAATTTTAAGTCTACGTAATGAAGTTTTTTGTCTTGGGAAATATTATACGTAGCAACGCGTCTTTTTAATACCTAAATAATTTATACACATATTCTTTTTCATATCAACAAAAAAATAATGATCCGAGGATACATATTCGCGAGCTGGCAGACCCAAACTATAACTATATCCGACTGCACAGCATGATTTATTCTTGTTTACATCTTTGCAGTCGGGTTTTTTGATTTTATTAACTTTTTTTATTTACAACTTTTTAGTTATATTTTTATGTATTGTATATAATGACTTTAAAATATATATATGGTACATATTTATGTAATCACCTCTAAAAACCCTTCATTTTGATACCTCACTCAATGGGCTTGGAAAAAAAAAATCAAGCCCCACAATATAGCGCTCAAAAGCCGACAAGTTCCTTCTTTTAAAGGCACTTATCTAACAACACTTGGGCGGTCAAGAACTACCGAAAGATGTCTTAATTATAAAAATCCGTCAAGTGGTGTGAAAGATAAGAAGTAATAAAAAATATTACATATATACAAAACATACAAGTTACGCTCGAAAAACATAACCCTTTCCTTGCAGCCGGGTAAAAATAAAAAGGATCAAACAACTACTGAAACAACTACTTAACTGAAGTAATGTGTATTGTCAAGAGGTAAACTTGTAAGTTTATGTTTGTAAAAGGTTAAACAACCGATCCGACTACAAAAGTAGTTTCACTGAAAGAAATCTATCACTGAGTCTCATAGTTTTCATCGGAAAAGAAGCTAATACAGCGCAGGCTAACACAGCACAACACAGCTGGTTAAAAATTTTCATTTCATCCATTACCATCATCATCATCATTTCAGCCGAAATACGTCCACCGCTGGACCTAGGCCTCCCCTAAGCGTCCGCCACACTGATCGATCCTGTGCATTTCGCATTCACCGGACTCCCGCAGCCTTGGCCAGGTCGTTGCTCAACCGTTCATTAACTCCAGCCTAAATAAACCACCTAACCGCAAAATTCCCGGTAAATTCAATACGCATTAATAAGTCCAACTTCCCGTAAACAGAGTTCAGATCACGTTGGCCTTATGATTAATTCAGGACTACTAAAAGTGTAGCCGATGGCCAATCGCCGCGGTGAACCAGCGGCCTTGCAGTGGCTACGGCGCTTCAATATTAAAATGGCGATCAAAAGTCGGACGAGTACTGTTCCCTTTACCCTAACGGGGGTTTGAATTAGTAAGGACAGTAGATTATAGAAAATTGAAGTAGAAAATACGCGCTTTAAAATTTACGCATCATCCGAGCTAGTTTAATTAATTATTGACGTTAAAACCATGGCATGTGAAACTGATAATTTAACCAACTTAGCTTATTTTTTATCCGACTTCAAAAAGGAAGAGGTTCTCATTTCAACAATATTTTTATGTGTGTGTTACCTCAGAACTTTTTACTAAGTGAACCGATTTTGATGATTCCTTTTTTAGGGTTCCGTAGCCAAATGGCAAAAAACGGAACTCTTATAGATTCGTCATGTCTGTCTGTCTGTCCGTCCGTATGTCACAGCCACTTTTTTCAGAAATTATAAGAACTATGCTAATGAAACTCGGTAAGTATATGTATTCTGTGAACCGCATTAAGATTTTCATACAAAAATAGAAAAAAAAAACAATAAATTTTGGGGATTCCCATACTTGAAACTGAAACCAAAAAAATTTTTTTCATCAAACCCATACGTGTGGTAGTGGGGTATCTATGGATAGGTCTTCAAAAATGATATTGAGGTTGCCAACATATTTTTTTACTAAACTAAATAGAAAGCTGCTGCAGTCTAAGAAGTGTAGTAAACTAGTAGTAAATTTGAATCAGGCTTCTCATGTAGTCTGATTCAAATTTAGTTAAGATCTGAACTTCGGAGACATACAACAGAACTCTTCAATAAATGACGGCAGATCTCTCGGGATTATTGCAATCACATGTCTGTTTATTGTTTACATCATTCCATAACATACCATCACGGCGGTACGCTTCAAAGGGGTATGCAGATGTGTACAGTCCACCCTGGTACACTCTCATACCACCGGTTTTGTTCAAGTTTCAAGTTAATCGGGTAATCTATTCTGTCATTATAGGTACCAAATAAGAAAAACTATAAAGTGAAAAATAACTTAATTTTCGGCAGTCGGTGACAAAAAACGAAGGAACAAAAACAGGAACACTTACGAAATTGAAGTTATTTTTCACTTTGTTGTTATTTTATTTGGAAGTCAATTATATAATTTTGTAAAAAAAAAATTGTTTACTGTTCTATTTTATTCTACTCCTAAGCAATAGTTCTACTCATTCTACCTTACTCATGAAATAAATACAAACAATTTACCTACACCGACTATCCTATGATGTGAGCTTGCCTCCTAATTACTGTAGCATGTTAATTATTGTGAAAATCATTATTAGATGAAGAACTAGAGACCGCACTATGGGCACAGTTATTCTTTTTCGTGTGAGAATGTGGCCACATCTGGTGTCAGAGGTAATTAAGCCACCACCTCACAGTCTTCTGACTTGGCTATTTCAGACTTACATTAACTATGTAAGTCCAGGTTTCCTCACGATATTTTCCTTCACCATTGCCTGTAATGTCCAAGATAAACTTAGAAAGTACACTTAGAAAGTACATAAATGAATTTTAAAAAGTCACATTGGAACTTTGCCGTATTTGAACCCACAACCTCAAGCACGAGAGGCGAGCTCTTAGCCACTGCCACGCCATACGCAGTCATAGTGGAAATCAACAACATTTTTTTATCAGGTACAATTTCATTGACAAAACTATGATTTATTGCAATATTTTGGCACCCAACAATTTTGTCTATAATCATTAACATGACTCGAAACCTTCGAAGTTAAAACCAAGCAAACTAACCTTAATTTTTTGTTATATAAATTCAAACTAATAATAAAACCTTTCAAAGTTAAAATAATTACTCACTAACCACCCTTCAACGACTTAACACGCCCCGAATTAACACCTTTACTTAGGCTTTCTTAGAAACCTTACTGTTGATCTTATCAGAGAAAATAAAGCGGTTTCTAATTAAATGTAGGTAATATTTATTATCGCGATCATGAACTTTATTTTATGGTTACCTAAATTGACTTTTATAACCTTGTTTAATGCCTACAATTGATAAGTTGCAAAATATATATTTCAGACTTATTATTATTTTATTTTGGTAAATAAATCGTTATACAAGAAATCCTCTTCTTCGACTTTTCTTTACAACCCAGTAATTGGCAAATTTAATAAACTAACTAGCGAACCACCTCCATTTCACACGGGTAGTAGAGCATTACGCCTACATCTTTTTTCCATCGTAGGGTCCCGTCATCGGTGTGATCCCCACGCTTGAATTTATTTTCGCGCGCATTCTTTTTATTTTGCAATATCTCCTAAGAATAAATAAATAATTTAAATAACACGATGATAAGGATTATCATAATTTGCATGAAATGCTTAAGTTAACTAGCGTATTTAAGTTGATTAGGATTAATACTGTATCCGTCTTAATAGCTTTTCATTTACCGCATTGTACGTGACCATTTTTTTGTTTTTATCTTTCGCAGTTTCGCAGTTTTCTATTAAAGATATCTGATTTAAATTCATGGATGACGTCAAAATGAACATAGCCATGCCGTCATCCTTGTTCTATTGCACTTGCGAACTGGATTCTTGGGGTTTGACCCTATCTATATCTAACCCTTTTGCTCTCAATGTACATTTAACTTGAAACTTCCACTGTCTGAATTTTCTGCCATCAAACTTTTCGATTTTCATAGAATTTGCGACTTCCATGATGGTGACTCACGCTGCGTGATTTTTCAACTTTTTGATTTTGGTTTCGTTAATTCAGCTCTTTGCTGAATTTAAAACGATCCTGGACCCATAACCTGTTCGGAGCAGGGCAGGAAATGATACAAACGTTTAGATGGAGCAAGATTTATATTATTACTTTTAGCACAGTGATTTTACAAACTTATTGGCATCGCCATATTTCTCTCAGAGCCAGAAACAAGAGGACATCACTAGACGAGCCAGAAACAAGAGGACGTCACTAGACGAACCATAAACTTACTTAATATATATGTATGGATGGATGTTTTTGACGCAAAAAGTACTGAACGGATTTTGAAGAAACTTTACAGAAAAGCTTATGCATCAGAATAATACATAGGTTATATTTTATGAAGATATTAGGAGAAGTACTAATACCAAGTGACCGGAGCCGCGGGCGGGAGCTAGTTATTTACTAATACAGAAAATCTTTTAAAGAAGTGTACACAATTGTCAGATTTTCACGTCACTTAGCATTATTAAGCCCTAGGCAACAGTCTATCTACCTGTATTCTAAAGAGGGACCTTTAAAATGATGATCGTTTGATAAACGATCGTCGGTCAACAATCTATTTGTAACCTAGACCTCCAAATCTGTACAGCTATTGAGGAGTGATTAATGACAAATATTTAATCACCTAAAGTAATCCTACCAATATTACAAGTGAAAATTTTTGGATGGATTTTTCTTACTCTTTCACGCAAAAAATTCTGAATAGATATTATGTAACTTTATTTTTATGCATCAGAATAACACATAGGCATATTTTATGGCCTGTATTTTAAAAAGATATTGGGGTAGTACTATTCAAAAATGAAAGAAATGATGTCTCATAGCACCACAAGACTTGACCATATTGTCGCTCAAAACACATACATGTCCACGAAAACATAGCAAAAGATGACGTCACACTAAAAACTTCTAACTCAAATTTTCCAGTCCACCTAATTCGCCAAAACAAACAAACCACTTGATTGAAACTTTGCCCAAAAACAAAAGAACAGGCGGCCAATAAAAGTTTTAACAAAAGACGTGCAGATTCCAGCGCGTTTCGATGCCAAATACTTATTCAGCTGCATGGCACCACAATTTGTACGAGTGTCAATTGTGTGCAGCCGGAATCTGGCATGCCAATATCGATAGTTTTTCATCACAGAATTTATATAATTGCACCAATTTTTCGTTTTTATTGTGGTCATATTTTTTAAGAATTGTTGCTGCATTTACATGTAGGTAGGCGGAATGGGTTTTTATATAAAATTCGCGGTTGGAATTATGGCTTCAAAGGATTTATTTGACTTTAAAACATCAACATTCTCCTACATTATCCAACATATTGTCTTCTTCAAGTTATATCTCTATTTGCTGTCATCAGAACTAGTGGCTAATAGCTTCTGCCAGCGGCTTCGCCCGCGTGAAAGTCGAAAATTATCATGAGTGAACATATTCCCGGGATGAATAGTATCTAATGTGATATTCTTGACTATAATCTATCTCTGTGCCAAATTTCATTCAGATCCTTTCAGCCGTTCTGGCGTGATTGGGTTCAGTTTATTTATAGTATTTATAATAGTAATATGTTTTTGTATATAATATATTTATGTTTTAATCTAATAGACTACCCCCTTTTTTATTCAAGTTTTTTCAGTCCACCCAAAGGTCTGGTAGATATCGCTGTCAGCGATTTATTCTATTCTATTCTATCTATACATCCACACATACATCCATACAAACTTCCACATTTATAATATACAATAAAGTGTATATAAAAATAAATTATCTTCATTCACATAATCTATCCATTATTTCTTTTGTTTTTGACAGATGAAAGAAAAGGGAGTCAGTGCTATCGTGACAGGAGACAGAACGGTATAGAAGAAGAAAACGTGTTGCGCCG
Source organism: Orthosia gothica (assembly GCA_949775005.1). Taxonomy (NCBI): domain Eukaryota; kingdom Metazoa; phylum Arthropoda; class Insecta; order Lepidoptera; family Noctuidae; genus Orthosia; species Orthosia gothica. The sequence goes on along the minus strand of OX459036.1, from coordinate 2,817,854 downwards.
ACCTCAAGTGACATCGGATAAGGGCAGGAAGATGATGATATTTCTTTGGTTTTTGACATTCGTACTCAAATATTTTACGTCGCGGGATCTTTTCCCATTCACAACGAATTTGTTGATGCCCAATGAATGATGATGAATATATTGATGAATGATGCCCTTTTTGTATGCACTTATGCAGAATTACTATTATAAGTTTGTACGTTATTTGTCCTACTACTATTATAAACGTCAAAATTTATGAGGATAGGTGGTGACTGACGGGTTTTTATAAAACTTTGCAGATATATAGCTTATACATCAAAATAGCACATGCGCTAGTACTTTTAGGCTAATACTAATAACAGGCGGGTGGAGCCGCGGGTGGCAGCTAGTTATTGTAAATAATAACTATTTATAATACAAACCTTCTATAAAATAAACTCTACCAAAAAAATGGCGATACTAAAATATATCTTAGAATGATATTCCGCTCACACGAAACGTGAAATTGTACTTGTAAATATATCAATACGCTATTATGATATTTACAATTCAATAACTTTTCTCTCAAACTGAATTGAAATGAAAGTCTAGATACGAGTTTTATTTGAAAAAAAATCAGTCGTACATATCACGTATTCTTTGAACACGTTTACTTTATTAACCCCCGCCGGAAAAAGAGGGGTGTTATAAGTTTTACGTGTGTTGCTGTGTATCTGTGTGTCTGTGCATCTGTGTATCTGTGTGTCTGTCTGTGGCATTATTGCGCCTAAACGGATGAACCGATTTCGATTTAGTTTTTTTTGTTTGTAAGGTGATTTTGTTGAGAGTGTTCTTAGCTATGCTTGAATTAAATTGGTTTAGCCGTTCAAAAGTTATGGGCGTTTTACTGTTTGAATCGATGTGTTTTCGCAAGATAAATGTGTCGGGGGTTTTTTAAATTTTGAAATTTTACTTGTTTACAAATACACGGGGCCTTTCTAAACTTTCTAACCATTTAATTAGCTCTGATGAGCAAATATTGTTTCTTTAAACTTTTCTATGGAGAATTAGATTTTAGAATCTGATTTGCATTGTTTGTCACAAGGTTAGCGTGTTTTTATAAATAAGGCTGATGTTGAAACCTTGTATTGGCTTGCTGTCCCGTGTATATATTATGGACCAAGTGATTTGTAGGGCATTATTCGTAATGCCCAGAGAATTTGTAAAATTCCCAACATGAGTAGGCAATGTGCTAGAAACTATTAAAGTAATTAAATTGACCGGGCTCTCTGAATACTAAAATAAAAAACAGAATAAAATAAATAGTTAAGTGGGGCGCCCATATAACAAATGTGTTTTGTTTTGCCGTTTTTGCGATAATGGTACGGAACCCTTCGTGCGCGAGTCCCACTCACACTTGGCCAGTTTTTTTTACTATAATATATATTTTGTTAGTTTGGTTTTCTATTAAAGCGTGTTTTTTAGTTTTATAATCTACTGTTTTTATGAAACACTTTTAAGTTAACAGCAGCAATGAACCAAAATTGAAACATCACATTAATCTTTACTAACCTTTCAACATCTATAAACAATAAATTAAGGTCGCTAGCAAATAAACGATTACCTTCGTGACCGAACTTAGGTGAAAATAGGTCCCTAACTACATGTTGGACAAAAACAAACGGCAAATAAATCGTCTTGTTTGTTAATTACATAACACAACTTGCCAGGCGTGGTTGAAATGAAAATTAAGGGGTTACCCTGCGTGTGACATAGCCGCTACAAACTTAATCCGAACGCAAACAAAGAAAAATATAACTTATTAAGAGGGAAATAAGAGTTGTGTGAAGTGTAAAGTAAAGTTTGTGACATTGAAGTAGTGTTGGGCAAGCTATAACTCATAGAGAACGAGCAACGAATTTAAAGTTGGACTTGAAATAAAATTCGTTTTCTGAGTTATTTATGCGGTGTACCCCGGAGCGAAAGAGTGCTTATTCTTCAGCTCGGGGCAGTAAATGCGAATTTAATTAAGCCAGGTTTTCCGTTCTGTAATGGGTAATTTCGAAGTTTTGTTTACTAATCTTGGCTGTTTGAAATTGTTAACTGGTATTTTGAGACAAATATTTATGATGGAAATAAATACCACAAAACCTTCACGCTTTTTTCCCATGGGTATAGGCAGAAACAACAGAACGCCACTTATTACGACCCTCTCACACTCCTTATGCTTCGTTTAGTTCATATATCATAACACACACACTGGTTTTGAGTGAGTACTGCGCACTTGGTCTTTTTGGAGAACATCATCAATAAGATATGTGTTGTGGCTTTATAGAACGTGTCCACTCAATTCAGTATTTGCTTTGATAACTTCTATAAAATGAGCTGCAATAATATCTACCTAAAAATCAGCAAATATATATTTAAAAGTAAGAAGTCCATAAATAAATTCCTACAGACTTTGGTAACAAGCCCGCAACAACCATTATCTAAACACTAAAATATTTTGAGCCTCGGGAAATCTTGAGCAACAGATATTTTGTCATTAATACGAGTATTCCAAAATAATTGTGGAAAAAGGAGAGCAAGATTTATTTGCCCAGTAGTGGGAAGAAACAAGTTAGACAGATAGAACGGGAGCAAAAACTCGTCATCTGTTTTTTGAAATTTGGTTTCACTCTCGCTAATAGTAGTAAGTAGCCAAGGGCTGTAAGGCATCAATTGCAGCCCGAGTCATTTTGGCGCACGAGCGCAGCGAGGGCGCCTTTAGTGCGAGGGTGCAATTGGTGCTTACACCCGAGCTAACTATTCTGCTTTACATCTCGATTGTGAGGTAAGTAGAAAAAAACCGGCATTACAAGAACAAAACATAAAAAAAAAAAAGAACGAAATTGAGCTTCGCCGTTCGATATTTAAAATTGATGACTATTTCACTCACACGAAGACAAGGCTGAATAGCAAAGCGACCTCTTTGGTCATTGGGCTGAATGCATGATGTCTATTGCCAGTATTATGGTTAGATGTACGCGAACTTTTTGAATGAAAAAAGTGTTTTATTTTTAATTACTTACCGCCCTAGGGCTTTTCTAGCTACATTATTACCCTAGAGCGCTAATTAGTCACCTACAAGCGCCATTTGGAGGTAATAAGAACCTACTTACCGAACATGAGAGATGTAAAGTTCTTTAATTACCTGTGCAAACGTTCTTCTCAGATAACACTCATCTATCTGCAAAATACACTTTAAAAACAATGCATATATATTACCTATATGCATTCGGCATATAGGTATGGGTAATATATGCATCGTTTCCAAGAGATTTACAAAGACTTGTGCAGAAATAAGTTCGTCCCACATTCGCAATGGAACAAACAAGCTGGCTTCTACTTTTAAACTATATATTTTGTGAGGATAACATGGTTTTAGATTTAAAAAGTTTTTGATTTCTTGTTGAAGTTATTGATTGACATAGTAATGTAATACTAAAAGAAATGAAGGAGACATTAAGAAAATTACTTGAAAAAAGTTATGTGTAATGTATGAGTGAGGATGGCTTTAAGAGGAGAGGAAGACCAAAGATAAGATGGATAGTCTGTGTGAAAGATGATATGAATAGATTACTGACATTTCAATGTCTAGTCATATCGTCAGACAAACAAATGTCTTCTTCTTCTGTAAGTCGTCAAGTAATATTAAAAAAATCCCCCGACACATAAAAAAAATCACAGTGAATCGTAGAACTCACAGTTGAAAGAGACATAATGAATAAGACGTAAAGAATTCAAAATACAAAGAAACAGACCTTTCTCAATTTACTCTTATTCTTTGTGTACTGTTGCTCACTATTTACTTTTTTTTTAATTTCCCTTCTCGATCATTTATTCCTTTGTGTAGCAACAGTGAGTTAGGTATGGGCCACGAGATCAATGAGATGAGATGGGTTGTAAAATTTCGTAGTTTACACATCTCATCTAGCCTTAACTTCTATAGATACTGTTGACCAGACAGGCGGAGGGATAGTTTTAGTAGTATATGGACTCAATTTTGCGCACTTGGATTATCCGTGTGTGTGACTGCCTTGCTCCGCGCTAAAGTTTTGATGTTTCCGTGTGGCTTCACAGGCTTTAAGATATCTCACTTTTATAGCATCGAAGGAAGAGAGCTGTGCAGCGCGCAGCGGACGATAGGAGATGTGAACAATGAGCAGTGAGCGGAGTGCAGCGAAGCGAAATAACTGTGCGTGTGCGTGAGTTCATTCATCTCATTATCTAACTCACGCCGCAGCTCAGCTCCACTCTATGTATTACAAATCTCTGCTGCTGTCAAGCCAGTACGCTCCAAATTGCTTCAGTGGTTCTGTAGCCACGCTAAGCAAGGCGAGCAATATAGTGCATAGTTTTCTTTCGAACCACCTAACTACCTTGCACATTTCTGATGGCAAAGCACCCTTACACATCTCCCCTCCGTTTTACACATCTTCGCTTTAGTGATGTCTGGGCCTTACGTGACCTTACATATAGCTTTAAGTTACTACAGGATGTTGTACTTAGCTTTCTACTTGAACTACAATCACAAATCAAAGACGGAGCGTGACTACATAGTTTCTATCACCTCAGGGTTTGTTACACTGTCTTATGAGGTTACACGCGCTTAGGCTAATGTCTTTCTGTGACGTGGGATTATCTTTAACTGGAACATTGTTATGGGATTTGTATTTCATAGTTTGAATAGTCTAACAGTTGTAAATTACGATGAGTTTATGTTTATAGAGACGCTCGTGGCTAAACAATAACAGCTGCACAGGCTAATCTTCAATGTTAAGCAATGAATGCCAAGTTCTGTCCGTGGATGGGTGACTATCTTTACACAGCGAGATTCTTCGGAAAGCAGTTTAAGCTTGCTTGATCCCGGCTGTGATTTATAGAACGTTGACTGTCATCGGTCCAAGCCAGCCCGGCGAGCATGGCCTACTGTGACATCGCTTAAGTCACACTTTTAATCACAGTTTGGGCGATAAACTCATTTTTAACCGACTTCAAAAAAAGGAGGAGGTTCTCAATTCGTCGGAATCTTTTTTTTTTTTTTGTCTTAAATGCTAGCACGGCGGCGTGAGATATTTTCTTGACTTGTGGCATAACTTCTTGACGTTTATTTTTATCTTTTTCGGAAATTTTCCAATTTTATTGTAGTTTCGGTTTAACCTTGGCCATAAAAACCATTTATATTCTGAGAAGCATAGCCCTACGACGCACTGTTGCCGAATTATGGGCCTCCGTATCTTATTTTATTTAGCATATTTCCAAAAAGATATCTCGAAAACGGTATGTCCTAGGCCAAAAATAACCAAAATTTAGCCCCCCCCCTTTGCTACCCCCATGTCAGCAGCATCCCAACATGAATTACAAGTTTTTTTTTTTTTTTTTACATTGCTTGGTTTTCGACTCGGTCTTGACAAGTTATGATAAAATATGTCATGTCTTACAATTTGTCTTAAATGCTAGCACGGGACAACCATGTGACATAATTTACAGGCGCGACTTGCTTTTCTTGTTGTTGACTTCATAGTGCGACATAATTTGAATAGACGACCAAATAAAATAATACGTAAAAAAGTATGCCGTTCATACAGCTAAACAACTTTTTAATTTTGTTGGGAATGAATTAATATTTGACCCACGATCATAGACTTATGCACACTTTATTTTCTTTGTTTGTTTGATTACATATTAAGTGCTTGTTAGAAATATATATTTATTGTGAAAATTTTAATAATTACTAAAAAATATAATAGCTTGGACCAATACCGGTGGGCCCCTATTTTTTATATTTTAAATGTTTTTTGGGGATTTTATTTAAGAAACATTTAAAAATGTAGAAAGCAAGAAGAATATGGTATAAAAGAAAATAATTATAAAAAAAATAATCATAATTAAAATAAGAACAACAATAAAAAAATATACAATTATGAAAAAGTAATAATATAAAAATAATTAATAATCTTGTAACATTTCAATTAATTAATAATCATTGATCACCAATTCACCATACACACAAAATGAATTTATTGCCATTTGGTTCCGTAATTAGAAGGCAAATATATTTTTGTCAACTATAAAATTTTATCACCACCTCCGAACGAAAGTGATACATTTTTCTAAATCATCTGTCAAAATGTGACATTTGTGACAAAATGGGTGCGCCCGCATTAGCAATTAAGACCCGATGAGTCCCAAACAAACGTCAGGAAATTTTCTCACGCCGCCGGTGGTATTATTTAGGACAAAATGGCGTTATCGCCCAAACTGCGATGAAATGTGTGACTCAAGCCATGTCACAGTAGGCCGTGCTCGCCGGGCAGCAACAAGAAAGGCATGTTGCGCCTTTAAAATATGTCACATGTTTGACCCGTGCTAGCATTTAAGACAAATTGTAAGATATGACATAATTTATCATGTCATGTCACAAATATCTTGGGTACGCCCATGCTCGCTAGGCAGGACATAAGTCTTGTCAAGGGGTATTATAGTGTAACCGTGTTACTGGATTGTGGAGATCAGATAGACAGTCGCCCCATGTAAAATACTGGTACTCATCTGCATTAGACTGGAACCTGTGCAAAATATACTTTTTTATTATCTATAGTCTCGCGCTTGACCACTATCTCACCTGATAGTCAGCGATGATGTGGTCGACGGTGAAACACGCTTGCCTAGAAAAAACCTACTCACTCTTGACTTAAAGACCCCTAGATTGTAGCTATCGGGAAACAGACGCCGGCAGAGAATGCCACTCCTTAGCTGTACACATAATAAAAGTGTTCCCAAAACGTTTTGTGCGTATTTGTTGTGCATCATGTACCGAGTGCGCATCGCCGTACGTCGCGTATTCCGAAGATGAAACGAGCTAGGCGGAATTAGATCATGCAATTCTATCGCACACTCCCCGAAATGTAACCGATAAAAAGCCGACAAGTTGGCAACTCGGTGACGATGTTCAAGGCACTGGAGCTTTGAATTGACCAGTGCCATATTGCCAAAGGCTGATTGAGATAGGTACCTATATGAACTGATATTTGAGTTCTGTGAATCTCAAAAGATCATAGTGTTCTTGTAAAAAATGATAATCTATGAACGATAGCCAAATTTAATTTGCGAACTTTGTGTTAAGGGTTTCCATGTGTCTAGCCTCAAGTTCGCATAAATTAAAGATAATATCTGATCTCTAATTGGTTGACACGTTCCTACAGATTAGTGGCCGTTTGACTGGATTCTACATTTTTTTTTAATATAATTCAATGTAATTTCATTAACCTTAGAAAATTGTTAAATTTAGTCTTTTTTATTTTTATTTTACCATTGTATAGATTCTTTTACCGATTGTTTTGTAAATTTGTGAACATAGTAGGTCTTCTAGATGCTTGTTAACATTTGGTATTTTTTTAATTCGTTTTTTTTTTCTTTTGTTTATATAGTATATAAGCTCTTTTTTGGTTTTTTTACTACTTATTTTCAGGCCTACTTTGTACCCCCATATCTTAGTACTAATGCTGTAACATAGAAATATTGTAAAATCAAACCATTTTTTAAAAGAGTAACCATGGAGTTTCTTACCGGTTCTTCTCCATAGGAAACGACCAACCCGAACCGTGCACCTTTTGTCGACGTTTTATATGTGCCCATGTAGGCCTATGTGAAATAAAATAAAATGATTTTGATTTTGATCCAATTATAGACATAGTTACATTCCATCAGCAAATAACGATCGTAAAAAGTCCAAATTAATTGTGAATTTTCACATGATATTTCGTACGCACATCAATCCCATACACTTACTTTTTACCCGAATACAAGGATGGTTAGGTTTTTCGAGCGTATCTTGTTTGTGTGTATGTAATATTCTTTATTACCTCATATCTTTCAAACCACTAGATGAATCTATATAATCAAGATATCGTTTAGGATAGGTCTTGACCGCCGAAGTGTTCTTAGATAAGTGGCGTTAGAAAAAAATTACATAGCGGCTTTTGGATACCATATTGTGGGGGTCCCAATTTTATTTTTCGTTTAAACTCATCGATTAGGGTATCAAAATAAAAGGTTTTAGTTGTGATTACAAAAACATGTACCACTTATAATATGTTTAAAGTAAATCGAAAGAAAAATAACTACACCTATGTACCTATTTTTCTGTTTCTTCTTCTTGTTTGTATATTTTGTGTGTGTGCATAAATGGTTAAATAAATAAATAAATAATAAAAAAGATATAAATAAAAAAAGTTTATAGAATCAAAAAACCCGACCGCTTAAGAAGCGAATTAAAAAGATGTAAAGAAAAAGAAAATCAAGCTCTGCAGATGGAGGATATGGCCAAACCTCTTGGCCGTCCTGAAGTTGGCTACAATGGCTGCGCAGTAGTAAATCCCATACCAAACTGCACCGCGCCGCGTCTAGCACATCGGAAAGCAAACTTCAGGGCGGCCCAGAAGTTTGGAGAGCTCTATATATATGGTTTTGGTTAACCAGCTCGCGATTATTATATCCTCCAACTGTACAGCATGATTTTCTTCTAACTTACACCTTTTTAGTTCGCTTTTTAACCAGTCGGGTTTTTTGGCAATCTTTATCGCTGATAGAATCTCACTTGTGTAGATCCTCTAGACTCATTCTCATCTCTATGTACCTTTAACCTCCCTGGCGATATCAACAACCCATCTCTTAAGCTTATCTTTTTACCCGACTGCCGAAGGAGGGTAATGTGTTTATTACCCGACTGCCGAAGGAGGGTAATGTGTTTATCAGTCTATGTATGTATGTATGTATGTAAGTATGTATGTATGTATGTATGTATGTAAGTATGTATGTATGTATGTTTGTTCCTATGTGGCGTTCCAGAGACCAAACGCGTTGGCCGATTTTGATGATTCGTACGTCAATCGATGCGTCTTAACCCTGCGAGTGTCATAGGCTACATTAAAATTGGATAATAGAAAAATGGTGGATTTTGGGTGCCATATTGTGGGGGCCCAAATTTTTTTTTCTTCCAAACCCATCGTGTGGGATATCAAAATAAAGGGTTTTAAGAGGTGATTTCAAAAATATATAACACTTATATGTTTAAATGTATCTAATTCGAAAAAACTAATTAAAAAGTTATAACATAACGCAAGCCTATTACATATAAAAAAAAAAGAAAAAAAAAAACAAAAAAAAAAAAAAACTTAATTAAAAAAATCAAAAAACCCAAGGCGGGGGATACACCAGATTTTGGTCAGCCGACTGCACAGCATGATTTTTTCCTTGTTTACGACTTTTTAGTTCGCTTTTGAAGCAGTCGGGTTTTTTGATTTTTTTAATTAAGTTTTTAACAAAAGTACCTATAAGTATCATTCCAATTCCCCGAAATAACGCCACAATTCCCATCATTTACGAAATAACCCGGCTTCGAATCATTACATCAGACATCTCAATGGGATCCCAATCTATAGAACTTTACTTCCTTGCTAAGCAAATCCACGATTGGGAATGAGTCAAAGAGCTCAATCTCGAGTGAACGTTCTGTTACAGTGGAAATAGGAAACAGTATCTCAACTCAGCTAGCTAATGATAATTACCTACGCTTCAGTTTAGATTTAGATGTTTGAGAACCCTTATATCCCGAGGCATTATGGTTGTCAAACTTTTTCTAAACTTTAATTATTATACTCGTAAAGAGTTTCTTTGTTTTTTTGGAGGATGAAATTTCTAGAAGTACAGGTTTCAGATTCCAATAATTCTCTTACTAACAGAAAGCGACAAGATACCGGTAAAAAACACGGTAAATGTAGAATGCTAGTTTACGAATACGTATGCTTATGTCGATTGAAAAAACCTCTATCTTTGTTTTGGTACAAACGGGGCAGATACGCATGAAACAAAACGTAAAAACCTGCTGATATGGTGGCAGCCACCATTTCTAACTACATTACAAAAGTCACCAATAAATTTTGAAATGCGTAGGGCGTATCCACGTCAGCGCATTAATTTCAGGCATTTGTTCGAAGTTGGCCTATTGTTTATTACATTTTTACTACGCTTTCCTCGTATTGGGATCCTGTAAGCCTTCCGGAATTAAATGGTCGTGTACTTTGACAGTTTTGCCGTATGTACAAGTATTTGTCAATGGCAATCTGTACGGAATTAGGGGCGGAATTGAATCTGGTTTGATTTCGGTATTTGCTTTGTAGAACATTTGAAATAGTAGTTTTGCGTTGGTGAAAAAACCATGTTTTTGATTTTATGCTGAGAAAATAGCTGTTTTTTTTTTTACTTAAATATTTCTCACCTACAGTGTTGAAAAAGGCACCGGTAATCTTTATTAATTTAATAAAGCGGAAGTGTTTGATGGTTTTTTTGTTTGTGTGTTTGAACGCGCTAATCTCTAGAGCAACCAGTCGGATATGTTTTCTTTTTAGGGTTCCGTAGCCAAATGGCAAAAAACGGAACCCTTATAGATTCGTCATGTCTGTCTGTCTGTCTGTCTGTCTGTCTGTCTGTCTGTCTGTCTGTCTGTCTGTCTGTCTGTCCGTCCGTATGTCACAGCCACTTTATTCCGAAACTATAAAAACTATGCTGTTGAAACTTGGTAAGTAGATGTATTCTGTGAACCGCATTAAGATTTTCACACAAAAATAAAAATAAAACAATAAATTTTGGGGGTTCCCATACTTGAAACTAAAACTAAAAATATTTTTTTTCATCAGACCCATACGTGTGGCGTATCTATGGATAGGTCTTCAAAAATGATATTGAGGTTTCTAATATCATTTTTTTCTAAACTGAATAGTTTGCGCGAGAGACTCTGCCAAAGTGGTAAAATGTGTGTCCCCCCCCCTGTAACTTCTAAAATAAGAGAATGATAAAACTAAAAAAAATATATGATGTACATTACTATGTAAACTACCAGCGAAAATTGGTTTGAACGAGATCTAGTAAGTAGTTTTTTTTTATACGTCATAAATCGTAAACCGCAATTTACCAAGAACGGAACCCTACGTGCGCGAGTCCGACTCGCACTTGGCCGGTTTTTTTGGATTATATACACATTTATAAGGCAGGCTAAAGGCTGTATCGCATTGCGCTAAAGTTTTTGGTAAGTCCTACATATTGGTATTTGTAAAGTAAGTTGGCAGAAACGCGCTATCGCACTACTTTATCCGCGTGCGCTGGGGTACTGGCTTATTATACGTAAGTACCATGTATTACAATCATATTGGTTTTTTGTTGATCTAAAAAAAGGCCACGACACTACACATCTCTTATAAATAAGCCACATTAAGGCATTTTGGGTCAAATAATTTATTTTAATATTTAAAACACAGACAAAATTTCTACCTATGTCCGTTATAGATTTGAAACCATCTAACCGATGTGCACCAAACCGGTTTCTAATGAAACCGTATTATTACCTTTCTAATGAAACATAATAATGCGACGATGGATTTAGACCATAACATAAAAAAACAGATTGGTAGGTAGGTATGCAGGGTCTCGGAAAAAAAAGCGTCGGTGAGGCAACCGCCTCGATGCCTAAAACGCCGAAACCCCACCTGCATAATAAGCAAGCGGGACTCCGGGGTCGCGGATGGTCAGATTGGGGACTCTGTCCGCCCACCAAGTGACTTCGGGCAAGACGGCAGCACAGTGATCACGTGCTGCCGCGCACAGCGAGGCCCAGGGGAGCCGCTTCTCAGCAGTGCTGCCAACTCGTTTAAGCAAAAACGCGCTTTTAGCTCTTTAAAAAAGCGCTAGAACGCGCTAAATGGTCGCTGTCAAAAAATCGCTCCAAAAATCGGTAAAATTCAAACAATACGCCCAATAATTTGAGACTACAAATGTATAAAGGCATTTTTTATTTTATTTAATCAGATTAAGTCATTTAAAAGAGTTACGTACATTATAGAACTTGTTTAGTAATAATAAAATAAATTAGTAACGTGTTAATGAAATTATTTTTAAAATAAAGGGATTAAATTAATTCATTATCGTCTGATTCTACTACAATTGCTTCTGCCGCCGAAATAAGGTTGGTCTTGATCAGTTTTGGACTTAAATTTATATTAATCTGTGGATGAAATTTTCCTCAACACGTCGTTGGGAAGTTGATAGTTTGCGTAGTTACTATTTTTTAAAGAAAGTATAGAGTTTCAAAAAGCGCTAGATCTGGCGCTGAAAGCGCTAAGTTGGCAGCACTGCTTCTCAGTCTCCCCAGGGATGTGCCCTAACAGGCGTTGCACAGAGGGGGTTCCGGGGTGGTCTTTTAAAAGGTGATGGGGCTCCTTTAGGGTGCTGATGGTGATCACCGGGGTGGCTTTAGTGAGGTAGAAATCTCACACCCTCTGGTCTTTAGTCCAAGTCCAGGCGCTTTTCGAAGGTGTAAACAAAAAAAAAAGTAGCTTTGTAGGGTAGGGCAGATTGATTGGTAGGTAGGGTCAGTGGGTAGGTAGATAGGGTAGGGTAGGTGGGTGGGTAGGGCAGTTAGGTAGGTACGGTAGGGTAGGTAGGATGGATAGGGTAGAGTATGTAGGTAGGTAGCTAGTTTTCAGGAGCGAAGCCGCGGGGGACAGCTAGTAAGTACTGGCTTCTCGCGGCGTAGCTCACGTGACCTAACCCACAGGCACCATACGCTTTTTGGGGATACAAAGTCTATCGAACTTATCGATCTTTCGTCGATCGAGTCGAATCGAACGAGCTTTCTATGAAAAAGAATTTACATACTCAGAATTCCAAAGTATAACCTTCTAGGAACAAACAGTTTTCCTCTTTGACATATTTGGATTTATTTGAAAAACCCGATAACTGTAGCGATGTGATTTAATAACGTGATACGACGAATAGAAATCTTTTTTTTCCATTCATAGACGTGATATAGATTTCTTGGAGCGACAAATCATAAAATTCCTCATACGGTAAAGTTTTCCCGTTGAATGTAGCGGCAGTGAAAGGGTTCACGCTTGCCAGTGATATACTACAGTTTTATCAACTTTCAACATCGCATATACGTGGTGAAAATTAACTTGTTACTCTAAGGTAACTTGGAGATGTTTCATTGATTGTAGCTTTAACATTAATAAGATTTTTCTTATAAGATCAATATGTAATGAAAGTGTTAGTATACAATTTACATAAAATTACATTTACATTCAAACAACGCGCAATCATTGAGAAAGCGTAGGTGGTATGAATAGCATTCGATGTACATCACCCGATCAACGGATATATAAGCGATTTAAACTAAGCGAAATTGAAATTCACGCAATTCGATGCAATTCGACCGATATGCAATTGTTTCTTTTTTTCTTTTTCGTTTGGTAATACGTGCCTGATATCGCATACTGACGCAATTAAAATAGCGTCGCGCTGTCAGGAAAGTCACCTACAGTTGCAAACATTAAATTATTTCATTTTATTTTTCTAGCAGTATTACGCTAACTGTTAGCTCGTGCATGAAAATGAGTGGACTGTATTTTTAGGCAAATGGTTAAATGCCATTATAATTTTCAAATTTAAACTGTCCCGAACAAACAATGAGAGATTAGGGAGAAAGGTGGAGGAGGTGCGATGGATTCCGTGGTAGCGAGTGGTGCCGAGCCGCGCCGCTTCGCCGCCACGCTGCGCACACACACACCGATGCCGTGTGGGTCACGCAGTTGTGTGTGCAGAGTAGACAGCGCGCTCCGGCCGCCCCAAGTGTTGGGTAGAATTCCCAACATGTTGCCCGGGTTAAAGCGATGGCTTCAAGAAATCTGGAAGGGGGCAGATATGAGAACATGCCCCTCAAAATGATGCTCCTCTTTAGTCACCTTGGTGACGCCCGTCACTTGAGAGCTCGCCGGCCGCCCCAAGTGTTGGGTAGAATTCCCAACACTAACAAAGTGTTTTTATTAATAACTTTTCTAGAACTAAACATCACTTTCATAATAAATATTCTCTAGCATATAATATACTTTGACACAATCTCTACCCATTCTTTCCCTTCCAGTGATAGATGGCTAAATAATTACTAACCCTTGCCTGAAGAAAGTAATACATATTCATAAACTACCGCAAAGTTATCTAGAGCAGCTACCGAGAAACATGCGTTAATTTAGACTGGACAAGATAATATGTCCTTTGGTAGCTTAAGGGACTAACAAGAGGAATACTGTAATAATAATAGCGTGGAGTTTTTACATTGTGGGAGTTACAAAGAATGGAGTTGCGAATAATCTCATCTAAATCTAAGACAATATATTTTTATGTAGTTGCTTTATCACTGATACCTGCAAACCTATCTTTATCAATTTGAAAATATTACCACTCCTATTCATAATATTTATTAAGTTGCTATGTTTATCAAAAATAACCTAACCGTTTTGAAACCCCATCCTCCAAAGGTCCTAAAAAAATAAATAAATAAACGCCACCAAGGTGAACTTAAATCAAAAAGCTATCAAACTACCCTCTATTAAAAAGCTGTTAGGGGTGGCCCCAAAAATATTTAATAAACTATCTAAACCCATTGAACCTCAAAAGATCTAAACCCTTAAAAAAATCTCCATAAATTCTCACTAAATTAAGCATATTATAGTATTACAGGATATTTAGATGATAAATAACAAACACTGTACCAAACTCCAATTTCTCCGATTTATTTAGTACCCGATTATGTATTTTAGTTATTCAAGATTTTTATTTGTTAAGTATTGTTATTTAATTTATATTTATGTCCTTTTGTGTAATGTTTTTATTTTATACCTTATGATTTTATTAGTTACATAATTATCTTACATTACGCAGCTTGTACATAGTGTGAACCTAGCATTTTTAGTGTCCGACAGAATGTTCAGTTTCGGTCGAGTATCGGCAAAAAAAAAAATCGGTTTAGTTTCAGTTTCGGCGGCAAACCTGCTGAAATTAAGACCGAAACCGAAACTGTGTTCGAGAGTTTTCGCGCTGTGATCGGTCATGTCCGACGCGTTAATCTCCATCCAAGCGAGTAAGCGACGAAGACATTTTGCCGCGTCCACGTGCCTAATCATGTCGTGACTGGCTTGTTTTTGCAGTTAATTTTATTTGTTGTGAGTTTTATTTATTACGTAATATAGCATAAGAGTATAGGTAGTAAACACCAAAAAAAATGTCGAAGGCATGCATAGCTATGTGATTTAACAGTTTAACTGCCAGAGAACGAGACACAATAGAAAATGTATTGTTTGTCGGGCATCTGGCAGCCAAACTGTTAAAGAAAAAAATAAAGAACGACTGATTATAATAACGTTTTCTTTATTTTCCTCAAAACATGATCCTTGTAAGGAAATTTCGGTTTCTGTTTCGGCCGAAACTCAGACTATTGCCGAAATTCGGTTTCGGTTTCGATCGTATAAACCAGTTTCAGTTGGACACTATACATATTATGAAAACCTATATTTGTTTGCCCAGCAAGGTAGCACACAGTAAAACAAGATCTTTGCAACAAGCACCATGTATGTAGGTAAAATATCATTTACCTGTGTGACACGAATAAAAACATTTGAATTTGAACCTCTTTCTGGCCAGGCCTTGGCTACGCCGTACATCTTCAGATGGAACCACCGTGTGGAATAAAAAAAATATAACATGGTAAAATTGTTGGCTTGCTTGCAGGACATAATCTTTAAACTGTTGATCCGATTACAATATTTTTCAATAGAATATTTCTGCACAAAAATTAGAGATTCCTGTAGAAAGGTCACGAAAGCGAAGCCGGAAAAAGAATGTAGTCGACAATGAAGTATTTAGTCACGTTTAACCGCTACTTGACCCGACTGCGGTCGACGATGGTGCACTGCTTTTTTTACTTGTTGTCTGCTGCTAACACATCGTCTTTGTCCATGACACGAAGGAATCCTCCACAACGGTATGTTGTATTAATCAAGCCTATACCAGACAGTATGCAAATGTCCCTGCAAGGCACAAGTTTAGGAGAGCCGACGCATGTGTTTAACGGCCATGTGGCGTTTAAGTAATTAATTCAGTTTTTTGACCACTCTTGTTGTATAATTGAAATAGTTACAGATGGAAGAATTTTCAGAAAAAGTTACATGTGAATCTGTCACTTTAATAAGGTGCTCTTTGGATTTCTGTGTCAAAATATGTGGGCCATTTTTTTAACTAGAACTACTTGCAAGACAGTGTGAGGAGTGATATGAAAGAAAAGGGAGTCAGTGATGGCGTGACGAGGGACAGGACGGTATGGAACGTGTTGCGTGACCCCAAGTAACATGGGACAAAGACAGGAAGATGATGATGACTTGCAGTACAAGCTCCGATTTGAACCTGCTGCATACTCATGTCTTACAATTATACTATCTTTATTTTTTTTATTTATAAAAACTTCTTAATTGATTTTTTATGAAAAAAAAAAAATTTGACTCTGCTTATCACCAGTATTTAAATTAATAATTTTGGTCAAAAAGTTTTTTTAATAAGGTACTTTATATTTATATCTTATCAAATATTTGCTGCTTGGCGTCATAATAGTCAGCTTGTTTAAGTAGAGACTGTCTTCCCATTTTTTTTATTTACTGTTTTTGAGTCTTTTTTACATTATTAATTTGAAATTACTTTGAATATAAGGCATTTAAAAAACGATTCAACTACTTTTTGTTACACATTATTTAGATCATACAAAATATGTGAGTCTTGCCAACCTTTATTTATTTAATTATTGCCAAAGAACTATTATTACACAGTTAAAAAACTTATGCACAAAATATAAAAATTGGTACACATTATCATATGATGCAGAGTCAGTATATTTATGAAAACCTTTAATATGCCCATAAAAATATCAAATTGTTTAAAAAATACAGTGATATCCATAACCTAAATACTAGGAACAAACACAAATTTGTAGTACCTACAACAAGGCTCGAGAAAATAGATGCCAATGTGTACGCTTTTATAATAAGCTTCCAAGCCACTAAATTCAAATCATTCATTAAACGTAGGTTGTGCCAAAAAGCGTTTTATAACATTTAAGATTACGTTGAGGATAAAACGGCTTGGGATTGAGCTGCTCCAATTAATTTTGTTTTTTTTTTTATATTTTGCACCGCGAATTTTGTTATTTTTTTATACATTTTGGTTTTTTAATTTGTTTTCTTGCAATGACAAGAATATTTACAATTTAAAGTATTATTTATTTTATTTTAATTATTGTGAATGTGAAGACTATGTGGATCATTATTTTGTTTTTAATTTATGGCAGGCAGGCTGGCAGTTTGAGTAGTTTATGCGGCCTACACGAATGTCCTTTCTTTGGTATTGTTCGTCGAATCGTTGAGCCCCTTAAATTCTGAGTTGAGCTGCTCGGTTATTGAAAAATGCGTGCACTGACCGGACAGGTCCACTCAATCTGGCTGGTTCTTTCCTCAAAATACCATTTCAGACATCAGTCTACATGGTCTTCACATGATCTTACCAAGATTTTGTCAGGACTTTAAAAGAGACTGTGACCTCTGAGTTTGTTGCGGCCTTTCTGCTCAGAGTAGTCAGATAGGAAACGCCGACCTCATCTAGTTTTAAAAAATATGTTAGACATGTACAAGTGTTTGTACAAACCAACTTACAGAAATAAAATCATTTATCAATAATAGGTCAAAACAGGGTCTCCCTTGTTTGACCGAAACGAATTTGACAAATTTTCACTTACCAAAAAATTTTTCGCATAATTTCATTTCCCAAATTATTACTTAGCAAAAAATCTATTCACGAAAATTTTTAACGCAAACATAATGTTTGGGAAATGAACGTTTAAACTATAACTTGTTTACCAACTAGTACTTTTAACATTTTTTATTTATTCAAATATTTCACTTGGAATAACAGTTTTTACGCAAAATCAAATAAGCCAAATATTTATAGTTTTTTATTTCTCTTTTTTTATATATATTTTTTTTTAAATTTAATGCAGGTCACAGTTTTAACCTAACCTAACCATTTTTTTTTAAATAACTAATTATCCTAATCTTAATAGTTCAGGGGGGTGACCACAAGCTCTTAGAGTGAGGTTATTTTGAGATCGAGTAAGGGACAGATGTATCTGACTTGTATACATCTGTCACTTACTCGATCTCAAAATAACCTTACTCTAAGAGCTTGTGGTTACCCCCCAGTTCCGGGTAACCTACTAAAAACAATCTCTTTTTTCTATTAATGCAAGTCGTTTCTGGCACTCGCCGGCCGCTGCCGCGGCACCGCTCGCTTCGCTCGCTCGGCTCGTGCGTAGGAGGTCACAGTTTTAACCTAACCTAACCTAACCATTTTTTTAATAATTAACCTACTCTAATTACTTCCATAAATAAATTAATATCAAGTAACCATAAATTTGACTTGTTTCAGACAAATTGAAAGAATTAATCAAAAAATAAAATTGTATTTTTTATTATATAGGTCAAAAAATCTTATGTTTGCCTTAATACTTTTTGTCTTAACAAATCATTTCACCAAACGTTTATTGTCTGAAGATTGTTTGCTGTAATAAATCATTTGATTAAAGACCAAATGCCATAATGACATTATACTTGGTAAAATTTTGCCATGTAAAAATTTGACCAAATAAAAATATGCGTACTAAAATCATTCGAAATATTGCAATGGTATAAAAAAAGATTGCTGAAATTTGTTTGGGTAATGAAATTTCGTCTCGCATGAGATCGAAGTGGGTTTTTCGACATTTTCACAAAAATAACAAACTTTCAAGATAATATCAAAAAATTTCAGCAGCGGTTGACACATCAAGTACTTTGATTCGACAGGTGACAATTGACATTGCCATATGAAAATCACAATTTAAAAAAAATAAAAAATGCCATGAGATTCTGGTACACCTATAGCTGGAACAAGTTATTTTTTTTTGTTTTATGTAACTACTGTATATACTTTCTCATTTATTAAAAATGAATAATATTGATGTTACAAACACATTTTAATTTTATTTATTTGTGTGGAATAGATTTATCGTATCAATGTTCTTTACAAAACGTTAGAGTCCAGGTGGGAGGTTACCTTTATTTAATTTCCTAAAACCAGATTAATTAATCTCAGAATTCAGAAACACCAAACTAAAACTTTTACTTTCAACCAATCTAGACTAACGAATTAGCTCTTAGATTTAGTACAAAACTCACAGTTCTATTTTCTGAGGTCAACCTTCAAAACTATCTTGTTTAAGCGATTCTCATATTCAATATCTTTGAAACAAATCCTCTTTAAAATTTTAGCCCTCTTAAACACAAAATTATCCAAGTTTTGAAGTACCTTCCAACGCCCAAAATTACAAGAGAAATTATATCTTTGAATGGGCTTAGTTGTGCCTAAATGTGGCCATTTCGTCACGAGTTAGGCGCTATTTACGTCCCTCATACATCTCGGCTGAAACCCCGCACGGTTTACCCAGAAATGTTGTTTTCTTTGCTATTAAGAAATAAATAAGATGGCATTATGTCGACGATCGCTGCCTAGTTATGGGCTTTTTTCCTTTGGCACGCTTGCCTAGCCTCATATTACGTCGCTATCCTTTCTGAGATTCCATATACATGACTTCTTATTCTTCGCCACTTAAAAGCTATTGTTTGGGAAACAAGCAATGTATTTTAATAGTTACAATGTTGTTTTTGTTTAACATATTGGTAAGGAAGAGGGGGTCGGATTCGTGGTCAAGATAAGGCCCAATGAGTTGTGACACAATTGGCTGTCGTGTTATTGTGGTCGTTGCCAGATATAAAATGCTTTTGGCCGAGTATTCGGTCGTTTGATCGGGGCCATTGTGGGGCGGGCCATTGTGGGCCAGTCTATTGTCATAGGAAGAGGTCGCAACTTACGTGACTGCGGACGAAAGTGCATTTTTGGAGCTTCAACAAGTATCTATATTTTTGTGTTACTCGGTTCTTTAGTATTTGTATTGGGTTTCGAGGGTTTTGTCTCCGTTGATGTATGCAGTCACGCGCGTGTAAATCATGATCGAATTGGGTTTTCTAGCAGAAAGGCATTGTTTGCAACTTTTACGCACAAATTGTGTCGATTTATTGCGATTGTTTCCTTTAATCTATAGCCTGAACCTACCTATTGTGTACCAAGTGATTGAGTTTTTTTGTTGAATTAATAATTAGATATTCTTGTGTTACGTAGGTTCGTTATTCTTTTAATATGTCCATTTTAATAGTACTGGTCAAAACTTATAATAATGCTATCTTAAACTTCTTATAAAACATTTTAGAATTTTCTTTGTACTCTGAAACGAAATAAAACGAAGAAAGTTGAGAATAGAAAGTCTCTCGTTTCTTGATTGAAAGTGAAGAGAAAAGGCACACACTCTGAAATAAGCGGATTTCATTCCTTTGCTTTCGGAGCCAACTCTTTGCTGTATTTGCTAAAGCGGTGAAAGCTCATGACTCTGGACAGTTTTAATAAAATTCTGTCAAGCGCAGTATCAGGTACATAAAATATTTTTAAATACAGAGATTATTTTGGTAACATTATTTGTTTATTAAAGATGTGTGAGCTGTTTTGACGGGATCCTGCCGTTTTGCCGAAAAGATTTTGACAAAATTTCATTACCCAAACAAATTTCAGCAATCTTTTTTTATACCATTGCAATATTTCGAATGATTTTAGTACGCATATTTTTATTTGGTCAAATTTTTACATGGCAAAATTTTACCAAGTATAATGTCATTATGGCATTTGGTCTTTAATCAAATGATTTATTACAGCAAACAATCTTCAGACAATAAACGTTTGGTGAACTCAATCACTTGGTACACAATAGGTAGGTTCAGGCTATAGATTAAAGGAAACAATCGCAATAAATCGACACAATTTGTGCGTAAAAGTTGCAAACAATGCCTTTCTGCTAGAAAACCCAATTCGATCATGATTTACACGCGCGTGACTGCATACATCAACGGAGACAAAACCCTCGAAACCCAATACAAATACTAAAGAACCGAGTAACACAAAAATATAGATACTTGTTGAAGCTCCAAAAATGCACTTTCGTCCGCAGTCACGTAAGTTGCGACCTCTTCCTATGACAATAGACTGGCCCACAATGGCCCGCCCCACAATGGCCCCGATCAAACGACCGAATACTCGGCCAAAAGCATTTTATATCTGGCAACGACCACAATAACACGACAGCCAATTGTGTCACAACTCATTGGGCCTTATCTTGACCACGAATCCGACCCCCTCTTCCTTACCAATATGTTAAACAAAAACAACATTGTAACTATTAAAATACATTGCTTGTTTCCCAAACAATAGCTTTTAAGTGGCGAAGAATAAGAAGTCATGTATATGGAATCTCAGAAAGGATAGCGACGTAATATGAGGCTAGGCAAGCGTGCCAAAGGAAAAAAGCCCATAACTAGGCAGCGATCGTCGACATAATGCCATCTTATTTATTTCTTAATAGCAAAGAAAACAACATTTCTGGGTAAACCGTGCGGGGTTTCAGCCGAGATGTATGAGGGACGTAAATAGCGCCTAACTCGTGACGAAATGGCCACATTTAGGCACAACTAAGCCCATTCAAAGATATAATTTCTCTTGTAATTTTGGGCGTTGGAAGGTACTTCAAAACTTGGATAATTTTGTGTTTAAGAGGGCTAAAATTTTAAAGAGGATTTGTTTCAAAGATATTGAATATGAGAATCGCTTAAACAAGATAGTTTTGAAGGTTGACCTCAGAAAATAGAACTGTGAGTTTTGTACTAAATCTAAGAGCTAATTCGTTAGTCTAGATTGGTTGAAAGTAAAAGTTTTAGTTTGGTGTTTCTGAATTCTGAGATTAATTAATCTGGTTTTAGGAAATTAAATAAAGGTAACCTCCCACCTGGACTCTAACGTTTTGTAAAGAACATTGATACGATAAATCTATTCCACACAAATAAATAAAATTAAAATGTGTTTGTAACATCAATATTATTCATTTTTAATAAATGAGAAAGTATATACAGTAGTTACATAAAACAAAAAAAAATAACTTGTTCCAGCTATAGGTGTACCAGAATCTCATGGCATTTTTTATTTTTTTTAAATTGTGATTTTCATATGGCAATGTCAATTGTCACCTGTCGAATCAAAGTACTTGATGTGTCAACCGCTGCTGAAATTTTTTGATATTATCTTGAAAGTTTGTTATTTTTGTGAAAATGTCGAAAAACCCACTTCGATCTCATGCGAGACATATTGTTTTCAATGTGTATCATAAAATAAGGGAAGAAGAAGGCGTAAATCAAACTCAATCTTTGATTTTAAAGTGCGTCGTAGAGTGGACCAGTAAGTTGGGCTGACTTGTTTTGATACTTTTAGTTTAATTTATATTTTTCTTACTTAATTTTAATTTCTTTCCACTACTATTATATGGTGAATAAACGTAGGTCAGGGCACATCGAATGATGGCCGGAAGGAAATGGCAACAGTAATGTAACTGTTACTTATTCTTCGACAAGATATTGATTTTAACGGAGATTGAGAATCTTTGACGTAAGAAAAATATTAAGTAATAATCTGCGCCCTGCAGTGTGACGTGTATATAGACGGGAGTTTTTGGCGAGATTTTGTCGAGTGAAGTTCAGTAGCTGTTAATATTATTTGCAAATTGATTCCTAGTAGATATTGTGATATATTATTGGTGTAGTTTTGTGTCTCAACTGTCTCCGCAACTGGACAATTTGTAAAATCATTGACAAAAGCGATCTCGGGATAGTGGAGCGGTGTATTTTATTGAAGTATTGACTGCCTCTGCAAAGCTTACTGGGAAGACTGACTCGATACAATTTGCTGCCAAATACTCCAAAAAACATTAGAATCTGTTACATCCGCATTCTAATGCATACTAAAGAATAAATATAAGATCCAAATCTCTTTCCAAAGACGTGGCTAAAAGGTCCTAGCAACCAGGCCATAAAACTTACATAAAAAAAAAATATATAGACTGATGATGATGAATGACTTTAAGTAACATGATACATTTTATTATTTTTTACAGACTTTATACATAAAGAGATTAGTTTTGAATATGTTAAATGCCAATGAAAAAGAACCATTTTGATGGAGAGAGATGACATAAAACTACAAAGATACAAGTTTTTGAAATGCCAGTGGAGTTCATGGAATCGTATTCTAGTTTTCTAGTTCTGAATGAGGTTTTAAGTTATTAGTATGATTTAAATGCTAAATAATAAATTAGTACATAAATTAATATTCAATTGATTTATTTTTCCTATGTTAAGAACACGATGTATAACAACATTATTCATACACATACCTATAATACTCACAGTAGATCTTTGTGTCTCTGAATTGGTTGCAAGACCCCGAATAGCTACTTATTTTTGTGTCAGTGTTGAAGGTGAAGATAGCATTGTATGACTGTCTCTTTCACTCGCTTATGTATGTCACATAAGCTTACGGAGTTTCTTGTGCATTCTTCTCCATAACAAGCTACTTTCCGAATGCACGGTAGAATCAACTTTTATTCCATGTAAATTTAAATTGTGACATTCAAAAGTGCCGCTTGGTGGCCCAGTTGAAATAAATATCTTTTGTCTTTTTTGTCATCGTCCTATCTCGCTTACTCTATGTAGTATACTCGATGACAAACTGTTTCTTACGCCATGGTTGGCAGGACCAAGTTCAAAGACACAAAGATCCGTTGTGACTACTATAATATAGGTACCTCATGTTTATTAATACTAAAGACATAAATAAAAATTAAACAGTATCAAGATCGTTTGATCCAATTTCCCCAGTATTGCATACAACAAATTTTTATTTCCCTTTTTGCCATGAGATTCTGGTAGACCTATAATCTCCAAACCGACTGAATCAATTTTAACGGTTCTTTCATTGATAGATAGCTGATGTTATAAGGAAAAACTGAAAGTATGTTAATTTTGAAAAAAAAAATAGAGCTCCGCGCAAAAAAAAAAACCTTGATTCTTTTTTATTTTAGCGAATTGCGGGTAACATTCCAGCTAGTAAATAAATAAGACTAAATTCACCTTTTTTGATGACACAAATTAAATAAAAGTATGTAGGTGGAACTAATTTATCAGGATAGACTTTTTCTATAGTGTATGCAATAGGTACCCAAGTCCGATCAGGTAGACCAAGACGTAACGCACCGGATCAACTCGGGCTGGATGAAATGGTGACAGGTCACTGGAACAACTTGCAACCCACGGATTCCCCTCAAGTTAAAGGGAAAAATTTACAATTCCGTGAGTAGACCTGTTGTACTGTATAGATCAGAATGTTGGGTTGTGAAAAAAATGGTTGAAAAAAGAGAGTAGCAGAGATGAGTATGTTGAGATGGATGTACGGAATGACGAGAATGGATAAAGTGAGAAATGAGTATATTAGAGACAGTTTGAATGTGGAGGAGCTCGTGGCTAAATAATAACAGCCGCTCGAGTCGATCTTAAAGATTAAGCAACTGTTGACGAGGTCGGTCCGTGGATGGGTGACCATTTCAACTTACCGAGATAAGTTATAAGTCATAAATCATAAGTATTTTATTTCAGAACAACATAAATTGTGTAGAAATTTTGTAAAAACTAACATCAAGTAGGTACCATTAAAACATTACAATTGTTGAAAGAATATTAAAAATAAAAATAAATATGTCAAAAATAATAAAAAAGAAATAAACTAATAACAAGTCACATATTAAATTACAAATTCATAACAGTAATAAACCACATGTCATGAAAAAAAAAAAGAATATAAAAAATTAATTAATTATAATACGATTATAAAAACAAAAGGAAAAACAAAATATAATAATCAAATTATTATAAAAAATATCAATTGCATTACATCAAATATTTTTTGATATAATAAATACAGTAAGAAAAAATTAAATGTCAGGATATTAAAAAAAAAAATACATAAAAAGATCAATAACATGTCATCTAATTTTCTGTGAAATAATCAATAATAAAAATAGAATGTCAAATACTAATAAAAATAAACTATTATAAAAAGGCCAGTGATATCACATGTAATAGTAGGTATGATACAAAAGTAGAATGTCAAGGATAAAAATTATAATTATTACTGAGAGATCAATAATATGCCATTTAATAATCGATGAGTAATACAATAATAAAATAAAAATAGTATGTCACAACAAGATGTATAAAAGATTCAATATAATAATTTTTATTAACATATATACAATTGAAAATTCTAAAAACAAAAACAAACCTATATACAAATACAAAAGGGAGACGGAAAAGACCTCATTGTGCATCAAAAAATTCGTCCACATCGATGTCAATGGGAAACGTGCCCAGAACGCTGGCAGCATTGCCACGTTGGATGGCAATGCTGATTCTCTGGCCGAAGAAAAGGCCAGCCCTCTGGTCACGTGAAGAGTCGACGAGCTTTGTACTAATTTCTATAAAACTCGATGCGCACTCGGACCCCATGGACCTAATGTTTCAACCCCAAACGGCGCAAACATATAACTCCCAATAAGGTTGTTATATTTGCGCCGTTTGAGGTTTTCTGCACCGGCAGCAGCCGCCCCAGCACAGCCTGCCGTGCTAAGAAGATGGGATGGCGCAAGGGTGTCGACACATGTTGCATCCCACACCAAAGGCCTACCCACCTTCCAAGGCATTATGGTCATCCCGTCTGGTCTCTTCCCATCGTCGCGTGCCAAGCCATTGGGTTCTAAAACAGCTGGCACCCCGGCGGTGACAAGAGCCCGACGTATGATGTCATTAATGCTGGCGTGCCGTGCTATCCGGCCAGCGCTCCTACTGCAGGATAAGCCATGGTGACCGAGGCGGTCGACTGCTTCACCACATTGACAACGATGTGGAGCTACGCTAGGAGCACCCAAACGCAGACATGTAGCGATCCGGAAGGTGTGAAGTGCCTGTAGCCAGAGGCCCGACTCCCACTCTCCCACAACCAGCAGGCGGGCACGCTCAGCAGTATTGGTGGACGTATTCATAAGTTTATTCCGTACCAACCTGCAGAGCGGCTCATCCCACTGTCTCTGGGCAGATGGGTTCTTGGGCAACACCGTATTCGGGCAAGCCACTTTCCAGGCGCACACTGCGTCGGTCGAGCACGGCACTTCAAAGTTAACCAGTGAACGGGATAAAATTTTTGTGGTTAACTTTTCAGTGCCGTGGACCGAAGACAAGAACGCCGGTAGGCTTATACTAGAAATTTTGCGGATGCCGAGCCCGCCGAAGCGAATGGGTAGAGTAGCTTGCATCCAGGCTCGATCATCCAAGGCCACATTTAAGATGGTAGTCAGAGTGCATCGAATAATTTCGTCAATTTTTCCAAGAGATGTGGCTGCTTCCATAAAGGGGAAGAGCGGAGAAATTATATAAAATTTGGTCCAAAACAGCAATACCTAATAAGAGTAAAAGCCGAATGAAGATTAATTTTGGAGAGTCTATCCGAAATATTATTAAAATGGTTAATTTTCCCATCAATGAATGAAGAAAAACTGTCTTTCAAAATTGGGGAACCTAGGAGGTGCAGTGAACTTATATCTAAAATGTTGATTTCTGGGGCTATTGCATAGAATTTCTGTAGGGTTGGTTGTCTGTCGGTATTGTCACTAAGAAAAATTTCACATTTGGAGTGGTTGAGGTCAAGGCTTTAAACTGCTCTTTCATGAATTGAAAATCTGCTAAAACGGTTTCTACGTCACCTCCTAGTGTTCCATCATCCAAATACCATAAGTAAAATTTCTAATTTAGTTTCTGAATAATGGGATGAATAGCCAGACTGAAAATGACTGGCCCGAGAGGGTCACCTTGTTGGCAACCAACTGAAGATAGCTAAAAATTTTCTTTGTACAATAATTTAGATGGGTTGCCACAAAAAGCCGAAAATTTCTGGAAGCTCTTTTTTTGCTTTAACCAACAAAGTAAATAAATAAATAATAATAAACAACTTATTTAAAATCAACTCCAATCTAGTACAATAATAATTATTACGGTTGTTGTTTATCATCTAGGTACTCATCGACACTGCAATAGGGTTCACCCTTGTTTGATAGAACAACGTTTGATATAATATAACTAAATCGAACAACGTTTAAGAAAATCATCACTTTGTATAATATCGTTTGACAGAATTTACAGTTCATCGAATATTTGTTTGCGATAACAACATTTGCGCTATTGATCAAAAGGTATAATGTTCATTTGATGTAATGTTCAGGTGGTATAACATGTATTTAAAAAACCGAGAATAACCCCAAGAGCGAGCGAAGCGAGCTCGGGAGCTTAGGGCACCCCGATACGGATAGGTTAGGTTCGAAGGAGATGACGGGAGCTGAAGTGAGCGAGCAAAGCGAGCGAACTCAGCGCCCGTCATCTCCTTCATGTTATGTTACTTGAGACCCTGCAGACAGAAATAGGAGCCCCGGGGCAGCGTCGACTTTGTTGCTTAAGGCTGGTACCCCGAGCAAAACGCCGCCGCCGTGCTAACCGATTTCGTGTAAAATTAGTGCATTTGAAAATTCGGTCAAATGAAATTATTTCAAAGAAATAAATATGCTAAATAAAAATCTACCAATTAATTATTCGGTCAAATAAAAAATTATACGAAATGACTTTATTGTAACTAAAATTATCCAAAGCGATTTTCGACAAAACGTTGTTATACCAAACAAGGGTGAACCCTGTAATAGTCCTTCCTCAATAAATATGTCTTCAATTTATTTTTAAATGAGTTTGTGCTATTTATGCTTTTAAATTCTAAGGGAAGCTTGTTGTATAGAAATACTGATTGGTACTTAGGACTGTAATATACCACGTTTATTTTCGGTTGGATTGTGTTATGCAAGTCTTTCCTACGTGTATTAACTCTAACTTTTCGTTGGTCATCAGTTTCAGATTTGTGCAAGTTCTTAACAAAGCTGGTTAGCAGCACAAGTATATATAGGCATGGCACTTTCAAAATATTAAGTTTAATAAAATGGTCTCTGCATGAGTCTGTCTGTTTCAGGCGGAGCATTGTCCTTATGGCTCTTTTTTGAATTACAAATGCCGAGTGGATATTGTACTTGTAGCTGTTGCCCCAAAACTCAATACTATATCTAAGACTCAACCAAGGCAAAGTATACCATCCTAAGCTGGGCCAATGTCAATTCTTACCTCAGGCTTCTGATAGCTTAGAATGCTGAGCTAACTGACTTTGTTACAGACGATGTCTCAACCTTCCAGTTTAACAATGCATAAATATGAACACCTTGGCATTTTATATGGTCAACCACTTCGACTTTGTTGCCACAAGATAAAACTTCAAGACTAGCGTTGTTGCGTACGTTCGACCTAAATAGTACACATTTTGTTTTATTTACATGAAGACTGAGATTGTTTGTTCCAAACCAGTGTTCAAAGACTTTAATAAGTTATTAATTTTTAATTCTAAATTATTTAAGTTATTTGCAGACACTATTGCATTAGTGTCATCTGCAAAAATAATGAGACTAGTGTCTGTAATACGTTTTTTATGTACTCAATTAAATCATTTAGGAATAGAATGAAGAAAATTGGACCCAGAAAAGATCCCTGGGGGACCCCCCCGAAATACTGTCATTAGATAAGAGTTTAATATTTTTTGTTCTTCGTCCACTACCGACAAATTGATGTCTATTATGCAAATAAGATCGAAATAGCTTCAGAACGTTCTCTCTTATACCATTTCTTCCGTGCCTCAGAAATCACGTTAAGCCATTGGTCCCGGCTGTCATTTGAAGACCTTTGACAGCCGTTACGGGTAGTCAGAACGCCAGTCTTGCCAAGGGGTATCGTGTTACCCAGTTACTGGGTTGTGGAGGTCAGATAGGCAGTCACTCCATGTAAAACACTGATACTTAGCTGATTCCGGTAGGACTGGAAGCTGACCCCAACATAATTGGGCAAAGGCTAGGCAGGCAGGCAGAGGAAGTTTGAACGTGGCGCCAGTGACAGAAAAGTTGAAAGGAAACCGTTTGTCCTGGTATGGTCAGGTGATGAGGAGGTATGAAACGCATGTTACTAAAAGAGTTATGAATATAAATGTGGATGGATGGAGAGGGAGAGGACGGCCAAAGAAAAGATGGATGGACTGTGTGAGGAGTGATATGAAAGAAAAGGGAGTCAGTGATGGCGTGACGGGGAACAGGACGGTATGGAAGAATAAAACGTGTTGCGCCGACCCCAAGTAATATGGGACAAGGGCAGGAGGATGATGATGAGACTTATTCTCTAGTGATCACACAGAACCATAAAACCCTACCCATCAACTGTTCAAATAATTGATTTAAAAGGTATACCAAATATGAGTTATATGTAAGTGTATGAAAATCGCAACAATCATATATTCACAATAAATCTCAGATGTCAAATTTTGTGTACAAATGTTAAGCAGAAACCTCACTAAACAATACAAGGTTTGTTCTGTTAAGCTAGCTGCCACACGCGGTTCCACCCGTGGGCCGTGTGAAAGTGGAAAACTATCACAAAGGAACCTATTACCCGGGTAAAAAGTATAAACTATATAATATTCAAAACCCATCATTTAAAACTCTTCTTAGAGTTAAGCTCGCCTTTGTATATCAACTTTATAATCACTCATGTTGTATGCATTTTTTTGTGTGCACTAAAGAGTTAACAAGAATATTAATCCAGAGGCTAGACAAAATGCTATTATATCAGTGAAGGCGATGGTCGAAATGCCAAAATGTATCATCAGATCACGTGACATTTTGATAGCGACTTTCCGATACATTGAAAACGGCTTTCCCATACATTTTGATAGGGACATTCCCATACATTGATAGCGACTTTTAAATACATTTTGATAGTGACTTTCCCATACATTGATAGCAACTTTTCCATAAATGATAGCGGCTTACCCATACATTTTGTTAGCGACTTTCCCATACATAGATAGCGAGTTTGCCATACATTGATAGGAACTTTCCCATATATTGATAGCGATTTTCCCATTTTAATCCCATTTTAATAGCGACTTTCCCATACATTTTTATAGTGCCTTTCCTATTTTTTTCGTTTTTCCGATCGCTATCGCGACGCTTTCGTTGGAGAATGTCACTTTTTAGAACCTCAGACTATAAACTGTCAATTTATTTAAAACTTTAAGCATGTACGTTACAGAGGCGGAGTCTATTTGTCATATCATCTAAATTCGTTCAGTAGATATCGCGTGATAGAGTAACAAGCATCCATCCATGCATGCAAGACTCACAAGGTTTCACATTTTACAAGCTTTTGACTTGCAATGTATGTATGCATGTAAGTGTATTCGAGTCAAATCTTGCAACTGAATTTTAAAACAGGTATCCTCAACCGATTAAGATTAAATTTTGCATACACGTTTAGTTTGGATGAGAATGCATGGTTGGCTAAGTGACGTCATTCTAAATCCAATATGGCAGACGGCCCAAAATGGCGAAATAGTTATTTTTTGGTGCACTGCCATGATATTGGTTTCAAATGAAAGGTTTGCTGAGAAGAATACAAAAAAAAAATTGTTTAAATTTTTTTTTTTTTTATTAATAATTGTCTATAGTATTATAATCAATGATATCCTGAATCCTTCAAGAAGTTTCATCAACGCCTACAAATGTTAACAAGCCAAAACAACATTATATCAGCACTAAACAATACAAGACACGCTCTAGTAAAGACAAATTCGGAAGTCCAAACGAGCCGGAACCATCTCTCACTCAAATAACACGCTCGGTAGGAAATGCGCCAGTACTTGGCAGGACACCAAAAAATACCACTTGATAATTAAGTTGATATATAATGTGCACTTTAATTAACTGGTGATGCTGAATAGATGTATCAGAAGGCTCATATGTATTTTCTCAGTTTTATTTAGACATCACTGACATCAGTGAAGGAAAAGATGTTAAGTAAACCTGAATATGGCAGACCTCCACCGTATGTTCTACCGTGTCCTCCGGGCAATCCACACAGTAGTGACACCCGGGCGTTTCCTCCCGCCTTATTCTGAACAGAAAACCCCCGAAACAGCCGTTTCTGGTGAGGACCTGCGTCCGGCAGCAGGTGAGGACACCGTGACGCCTCTCAAATCACACCTCAAAGAGGGGCCTTCTCGCCGCAATTGTGGTGAGCCCAACGCTAGGTTGTGACAGTCACATTCTCCATGAGATCCTGCAAGAGCTCTGTCCACCGAGCCGTGATTAGACGCCGAAACGGAGTTTCGCCCCAGCATTTCGCCTTCTCGCGCCTCTCCGATATTTGCGCGAGTACTTTTGCCTACAGATCCCATGGTGGCAATCCAGCAAGGAGGCTCGCTGCCTCACCGGAGACCGTGCGGTATCCCTGGACCAGCCGGATACAAGAAACGCGTTGGGACGCGTTCAACCGGCGGGCTGGTCGCCACTTTAGGGAACGCGTGCATACTGGTGCCCCGTAAAGGGCAATGGATCGCACGAACCCCGCGTAGCCTCCGGCAGTAAGCGTTTGGATCCCCTAGATTGGGCAGGGGCCGCTTGAAAGCAGCCCCTGCCCGCTCCAGTCTGGGAGTCAAACGTCGAAATACCTATTGCCAGCACCTAAACTTCCTTAATATTTAAGTAATTAAATGAATCTTCTGCATTTTCTTATAACACCATTGTTATGTACTTCTGTCAGTAGTTAATGCTATATTTCTTGTGTGTTTGTGTGTTACATTTAGAACACAGCACTGTCTTTGTCTGCAAACTCCGCGGTCGGGGCATTAGAGCTAATTTTGATAAATGTGAGAATAAGCGGAATATATTAACTTAGTATGAGAAGTGCGCTGGCTAGAGCATTGACTGTGATTCATAAAGTGTGCTGTGATTTCCCGTAGGTGTCGTGAGAGGTGAACAAGGAATTGTATAGAACAGTCTTAATCATATATGTTTATAGGTAATTTGTGGTTTTCCTTATGGTTTCCGTACAAAAAATTGTTTACCCGTGAGTATGGTAAATTAAAATTTCGTAAAAACAGTGGGCTTGCAATGTTCTTTGCGGTATCCAATCTCTACCAAGAACGGTGATCAAATCAACTGTATCTTATAACATTTTATTTGGAGAGCAACGGTTAATAGTGGGCAGTTACGGGCTGATTTGTGTGTTATGGAAAATTAATAAATATTATGTATGAATACGATATAAGAACAAAGATTCAACAAAAGATTTCCTTTTATAGACTTCAGTAAATTATTCTTAGTATTATACTCAAATCGATGACTCTGATTGCATTTTCTCCTAAGAGAGATCACTTCTTCCCTTAAAATCTGCCGGGTCATGCAATCCTTTTAAATCCTATTTTTAGCTTCGAGGTCCCGATCTTTAATTTTAAAGATTTTCGCTTCGTTGGCAGATTGTAAGTACTTGAGCCGTTTACAGCTCGATCTTTTCCTCTTTGCCATTAGGCGCGGCAGACTGGGCACATCCATCAAACCATGTATTTATGCGTCTCACATAATTTTCTCTTAAGAGTGTACAGTATGTTTTAGTTCTTTGTGGGACTTATGCATTTCTTTGATTTTCGTAACTTTTTTTTTCGTGTCATAATGTGAATTTTCTACGCTTGGTTTCCATTTATCCAAATGGAGATCTCAGCTTATTCTTGTGGGCAGTGGTGGCTCATTTTTGAAGAAAATCAAGCGAACCTTGATTTTTATAATTTTACTAGTGATGTGCCCGATGAGATAGCAAGAATAACATGCTTCCATATCTATCGAATACCTTTAAACGAGCAATTCTTGTAAATATGTATATGTTTAATCTGAAACTGGCGATTTTCATGCAATTTAGTATGCAGGGGGTTTCGGGGGCGATAAATCGATCTAGCTACTCGTAGGTTACATTTTTAGGAAACGTCGTATTCTTTATTTAACCCGAGTAGAGCTCGGTCGCCCAGGTACTAAAAATTTAACCCTGATTGAGGGAATGAATTTAAAAAAAGCTTTCCATGCTTACTTTAGGTACATAAGGAAGCTTCGAGCATAATATAATGCTTCAAGAGCAATTGGTTTATTAGGATATTAGGCGTTTTCTGGCAGAAGCTGATTATTTTGATGTATTGTATTTTAACTAGACTGTTAATGTGAATTGTGTATGCTTCATCGGCCGGACATAGCATATTTACCTGTAACCAACACAACATCTTAGGAACCTCTAATCCACAATAAATTATTTAACATTATCTTAATATTATCTTTGAAGAATTTAACATTATCATTAAGTAAAATATAAACGAATTCCTATTCTAAAGACACACCCCATTTATTATGTAGGTCGCATTGTTAACCCGGACCGATGCTAAAAGTGCCAACAGTGTCAAAACATCAATACCAACTAATTTCTCTATACAAATTGCCCGAGCAATTTTCGAGGCACCCAGAAAGTTTCCTGATAGATAATCGAGTTAATGAAGTTCCACATAATGGGTATTGCAATCAAAACCTTAGCCTGTGCCAACTAATGACTTGGAGAATTGAGGCAGCATAAACAAGTGGTCGGAATTATATTACTTGTTATAATTTCGTTAGACAAATGATTCAGGTTACTAAAGACATGCTGTAGTTTATGTTAGCCTGGTACCTCAGCTTAAAAGAGGTGTGTTCTTTAAGGGATTTCAGAGGCTTTAAAGAAGTGACTATCTATCAATGAAAGCGTCGCGATAGTGAATGGAGAAATGTCACGTGATCAATCCCTTTTTTAGCATTTGATTATAGCCAATTTTTTAATTCTGAAGTTACAATATAATTCTGGCAGCTTTGACAAGTGGTTGGAATTATATTTCTTGTTTTAAGTTCGTAAGACTAATTATTCAAGGCGCTGCTAAAGAGCTGCTGTAGTTTATGTTAGCCTGGTAACTCAAGTTGAAAGAGAGGTATTCTTTATGAAATGCCATGGTTTCTAAAGGGTAATTAGTAATTAGCTTTTTAAATTGGCAACTTCTTTGGCTGCGTTAAACAATTTTGGTAATGGCAAAATTTTTAGTAGAGGTTTGCGTCAGCGACATGCTAATGTGAAAGAGTCATCTTCATACTAATGTGATGCGTGACGGAACAACACGGTTTTCTCAAATTTTAAGACTTGACTATTTTTTATTATTTAAAATGATTGTTTTATTAATAAAGTTGCTAATTCTTGTTTTAACATTATGCATAAATTTTTCTTTTTATTTATAATTGCATCACAAGTCCCAAATAAATAGGCATAAAAAACATGTAAGTAATAAAATATAGCAAAACATACTGGAACAACTTTTATACACCCGGAAAATTGCATTTTTCCGGGGCTGGTCAGTCGAATGGAAGTGAAATATAGCACTGATAAAAATAAAAATGTGTATAAACACACATGGGGACTCCACATTATGTATTAGATAGGCCATTGCCGAAAATCGACCAATGAAGGTAATTCAACAATTAAATAGGTCACAAAAGCCGCAATCTGACGAAATAATAATAATTTTATTAATGTTTGAATGGCATTAATCATGTCCAAGGACTCATAACTTTATTATTTGCTAAACAAAAGCCTGTCCGTCAAAGTCAATTAACCTAATTTCGTACGTAATTGATGAAAGCTAAATAATAAGTACTAGGACTATAGAAGTGTTTGAAAGAATGATATAGCAGCAAACGATGAGGCATAGTAACGGATGGAAGATTCAAATTATCACGTTTCATCATTTGTTTTAAATTTAGTCAATCAAGAATATATAACATCACGCCTGTATTCAACAAAGACTTGGAAAGAATTTGATTGTAGAACAACCCAACATAATTCACTTAGAGGTAGTACTCGTATATTTGACGAAGAGTTGGGCCGAGATGCACCATGAGGGTCATTTTGTCAGTTTAAGTAAAAGCAAAGTAACGGCGGTGAGCCTATTGCCATCAACCGTGCACACATCCAGACTTCGGACCACTTATATGAAACTCCAGACGAGAAAACCCTATAAAACTTAGCCCAACCCGTAAATCGCCTGGACTTTGGGGGCAAAGACCAGGGAGTGTGGTATTATGTCCTCACTAAAACCACCCATTACCCAATACACAAAAGTCGCAGTTAGCAACTATATAAATGGTGTAAATATTGACGATTAAATCTCTATCTAAAATTAGTCGATGAAATTATTTATTACATTTCACCAATTGCAACAATTGCAATTGCATTTTTTAACCGATTGCAACAAGCAAAATATTTCAAAAGCTAAACGTTTGCATCAATTAATCCAATAACGACCCTAATTGATGAACGAACACTGCTAGCTAACTAACAAATGACTGGCTAAACAAGTGATCTAAACAATGTGTATCACTAATCGGCTCAGTTAATCGCCCAGTATTAGGGGGTTAGACTCGACTGGCGTCTATCGGCACAATACCACAAAATACGTAGGTCAGAAGGCCGGTTCCATACAATCAATATGCCAAGGCTTTCCTCAACTATGTTGGGGTCGGCTTCTAGTGTAACCGGATGTAGCTTATCACCAGTATCTTACATAGAGTGGCATCGACTGACCTCCACAATCCAGGCTCTTAGTAAAGGCCTGGACACATCACCACAGCGCGGCGCCGCCACCATCGAACGGCATGGTGTCACTCGCGCCGCAGCACAATGCCGTGTACGGCGCATCCACTCAGCAGTTGATCTTTCGCTGTTGCTAAGTTTACAGGAGTTCGTACGAAAAATTATTACTGAAAATATCGATGTTGACTTGTTAATTAACTAATACGTCGTTCGCGGTCCATAATCATCATCATCATAATTATCAGCTGAAAGACGTCCACTGCTGGATATAGGACGCCCCAAGCGTCGCCAAATTGACCAGTTCCGTGCGTCCGTATTCAGTGGAGCCCCGAAACCTTCACCAGGACATCGGTCCATCAAGTGGGAGGCCTTCCAACACAACGTCTTCTATTTCGCGGTTGACACTCTAGAACTTTTAAGCGTTCTGCGAACAATGTGCCCATCCCACTGCCTCTTAAGTTTGGCAGTTCTTCGGGCTATATCGGTAAACTTGGTTCTCTTGCGGATATCTACATTTCTGATTCGATCACACAAGGAAACTTCGAGCATAGCTCTCTCCATTGCCCTTTGGGTGACTTTAAGCCATCTGATGAGGCCCATTTGTCAAAAATATACAAATGAAATCAGGGACCAACGGTTTAACGCGTTTTATGAGATTTATTATAGTCTATCTTTTCACAAAACAAAATCAGAAATCGTTGCTGAACCTTGAAGATCGACGTGTGTGGCTGAAATTATTTAGCCTCGAGCAGCTCGCGTGTGCGTTTGCTGTCACCGTTCGTGAACCGTGTCTTTGTTGCGGAACCAACCTTCTTTACTTATTTATTTTGCGACTTCACTGTTTCGGAACTAAATGAAGAGATTGAATTTCGTGGAGTATTGTGTGTGTTGGAATATTTCACGTCAGGTTATCTAGTAAGTTGTTTGTGATTATTTAGATTAAAGAGAGTGGTAATTTGGACGTTATGATACGTCCAAATTATCAATCTCTCTCTAAAACAATAAAATGTGCATAGTTTGTTATGCTACCAGGTACATAAAGATAATGGCAGCACTTAGTGTTGCCATACACAATGAGGAAGGCATTTTAATTTGAAAACTTGATTAGCAAACTAATGGAATTTTCTGACGCGTTGTTAATCAAGAGTAAAAAAATGCTGCAATATTCAAGTAATGATATAGATACACTAGCCGCATGTCAATGGTAAAACATTCATTTGGAACTGACCTAGTGCATTACGGAGTTTCAATAGAATGCTAGTCCAGCGTATACTGGTATTGTTCCCGCATACAAACTACCTAATGTACGTATTTTACGCACATCAAAGCTAAAGCTCCAGACAATCTAGTTGCTCGTACACAATTCAACTTCGTTTGTTCACCAACCTCCTCAATCCACTATCCAAAAGTAATCGACTGCCATTTCATGACGTAGATGCACTGTGACATCACTCCGGAAACCGGCGCCGAGTCCGGCACAGTGCCCGCCAGTCCAGCACGAACCGCCACCGGTTTCCAACGGACCACGCCATGTATCACGGCCCTAACACCCGTTTGATTTACAATCACCCGGATGACACACGCACACGCCGCAATCGGCATTTATCGTGCTGTAAATAAACCGGAAAGGGTAGTTACGTTTAAATCTATAGTAATCTCGGATTTGGGAGTTTATTCGGGGTGATCCGATGCCACGGTCACGCTCAGTATTTATCGTGGTCCGATATCTATCCGGGTTTTGTAATCAATATGAGGATTCATTACTGTCGGTACAGATAAGTCTTCGTGTGTGTTGATTTTTGAAATAGAAAGTATCTATAATAATATTGTATATATGCGCGAATTTCGTGAGTTTATATAAGGTATAATTATGTGAAGGGTAAACTATTTAAAAAAATCTATCAACAATAGAAAGGTACTTTATTCCAGATGAACATATTAAGCTATTTATTATATTATGTACATATAGCCCGGGTCAAGCCGGGGAGGTTGCTAGCTGATTGATAAGATCATTTTTACATATGAGAGCGATCTTCGTTTTAGAGCTCTGAAGTGTCAAATTAGTGTAGCTGAATTAAAAAATCATTCTCCTGTCCTAATCTCGATTTATTTCAGATTAGCGCAACATGGTTCCTTCATCTCTTTTTGCCGTCCTAGTCACCCTCTTATTAGCCTTTAATATAATTTTAACCCTATCAGAATCGACACTAGTTTCTTTTATCTTCCCATATCATCCATCTATTCACATTAATTCCACTTTGCATAACACCATATATCACAAGTGGCCACATTTTCTGAAACCTTAAAAAATATTTATAAAAATTCATATCGCTTTAAAATTCATGTAAATATCATTCTTTATGAAAAAAAATCCCATCAGCACATTTCGTGTATCATATCGCAGTATATTAATAAAAGTCGCCAGAATATCGAAAAACCCTGTGTTAATTGTGTCTATCAATCACAGCACCATACTGTGTTCAATATTTATCACGTTAGTTATCGAGTGGGCTTCCCTTACAGGAATGCCTTTATACAACGGTGAGTGGCTATACAAGCCAATACTGAACACTACAAAGAAAATTCCTTACAGATTAGAATTTCCTAGGCCTTGCCTTCTCGATCGAATACTGGACAATGGATGCCAAATAGGCAGTTTCAAGTTTGGGTTCCTTTTAGTTGGTTAGTGATCTTGGTTAAAGTACTAACTTGGTTAACTTTACGAAATCACAGTATCCAAGAAACCTAAACGTATACTTAATTTCCGAATACTAACATAGTTTCCACAGAGAAACTTTTACAGTAGTCTTTATCGTTTGATAGCTAGGTATAATCGCACACTCACTTCATCACCACCACACAAACTCGCATAACCACACTCGCTCCCATAAACACACATACCCAAACTGTCATACATACATTCACATACATACACACACAACACATACCCAATCCACGCACACTCACACTCATATTGTGCTTTGTGGCATTATGATATTTATGTTTTGTTGCTGAATCTGTCTCCTTAATTTACCAGATAGTTTAAGTTCTATCAAAAGTTTGTATATTTAATTAATAATTTGTTATGTTATACCTGTTGTTCATGGGGTAAGGACCTGGTGATCTGTATTACAGGTAACTCCTTTAACAGACACCAGCTCCGCACACTTACTTGACCGCAAAATGTTCCCTTCTAAATTTAATTTATAAGTTGTTCCATAAGGTCATGCTTTTGTGAGGAGAAATAAAGATATGATTATGATTATAGTTTGTAAGGCTTACGAACAATTTTACGTAATAAGGCGTTTACAGACGTTGGCGACGCGACAATGCGACCATCACTTCAAATTAATTAGAAACTCTTCTACGGGAATAACTTATATTAAATTGTTGCCGCATTGTTATCTGCGGAGACCAGAATAGTAATTATTTTATTGAATCAAATTATGACTACTACAAATAATGCAAAACGGTTGTTTTTTTTATTATGGCAATAATCCTCCCAACCGAATTATGGCCATAGTGGGGACCGAACCAAGAACCCCCACACTCTACAGTCACGGTTACAAATGCGAGACCAACGAGGCATTTATTAAAATGGTAATGAGGCGTTAACGCTTGGATTACAGTTCTTTTTACTGGGAGTTGACTCTGTTGACGATCTGGTTGATTGCCAAGTTTGCTTCAAAGTATTGACCAAGAACCCATTGCCTTCGTGTTGATTCTGAATAAGATGACCTTTTGCCCGAAAATTTATTTTCGTGTCCAGCGAATATAAATATGAAAATGTGAATATTTGTGAATCAAGCATGTCTCAACATCTGAACGGATTTGAAGGTTGACGCATGGGTAAACTTTATTCCCTGACAGACATATCCCGGTAGTGCATTGTCACGGAAAAAATCTAGACTTTTACGCGGAAGAAACCTCTGATAAAATTAACTTTCAACTTAGGAGTAAGCACACTGTTAAACAAACTTCTTTCCATATTATTCCCCGCCAACATCAACGAAACTTCCCAGCTTACAGCACCATCTACTCTAAACTAGTTAACCTTCTTTACAACAAAGGATGCTCAAACTTTTAAAACCAACAATTTTTCTTCATAACTGCGTCTGACATAGTGTCAGCGAGCGAAATGAGCTCCCATTGCGGCAACCTCATTAGACCTTGGCATAACGTAATCAACTGAACCCGTAAACCGCGGGGCAAATGCATAAGCCGTGTTGGGAGTCCCGCTTGCCTTTATGTGATATCAGGATAAAATGTTTTAAGTAACTTGCCATGTAGGTTTTCGGCATAAACATTTTGACGTTGTAACATGTAGATGTGGATCTTGAAGTGAGAAAAATGGGGGTGTCGTGTGTGTAAGTGGTTTTGTTAAGATTATGGAGTTTGTTCTTGAGTGTCGTGTAGGTGGTAAAGATTAGAATATGAAATGGATAATCATAAAACTTGGATACTTATGATAGAGTCGGTGTAGTATGTACCTAAAAATAGGTATCGTTGCTTAGATAGTCTTTTAACAGTATTTATAAATTGAATATTGTTTGCATTGTGTACTTACATTGTGTGCCTACTCATTATAATAAGTAAGAGGTGTAAGCATTTTTATGCTTTTATTTTAGCAGATTTGTACATTATTATTATTTAAATTTTCTTTTGAAGAAAAATATATATTAATAGACAGCGGTTTAAGCGTGAAAGGTAACAGACAGACAGAGTTATTTTCGCAATGTTAATATTAGTATGGCATTTGTATATATATATTTTTATTAAAATACTGTGGACATCAAAATCGGTAGAAGTTCTATAACCTGCAATATGTACTAAATAATTTCACCCTATCCACTTTTTGAAATCGAAAACTTTCTCAAAACCATAAAAAACAAACCGGGAAAAAACATAAAAAAATCCATTACTTAACATGTATAAAATAATTATATTCAACTGAAACAAAACACATTAAAAAATAAATAACACAAACAAACAGCTATTTTATGAATCAAAACTCAGCAATTACATTAACACGAATTATTCTAAACTCATTCGTTATGGGAGTCATCTCCTCGAAATTATTACGATCAATGCCTGTACAAAGTTCATTTTAACTGGATACGGTATGCCCTTAAAATGACACCACAGAATAGATGTACATAGAAGGCCAGCACCGTACAACGAGCGAAAACTGGCGCACGCACACATTGGTACATACGGTGATCTTCAACAACTGACAGTCGCGAGTGCGCTTGCACTCGCTGTACGTAAAGTAGGTCTATGTAAACATAACATCAACCTGGTATTCTTCGAAAGGTTAGGCAGACGTGTATCACATTGTTTACACCACATAATTATCCTGGTTTTCAATCGTATTGTTTTAATTTTTAAATACTTAATTTTGGATTGGTGTGGCGCTTTTTGCCGCTAGTACCTTATGCAGGGATACCTAAATTTCAACAGAGATATTGAATACCCATGTATTACGCGAGCCTATTACCATAATTTGGGCAGAAATCTAGACTCAGGGCATCATGGTTATGCAACACGTTGCTCAAACCGGGCATTATATCCAGGATCTCCTTCTCAACAACAGAGACACAGACACTAGACCCGACCATTTTCGCTCTTTAAATCAAGCTAGCCTTCTGCACCTACTTACTCTATGTCATCAATCCCAAACACTCTAGGGGTGCAATTAGGAAGTTCGTCCTCAACGACAAGTCAATAAACAAGAGAGTAGGGCTAATAAAAGGTGTAATGATTGACAAAAGGTTTTTCTCCCTCTTTTATCTCAGCATCGAGGCTTTCATCTGGAGAGCCGTGAAGTTGAAAATGAATAAATAGCTGCCTCTTTGTTGGGAAGACCGTACTTAAAATGCTGGTCAACAAGAACTTTTTGGGCGGGTTCGGGAGTTTTGTTTAAAAGATTTATAAGGAGCCTAAAATAAAATGATTGATTGGAAAACTAACTAAAAACTACTTACGTCTGCGACTAGATTGTTCCATTAATGAAATAGCAAAAATAAACAATAAATTGCTTATTTGCTGAATATTATAAAGGGTTTTCAATTGGCGCGGGTGAGTTTAAAGTATATTTTTAAAAGTAGAAATAACTTCAGCAAATAAATCAAATCAGTCATCCACAGATCCCAAATCCCACTCCACTTATTGTTTAACTCCTATTACTCACCACTCACACTACTCACTCTCCTATTGTTTCCTCAAACTTCGGTCCACAAACCATTGCATGTTACATGAACTCGATTCTAAATTACTGAGTAATTTGAGTGGTTATCCTGTCAACAGCCAAATCACCCGGCACACATTTTGCGTGGAAATAACTCAGTAACGTATGATTGCGATCTTGCTCGATCATTTTGACAGGTTAGGTTAAAAACATCATTGTTGGCCTTGTTCCAATAGCTGCCGAGCATAGACCGCCTCCCATATGAGATACTTAATTATGATTCCCTGGTATAATAAATTTAAAAAAAAAAAAAAACGACTTCTAAAGCAAAACACTACAAATCGAAAAACAACTTTCTTCCGAAGTCGGTGTCTTTGGTACGTACTACGTTTTTTAGACACCGACAGAATTTTGCAATTCCGTTCATATATGACGAAGTTATGCACAATAAACGAAGAAAAAAAAACCCTCCGAATTGAGAACCTCTTCCTTTTTGGGAAGTCGGTTAAAAAGTATATTTTAAAGTAAAGATACAACCCGCACTGGGCCCGCGTGGTAGATTAAGATAAAGAAAGCAAATATAATTAGGTGGTCAATTCCCTCTTACAGAGACGAGGCTTGTGTACCAGCTGTGAGAACATGATAGGCTGATTAAAATTAATTTTATTAGATTAGCATGATAGATGAAATGTCAAATCAGTCAATAGAAAGCTTATTGCTTTAATCTCACTAAACTAAAATTATCACATACTTAGTTTGCTCAAACTACGGCCCACAAAACAAAGTATCTAAATTACTGAACAATTTGCGTTGTTATCGTGTCAATAGTCAAATAGCTCGTCTGAGCTGTGTTAATTACACAACAGTCATTTGTATGGAGACCGACAGATCATTTGAATTTATCTGGTCTTGTGTGTGTACTGTAATTTCTGACCAGAAACAATTTTAGTTACCGTTTACAGCAAGATGATAAGTAC
This sequence comes from Orthosia gothica, assembly GCA_949775005.1. Taxonomy (NCBI): domain Eukaryota; kingdom Metazoa; phylum Arthropoda; class Insecta; order Lepidoptera; family Noctuidae; genus Orthosia; species Orthosia gothica. The sequence continues at coordinate 2,775,126 of OX459036.1, read as the reverse complement.
CTAACCTACGGGAGTAGACATATTGAAAGCTACAGCTTAATTCTTACACCAGCGCAACCTGCACGTGCTGGTGTAAGAGTTCTCGCCGGCTGCTATCAACTATTAATATATGTATGTGTACCACAGTGTCTCAAGACGAAAGTGATGACAAATGGCTCTGAGACATGGTCGCTTACAATGGGCCTCATCAGAAAGCTTCCTGTCACCCTAAAGGCAATGGAGAGGGCTATGCTCGGCGTTTTGTTGCGTGATCGAATCAGAAATGTAGAGATCCGCAAGAGGACGGACCAGGGTTACCGACATAGCCCGAAGAATTGCCAAACTTAAGCGGCAGTGGTCAGAGCACACTGCTCGCAGAACTGATGGCTGATGGGGCAGAAAGGTTCTGGAGTGGTGACCGCGAACCGGTAGACGTTGCGTTGGAAGGCCTCCCACCAGGTGGACCGATGACCTGTTGAAGGTTGCGGGGATCCGCTGGATGCGAGACGCACGGGACCGATGAATGTGGCGACGCTTGGGGCAGGCCTGTGTCCAGCTGTGGACGTCTTTTGGCTGATATGAAAAGATAAGAAAATAGTCGATAGCTAATCTCTTCCTCGTCGGCGGTGGGACAAGTGCTTACCATAGAAGTATTTCAGATGACTGCCAGTAGTAGTAGTAGCAGTAACGAGCTGAATATGCTTTCTAACTGTCACCGCAGGACCCAAGGTGGAAGATATAAACTCCAATCTCGCATAAGCTACCTTGTCGGAGCAGCATAGGGAGTGGATGCGAAGCCAAGTCCTTTGAGCCTCAAAACAAGCGTTACCGACGATTCTGTGGAAGTAGTAAACTTTCAGACAAATAATCTATATTAACTACTGTCGTGCCAGCAACACGAAGACGAACTGTCTTGTCCTCTTTAATTATTTAAAAAGTTATTCAAATATGCAGCTGCTGATGTCACAAACAATACTTACACCATATAAACCTTCTCTGGAAAATCCTAAAATAAATCGCAAAGAATTTTGTAATATCTAAGTTAAAATATTCGTATCGTCAAAGAGTATCGACATAGCTTCGCAATTTTATTGTATAGAAGGCCGCGAGTAACGTCACAAGAGTGAAGGCTTTCAACCAATTCGCGACAACCTCTCACGATATTGAGATGTCACGGTACAGATGAAATATCTTACACAGTTATATTTATTGGAGATATTCATGTTCTCGTAATTTTAATGTCAAATGTCGAAATACCACTCAAATAGAGTAGGTTTTGGCATTTCTAGAACCCATTATGCTTAAGTGTAATTTGGATGATGGAGCAAAATTGAAAGTTAGTACATAAACATAAGTCATAAAATAAACTCGGTTGCAGTAAAAAATTGATAGAAAATTACTTTGTAGAAAACAGAGCCTGATATTGTAGTTACACTTACAACTACCAACATACATGGGTTCGATTGTCGGGTAGAAAAATGTGTGATTGGGTTTTTACATCTGGAGTTACTCAATAGCAGCCTGGCTTTCAACTTGTACCCGGTTGATGACAATATTTTCGTCGCCTATCGCTTACATGGGACTTGAACATATAAATTGGCGAAATGTTGGGGAGATATTTTTGCGGTTTTTTTGTCTCTGCTTAACCCTTCAGGGAACACAGGCTTGATGTTAAGTAACTACTAAAAAATAAAATAAACCATTCATTGAGTCTGTCTTTAATTATTACATTCACATTCAAAATTGAGGCAGCCGCAGTAAGCTTCACTCGACCACTTCTGAGTTACAAAAACCTAGCCATCACCAATACAGGAAATGAGCTGTTTAATACACAAATACCAGCCATAGTGCTCATTACTATTCCTGCCAAACCCTCCAATTGAACCCTCCCCAAACATATTTAATGATTAAGCCAGCAGTGGATTATCAAACAATAGTTAACCAACTAAGATTTGAACTCAAACTCAATCAATCAAGGGCTTAAACCATAGAGTAATGAAGACGTCTGGGTGGCCACTGGTAAAGACGGCAATGCTATAACTTTATATTCCGATTCCGTGGAACTTTCAACATGAATTTCTCTTGTATCTGCCATTTTGTACTTAAAGGTCACATTTCTGTAGAACTACTCGCACAATTTTTGAAGTCAACCACACTTTTAGTCCCTTTATTTAAAACAAAAGACTGCTGTGTCTCTCTCAAAAACACAAGCATAAACCAAACAACGTGCGTGAATGATTGAAATTAAAACTTCAACCAATCAGAGGAGGTCTCGTTTTGGGTGCTCCGACCGGCAATTCAGCGTTCGGCCTTAGTGCGAGTTTTTACTCACCCACAAACGCGTTAACGTAATCCTCAATTTGTATTGAAACTGGTGCGCCGTTTGGGAACAGTAAGGAGAAACCTCTTTTTTTGTATACATTTTGACATAAGAGATCGTTTACGTTATCACGAGTGAGTACGATAAAAAACTCGCAATAAGCACACTTATTTCATAGTAGCTAACGTTTCGTTTCGCAATGTAACTACAGTGACTCGTGTTTTTACAAAAACCCTATCTTTTTCCAGCAAGATTGAGAAATGTTTTCACCATTGTCAAATTATCCGTGTTATCGCAATATCCCTAGGTTATTCGCGAAAACTCGAATTATCAAATCATCCTACGACATATACAAACCAGAGAGCCTCACCTTTTTCACAGAAAATGGCGACACGTGACAATGCCGACATACCACCGATTTCTTAAATAAGAATGTAAAGTTGAGTATTTGTCAAAATCTACTTTTATCTTTAATTATTAGCGACCCATCCCCAAATTTATATACGTACATACACCTTTTTCTACTAATAAAAACCGTACTATCATAGTCCGCTGCGTGGTTTAGAAGAATAAAGTGGAGAAATAGACAGAGACAGACAACAATTTTGTTTAATATTATTTAGATAAGGTATTATAAACTTTGGTATTAAAGTGGGGTATGTATGACTCATGTTCTTAACTTAATTCGGAAACCAGTCGACAGGTTCTGCAGATAGATATTATAAGCAATTGAGTTCGGAGCTCTACTGTTCAAACCCAAGCCTATTGCTAACACTCAAGAAATAAGATCCTAAATAAACAAACAAAAAAGTACCCGCGCGCCATTAAATCCAAACGGTCCCATTCCAATATTATATTTCAAAAATAAATTCCGCGTTCCAACTTCGATAATGTTCGTAATTCCGATGATAGCCGAACATGACGTATTGGGGGTCGTAACTTGCCGAACTTACACGATCGTGCTGTGACGTAACGGTAGCCTTGGAACATTATTTTTTATCTGCAACTTCGGTTGTAAATCAAACGTGAAAGTATTTCTTCCTTCCTGTGAGCTGATTTCACTTTTCAGTTTGTTTATTTGTGCCAGTTTTAGTTTTATAGTACCGATAAAGAAAGATAGAGTTATCGGTTAAATTTTGACATGGAACCAGAAAAACCAAAATCAGTGAAGGGGACTGTACTTATAACAATTCATTTATAAGCTCTCATGCACATCACAATATATCGAATCATCTTTAGCCTTTGTGGGCAGAACTTGGATGAGGTTAGCATGTAATCAGTCGGAGGATAAATATTCGCGAGCTGGCTAATCACCTGAATCCTCCGATTACACAGCATGATTTTCTTCTTGTTTACATCACTTCATTTCGCTTCTTAAGCAGTTGGGTTTTTTTTATTTTTAGTTTAGATTTTTTTATTTACATCTTTTTAATTATCGTTTTTTTTTTCGAATTACTTTTCATTATTTAATATTATAAGTATATATGTATACCTGTAACCACCACTTAAAACCCTTTATTCTGATAAGCCACTCTAACAATGTCATAATCTTATGTCTTGGCAGCCTTAAGGCGCAGATACCCGTGAGGAGCTGATTTCAAAATGAGAATCACGGCTAGTCGTAGTTTTTTGGCAAAATATATGTTTTATTAGACCATTTTCTTAATAATTTGATCTTAGAAATTTTTGAGTTTTATTCGTATAACATAACGTAATTAATTTGTAAAGTTATGTCTAAAACGGACAAAACCACGACAATCGCACCAAAACCGCTGGGCGTATTTTAATGAAATCGACACCATCTCAAAAACAATTTATTTATCTACATTTTGATCTGAGGCTTTTTATTAAAGTCATTGTATAATAAGGAAAGTACAAAAATCTTCTAAATTTTGGGTCAAGCGGGTTTGAAAAGTGTGCGCGTTTTGTTCCCTCAAGGTCGTTGGCGACAGTCTTCGTCTTAAGCAAGGCATATTTTATTTATTACACACTACTACAGATAACGTAATGTTCACTTAATTAATGCATTTCACTTTCAAAGCAGCATCTAGACTAGCAACCACACAATGGACCGCATTACTAACCCATGTCATACGTACAAATCTTTGACTGAAATGAAGGGATCTGTGCTTGGAGCGTGGGATTACCCCATGTCCACAACTCTACATGTCCTTGAGTGAGGAGTTACCTCTGTTTGTATTTACGTGCTTGATGGATGTTACTGTAACAGTTTGTGTCACATACTGTGTAGCTACTTTCACTATCGTGGAGGATTTGTAAAGGTCAGTATTGTAAAACTGAAATATTTTCTTAGAATAACTAGCATTTACTTATCACCGCAACATTTTTTTTTTTACTCTTCCCCACTCCAGAAATTTTAACTGTAATGTAGATGCATTTACAAACATTTAAACTCACATAAACAAGATCAAAATCGGGCATTTTTCAGAACAACAAAACCATTTAACATCACTAACTGTTACATGCTGTTGCTATGGCAATACAATTGAATTACGCGGTTTTGCTGTGACTTTTCTTACACACACACACGCAAAGTTTTTATTTGTAAATAACGCGTCACCATTTATTCAAATACGTGTGCACACGCTTTACTTTTCGATTCCATTTCGAATGACATATTATATGTAACGTACATATTTTGCCAAAAAATACTTACGTGTTGCTAGAACTTAAACGAAATTGTGTAATATTTTATGGTAATCTATTTACGAAAGAAAAAAATCAAGACAGAAACAAAACATTTAAAATCAGCTTATAAGAATTACTTCCTCTATGTATTCTAATCATATTTTTCGCCTTCAACTTATGTTCATTTATTTTAAAATCTTAAATAGTAAGTAACTTCATTACAAAACAAACAAAGAACCACTTCAAAGCCCCGATGCATCCAAAACTGTCCCAGGTTGATCCTCGTTAAAACCCAGCGCTGCACTTGTCTCCCGATTCTTTTATTAAAACTGGCTTCGAGATGCTAGTCGTTCGACTTCGGCGGGCGTTTCCGCCGGCTTCCATTAGGTGAAGCCGGATATTGGGGGCGATACGTGACCCACCCCGGAGACTTCGTCGAATAACGCCTTCCATTGTAAAAGCTTTCGAAGATATATCTCGAATCGGTGCGGTTAATTCATTATTTGTTTGAATGTTTTTGTAGATAGATATAAATGCGCTGTGTGAGTGTAATCAGTAAAATCGAGTTCTTTTTCGGTCCTGGTAACCTACAGAAAGTTTTATTTTTCTATCGTTCTTTGTTTTCTTATAAAAAACAACTAGGAATTGCTCGTATATCGAGAATGCGTTTACAAATATTTTAAACTCGAATACACAAAAAGCCAGACCCGAACCCGCGACACGCAGCGCGTTAGCCAATCTTTTCGTCAAAGAAGGCTCAATGCCACGAACGAAATTTTATGCCAGACCACCTTTGGGCTAGCAAGAAACACGTTTTTAATATTTTATTTTATGTTATACAAAGTTCGTAAATAAACTTGACGTGAATTTTGCCCCTGAGGCCTAAAAAATTCTAGAGAAATAGAAGGAAAAATATATTTTCTAAAGTACGATACAACTTTTTATGAACCAAAGACTACAGGGTGACACTATTCCGCCAATAGCGAGGAAAAACAAAATTGTGGAAATTCAGCCAAATAATTCAGAGAAATACGGACATCCAATAAATGCTCGCTTTGGTAGAATCTCTCGCTTCTTTTTAAATTTTGGATTTTACTGCAAAGTTAACAACTTTCAGGAGGAGCCGACACGGTTTATTTCTACAAATCTAGATTTTATAAGAACCATAAAATGCCATAGTGACAATATTGAAGAAGTTGGTTTGGGATATTGCGAATAATAACGACTTAGTACGACGATTTTGTTGACTTGAGATTTGAATGATGTATATCTTTAACAGCATGACATAATTGTATACACTACAACTATTTTTAATATCCCTCGGCAGTCATCGCATTGCCGAATATGAACGAGTGCTAATTTCCATGTCCATCAATTCTTAGATGTATCGTGTATGATAATTTGAAACTAAGTACCTACTTTATTGTTGTTTTGTTTTGATATCCGTGTTATCCATATAGAACTGTAAAACTATTATCCATTAGTAGCTTTCCTCCCATTTTTAAAATAAAATTACATTAAGTTAAAAGAGTATTAACAACTCTACATACATCGAAGTTGATTGAGAACGTCCGGTCTGCACCAAGTGGAAAGGGCAACTCATAGAAATCTGGCGACTGACGAAACACGAAGTTTGTCGAGGAACATTAAGAAAATATTTGCACTGTATGTTGATAAAATGAATTTGAAATTGAATATTTTGTATCCTAAACGGTTTATTATCTTTATTAGTGTGTAATGTATTAAAAAATATATAACAATACTATTTGTAATATATTTAAACAATCTTTACCTAACAGAGTGCCTCATTTACTTGAGATCGACTTGTCTTATCTTTCTTTTCAACTAACCACAATTTTATGTGATATTGTAAATTTTCTAAATAAAAGTGTTAATTTAATACCTGCTATAATTTTGGAGTGTTACAAAAAAACTTTCAAGACAGCAGACACGAAATCAACATACAGAAACAAATGTAAGCAAACAAAAAGAGATACTACTGATCACAAAATCACAACCCTGATTCAAAACTGAAACATTTCATCTACGTAGCCAAACAAAGCAACCAATAAAATGCCCTGCCCCAACATCGACTATTCGCCCACAAAAAGCACATCTCTCTACTCTATTATCAAGAATTGCATTCACCAGCCTGCATAGTTTATTTGCTCCTCGTCGAACTCTCCACCACCTTCGAACCGGCACAGACAGCGTCCCGGTGTGTTCGCCTTTTGATGTCCTTACCCCAAGCGCTGAAGACACGAAGGCTGCTGCAGGAGCACTCATTCTGATTGTATCTGGAACGTGTCTTTGTTAGCGTCCTAGTTCAGGAGGCAGGTGACGACAGAAGTTCCAGGATAGTTTAAGAAGCAGGGTGATTATCTGGTTATGCGTATAAATTTATTTTGACTGAAATAAAACATCTTAGACAGGCCTGGTGCATATTGGCTTCAAGTTATCAGTTTTCATACAAAATAATATTTTTGTCAAAGCGAGCAAAAGTAAATATAAAAGCAAAACAGTCCCTAAAAAACTTAAATTATTTCATTCACTGAAAAACAACGCATTTCCAAAGCCGTTGGTCTTTATTATATTACTTCAAACTTTGCACAAAAGTTCCTTTCGTAACGGAAAGGTTAAAACGAAACGAATAAAAAAAAATATATACTCTATCTTAAATATGTCATAAATATATAATGTCTCGGCCCACAAAATGCATGCCCCATGTAACATTTGTACATGCATTTTGTGGGCCGAGTCACCCACTTCCGTAGAAGTGTACCATTTGATTTCCTACACTTGTTCCCCGGGTGGTGCAAATCAGGTGACACTTACTGGTGGTAGGCTTCGGCCGAAGGCTTGTGACCACCCACCGTGCAAAGACGTACCGCCAAGTGGCCTAGCTGTGTTCCGGTACGATGCTCGGTGTAGCCACTAGAGGAGTGCGGTCGAGATAGCTGTTCCACTGCAGGCCGACTAGCCTTACGCGCGCTGTTTGGGACGTACCGGGAGACTGGTCGCGGAGGGTAGACTGCAGGTACTTGGGGGCCCAAGTAGTGTGCCAGCCACACATGAAAGGCTACCCCGCCAACTGTCGAGAAATCCCGGAATGCACCATCGTGCTGGTTGGCGACCAGATGGGGAGGGCCCCATGGACATTCCGGGGGGGCTCGCGCGTCCCCGCAGTCTCCAGACTAGTGCCCCAATGATTTTTTTCTTTCAGTGCGTGTCTGTAGGTTAGCAGCGAGGAACCTCGTCTCACTTCCATCTCCTCTCCTCCCTTCACTCACACACAATCATGGCAAGGAAAAGAAATACTGGATTTCAACAGCAGCTGCACCCCCTCCCCCACAAAGTGCACCTCACCAACATTAGAGGTCTGCACTCAAATCTCTCTGCAGTCCACTACCACCTGGAGGCTGAGAAACCAGCGCTGTTTTTCCTTACGGAGACGCAGATAGCAGGTCCGTCAGACGCGTCGTACTTATCTTACCCAAGTTTTACCCTGAAGCACAATTTTTAACCACGCGAGGGTGTGTGTATGTACGCCCGCGACGACACTTGCTATCGGCGTCTCCGTAACTTTGAGGACTCCAGATTGTCAACGCTTTGGGCTCTCGTGGACAAAGGTCTGGATAAAATTATCTACGCCTGTGTCTTTCGTTTGCACAGCGAAGATCAGGAGACAACCAGGCTCACAGAGTACCTCAGTGAGGCGGCTGATGCGGCACAGCAGCGGTAACCTTCCGCCCAATTAGTGTTACTGGGGGACTTTAATGCCCACCACCAGGAGTGGCTCTTCCCATACCAGTGCACTGACCATGCTGGACTGGAGATGCGTAAGCTTTCGCTTGGACTAAACCTTACCCAACTGATCCAGGGGACAACGAGGGTGCCGGATGTTGATTCGCACACGGCCAATTGCTTGGACCTTCTGCTGATAACAGATCCAGACCGATAATCTGTGTCGATAACTTCACCTTTGGGTAGTTACGACCACTGTCTGGTGAAATCTGTTTCCGTCTACTCCCACCCGATCCCAGCCCAAGAGGCACCCGGCGGGTTTGGCGGTACAGGTCTGCAGATTGGGATGGCATACGATCTTTCTTTGCATGCTATCCTTGGCAGCCGACTTGCTTTTCTTCGGCTGATCCTTCGTCGTGCGAAGACGCCGTCACGGATGTGTTGCGTCTGGGAATGGAGTACTACATTCCGTTCTCTGATGTGACAATGTCCAGCGTTGACCGGTCATGGTTTAGCGCTGATTGTTATCGCGCCGACGCGCTCAAGCATGAGGCGTACCTGGCATTGGTAGATGCTCGATCGTGCCAAGCGAGTGACGTGGGTCAGAAGAAGAAGGCCTTCAACGGGGCTGCCAAGTCCTGCAAGTTGGTGTTGAGAAGGGCTCGGTTCGACCACATTGGCAGAATAGGGACCAAACTTGCTTCTTACCCAGCAGGTAGTAAAGCATTTTGGTCCCTGGCTAAGTCGGTCGAGTCGAACTTCTGCCGTTCCTCACTACCCCCACTGCTGAAATCCGACGGGTCGGTGGCCCACTCCGCTGAGGAGAAGGCAAATTTATGTGCACCTCTTTTTGCGTAATCTTCGCGTCTGAATCTTGGTGATTTGCGGCCCCCTCTTTCTCCTGTTGGATGCGAGACGAGTTTGTCGGGCATTCGCATCCATCAAAAGGATGTCCATAGGGTGCTGCGCAACCTCGACGTGAACATGGCTAGCGGCCCTGACGGAATACCAGCAATAGTTCTAAGAACCTGTGCGCCTAAACTGCCTCCGATCTTGACACGCCTATTCCGCCTTCCATATGAGACTGGAAAAGTGCCGAATGCTTGGAAGCAAGCCAACGTACAGCCTGTGCCCAAGAAGGCCAGTCTCCAAACGGGGCGATGCCAATCTGGTCAGGTAAATGCTGCTAAAACCCAGGCGTGTCTTTTTCCGCTAAAAGGAGCCAATTCCAACCGGCTCCTTCTTTCCGTGGTGTGACCGTGCCGATAACGGACCATCTTGAGCTTCTTGGTGTTTCGTTGACATCGACTCTCAATTTTAGGCCATACATTGAGGCAAAGGCTCAGCTGGCTGCCAAAAAGGGTTCACGCCGGAACAGCTGCTCAACTTGTATCCAGCGCAAGTTCGATCATGCATGGAGTACTGTTTTCATCTCTGGAACGGATCTACCAAATACCAGCTTGATGCACTCGAGTCGATCGAAAAGCGGGCCAAGAGACTCATCGGCAATGAGGCACTGGTCAAGTCAAAGTTCCAGAGCCTTGAACATCGTCGCCGAGTTGCCAGCTTGTCGGTTTTTTTTCCGTTGCATTTCGGGGAGTGTGCGATGGAATTGCATGATCTAATTCCGCCCAGCCCGTTCCATCATCGGACTACCAGACGTACGGCGATGCGTCATCGGTACATGGTGGATATCCCACCCATACGCACAAAACGTTTTGGGGACACTTACATTATGCGTACAGCTAAGGAGTGGAAGTCCCTGCCGGAGTCTGTGTTTCCCGATAGCTACAATCTTGGGGTCTTTAAGTCAAGAGTGAATAGGTTTTTTCTAGGCAAGCGTGCTTCACCGTTGACCACATCATCTCATACCATCAGGTGAGATAGTGGTCAAGCGCAAGCCTACAGAAGATTGAAAAAAAAAAAATTTGTTCGTCATTATTGCCAAGGGTAAACCGGATCGTTCACACGGCTTTTTATAATCTAAATGATTGTAAACAAGGTATTTTATTTTAATCTTACTTTTCTTTACTAACATAATAGAAGTACTTACTAATACTACCGTTAAGGTTTTAATTTAAAGAAAAATCAAAATAATTGTATGTCGTTTTTGTGGTGAATAAACACTTTTTCTTTGTTTCTTTATTTCTTACAAAGCGACCACAATTTAAGATCTGTTTCACTGATACAGCAGCCAGATTTTCTCCAACTTCTGTGTCAAATACGAAGTTGGGTTTTTGAACTTGCTTCTACAGTTGTATCACCGTCAGTGTTAGCCCCAGTGCCTTAGTGGCAGTGCGGCGTGTTTGGTCATACAATTCACTTAGCGCTCAAGTAACCAACTTTGTGGCAAATTCGATGGAATGCGCTATTGTTTTCAGTTGCTGTTCAGATTGTCTGTTAAGATTCTAAGAAAAATGAATGGGTTGGTATTGATAAAGTCAGTTGAGTAATTGTGTTTCATACTTAGTCTATTTGGAAATGTTGGTGAGCTAGGTATATTATTTCAACTAAGCGGGAAGTTCTTTTTAGACTATACTGCCCAACTATTGGGCAAAGTCCTTCCCTAAGTCCTTCCAGAAATTATTTGCCGGTGCCTCCTCATACCAGCCCTCTCAGTACGCGACCACGTCGTCTAACAACCTCCTTCTGGGCCGTGAAAACAAAAAAAAAACTATAACACAGTTCCAACCTGAAAAACAGACCTAGGACCCCACGTTCAGCAGTCGCGTTGACGATCATAAGACCAACGGGACATAACCTATCATTGCTTGTTCTCTTTGTTTTTAGAGGTCAATGCCTGGTTTAAGATTTCAAAAATAATGTATTGTCTACACTGACAAAGCAAAATTCTAGAAGCCATTTTTAAACATTCAAAGGGACAATAAAGTTCTGATAAGTAGGTATACATTCACACATTCAAGAATCATCTTTATAAATTGAACAAAAGGCCGCTTAACAAAAACGCGTTTGACAAAGGACATCTTTCGTAAGCTAAGCTCCCAGGGGCGCGGAGATATTATCATATTTCGTACAAATGTAGGCAGAACTGCCCTCTTGGGCTATATCTTATGAAAAACTAAATTGGCACGGACTGGGCTATGTTGTTAGGATATGACTACACTACAGTTTGGAAATTGTAGGGAAAAGCGGTTATTTGATTGTCATCGGAAGTTCTTACAAACTGGGAGTTTTTTTTTTTCGAAATAGCAGTTTTAACCCCTGATGGAAAAATAAGGGTGTTATAATATATAATACCTGCGTATTTGTGTAAATGTGTTTTTGTGTATCTGTTTGTGGCATCGGAGCTCCTAAACAGATGAACCGATTTTGGTTTTGTTTTCATTTTGTTTGATAGGCGACTTTATTGAGAGTGTTCTTAGCAATGTTTGATGTAAATCGGTTCAGCCGTTCTAAAATTATGGGCGTTTTACTGTTTGAATAGGATAGTTTTCGTAAGATATCTTGTCATATATAGTTACGACAAGATATCTTGCGAAAACACTCCACTCCACTCGATCAATAGATTGTCGACCAAAGTGTGTCTACTACTAGATACATTATGTAGCATGAAATAAAAAATTGTCAGGGGATTTTTAAATTTTTATATTTAAAATCTGAATAAAATAGATAAGTGGCTGTGTCTTTTGTTATTAGCTGAAAGATGTCCACCACTGGGCAAAAGCCTCCCCCAAACATCTCTACATCTACAGATCTTGTTTCTCGCGTTCTTTGTGTTTTTGCGGTTTTCTAAGCAACAATAGTAAAACCATAGATCCTGGCATCGCCAAGAATTTGGTTTACTCATATGAGCGAGAGTCCAGACATAGCTTTTTTTTTGGAGAGATCTCGGGTTTGCCATTCATCCTGCCTTTTTTGCCAATTTTTTACCTGGCTGCAACGAAAGGTTATTCTCGCATATCTTGTATAAATGTAATATTCTTTATTACCTCATATCTTTCGGACTGCTAGACGGATTTATTTAATTAAGACATTGTTAGATGCGACTTGAGCGCCCAAGTGTTCTTAAATAGACGACATTAAAAAAAAACATGGCGGTTTTTTGGGCGCCATATTCTGCGGCACCCAATATTTTTCTTCTTCCAAACCCATTGATCGGGGTATTAAAATGAAGGGTCTTAAGAGGTTATTACAAAAATATATTGCACTTTTTTTTTTAAGAATTTCGAATAAATAATAATAACTAAAAAGCTGTAAATAAAAAAGTAAACATAAAAATCAAAAACCCGACTGCTTCTAGTCAAATATTTTTATTGACAAATAAATATTTACACCAAAATAATTGAAACCCTGACTTCTGAGCTAGGTAAACACCTGTGTTACTACAGAATGGTTACAGAAGTCAGTGTCTGCTCCCCTTGTTGACACTTGTTTACAATAGAAGTGAAAAAAAAAAGATTTAAAAAACGAGCTCACAATAAGATTAAAATGAAATACAATTAAAATAAAATCTGAATAAAATTAGGTCAAATTTGCAATTATATTAAATTGAAATAAAATTTGTTCATAATTACAATTAAATTAAAAATAAAATCAGAATACAATAAAAAACAAAATAAAATGCTGTGCAGTCGGAGGATAAATATTCGCGAGCTGGCTGAACATCTGGTTTTATGACTGCAGAGCATGATTTTCTTCTTGATTACATCTCTTTAGTTCGTTTCTTAAGCAACTGTTTCATCATCATCATCATCATATCAGCCGAAAGACGTCCACTGCTGGACATAGGCCTCCCCCAAGCGTCGCCACATTGACCGGTCCCGTGCATCTCGTAACCAGCGGATCCCCGCAACCTTCACCAGGTCATCGGTCCACCTGGTGGGAGGCCTTCCAACGCAACGTCTTCCGGTTCGCGGTCGCCATTCCAGAACCTTTCTGCCCCATCGGCCATCCGTTCTGCGAGCAATGTGCCCTGCCCACTGCCACTTAAGTTTGGCAATTCTTCGGGCTATGTCGGTAACCCTGGTTCTCTTGCGGATCTCTACGTTTCTGATTCGATCACGCAAGGAAACTCCGAGCATAGCCCTCTCCATTGCCCTTTGAGTGACTGTAAGCTTTCTGATAAGGCCCATTGTAAGCGACCACGTCTCAGAGCCATATGTCATCACTGGCAACACACACTGGTCATAGACTTTCGTCTTGAGACACTGCGGTAAGTTGGACGAGAAGATACCGCGCAACTTCCCAAACGCTGCCCAGCCGAGTCGGATTCGACGGTTTACCTCTTTCTCGAAGTTGGCCCTACCCAATTGGATCGTTTGTCCCAGGTACACATAGTCGCCCACAACTTCGAGTGTAGAGTCTCCAATCTTGATAGGAGCGGGTGCAACATGGGCAACAGTGCTCTTCGTGTATTTCGAGACGTAAGCAAACGGTTAGTCGACTCTTCACGTGACCAGAGGGCTGGGCTTTTCCTTGGCCAGAGAATCAGCATTGCCATCCAACGTGGCAATGCTGCCAGCGTTCTGGGCACTTTTCACGTTGACAGCGATGTGGACGAATTTTATGACGCCCTATGACCGCCACCCTTTTATTCGTATTTTTTTTTTTTTTATTTAAGTGTATATATAGGTAGTTATTTTTAATTAAGTATTTGAAATGATGTACTAAGTTAGTTATCGTGTTTCAATAAATCACCAAAAAGTAATCCCTGATACTTCAGATTTCATCGAAACCAATAATTCTCATTCAGAAAATGTCCGTATCCTTTACTTACAAACCGGAGTACGCCAATAAATAATGAAGAATCCGAATTGAAGTACGTATTCCAATCTTAATGAACGAAAAAATAAGAAATACGCAATCCAGATGCGCGAGGAGTCAGATTTGAGCGACCGATCGGATTCATTTATTCATTTTTATTTCTAGAATTACTGATAGAAGGGAAAAAGCAAACTGGATTAAATTACTGCCTGTATGATTTAATCAAAAGGTTTCTCGTCTCTGAGAATTATATGCAGATTTAAGCTGAAATGCATTTGCGTTTTTTTTTTTTGAGATTTTTTTGACACCATCACGAATAACATTACAGGGAAAATAAAAGTAAAAAAAAACAGAAACTGTGGCAACTTCGTATTTTTAACATTATGTGAGTGTGTGCTCACTTCCACTTTATACTTGGATAGAATGCTTAGTTCATTTTCTAGTGTATGGTACGCAACACACACGTTTTAGCCTTACGCTTTACCTAGTGCATTTCTTTACTAAGAAATAAGTTATTCTCATCGTAAACAATAGCTATTACTGAAATCAAATGCGTTCTGTTTCACAGAAACTTCACAAAAGAGACTATGACTCCTCAGCCAGTATATCACAAACTTAACATACAAAGTCAAGTTCAAAACACCTTTCATCATATCTGAAGCCTTTTCAGCACCACAATGGAGTGACGGCTCCCTCCTTCATAGAGACCTTTGTCCTTTTTAAACAGACATTGACTCACACCGCCTGACGTCGACTGACGTAGCGTGTGACGCCGGTGTGATATCGCCCTTAATCCTGTGTGTCCCAACGCTATGATCCCTTGGAAAAATAAATGGGAAATAGGTTAAGCGTGACTTGGCTTATAGTTACATGACTGACGAATCTGTGTGGACAAGAGGATTCGGGTCGATTGCTGGTGGGAGCGAAAAGATTTTTTTGGGACGGTGAGGAGTAATTTGCTTTGAGGAGTTGGGTGTCTCTTCTGGGACGAGGATTTCCTGTACGGATTGATAGGGAGATACAAGTCTCGTATCCAATAATGTATATGTTTTCATCCTTTATCTTGAAGGCAAAATATTTTTTTTTTTTTAATACTCAAATATTTGTGATATTCTTGGCATGTAATTTTTTGTTTTTGATAGGCTCGCGGTTGACCACTATCTCACCTAATGGTAAGCGATGATGTGGTCGAAGATGAAGTACACACAAGCAGAAGAGACCTATTCACTCTTGACCTTAAGACTCCCAGGTTGTATCTATCAGGAAATTCAGACTCCGGCAGGGAATTCAACGCAAAATAATTTTTTTTATTGCATATATGCCTACATAGGCACTTATAAAACGTCGACAAAAGGTGTACGGTTTGGGTTGGTCGTTTCCTATGGAGAAGAACCGGCAAGAAACTCCATGGTTACTCTTTTAAAAAATGGTTAGGTTTTACAATATTTCCTTGTTATATACGCCTTTGCTGTACGCTTAATAAAAGTATTCACAAATCGTTTGGTGCCTATGGGTGGCATTTCCATCATGTACCGCCCGACTGGCAACTCGGCGCCGATGTTCAAGGCTCTGGAGCCTAGAGTCGACCACTATCTTATTGCCGTTTTTCGATCGCCTCAAGTGCATCCAGCTGGTATTTGGCAGATCCGTCCCAGAGAAGAAGTTTGACGTTATAATTACAAAATTATCTGTAAAAGTAACTCACATCCCAAAATTGGGTTGTTGAATTAAAAAAAAAATAAGATTTTTTTATTTATTTCGATACTTTACATATTTTAAATTATATTGTCGTTTCAAGAAACTCTTAAATATTTTTTTCAATTTATTATAAGCGATTGAAAATCGATAAAATTTTGAAAAGAACCACGTTACTACAAACGGGCCACAATTGGTTGCCATGTTGGTGACGTCATAACGTTCAAGGAAATCATGACAATATAGTGTCAACTACACGTAGATTGACTAAAATATCCGAAAATGAGTGCAAAAATATTATTAAACAATACATTTAATTTAGTCATGTGTGATAAAGGATTTATAAAGGCTAATGTCGATAATATACCCACCTGATGGACGATTTGGAAGTTTTGAGCATAAATAAAGTAGTCGTAATGAATAATACGTGAGAGTGGACCGATGTTAGTTTTTGTTGTTTACCAGGTACATTAGGAAACATAATTGTCATAACATAATCGTTTTTACATATGGGTAGGTGATAATGGTGTAAAATAAAAAGCAAACAAACACGATTGGCGCGAAACTTTGACTTTGGATATCAAAAAACTTCATTAGATACCACTAAATATGATACACATAGTTACACATAAAATTTTCGGTAATACCCATTTTTATTTTATTTTTTTATCTTTCCATTATTTACATATCCCTTAATAGAGGAGCTCGTCCCTAAATAATAACAGCCACACTGTTCGATCATCAAGGTTAAGCAACGTTTGACGAGGTTGGTCCGTAGATGTGTGACCATTTCAAAAAACCGATTTTCCTCCGTGCCTCGGAAAGCACGTTAAGCCGTTGGTCCCGGCTGTCATTTGAAGATCTTTGACAGTCATTACGGGTAGTCAGAAGCTTGAGATCTGACACCAGTCTTGCCAAGGGGTACCGTGTTACCCAGTTACTGGGTTGTGGAGGTCAGATAGGCAGTCGCTCCATGTAAAACACTGGTACTCAGCTGAATCCGGTTAGACTGGAAGCCAACCCCAATATAGTTGGGAAAAGGCTAGGCAGATTGACAATATCTCTCAATAATATTGAACACTAATGCCTATATTATATATTTACAAACACTAAAAAGTTTGTAGAAAAGAAACGTGAAAATATTAACTTGGTTGATTTTCGTTACACTAGTTCTTCAGTAAATATCTCTTAAATACGTCGACCGATTTTAACAATTCAAACAGAATTGTTAGTTTTACGCCTATATCTGTCATTTAAGTATACAATAATGAATATATCACCATAAACAAAAAAACATGTTTTCAAGTTACGTAATTATACAACAATGTCAACTTTGCTCGAAAGTTCCCTTAAAAATTTGCTATTCTCAGTCTTTAATGATCAAAGTAAGAATTTAATACTAATTTAATACTAAATTAGAACAAGATAACAACAGAATTAACACATTATATTCGTACTTAGTCCGAGATAACTGATGTAGTACTTGCTTTCCACACTCTTTATACGCGAATTTAAAAGCAAAAGCCGAAAACAAAAATCTCCACCTGGTAACACTAAACGTAACTGTCAATTGTTTTTTCGCGCTCGCACACGATTGTGTATCTCTGTGAAAATTTAACTTGAAATTATAAATTACTAGTTTAATATTGTAATTATGCCTAAAAGAAAAGCTGAAGAATCGGAAGACAAGGCGATTAAGAAAATTAGAAGATTGGAAAAGAGGCTCAAAAAGTATAAAGACAAGTTGCGTCAGCCGGAGGATTGTAAGTACCTACCTATTTTAAATTTTCATCCCGATATGTTCTGTGAATTTCACCATCGAAGCTTAGTTGATACACCAATTTCGTTTTTTGCGTTGCAATTGGCATAGTAACACTTTCATTATTGTGGGCATAATCGCGTTGCGACTATGAGAACTCCCCGTTGGGTGAGCGATACATGAACAAGCATCCTCGTGTTACGAAGATGCTTCTTTCCGTTGGGAAGATGTAAATACCGATTTGGTATCTAATATGCTCTACTCTTTTGAGTAATCCCGTTGGGATAAGTTTGCCTAAGGAGCTACCTATGTTGTTCAAAGTTAGCAAATTAAGTTGGAATTTTGGTTCAAGATCTAACAATAGTTTATTCCATTGTTCATATAGTTCTAAAAGTCAGGGGAGATATTGATGCATTGGCATATACCTACCACCAAACATAAAGGTTGTTAACCAAATGTTTTTTCTATATCTCATCATGTATGAATTTATTTTTAGCTCAAGACTCAAATGAGGATATTGAGAACATTGAGAACAACATAGAAAGCATGGAGAATGTTGAGATCATAGACAGTATTGGCCAAGAATCCCTTGAAGAGCCTGAATTGTCACAAGAATTTTTAGAGGCCCTCGGGGAGCCTAAAGAGACTGAAAAAAGATTTGGCACTCCCATCAATATCAACATTCTACAACGGTTTGAAAACATATTGATAGAAGGAATGAAAACAGGAGAAAAAGAAAAGATATTGAAAGACCTTTGTTTTCCTGAAAATGGAAAATTAATGCAAGCACCAAAGCTTAACATAGAGCTTACAGGTTTATTGACTTCTGCAATGAAATTGAGGGACAAGATGCTTGAAGAGAGACAAGAGGACACAGGCTATGTTATTGCCACTATTTGTCACACAATAGACATGATGACAAAACCAAACTTTGATAATTTGACAATTGTCAAAAATTTAAGCGATGCCACAAGACTGCTCTGTAATTTACATTATAAATATACAGATATTAGAAGGAAGCTGATCGGTCCCTTATTGGACAAGAACCTTGACTTAAACCTCAAAGATAACAAGAGGTCTGAGTGGCTTTACAGTAAACTAGATGATGCTGTGAAATCAGTGTCGGCCATGAAGAAAGCAAGCTCAATTTTAGCACCTCCTAAGAAGACAAAAAACTGGCAACCACCTCCTCGCCAGCTAAGTCACTTTCATCGAGGGAAAGGGAAAGCTCGAGGAGGATACAAACATCAACTTCGGTACCAGCCACGACACCCTCCACGACAGAGCCAACAGCAGAGCCGTTGTCCAGCCCCTGCTCCATCGAGTTCGCGGGGAATGACCAGAGGCAGATCCCGCTACCCGTAGAGGTAAAATTTGCAGGCAGACTGCAGTATTTTTATTTAAATTGGGAATCACTAACTCAGGATCCTGTAATATTGCAGTGGATAAAAGGTTACCAAATCCCTCTTACACATACACCTAGACAAGACTATTCACCATGCAATAATAATTTTAATTCAACCCAGAAATTAATTATATTCAAAGAAATTAATAAGCTTCTTGAGCTAGGAGCAATATCGTCTTGCTCCCCAGTTTGTGGTCAATTTCTCTCAAGTATTTTTACTGTACCTAAAAATGATGGTACTCACAGGTTCATACTTAACTTAAAAGCGTTTAACAAGTTCGTAGAGACTTCTCATTTTAAATTAGAAGATGTCAGAACTGTGTGTAAACTACTATCAAAGGGGGACTATATGACTACAATAGATATGAAAAATGCCTATTTCCTAGTGCCGGTCCAAGTAAATCACAGACATTTTTTAAGATTCATGTTTTTTGGTAAATTATATCAGTTTAATTGTCTACCTTTTGGTCTCGCATCAGCGCCACTTGTTTTTACGAAATTACTTAAGCCTGTGGTAGAACATCTGAGAAACAAGGGTATATGTATTGTACTGTACTTAGATGATGCCATCTGTCTTGGATCTTCATATGAGGAATGTCTCAAAAATACTAAATATGTCACAAGTTTACTTGAGAAATTAGGTTTTGTTATTAATAGCACAAAGAGTTGCCTGAAACCTTCCAGAGTGAGAGATTATTTAGGATTTAATCTTAATTCCCAAGATTTGACAATTAGTCCCACTGATAAGAAAAAAGAAAGATTAACTGTTTTAATTCAGCAGTTCTTGAAAAGAGACAGCTGTACAATTAGAGAGTTTGCAAAACTATTAGGAAATTTAGTTTCTGTTTGTATGGCAGTTGCATATGGTTTTATGTACACAAAAACCTTAGAAAGACAAAAAAATTTATCCCTTGAAGCTTGTGGAGGCAACTATGATAATAATATAATAATCAATAAAGAAGTTAAACAGGATTTACTATGGTGGAAAAGAAATATAGTGACTGGTTATAGTAGGATAAAACAATATAATTTTGAATTGGAAATATTTTCGGATGCATCTGGCACGGGGTGGGGTGCATTTTGCAATGGTCAGACTGCTAGAGGTCAATGGTCTGATGAAGAACTAGATTTTCATATCAATTATCGTGAATTATTAGCTGCATTTTTTGCACTAAAATGTTTTGCCCAAAACTTTACAAATTGTGAAATCCTGCTTCGAATTGATAACACCACTGCCATTTCTTATGTTAACAGACTAGGTGGTGTTCAGTATCCCTTATTAAATGGTTTGGCAAGACAGGTTTGGCAGTGGTGTGAAGCTAGGCAGTTATGGATATTCGCTTCATATATAAAATCAAAGGAAAATATAAATGCTGATTTTGAGTCACGAGTAGTGAATATAGATACAGAGTGGCAATTATCAACTGACGCCTTCAATGTTATAATTGCGAAACTAGGATTGCCCGAAATAGATATCTTTGCATCGCGTGTAAACGCTAAATGTGATAAATATATATCTTGGCATAGGGATCCATCTGCTTGGAATGTTGATGCATTTACTGTTAATTGGTCAAAGTTTTTCTTCTACGCATTCCCACCTTTTTGTTTACTTTTAAAAGTAGTTCAGAAAATTAGAACGGATAGAGCAACTGGTATTGTAGTTTTCCCGATGTGGCCATCTCAGCCTTGGTACCCGTTGTTGATGTCTATGGTAGCATCAGAAATAGTTTCCATGAACCCTTCAGAAAATCTTTTAACTGCTTTCAGGAAACCCCACCCACTAAACAAGCAGCTTTTCCTGGGAGCGTGCGTCTTATCAGGGAAGCACTTAAAAGAAGAAGTATCTCAGAGGATGCAATAGATATAATGATTCAAATTCAAATTCAAATTCAAATTCAATCTTTATTTGCTCAAACATGAGTACAGTACACACAACAAATTGTCAATATGTAAGAGATGTTAAAAAAAAAAGATACAGAGCGCCATGTTTGCCTTAAATAATGGCATGCAAATATTAATAACAGAATTAAGAACAAATTAAAATCTTACAATTCAAATCAAAATAACCTTTGCCTTGGGCAATGGCATGCAAATATTGATAAATAATACAGTTCAAAATAATTATTCCAGATTATCAAGTGCAGTAATAATAAAATATGTGTAATTGTCAATAAAATAATGCAAGTCTAAATTACCATTCTAGAATGTAAGATGAATATATATATATTTATATAAAAATATGTCAAATTAATAAATCATATCAAAATAATCATTCTAGAATGTCACATTAAAAATTACAAAAAAAAAAAAAAAATACATTTGTCAAGATATCAGAATAATAAATTAGCAGAATAATAACAAAATAATCACTTTAGAATGTCACATTTAAATGTCAATGGAATTAAAAATGTCCTACAATACAAAATACGATTATAATAATTGTGCATTTGAATGTCACTTCGAAAAAATGACAAATATATGCCTCTAAAAATATAGTAATCATGTTTAATAATAAAAAGATGAAAGTAAACTGCAACATGTAACGGTACTTATCAGTTCAGTTCACTACACAACACTGCTAAATAGGCCAAAGATGCATCCATAACTTTGCTAGGTAGGTACTTATATGGTATTAAATTTTATCATTAAGGAACTCTATTATACTATAGTATGCTTTCCCTTCAAGATGGAACTTTAATTTCTTTTTTAATATACAGGCATTCTCTTCCTTCCAACTTTTTGGAAGTTTGTTGTATATTTTAGGAGCCATGCAGAAAACACTTTTGTGCATCAATGCGGTGTTTGATCTATGTAAACAGAGAATTGTATCGTCACGTCTGTTACGATTAACTACTTCTGATTGCCGTGGAAATAATTGTCGATTAGATTTAACAAACATGACAATTTCTAATATATAAAGACATGGCAGAGTCAATATTTTAAATTTTTTAAAGTAAGGCTTACAACTTTCAGTTGAGTCCAATCTAAACATAGTCCTAATGCACCGTTTTTGGGCTTTGAAAGGTATATCTTTGTCTGTTGAATTACCCCAAAAGATGATCCCATATCTTAAATGTGAAGAAACTAAACCGTGGTAAGCTGTGAGCAGTGAGTCAATGTTAAGCACCGGTACTAATTTAAATAGAGCATACGTAGAATTACTAATTTTTTTGCTTAGTTGCTCAATGTGTTCTTTTCAGTTCAGTCTTTTGTCGATCATTACCCCAAGGAATTTAGTAGAGTCAACTTCTGCAACAATTTTATTATTATATTGGACCACAAGATCAGCCATAGCTGATGTGCGTTGACTAAAATGAATTACGTTAGTTTTATTAAGATTAATTTTCAGATTATTATTATTTAGCCAATCTACTATTGATGTAAGAGAATTATTAATGTCATTATTATATGTATTTTTAGTATTACATTGAATTGTGATGGTGCTGTCATCAGCAAAGAGCGTTACTGGATGATCTACATACTTAGGTAGGTCGTTTATATAAATTATGAATAAAGGAGGGCCCAATACACTTCCCTGGGGGACTCCATACTTGACTACTCGTTCATGCGAGTGAAACACTTCTTCACGCTTAGTCTTTACATTTATTGACGTTATCTCCGTAATCTGCTTTCTATTATCAAGATACGATTTTATTAGTTTTTGAACATTGCCTCTAATACCGTATGCATCCAGTTTATCCACCAAAATATCATGCCGGACATAATCGAACGCCTGGGTCATATCACAGAATATTGTGCAGACGGGCATTGTCTTATCAACATTTACCATAACGTTATGTAGGAAATCATAAATAGCCATGTTTATAGTACGGTTTTCTCTGAATCCCTTTTGCTCGTTGACTAGTACACTATTTTTTTCTAAATATACACTTAATTCTTTATGTATAAATTTTTCAAAAATTTTTGAAAACGTACTAATTATTGAGATTGGTCTGTAAAATTCCATGGCTTCTCTATTTTCTTTTTTAAATATAGGTTTTACAATAGATTTTTTTAAAGCGTCAGGGTATATGCCTGTGGTTATGGTTAAATTAATGAGATGACTTAAGTGTGTACATATTTCAGGAGCAACTAATTTAACTATTTTTGTAGAGATACCATCGTGACCCACGCTGTTCGTATTTTTTAATGTTTTGATTATTTTGAATACATCCTGTGGTATGCAAGGGGGTATAAAAAAAGATTTTTCTGTACTTGGGATTTTTGAGGTCACTCTATTACCTGAATCAACTAATGAGATCACTTTTTCAATAAAATGATGGCATCTCTATCCCCGAATACTATAAAGCAATATAATAGCTGCTTAAAGCAGTGGTGGAGTTATACCCAAGATACTGATATAAATATTTTTAGTGCATCCATACCTATCATAATTTCTTATCTAACATTGGTATTCCAAAGAGGTGGTTCTTACCAAACCTTAAATTGTCATCGGTCATCGCTTTCCCTTATTATCGGAAATCACGTAGGTACTGATGATAGAATAAAGCGATGGTTTAAGGGAGTTTATAAATTACGACCTTTGACACCCAAATATAGCAGTGTGTGGGACCCTTTGAAAGTTTTATCATATGTTTGTCACTGGTACCCATTGAATGACTTAAGCTTAGAAAATATCACAAAAAAGACTGTAATGCTATTAGTACTGGCTACTGGCCAAAGGGTTCAGACTATAAATTCCATTAGATTAAACAATATTAACTTAACTTCTACTGGTCTCGAAATAATTTTTACAGATATTTTAAAAACATCAGCTCCTGACAGGCCTCAACCTAAAATAATTTTACCCTATTTCACTACTCAACCCGAAATATGCCCCGTTAAAACAGTTACTCAGTATATAGAAGTAACTAGAGGGTTGAGAATTAATGAAAATTCATGTGATTATTTGTTTATTACTTTTAAAAGACCGCACCATCGTGCCTCTTGTCAGTCAATCAGCAGATGGCTGAAGCAAGTTATGTCTGACAGTGGTATAGATATCACTCGTTTTTCCGCGCACTCAACGCGCCTTGCTGATACTTCATGTGCCTATAGGGAAGGTCTCTCGGTAGACAGTATTATTAAAGCAGTAGGTTGGTCTCCAAGGTCATCGTCTTTTGCTACACATTATAACAGACCACTATATAATGAACCTAACCAAGTGTTGTTTGCTAGAGCGGTACTCAATAATTCAAACTGATTTTAGCTATAAGTTAAAGTGTGTAATTTTAAGGCAGAAGTTGCCCTTTTTCGTTTGTTTTATGTTGAGAAAAATAAATGTTTTGTGATTTTAAGTGTTACTGTTCTTCTCTGAACATCTACATCAGTTATCTCGGACTAAGTACGAATATAATGATAGGATTAAACGAACTTACCTGAAGTGAAGTTCAATCCTGATTATATGAAGTACTTAGTCCGAGATAGAACATCCCGCCCTCCCTCAATTAATTTAATTTTCCGTAATTAAATTAATTTTCCCTTTTTGGGGGCTCTGAAATATTGACAGTTACGTTTAGTGTTACCAGGTGGAGATTTTTGTTTTCGGCTTTTGCTTTTAAATTCGCGTATAAAGAGTGTGGAAAGCAAGTACTACATCAGTTATCTCGGACTAAGTACTTCATATAATCAGGATTGAACTTCACTTCAGGTAAGTTCGTTTAATCCTATTATTATATGTAATTGGAATCTAGTTAGACGTAGAACACTGCTCAAATTTAGTAGATTGCTAGGTACTAGGCTATTGCGCGAATCACATATAATTGGGATCTTTTTGTAGTATTCGAACATAATGGTACGAAGCAAGCACGATAACTTTTAAGGTTCGAGATTTATGGTCAATATATTCGATATTCATCAATATATTGACGATAATAACAAGATTGAATCGGTCAAAAGTTAAAACACTTTATCAGCTATGTCCTACAATGAGTAGAAATGAACGTTGTGACGTCACACGGGCTCGGTTTTGTTCGGCAAACTATCGGCACAAAGTACGGATGCGGCGGCGCGCGTCAGAATCTATTTTGTGCTATCGGGATGTTTTCGGTACTGGATTCAAAAAACTATTTTCAATTGGTTTTTACTTTGAAATTACAGTGAAAAAAAAACTAAAAATAGTTTTGTATGAAAACTTATATATGACTAGCTTGTAACGATTATTTTTGGTATCACAGCGACATCTTGTGTCAAAGAGGAGAACCAGCTTGGCATGGGAGTTGATCGTTGCGTGATACGGGATGGCGTTGCTATCTGTAGTTAATAATTATTAATATAATAAAATAACAATTTGTGTGTATCAATTTAATTCAACAAACACACAATTCAACACAAAGATAATAAATGATTAACTTCTTTAAAACCAGACATAGACCTAGACTGTCAAGTCTATTGGTTAATCTTCAGTGTCTATGACTGACAAGTATGACATTTCTTTTTCATTGCAATTACTGAGCGAAGACACCGGTTGAAAACTTCTAAATATCAATAACAGCTCAAAAGCCCCAAATATAAATACATAATGTGTCAGCAATAGCTGTAAGTATAATGTTGAATTTAACTAAATTTCCATACTTGTGAAAACATGTGCGTGTGATGCTCATTGTGCATTTCTTCTCCTTGGCAGGGCACCCTAGGATTAATTTTATTATTACCAATATAAATAAGTAAATGGTCAACTAACTATATAACTACATCTACACATATGACTACAATTCCTGAAGAAAAAAACAGTATCTGAGCTCCATCATCTGGTATCGAACACAAATGACATTTTAGCTTGCACGAGGTTTGATTAAACCTTCACAGGCGAATGATACTGCTTGAGACATCATACCTCCGGTATTGGAAATAATGGGTAAATTGTATCCCAAATAAAAGTAAGTTTCATTGTACTTGTTTAACCTCAAGAAATTGTGATGACGGATTGTATGTTCAAGAATTAAATTAGTTGACCAAGCTGTGTGACTTTTACTTCAGTCAACTTCATGCGAAACCATACCCTACATAGTCTCATGCTGATCACCCATAATTGAGCTAGCTGGTGAGTAAGCAAGTAAAATACTTTCTTACAAGCTGACCCGGCAAACTTTGTTTTGCCATAAAAAGACCAAACATTTATCTACCCTACCCTACCCTACACTACCCTACCCTACCCTACCCTACCCTACCCTACACTACCCTACCCTACACTACCCTACCCTACCCTACACTACCCTACCCTACCCTACCCTACACTACCCTACCCTACCCTACCCTACGTACCCTACCCTACCTACCCTACCCTACCCTACCCTACCTACCCTACCCTACCCTACCCTACCCTACCTTACCCTACCCTACCCTACCCTACCCTACCCTACATACCTACCCTACATACCTACCCTACCCATTAAAAAATAAAAAATAAATAGATGTTGACCTATTCTCAGACCTACTGAATATACATATAAAATTTCATCAAAATCGGTCAAGCCGTTTCGGAGGAGTTTGGCAACGAAAACTGTGACACGAGAATTTTATATATTAGATCTATCCACTTTTTACAAAAAAAAAATTGGTTCAACAAACCAATTCTTCTCGGATTTCGACACTACAACAAACAAGGTGTATCAGAACCCTGAACTAGGGAAAAACGAAACAGCTGTTCAGTATGTTTTGGCGGGTTAAGTAAACATAAATGGTGCAGTTGATTTTTTTGCCGAATTGAGAATTGGTCCTTAGTAAAAGATTTTTCACCTCAGCACCTCAAACAAGCAGGTTTTGCTGCTTAAAGACATTGAGCAAAATTCGATTTTGCTGCGAGCGTGAGACAAAGTAACTTTTTAATTATTTTTTTTAAATGCCGAGTCAGTGCTGGGTCTACTCACAACATTCGAAAGATTTGAACTTCACTTTGTTCTGTCACTTTCACTTCGATACGAAAAGAGCGAGAGATAGAAACAAGTCGATTCGAAGTTCGATTTTCAAATTCCATATATAATAGGCTCAAAAAAGAAACCAACAATAAAACGTTCGGAAACACGTCATCTATAAAATTTCAAATCAAGGTTTAAATGTAATTATTATACTTTTCTCTTAATAATCGAATTATATTTTTTATAATCAAATAATAATAATAATAATTAAAACATACAACAGTAAAATCACCAAAACTATGACCGATTAATAAATTGAACAATAAGAAATGTGAGAAATGAAAACGACGGTGACGTCATGTTAACTAGAGCTGCCGCCGCTAAAGCACGCCTACCACCTCCGGCCTCGTCGCCCAGCTCCGCCTCGCCGCTTACGGAAACCAGCCCCACTGTGAGTGCTGTGATACCGGCCGTGGCAGTTGCGTTGAGCTCGAGCGACGAGTACTTCTCTCCGCCGACGACACCACCACCTGCGCGTCGACGGGGAGGACGCCGGCCGCCGGACCGCTTAGGACCTCGAGGCTTACCGGTCTCTGATAGGGTCCCAGCACCTGGTGGAAGTGTGCAGCGCATGAGATGGACACAATCCATTAACGAAAATGTCATGCGTGCATACTTTGGGGCTACAGAGGGAGGAAACAACTTGACCGCGTACCGTGTCCGGATGCTCTCTTTGTTCCAGGTGCTTGAGCCAACCGTCAAAGTTTCGGCCCAACGACTTTCGGATCAGGTGCGGGTCATCCATCCGTAATCATATGTTGGATGATACTGTACTTGATCGCCTCCGAACGGAAATGGGTAACCGTGTCACTGTTCCATCGTCGCAGGCTGTGGTGCCACCACAGTCCAACCACGCTTACGAGGAGAGTAGTGACAGGGTTACAAACGTAAGTACCCAGTGCAATGAGCAATTGAGGAGTGCTTTGGAGTGTGCTATTCGGGAGTATCGCTACATTCCACCCGAACTTAGGCCACGATTACCTCGTTTGCCCATGCATAACAAAAATAGGGCGCTGGTGGCTGTTCTGGATTCGCAGTTGTCAAACTATTTTGATGACTGCGAAGACCTCACTGATACACATTCGATCATGTACTGCGCGGCAGTAGCGGCATGTCGTGTAGCTCACGTCAAATTTGCAGATGACAGAGCTACACGACCGAAACCAGCTGTACCGGATTGGCAGTGCAGGATCGAACGTCGTATTGGTGGGGCCAGAGCACTCATTGGCAAACTAATTTGTTTCAGGGAGGGAAATAATCGCCCAAGAGTGATGCGCTTTGTGAGACGAGCGTTTTCGGGGACTGATATCAGCCCCCGAGACTACATATCCCATGTCACAGAGCGCATCGACTTCCTGAAACAAAAAGTGTTTGCATGGGCAAACCGTATTCGTAGGTACAGGCGGAGAGTGGAGCGATACACCCAGAATCGTACGTTCCAAAGTAATGAAAGAAGGGTTTATCGGGCTTGGGAGCGACCAGACCAAAGTGTGACTGATACGCGCCTGCCGGATGATGACGCTATGTGTTCATTCTGGCGCAGCATCTGGTCGGTGCCTGTCAGTCACACCGAAGGTGAATGGACTCGGGAGGTCGAACGAGCGTGCGATCCAATACAAGAAATGGGGGCTATAACGATCAGCCCCAAAGATGTAGCCCGTGCAGTCCGTCCGTTGCCGAACTGGAAATCTCCAGGGCCGGACGGGCTGCACCACTTCTGGGTCAAGTGGTTACAAAGGTCGCACGCTCGTTTGGCATCTCAGTACCAGGCAGCCTTGGAGTCTGGTCCGCTACCCAAGTTCCTTACAACAGGAATAACCCACCTGCTCCACAAGTCTGGTAGCACCGCGGAACCCAAAAATTATAGACCTATTACATGTTTACCAACGGTCTATAAGGTTCTAACATCCATTTTGAGAGTTAAAATTAATAAACACGTCGACGATAACTCCATCATGTCGGTCTCTCAGAATGGATGTAGGAACGGGTCCCGCGGTACTAAGGAGCTACTCCTTATAGATATGGCCATTAGCCAACAGGTTCGGCGTTCCCGAAAGGATCTGTCGACATGTTGGATAGATTATAAGAACGCCTATGACTCGGTGCCTCATACATGGCTCATGAGGGTGCTAGAATTGTATAAAATAGATACAACTCTACGCACCTTCCTGATGTCGTGTATGGCGCACTGGAGCAAAGTTGAAGAGAGGCGGTCAGGTTATATCTCACCTCCTTTACATGGATGACCTGAAGCTCTTTGCCCCCAGCAATCTTCAGCTGATGGAGCTACTGAAGGTAACTGAAACTTTTAGTAACGCCATCAGGATAGAGTTTGGTGTGGACAAATGTGCGGTCATGCATGTAAAGCGAGGAGAGATTGTAGAATCCGTGGGAATTCAACTCGCGGATTCCATAAACCTGAGATCCCTCTCTCCAAACGAAACCTATTAGTATTTGGGTATGTCAGAAGCGTTAGATTTCAGCACTACTGACATGAAGCAATCGTTGAGGGAACGTTTCTTTGGCCGCCTGAAGAAGGTATTCAATAGCCTTCTTTTGGGCGGAAACAAGGTGCGCGCCTTCAACGGTTGGGTCATGCCGGTATTGATGTACTCTTTCGGCATACTTAAATGGACTCAAACGGAACTTGACGCCCTGGATAGACGGGTCCGTACACTGCTGACTGCATATCGAATGCATCACCCACGATCGTCGGTCATGAGATTGTATATCCCGCGGAAGTGTGGAGGTCGAGGCTTTTTAAATGCCAAAAACCTCCACAACCGCGAGATATGCAATCTCAGGGAATATTTTCTAAACAAAGACGTGGGTATGCATCGAGATGTAGTAGCAGTGGACAAGGGACTCATCCCGCTCTCCTTGGCGAATGAGAACTGGCCCAGGCCTGTAGTGCTTGACACTAACGACCGCAGGGAGGTGAACGGTAAGGTTCGTGCTGCTAGCTATTTCGGGTGCTAAATGATAAGTCTGAGCTAAGATTCAGAGTACGTTTATTCCGAAACTTCACGCTAATTAATGCTAATGATGGTAATGAGTGCTACAAGTATGCCGGTCGATCGCGCACTGGCTCGCGTAGCTCACGCTTTCCGCTGGTGCGGCCGCGCGACCTACTTGAGTCAAAACTGCTGATGATGATGTGTTCGATGAGTATCGAACATGCTCCCGAGTGGAGGAAATGGGAAAGATGAGATGAGATGATTACACAATTAAGAGGGTTAGTAACACATAGGTGAACCAGTATTTGTTTATGCTAAATGAAGGTTAATACAATGCTGAATGTTCTTATCCTAAGTGATAGCTAATCTCTATCTAGATCTACCGTAAAGACCGATTGTCTTTTACTGATAGGTGACGTTGATTTGTCTCTTTTGTACCGTAAACTGGACCACCGTTTGGTCCCACAAACACTGGGCCCTTGCTCGGGCACGGGTGATTTACGCGCACTAGCACTAACACTCACACTGCTGGTAGGCGCCGCCCGCGGCGCGGCAGGTTCGCTTGGAGCCTGCGGGTCACGCGCGGGCGCGGGTGAGGCTTGCTTGCCTCGCCACCACAGGAACACCAGGAACGCTACGACGGCGACGACTGCTGCTAGCAATACGTATGATATGGCATAGTGATGTATATCATGCGTAGTTAATGTTCCTTCTTCTAAAGCTGCTTTCTTCATAGCGGCTATCTGATTGCCGAGACTTGTTAGTGTGTTGTTGATCTGTGCATCTTCTGTTGTTGTTTCGAGAAGCGGTAGCGTAATATTGACCAAATGATAGTGCCGTATTGGAGCTATGTTCGCTAATAATAGGTCAGGTTTCAAAGTCAGCTTGTTTTCCTGCTGATATGAATAAAGTGTTATGTCACGGCCCTTAGCTATGCATTCTTTATCGAGTTGAATGAGCCCGGCCTTGCTGACACGGCGCGTTCGGGTTTCATTGTCACATATGATTGTAAATGAATAGGTATCGCATGCGAAATACAAATAAGACGATAGGTCGTGTAATTGTAACCACATATTCTTGCAGGTTTCTTTCTTAGACTGGCAGATACCTATTTGTTCGGTTTGACAGAACTTTTCTTCTAGACCCAGTCGCTTGACTGGACCTCGTAGCTGACAGATATAACTTTCCTCCTGATAGGTGCAGGTTTGAAGATCGTCGTTCTTGACTTCGATATAGGAGTCCCTCATCAGATAAGTTGCTATGTAATCTGTGAGGGGAATAATGCTGATCATGTCCTTTCCCACCTGGAGAGGAACAGGTATTAAGCGGTACAGTTGGAAACTGTCTCTGCTAATGAGTGGCACGGAGATCTCAAACATGAAGTACTCTTTACTCATTCTCGCCTTGATCTTTAGGTGTTTGTAGATTTCATATAAATCGGCCTGGATGTTGTTGATAGGCAAAGTAAGTTCTTTTGATATTTGACCGGAAATGATTTGAAGTTCGTTGCTGAGCTGCTCTGGAGTAAGTAGATGCATGTTAATTTTACTATGATAAATATCCGCTAAGGTGTCGATTAATGTATCTTGGACACGCTTTAAGTTGTGTATCATGTTTGTCGTAGCCATGGCTGCGAGAGTGAATTCTTGTAACATTGATGTACTTTTACCTTGCAATTGTATCTGCTTAGTCGCTTGATCTAAGAGGTTTAGATGTCTATTTATGAGCTTATACTGAGTATCAATAGTCTTCTCAGTTCGTTTCAGAATATTATACTCAGCTTCTACCACTGATGTTTGGTTTTTCCAAAGCTGTAATAGGTGCTTTTCGTTGCTATTTATAATTTCAATATCACGTTGGTATTTATCAGCGAAACTTTGGTCGAGTACTCCAAATAATGTATTGGCTATGGAGCCGACCGCGTTGACAAGGCCGCGTCGGGTTCTTGACCGAGTGCCGAAATGCTGATTTAGCAGCAGCTGATTGTGATATTGGAGCTCGTTGTAATCGTGCTGCACTTGTAATAAAATCATGTTACAATGGCTGGGCTCCTTGATTTGTTCACATGTCTGCTCTAGATATTTAATGAAGGTGTCCCCGGCTTTATCACCTTGCCAATAAGGTTGCATGTTGTAGTAGGACACTATTTTCCATTGATCCCGTATTAGATTTAATTTACCTATTGGGTCGTAGTATAAGGATTGATTACCGCTAAATTGGGTAATGTGGTTCGATGCTTCGCTGCTGCTCCAAATGCTGATAAAAAATTATAGTGATTAAACGATGTTGACGAAATTACGATGCTTTCTCGTACTTGCTTTTGTTTCATCCTTTGTGATCTTGGGTTTGGCTTTTTTACTCTGCTCTTCAGCTTCCTTTTCTGCGTCCTCTTGCTCGATTGGTAAGACGGACAATTTGATAATAGGTCGCTTTATTAAACCGTTCTTCGTCTTTAATGTCACAACCCTTACAAACCCGTCCTTCCCTTGGTGTACCTCGACAACTCTCCCCACTGGCCATTTTCCAGAAGGAAAATTATCATCGTGGATGGTCACCATATTTCCGATCTTAATGTTGCTTTTTGGCTTTAGCCACTTGCTACGAACAGATAATTGGCTAAGATATTCAGTTTTCCACCTCCTCCAAAGGTCTTGGAAAATCTTGTTTATTAAGTGCCATCTAGTCCTATCGTCACTGGCTGTTTCAATTACGGTTAGACCTGCTCTACCGGTTAGGAAGTGCGCGGGTGTTAAGAAATCTAAATCGTCTATGTCTTCAGATATCGGACATAGTGGTCTAGAGTTGAGACCCGCTTCTATTTGCGCTAAAATGGTGCTATATTCTTCATACGTCAATGCTTGGTCCGCTACAGCTCGTTTGAGGTGTTGCTTTAGACTTCGTATTGATCGTTCCCATAATCCTCCCGCACTAGGCCAGGAAGGGCAATTCCAGTGCCATTCTATATCCATTTCCGTTATCTCACTATAAAATGAGTCACCGAAAACTTGTTTTAGCTGCTCGTACTCCTCCTGCATTACTTTGTTAGCTCCCACAAAGTTAGTGCCGTTGTCCGAGTACACATGTTTCGGGGCTCCTCGTCGCGCTGACATTCTCCTCAATGCTGCGATAAAGGAAGTGCTGGTCAAGTCCGACACCAATTCTATGTGCACGGCTTTCGTAACCATGCAGACGAACAAAGCCACGTATCCTTTCGTTGTTTTTATTCCACGCCCTTTATTTGCCTTCACAGATATGAAGCCCGTGTAGTCTACACCTGTGTGATAAAACGCTGGAGCTGGGTTGGTGCGGAAATCAGGTAGATCTCCCATAATCTGCTGTAGCTTCCTGGGTGCCTGTTTCCTACAAGTAACACATCTATGAAGTTGCGTTTTGATGGCTCGATTTCCTTTAATTATCCAATACTTTTGTCTAAGAAAGGACATAGTAAGTCGAGCTCCTCCGTGAAATGTGAGCTCATGGGCTTGCGCGATGAGAAGCTCAGTCAGTCGACTGTTGTATGGAATGATGATTGGATGCTTCATTTCTATGCTTATGTTGGCCTGCCTGAGTCTTCCCTTTGCTCTAAGGATCCCGTCCTGATCTAAGTATGGATTAAGGTTGAGTAGCTTGCTATCAGATTTTACTTCCTGGTTTTGCAATAAGCGTTCAATGTCTGTTTTAAATTCAGCGCGCTGTACGTTTTTTATTATTATAAGTTTTGCTGATCTAAGCTCGTGTAAAGTGAGATGCTTTGTTTTCTGTTTACTAACGACAGGTGTCAATGCCCGCCGTACCCAGGCTAAGATGCGTGTTGTTTTTGTAAACGAGCTGTAGCGATGTAATAGATCGTCGACTATGCTGCTATCCATGATAGGATTTTGAACAATGTTTACCTGCCTTTTTATCTCTTCGTTAGTAGTATACTTCGTTTGACCCGTAGGTTTGAAGTGCGATGAAGATAAGAAGGTCGGTCCTTGCCACCACAATTCGTGTTCTAGCAATTGTGAGGTCGTCAGGCCTCTACTAGCTGCATCCGCTGGGTTTTCTTTGTTGTTACATAATGCCAAGTGTTTGGTGGCATAATGCTAGCAATTTTCTTCACCCTGTTCGCTACGAAAGGCTTCCAGCGCTCCGGGGATCCTTGAATCCAGCTAAGGGAAACCTTAGAATCGCTCCAGCCGTATATCTTCACGGCCAAGCTGTTGATGCTTTTGACGATTTTTGACATGAGTTTCGTAAGTAGTTCGGCCGCACATAATTCTAACCTAGGTAGCGATACAGCCTTGCTAGAGGGCACTAACCGCGTTTTTGCTGCTACTAGCACTACTGATGTAGAGTTATTGGATACGATTCGTGCGTATACTACACAGGCGAAGGCTTGAATTGATGCGTCACAAAACCCATGTAATTCTATGACGTCATGCTCTTTGCTTTGTAACCACCGAGGAATGTGGAACTGATTTAATAGATTTAAATCTCCCTTCAATTTGATCCATTCTTCTTTGGTTTTAATAGAAACTTCGTCGCTCCACTGGACCTCAGAATCTTGCCATACTTGCTGGAATAAAATTTTCATCTTTGTGGTTAGGGGCGCTAACCATCCCAAAGGGTCGAAAATCTTAGAGATTTCGGATAGAAGCATTCTTTTGGTCAGTTTTGCTGTTTGTGTGCTGTTTGAATCATATTTGAAGATGAATTCGTCCTCGGTTGAGTTCCATTGTAGCCCCAAAGTTTTTGATGAGCTTTCAGTTTTAAATGTAAAGACTGCTGGCTGTTTGTCGGCAGTTTGCTCAACTGTTTCAAGCAATCTTTTATCGTTTGAGGACCACTTTCTTAGTGAAAATCCGCCGCTTTTTAGGCATGCGTTTACTTCCGTAATCCTCCGCTTTCCTTCTTTGATGCTATGCGCTCCCGATACCCAATCATCCATATAGAGCTCTTCCTGGATGCATTTAGCTGCTCTGGGATATTTTTGCTGCTCATCTGACGCTAATTTTCGCAGAGTCATCATTGTCAGGAATGGCGCTGCTTTAGTTCCATACGTTATGGTTGTTAATTTATAATTTCTTATAGGCTGATCCGGACTTTGTCGCCATACGATTTGTTGTAGGCTTTGGTCCTGCTCATCGACTAAAATCATACGGAAGCATTTTTCAATATCAGCTGTGAATGCGAAACGATATTGCCTCCACTTCAGGATAAGCTCTAACAGGTCTAACTGGAGGTTTGGACCCCTGTACATTAGATCGTTTAGGCTGTGGCCTAAAGTAGTTTTAGACGACGCGTTGAATACTACGCGCAACTTTGTTGTGCTAGATTCTGCTCTCAGTACCGCATGATGAGGAAGGAAACATTCTATTTCCGTCTTCTGTTTGCTGTTAGAAGTCGCTAACTTCATGTGTTGCAGCTGCTCATATTCGCGGATAAATTGCTTGTATTGCTTCGCTAGGTCTTCATTCTTGCTAAACTTACGTTCTACATTTTTAAATTGTGCTATCGCTATCTCTTTCGAAGATCCTAGCTTCTCTTCTAATTCTGGTTTCATGGGCAACCTAACTACATAACGACCGTTTTCTAGACGTTTCGTCGTAGTTTCATAAAAATCTAGGCATTCCTGATCTTCTACGGACATAGAATTCTGTTCTTGAATGTCTTCAATTGTCCAGAATTGTTGAATGTCTTCAACGTTATGCAAGATCACGTTGCATTGGAATGAGGTGCTTGTATTGCCACCGCACAGCAACCATCCTAAATGAGTTTGCTGTGCTAGCGGTTCCGAGGACGTTTGTCCGCGAATTAATCCTTCTAAAAGGATGTTGGCGTAGATTTCTGCTCCTAGGAGAAGATCCACCGGACGACTGATGTTATAATCTGGATCTGCTAAACAAAGATGTGCTGTATGTTGCCAATATGGCTTAGCGAACGTTTCGTTTGGCAGATTTTTTATTAAGTTGTTCACTATGACAACATCAGTAGAAAACTTAAAATCGGTGTAAGTCGATTGACAAGCGATCGTTAGTTTTCCTTTGCAGTTGTTTTCACGTTCACCTACTCCGAAAATAACCCCTTTACAAGATTTTCGCTTTAATCCTAGCTGCTGTGCTGCTTTCTCGCTGATCACGGAAATTTGTGAGCCCTGATCGATCAGTGCTCGCATGACGTGCTGGGTCCTGTCGGCTGCTGTGACTTTCACCAGCGCTGTGGCTAGCAAAATCTCCGATGTTACTTGCTGAGAAGCGTAGATGCTTTTGTTGTTTTCGCATTTTTGTTTCGCAATCTCGGTCAAGTTGTTAGACTTTGATTGTGTTGCGAAATAGTCATGCAAAGTCGTATGATGTTCGTCATTGCACTTATGACATCTTTTTGTCGAGTAGCATTTTGCGCCATTATGATCGTAAACACAATTTACGCAATAATTTAATTGGCTAATTATTTTTATTTTCTGCTCATTTGGTAATTCTGTAAATTTTTTGCAGCTTATTAAATTATGTTTTGCCGAACAATGAGGGCATTTATTTACTGACTCAGACACATGCATTGATTTCGCCATTTCCATTTTCTTGCTATTTTTAGATTCATTGCCCAATTTAAAATTATTTTTGCGATTAAAATTGGATGAACCATTGGATGATTGAGATGAAACTGCCTTAGTTGTCCCATCTTGACGTCGCCGAGATGACTCTAGGGCAGTGAACTTGTTCTCTAAGTAGTCCAAAAAGTCCCGAAGTACCGGAAGCTCTCGCGAATTCTTCAACGACTCTATATACTCGGAATAAGACTCACTATCCAATTTTTGTGCTAGTATATATACAAGAAGAGGATCCCATGTCGTAATATCTACGCCTAGATTTTTTATGGCGTGGAGGCTCTCTAAGGTGACATCATGAAGTCGTTTGATGGCTGTGTACGACTGCTGCGGTATATTGGCAAGATTGTAAAAGGAATTTACGTGGGACATAAATATCTGCTTTTTGTTGTTAAACCTGTGAGTTAAAATTTCCCAACAGGTGTTATAGTTGTCCGCGCTAATCGGGAGATGCTGGATCAAGCGCTCCGCTTCTCCTTTTACCTTGCTCTTCAGGAATTGCATCTTTTGTGCCTTTGATAGAGAAGGATTGTTGTGGATTGCTTCATCGAAAAGATCTTTGAAGGATACCCACTGCTGATAGTTACCTGAGAACACAGGAATTTCCATCTTCGGTGTGGACTTGTCACGGTACGATGTTGCCCACATCTTAGAGCTGATAGCCTTTCTCAAGCCGTTATACGTACGTTCATGTTTAATGTAGCTTAATTCGTACGCCTCGTCGTCTTCTAACTCCATCATTAGTTCCCAATGGCTGTTGTCCACGGCTGTCCATCGAGTTTGTAATAATCGCAAGGCGTCTTCAAACTCCCATTTATCGGACATGGATTCGACATCTATGCTTTCTACGGTTCTTGCGAATGCTTTGAAATTGATATGTTGCTTGCGCATCATATCATCTAGTTTGCTATAAATACCTTTAGACACCTCGGCACGAGCGCGCGCCGGGCTGGCGGATGCTGAGGATGGCTCGTGGTCTTGGTGCTGTAAGTGTTTGCCCCCGGCAGGACCTGCTGTTGCTGCTACTTGCTGATTAGAAGGGTTGTCTTCTAGATCAGAGAATCCTGGCGGCTTTGCTTGGTGACATAACGCGTCATAATATTCGGATATGGCGTCTTTTGCTGCTTTATAAGACTCCATTGTCCGCTCGAACTCCGAATTTACGAAGTACTTATGACCTCTCTTTTCAAGCGGCACAAGTTTTTCGTTGTTTAGCTGATACTCTCTCCAATACGACTCTAAAAGATCTAGTCTCTTTTTACAGTAGTCGATGGTCTTACGCTGTTCGCTATCCTTATTGAAATTAATAAGGACCTTGGCAATGCTCTCTGCTAATTCAGTTTGTTGGAAGTATAAAGTCTCCATTGTGCTGCTGTTAGACTTAAGCGAGACAGAATATACGGAACGCTCTTACTTGAAAGCCGCCTTGTCCTACGGCTATTGCTGCTATGCTGCTGGCTCGCTGTTGTCGCTGCGCGGGTAGCTCCCACGGTGGTTGTGAATCCCTATGAACTCACGCCTAATCTAGTTCGCGGCAACCCACAGGTTGCTGGTACGGTACAAGCACTTCGCGTTACGACTTGTCGCGGTCGCGGAGTCCTTGACGGTTTCGAAGGACCAATATGAACGGTAAGGTTCGTGCTGCTAGCTATTTCGGGTGCTAAATGATAAGTCTGAGCTAAGATTCAGAGTACGTTTATTCCGAAACTTCACGCTAATTAATGCTAATGATGGTAATGAGTGCTACAAGTATGCCGGTCGATCGCGCACTGGCTCGCGTAGCTCACGCTTTCCGCTGGTGCGGCCGCGCGACCTACTTGAGTCAAAACTGCTGATGATGATGTGTTCGATGAGTATCGAACAGGAGGTATGGCAAAGTAAGGAGCTTCACGGACGCTTTTTCCGGGCCCTACATGGGTCCGATGTAGACCAATCAGCGTCCGTAGCCTGGCTACGTTTCGGTGACCTCTTTGGGGAAACCGAAGGTTTTGTCTGTGCAATTATGGACGAAGTTATCATGACGAATAACTACCGGAGATTTATTGTGAAGGATGGCACGGTTGACATCTGTCGGGCATGTCACCGGCCGGGTGAATCGATCCGCCACATTATCTCTGGTTGTTCTCGTCTAGCTAACGAAGAGTACTTGCATAGGCACAACCTTGTAGCCAGGATTATCCATCAGCAACTTGCTCTGAAATACACTCTTGTGGCATCGGAGGTGCCGTACTACAGGTATGTGCCCGACCCAGTTCTCGAGAATGGCAATATCACATTGTACTGGGATCGGTCCATCATCACTGACAGGACTATTGTAGCCAATAAACCTGATATAGTGGTGGTGGACCGAATCGAGAGGCGTGCAATGATTGTTGACATTACCGTCCCTCATGACGGGAACCTCGTGAAAGCTGAGAAAGATAAGCAAATCAAGTATCTTGACTTGGCTCGCGAGGTTGTCGACATGTGGGATGTGGACACAGCGATCATTGTACCGATTGTCGTGTCGGCCAATGGCTTAATAGCCACGAGCCTCAACCAACATCTTAGGAGGCTCTCGTTAGGCGGCTGGGTCAAGGGCCTGATCCAGAAAGCAGTATTGCTGGACACGGCTCGTATTGTTAGGAGGTTCCTCTCTCTGGAGCCCTGACCGCCGGTAGCTTGGACCCTGTTCCCGATACCGGTGGGCCTCTATTTTTTATATTTTTAAATGTTTTTCTTTTTTGTATGAGTTTTTTAAAAATATTTAAAATGTATAAAATAAGAAATTAAATTAAATAAAGGACATAATAATAAAAATATTTATTTCATAAAACAAGAGCACATTGCACTATATACATTGAAGATTATTCATTTTACATTTTTCACACTTTAAGCACAATTATTATAGACTCTATCCCTTAAACTAGGTGTAGCCTGTATCTTAAGAGATAGGGTTCAGCCATATGGGTACAGTGAATAGTTTACATTCTGTAACAAGTGGAACAGTGTCGATGTTACATTGAAGCAAAAATTATGAAATAAGAAATAAGAGTGGGTAATAAGTTAGTGGTTACTTAGTGTGTTATGTGTGTGGTGTGTGTGTGTGTGTGTGTGTGTGAGTGAGAGTTCGTGTATGTGCGTGTTCGTATGAGTGAGTGTGAATGTGAGGCTGTGTGTGTGTGTGTGAGTATACGTGCGTAAATTTTGCGATTGTATTTTACGAGATGTATGCTAGGAGATTCTCGGTTGTGAGGTAGTCCTGTTGTAGTAGCCATTAAATGAGTTTGTGTTTTAGCTCGTGTCTGTTTAAATCAAGTATGTTTAGTCTTTTGTGTAGTTTCCTATATATATAAGTACCTATGACGTAATGCTGACGTTCGGCAAATGTAGTTTTATGTGTTACACCTGATGGGACATTTGTGTGTTTTTTTGGATTGGATATGGGCATGATTCTATGAGTCCTGAGGACAGACTGCAAGATGAACAGCTGTCTAACTGTAAGTACCTTACATTCATCATATAGTTGTTTGGTTGGATGTAAGTACGGCTTCTTAAACATAACTTTAAGTACGGCTCTTTGAGCTCGCTCTGCCCTCAGGAAATTTGTTTTAATAGCACCACCCCATGCTGTAATGCAATATCCGATAATCGACTGACACAGTGCAAAATAAACCATTTTTAATGTGTCTATGTCAGCCGATTCTCTTAGGGATTTAAAAACATATATAAGACGCATTGTCCTGCTAGTTATCATTTCTAGCTGTTTGTCCCATCGTAGGCCGTCATCTATTTGCAGACCTAGATACTTTACACAATCACTTCTAGCTAGTGTAGGGCATGAGCATGGTGTTGACGACTTCAGGCATGAGTGAACAGTTACAAGAAAGCTATGCGGTGGCTTGGTGTTTCGTCGGATTGCGAAAGGAATGTAACAAGATTTATCAAAGTTTAAAGTAAGTAGATTTCGGTGGAAACAGTTTGTTATACTATTTAGTGCTATTTCTGCATTAGTTTTAACCTCTTCCCAAGTAGAACCATAGATGATTATTGCAGTATCGTCAGCATATGCGTAAATCTTGCAGTTTGGTAAAATCAATCTGCAGTGGTCATTGACATAAATTTGGAACAAATAAAGAGATGTTGAAGTAAAAAATACGAAGTTTATCATGTATCTACATAATTATTTAAAGTTTTAACAATCTTTATTGTGACAGAATAATTTAGTAATAGTGCAATTTCCGAACGCATCTTTAAAAAATAGCGGGCTTTAATTTTTTATTGTTTTCTTCTTCTGTTCGTTAGCTACAAAGTGCGATACACGTTGGATATTATTAAAATAATCTATATATATAAAAATCAATTGCTGTTCGTTAGTCTCGCTAAAACTCGAGAACGGCTGGACCGATTTGAATAATTCTTTTTTTGTTATGTTCGACAGAATACAGGGAAGGTTTAAAAGCAAAAAAAAAAAATATGTTTGGTTGGATAGGGTAGGTAGGTAGAGTAGTGTAGGGTAGGGTAGGGTAGGGTAGTGTAGGGTAGGGTAGTGTAGGGTAGTGTTGGGTAGAGTAGTGTAGGATAGGGTAGTGTAGCGTAGGGTAGGGTAGTGTAGGGTAGGGTAGGGTAGTGTAGGGTCGGGTAGGGTAGGGTAGGTAGGTAGGGTAGGTAGGTAGATAGGGTAGGTAGGTAGAGTAGTGTAGTGTAGGTAGGTAGGTAGGGTAGGGTAGGGTAGGGTAGGGTAGGGTAGGGTAGGGTAGGGTAGGGTAGTGTAGGGTAGTGTAGGGTAGGGTAGGGTAGTGTAGGGTAGGGTAGGGTAGTGTAGCGTAGGGTAGGGTAGTGTAGGGTAGGTAGGGTAGATAAATGTTTGGTGTTTTTATGGCAAAACAAAGTTTGCCGGGTCAACTAGTAATAAATAAATATGAGTGAATCCAGTGATGATGTCTGCAATTATCACCGGAAGAATTGAAGTAGTATGTAAAAAGCGAAGCAGTGAATACTCAAACTGAAGTCGCTAAAACAACAATATCGGTTCGATTGGTTCCAAACAAAACTGGTAGGTACTTTTAATTTGCAAAACTGCAATAATTTTACTTTTAACTTTTAATTTTTACAAATATACATGTGGTTTAAATATTACCAAGTTGTATTTTTTACCTTTAGATTATTTGTTCTCGCTGCTGAAGTGAAAAGTTGTATGTGCTACACGAGACCAAAGTTATTTGCATCTCGTGTCTTTGAATCCCTCGCTGCACTCAGGATTCTAACCTAGAATCACTCGCTATGCTCGTGATTCAAATATAGAATCCTTCGCTTACTCGGGATTCAAAATCAACACTCGCGGCAAAAACCAACTTTGCTCTCTTGTTGCACAAATAACTATTATAATGATGAGAAGTACAATGACTTCTTTTCAGGCTTTGCTTTATTTCGATTACACTCTGTATAACTCAAAAACCAATCAGTTAACCACTGTGCCAATCAACATAGCAGGTTATAAAACCCATCCATCATCATCGCTTCATCACAATCACACTATTATAGACCAAACAAAACACTCAATTAATGGACACCCAATCTTATCTCCACTGACGTGACAAATGACACCCTTGCCATCCATGTTCATCCTTCAGTCATTAATTATCTCCCCAGATTTTTGTCTGGTGTTTGTTACTGTATGTCGTGGTGGCCCAGTGGCTAAGACCTCGCTTCTCGTGCTTGAGTCTCGGGTTCAAATTCGGGCAAGTAGTAATGTGAATTTTTTAATTAATTGTACTTTCTAAGTTTATCTTGGAGGTCTCTAACTTCGGTGAAGGAAAGTATCGTGAGGAAACGTGAGTTAATATAAGTTTGAAAACGCCAACCTACCTTGAGCAAGCGGGATGATTAATGCTCCTGCCTTCTCTGTATGAGAAGACACAGTTACAGGCTGGTAGTATTTTAACTGGTGACTTCGGGTCCTCCTAGCACAGGCATATATTTTACTTAAAAGGAGGTCCCTATGTAAGATTTACTGTAAACGTGTACAAGTTTCTGCAATAAACCTTTTCATTTTTATTTTATTTCTATTTTGGTCTCGTGAATTTCGAATATTATCAAACGGGAACGAACTACTGTTATAAAAGGTTACATTTGATGATGTATCCTTTTTTGTGAGATGTCTTTTTGAATATATTTTTCTCTTGGTGTACAATAAAGTGTAAATAAATAAATAAATAATTCAGGCCATTCATATGGTTTAATATCACACAAATCAGTCCAACAACCATCTTATCATTTCATCATATCAACATCCACAGTTAATTTTTTACATTACGAGCCCGAGTTTGGGTCGCGAAAGCAAATATTTGTACGAAATTTCAACCGAATCAGTGAAGTACCCACATAGATTCAGAGCAAATTGGCTGTGACAGGCGGACAGACAGACAGACATACGAGTTATCCTATGTGGGTTTAGATTTTCATTCGAACACCCTAAAAACATCCAAACATAGATACATAAACTCACGACTTTTTCCTACCTACTACGATCCCATACATAATAAAAAACATCCAAGCATATTTTGTACATTTATGATATTGTTTGAATAGCATTTTAGAAGAGTATCATCCTGTGTATATTCGCGGCCTTATCAAGAAAGATAACGCCTCAGAGGCCTGGAGACCTGGAGTAATCTGCGGCCTGTCACCCATAGATAATGTCGCGGGTAGTTTATCTAGGTCATGTTGAGAGCTTTCGTCGCAGAGCTAAAGAAATAAAGTTTTGCAGATGAGGATGAAGTGTCTCATCTATACTTCTATACTATAATATTATAAAGAGGAAAGATTTGTGAGTTGTATGTAACGAATAAACTTATAAACTAGGTACTGGACCGAATATTTCACCGTTCAAAATCATAAACTAAAATCATTTTTTTTATTTCATATAGGCCTACATGGGCACTTATAAAACGTCGACAAAAGGTGCACGGTTCGAGTTGGTCGTTTCCTATGAAGAAGAACCGGCAAGAAACTCCATGGGACTCGTTAGGAATCAACACTATCCCCGGGTGACATAGGCTACTTTTTATCCCTGTATGCCCACGGGTACGGGAACTACGCGGGTGAAACCGCTAGGCGTCCACTAGTATAGGGATAACTGAGTCATAATGTTATTGGAATATGTTTGGGATAACGCAAAGCTATGATTTATTCAGTAGCTATAGGTAGTTTTGTAATGAGCTCTGTAATAATTGCTGTTCAGTGATGACAAATGATATGGTTCACGATAAGGAAAAAAATCTAGCCGTAAAGAAAATCTCCTATCGTTAATATCTAATATATTTATAGCGAAGTATATTGAAACATCTAAAGTCGTGACCATCTAAGAAGTCGAATTTGACATCTATAAAAATACTAAATAATAATTAAGCGTGATGCTTACAAATGATACTCGTTGTTATAGTGTATGAGTAACATGCACATACCCATGTTAATCTAACTAATATTATACATGTGAAAGTATGGATGTATATTTGTACTCAATCACGCCAAAACGGCTGAACGGATCTGGATGAAATTTGGCACAGAGATAGATTATAATACATAGGCAAT
Source organism: Orthosia gothica (assembly GCA_949775005.1). Classification (NCBI taxonomy): domain Eukaryota; kingdom Metazoa; phylum Arthropoda; class Insecta; order Lepidoptera; family Noctuidae; genus Orthosia; species Orthosia gothica. Next base: position 2,730,820 of record OX459036.1, on the reverse strand, counting down.
AGTACATAGGCTACTTTTCATCCCGGTGTAATGTTCCCTTGGTATAAGAAAACACTTTAAAATGCTTAGCCGCTGGCAGAAGCTAGTTGGGATTATTAATTTGATTCTTCAATTTCTTACGTATAATACTATCGCGGCATATAAAATGAGTAGCGGCATCGGACTTCTTAGATTGTCACGATTATAATTATGATTTTCTATAATCTGATTCGGAGTTATTTTATCTTGACGCTGTTTAGCGACTGATTACATTTTCTAAAGAGAATTTGAATTCAGAACCTGCAAATCAGTTTCTTTTTATAAATAAGGCCCATAATATAAAACAACATTCTTAAACGTGTGTTAGAATCCGTAAATACCTATACACAACCTCCAAATATACGTTTATCAAACACTTCAACAGTAAAGTCTCTTCCCAAGCATAATGAATAATATTAGGGCAGGATATGAGTATTATCTGGGCACGGATCGCGCTAGATAGACGAATTCGGAACGTGGCCCGAACTCATATAATGTTTCCGTATTTTTCTAACACATGACAAAAAATGATAAGGTCGACGAGTGATAAAAGTTGCAAAATGCGTTACCTACTAAGACAACATGTTGTTCTTAAATTATAATCGTGGAAAAAAATACTCACAATCACGTATAATAAAGTTACTATAATATCAATGTACTTAAACGATGCAAAAGACTCATGAATCAAAATATCTATCAGTAAAATAAATGTAGGTCTGTAGTAAAGATACAGTCATCCGGACCACGTTATTTGCTTCGGTCTAGTATGACCTATGTTTGACCAAATTGTGGCCAGAAAAACCCGCGGTCCGCTCTCTCCTTAACTATGTATATAAGTCAATGATTCATATTGTCGTTGTGGCCCAGTAGGTAAGAACTTGCCTCTCGAGCTTGAGGTCGTGGGTTCAAATCCGGGCAAACACCAATGTGACTTTTTCAATTCATATGTACTTTCTAAGTTTATCTTGGGCATCACAGGCAACGGTGAAGGAAAACATCGTGAAGAAACCTGGACTTATATAGTTATTGTAAGTCTGAAATAGCCAAGTCAGAGGCCTGTAGGGTTCCCAGATGCGGCTTAATTAACTCTGAGAGCCACATCCTCACACGAAAAATGAAGAAAGAATGATCACTCAGTTTTGGATAATTCCATCGACATAACATCTATCCAAAATAAAAGCAGATGAATGCCTTCTAAGTTCCGACACACGTACCACCACGGAAACTCTACAAATTCTGTTCCTCAGATAATGCTAATGGATTTCCTTCAATTTTTCCCTTCATCCATAATGGGAGCTAATGATGGTACAGCAACCTTACAGTTAAACCATCTTTAACAATACTAACACAATTTCTACCTTAACTAAATATAATAGAGTTGAAAATAGCTTGGGGATACTCTGACACGTAGACGCACTTTTCATTTTTCCTGCTCTTCACGACTGCTTGGTATTTTGACAGGCAATATAAGTAACACCATTGTTGTCGTAACGTTGGCAATCTTGGGACAAATGACGGAAAAAGATTTTGGAAGAATCAGCGAAGTACAAAGGGTAAGGGGGCCTTACCCTTTGTACCTAACCTACCTTACCTACCTCCCTTTATTACCTTATAAAATTTCTGAGGTATTTAACAGTTGATTAGCAGGCTTTTTATTCAAATTCGTTGTAGACATTTTGAATGTAGAATGTTCTAAGCAATCGCTTAATAATCTTGAGATTTAACGTATGTCGGATCAGGTGCGGGTCATCCAACGTAACTAAATGTTGGATGATGCCGTACCTACTTGATAGATTGCGCAATGAATCACGGTAAATAAGAGTGTCAAAGACGCTAATAAGCAAATGACATTTATAAGGAATATCGTTTTTGTTATACGTGGCAATATTTTTGTCCGGGTCTAGTATAACTGAAAACTAATATATTTTTCAAACACTTTTTCACGAAAGAATAAACTGACTTCAAAAGCAAACCACTAAAAAGTGCAAAATAACTTTCGTTAAGGAGGTCGGTGTCGAAAAATTATAAACAATAAGTAGGTAGCGAAGACACCGACATCCGAAACGTTTATTTTGCACTTTTTAGTGGTTTGTTTTTGATAAAATATTCTCTTTTTTAACGGTGTCTTTTTTATATAAGTTTTTAAGCTTACATGGTCACAATCATTAGAATTAATATACATGGTAAATATCCCGAAACAAATATTAATTCTAATGGTGTCTTTGTTACCTCTTGTTTTTAGCATTTGTTTTTTTTTGTGAAAAAGTTTTATTTCTCTATTTTTAGTTTTAGTACACCATCACTAAAAATGAGTAATTTCTATAGTACGGCATCTAAAGAAATGAAAAATACTCACAATAACAAGTATTTTAAAGTTGTAAGATCCATGGTTACACGTGGCCTTAAAGTCCCTTGTTTTAACACGGAACCCTAAAAGAGGATCTTTCAGGCCTCGTGCTCTTGGCCGTGACTTATCGGCAGAGGCCGTACGAGGTGGGATCGACCCCGAACTTATTTGATGACGCTATGGCTTTCCACTTCGATCTCTATGAGCCAGCCTGGCAGTTTATAGTATTTGTGAAGAACTATAGGGGATTTTGTGGACAGATGCTGGTCGTTTGTCTTTTTTGTCTCCTTAAGGTAACGTGTTTTTTTGCAATTCACAGATGAGTATGAATTCGTCTGTGAAATATAAACGTATCTTAAATATAGCGAAGAAAACTCCTCCGCATCTTTGTCCACAGGTATTGTGCCTAAATGACTGGCAGCATTGCCACTTTGTATGGCAATGCTTATTCTTTGACCAAGGTTAAAGCCAGCCGATGTATGTTGTATTGAGTTATTTTCCACCGTAACAAATATTTATTTGCCGTTCCATTTCTGCTATTCGTTTAAAGATGACAGAAACAGAAAAAAAAAAAATGTCCTTACATGATTTCATTGATTTATAATGGAAGTTTTTTCCCAAAAAACGAAGAGAAACTAAGTCAGTTTCTCTTCGTTTTTTGGGACAATCCCATCGCACTATTCCCAAAACACTGCAACACCTGAAAGCCAGAATCAACAGTGGCGACCACCAGAAAAGCGCCGAGGCAATGAAGCTCAACAAAGTCCAGAAGAATTTAACTGTTTTGGATCCCGCAAGAACAACGGAGGAGTAGGAAAAATAAAAATTTCCACTTCCCTCTATACCAAGCAGAAGACAGAACAAACAAGGCCAATAGGCTCAAAGGGTCGCTTACAACTGGGATAAGCCAAGTTGCTTAGCACCACGGATAAAAATTATAATTAATATTAATGGGTCCGAACGTTGTGAGCTGTTATATTTGATTCCAATTAAATACTACAAGTTCATACAAACAAATGCTATGCTACGAGTATCATTACCTTTTTTTTTTTGCGTGGAGAATTGCTCATGCATACTGCACTACCACGGGGAGATAGTGCAGTTATGTGGGACTCTAACCCACTAAAACGGTGTCCTCCTGTGCCGCTTATGGCGGGAACACGGGTACGCGTTAGCACTCACCGCGAACCCGCCGCGGCTGTCTGTCACCGGACCCTCCTCGGGGGAGTACCCCCCATCACCGGCGCACCAGAACACACCGTACGCCGTGACCACCCCAGGGACCAAACCAGCACATGGGCGCCAGACGACCCCGTGTATGGCACCCTTGGTCCCCCGTGACGGGTCAAGGTCAATGGCCCCGCCACCTACCATTTGTCGGCCGCAGGGGATAGGAAAAGCGGCTTATGCTATAATACCGTCACTCCTCTTCCCCTGCGGCCCCACCGCGTCCGCCATCAGACAGTGGCGACCCCGTCCAGGCCGCGGAAGGTAGGGAGAGCGGCGCACCGCAGTACCAGCACTCGTCTCCCGCCGCGGCCTCCAACCCTCAGCCGCGACATCGTATGGGACCTGGGACGCTCCATAAGACATCGCGGCCCGCCTAAGTTGCGAAGTCGCTTGTTACCAAGCGGCACCGCAACCTACTAGTTGGCCGCTACGTCGTCGGCTTAATCGGCAAAAGCCCTGACGAGCGGCCCCTCCTCGGGTTCCTCTTCGCTTCACCGTGGGTGACCAAGCCACGGTTACTGAGCCCCCCCGCCTCGACAATGAGGGAACCCACCGGGGGGGACGAGTATGATTACCTAAAGATAAAAATAAGATGCTAAACATAATAACTAAGAGTGCTCTCGTTTCCCGAACTAAGTTTCTAGACCATAAATTCAATCACTAAACAAAAATAGATAACTAATAGTGTTCTCGTTTCCCGAACTAAGTTATATTCAACCACTAAACAAAAACAAAAATAGGTCAGAAAGTTATCAATTAATTGATCAGCCCGCGCAGGTGTCTGCAGCTGATTGGTGAGGAACTGAAGAGAACTAGCTCCAGTCCGTTTCAATTATTTGCGATCTGGATGAACGAGCGACCGCTTTAACTTAAGTAGTGCTTATTTTTAGCTACCTCTTTAGGTGAACCGGTGAATTTTAGAAACTGAGAGCATGATGTAACGAGAATTTGTAAAGGTTACAAAAAAAAGAAACAAAAGTATAGTATTCATGAATTTGAAAACAAAAGTTTTCAAAGGTGAAATAATTTATCATACAAATAGCTTCTGCCCGCACAAACAAATACTGGGGCGAAAACATTTCGAATCCGTTCAGCAAATTTTGGTTGATTGAAAAACAAACATAAAAACTTTCATCTTCAATACATCTACAAAATAACAACGTTTTATTGAATGCATGTGAAATTGTATACGGTACTAACAACAAACACGCAATTTTTAAGATTTTTGTCTGTATGTCTGTCTGTCTGTTTCAGGTAATCTCCAAAACGGCTGTACTGATTAACGGGACCTTTCCTGGTAGATAGCTGATGTTATAAGAAGTAACATAGGCTACTTTTGTTTTGGAAAAGGAATTAGGGTTCCGCGTAAAAAAACCCAGGATTCTTCTTCTAGGTAAGCTCACTCCATCGTCGGCTCTTTCTCTGTCACCTCTGACCTAGACCCATCTCAAATTAAGAAAAAAAATCCTTTGTTTAATTTTACGGGTTTGACACGGACGAAGTCGCGGGCAACAGCTCATAATATTTTACTATATTATTTTAAATTATTATATTTAATAATGACTTGTAGGTTTGTAGAACAGTGCAACCTACGGCGTAGCAAGACCCAAGCTACGCTGTAGCACATCGCACGCTACGCCGTAGCCTTGCTCACAGCAGTCACAGCGTAGAAATGCGGGACGAGATAACAGCATGGCTTTTTCTTATTTATTACAGATTGTGCAAATGGAAAAGATAACAAGGTAGATCTTATACAAGTAGGTAGACATTTTCCATTATAGTTGTATTTTTTATTTAACAAATAAAAATGGCCCTTGCATCGTATGCACTAAAAACAAATTTGACAAGAAAAGAAAACTCCATAGACGAGACACCCAGCCTCATCAATTTGCGTCTCTTATCAGTCTAACACTTATTGCGCCAAAGAACTCATCAGCCGGTGCGTCCAACATTGGGTGCGCTATCAGCGCGACACTAAACGTGTAACGTCTAGAAATGGCTCCGAGTGTTCTGAACTGTAAGCAAAGCGATGTCCGACGTTATTTACCCCTGTGTGCTTTGTGTAGTGTACGGGCATACAGTACGGCAAGTTTATTTGTTGGACTTCCTGGGATGTATTCCATCTGTATGATGAGTCTTGCGAAATATGCTAGAGTCGGATGAGTTTTCGAAGAAAATAGTATTACTTCAGTGATGGTGGTAACGGAATCGACTTATGTGTCGCAGGTAATTTTTTCGAACCCAGGCAGGTACATTAATTGTTAATTTATTCTTTACTACTGCTCTAAAAACGGCGAAGGAAAACATTGTGAGGAAACTGGCATGTTTTAGAACCAAACATTCGAAGACATGTGACAGCCACCATCCTGCATTGGCCTCGCGTGGTGGATTAAAGCCAATTCCCCAAAGAGAGGAGGTCTGTGTCCCAGCAGTGGGAACGTCAACAGGTTTATGATGATGATGATGACATCTAAATAAAAAAATGCCTTAGCCCAATGACTCTTTCAAAACACCGAGAAAATCATTTCAAATAGGTATTGAATTACAAAGTTTTTAGTTACCGGCCCAATCTACTAGCAGAATGATAATAACTAATTGTTCAAAGTTATTAGGAAATTCTTGCTATCAGCTTGAACATGAACAGGCGCCTGGTTTGATAGCATAATTGCGAGATGAAGGTTTAATAATAATTTACATCTTTACCTACACCATACCTACCTACCAGGCAGGCGCTTTACTTTTTGTAAATTACTTCAGGAACACTGGTTTAAAAACAGTAAAATAAACATCGTGGGTATACGTCCTAGAAAGTGTCCTAGAACCAAAAATTAAAAGACTTGTAAAATCCACTAACCCGCACTAGGCTCGCGTGGTGGATTAAGACCCATTTCCTCTCTCACAGAGAGGCAGCCTATGTCCCAGCAGTTGGAACGTTAAAAAGGACGATTATGCTATGCTATGTTATTCCTTCGAGGAATAGGTACAAGCAGGATGTTATAATGGACCAAGAATTGCGCCGCAGCAAAATCAAAAATCAATATCAAAGTCAAAATCGTCGTGTAAAATTTGCCTTCACAGATAATCTCAAAGCCCAACGGACCTGCCTCTCTGTTCCCTCATCACAACGCCATGTTGGCCCCTCGTGAACCACTTTATCGGCGTTATCGCGACGCCAGATGAATGCTATCTCGCTCTTTTGTGCGCTGCCGGGAAATTAACACGTTTTGCGTTTTAGCAAAACAATTACACACGACCATTGTGCGATACTGCGGGTAGCATTTGTACACCGAGCTGGTAGGTAGGTATGCGGGTAGGTTGGTACGCGGGGAGGCTGGTACACGGTATTGTTGGTACTGAAAAGATGCTGCCATTCAAATGTTTGCTATTTAAAGGTACGCTTTGGCAGACGAGTTTATTTCGAGGTTTGATGTTTTTAAAAGGTCATGTTGTAAGGTCAAACGTCGTCGGTGTATTCAGTCAAAGGAACTGAGCATAGATAAGATGGTAAAGAGGACAAGATAAAATGATATTCAGCAACAAAGATTGTCATAAAGACATAACTGACATGCGCTACTGCAATTTGACGTGAGTTTCGGTTTTGGACTTTTAACAATCTTTATTGTCGTTATTTATATTAAAACTAGCTGTCACACGCGGCTTCGCTCCCGTCAACTGGCTACCTACCTACCCATCTACCCTACCTACCCTACCCTTCCTACATACATGATTGTTGCCCTCAAAAAGGATTTTTTGTGCCCGTTTTTGCAACATTTTTCATTTATGCTCCGCTCCTATTGGTTGTAGCGTGATGTTATATAGCCTATAGCCTCCCTCGATTAATGGACTATCCAACCCAAAAAGATTTTTAAATTCCAACCAGTAGTTCCTGAGATTAGCGCGTTCAAACAAACAATCAAACTCTTCAGCTTTATAATATTAGTATGTACGTAGATATCAGTGCAGTTGAACTGGGAAAGATGGAACAAATTTAGTAGGACATGAAATCTTCTTTTCTTTCCGCTTGAAATACTCATCCAAAATAATCTTTGTCAATTGGAAAATTTATCTTCATGATAACTAAGAGTTAGCCTTTACAATATTCAGTTAAAAAGCAGACAGATTGTCTAAAACCACTTTCATATTTTCTCAACCGAGCTTCATTTCATCGCTGCATACATTCCCTTATCTCTCCCATTTAATATTCTTGTCCTCGCTTTCTTTGACTGTCTTATCTCTTATCAGCGGGCGCGTTGCAAAGATGACTGCAACCAGATAACTTACACTAGCAAAAATAATTGGGACTTGCGAACTTTTTTCTTACTAGACACAAAATTTATTTGTATTATTTTATTAAAGCTTATTTTCTAATAACTAAAACGTTCGAGAAAAGAATGTCTGAAAAGACTTGGACGTCTTTGCCCAACAGGGACAGCAAATGGCGAGAGAAAATAAGTTTGCTTGAAATTTTACAAATATTTTCCGGTCAATACCAAGTTTCGTTTTGTTTTGTTTTGCTCGTGGCTAAATAATAACAGCCGCACTGGTCGATCATCAAGGTTAAGCAACGCTTGACGAGGTCGGTCCGTGGATGGGAGACCATTTCAACATACCAAGTTTGCTCCGTGCCTCGGAAAGCACGTTAAGCCGTTGGTCCCGGCTGTCATTTGATGATCTTTGACAGTCGGTACGGGTAGTCAGAAGCTTGATCTGACACCAGTCTTGTCAAGGGGTACCGTGTTACCCAGTTACTGGGTTGTGGAGGTCAGATAGGCAGTCGCTCCATATAAAAAACTGGTACTCAGCTGAATCCGGTAAGACTGCCTGAATCCGGTAAGCCGACCCCAATATAGTAGGAAAAAGGCTAGGCAGATTGATTGAGCAAGTTTTGTAACTTATATTTAATCAAATTTTAGTTATTCGAAAAAAAAACTTTATTAAAATAATACAAAGCAATAGCAAAGCTCTGTTTTGATGCTAGTTAGAAAAAAGTTCGCAGGTCCCAATTATCATTTTCTTCAGTGTACATAAACACTTTACTGTCTATTTAACTCGAGTTCTTGCGCGCTTGCATAGAACAAAAAAACGTAGAATGCAAACGTGGTTGATACCATCTGCTAGGAAAGAACCCTTTTCTCAGAACGAACTTATTGAAAAGTCAAGCAGATTAAACACTTATTAGAACTCCTTGACTATTGAATAAGTTTTCCTTTAATTTTCAATTCAAGGAAATGTCTCTTTAGCACCACCCTGTCTACTAAACAAAATTCTGAAGAGTTTTTAATTTCTGCCATCTGGTGGTTTCTGCTTAATCAATCACTTATATGTTACGACTGTTTTACATATTTGGTAAAGAAGGAGTCTTACCCCCGAGCGATCCTCAAACAAATTTACCATCATAAGTTTAAAATATGGTCATACGAGTACTGCCACGTTGATCTTCGAATACTCTCAAGACATGGAAGTTTGTGCCACCTTGTAGCTGCCAATGTGATTGACCGAAGCTCGCGGTGGATTTGATTAGAGGAAAGAACTATGAATACAGGTGTAAGAATTGGTCCAGACAAAAAGATTGGCATCAGATGTTTTCCACATCGGAAGTCTTAATAAAGCCAGCATCAAATCGTCATATTCCTGAGTGACACACACACACAAAACCAGTAACAAGTAAATTACCAAACCACCCACGATACGCGTGTAAATTATCCACTAAATGCGCGCTAAACTTAGAGAAGGCTTTGTTCGTCATAATGTCAGCATTGTGCCGATGTGTGCCAAAAATTTATGTTGCCAACATAATGGGACGTGAGTTACGAAGGTTGGTATGATGCTGACTGAACAGTGAGTTGTGGGTTGTGTTTGTGAAGTGGGTGACAGATATATTGGTTTACTGTTGTAGGTACACCTTTGGTTCTTTGAGGCCTTTGACAATTTACATTCTATCAACGCTAGCATCGTATTATGGATAGGTAAAATGACAAAAGTGTGGAAGGAATTACCTGGCGCTGTCGAAAGGTCACGTGACCTTCCCTTATATTTTGGCATCTTGTCCGTCGTATTCGCTTCTTCTTCGTGTCAATGATATCCTTCACAAAACTTTCTCCGACCAGTATTCAGCCACGTCGATAGCCTTAGCGCTGGCCTCACAAGGGTCTTGCATGGTGCAGGTGTTTTTTAAAGCGGCCCACTTGGCTTCGTAAACGGGTGGCGGGATTTCCAGGTGAGCCATGGCTATTTATGGCCCGCTGGGAGCTTTTCTGCAACCAAAATCAAAATATACATGGTTAATATCCCGCAAAAAATAATAATTCTAATGATTGTGACCATGTCAGCTTAAAAAGTTATAAAACTCAACATAGTCAGTTTGGGGTTTGAGGAGACATAGTTTCTTACGAGCTTCGATAGGGCGGTTGTCTTTAATTATTTTAGTCAACTTAAGGAAGGTCTTCCGACTCTTCAATTGCCGTCTCCTTGGTTGCTCCATGTTGTACATTAGGTGTCGTTTGTCAGTCTCCTATTTGTGCTTCTCCGAGGATTAGGTGACTTCTCTTCGAACCTACGGAGGGGCTATGCCGGCTAGCGGGTATAGTAAGTTAAGTGGAGTGGAGTTGGTTTTAAGCAACCAGTTATTATTTTGCAAGTCTCATTTAAAGCTGCATCTACTTTTCGGGCATGAGCAGATCGTCTTCGCTAACAGGACACTGTCTAAAGGCTTTGGACAGCGATAATGATCACAAAAGTCCAACATGTTTGGGATGGACCTCATAACATTTCGGTAGCCCATGTCAATTCCAATACATTTTGAATTTTTTGACAAACGTTCTAGCTTGAATAGTGCCATTTTGTATAGAGGTTCTTGGTGTGGAATAGATTATCAACCTGTTGCAACGACGGCTTCCATTCTTCAAATTACTGGATCCAACGGCTTGACGTGCTGACCGAGGCACCGAAGAAACTCGCTATATAAGGATGGTCACCCAACCATGGACCGACGTCGGCATATGTTGCTTAAACTTTAAGATCGATCGGTGTGGCAGTTATAAGGCCATGAGCTCCTCACAAACACTCAATATAAAATTCTTAAGTCCGAAATCGCAGCGATTTCTTTTAAAATATAATTACAAAGATTCACAAGTGTCCTCAAGGCGCTATATACTATGCAAACAAACATGTTGAAAGCCCGGTTCAATTTAAGACTCGCCATTACCTAAAGTAATCTCATTCATCACGAATATGTCCTGAAGGAGGTCACGCGAAAACCCTTCACTCTTTGGATTACTTTCCAACCCTTAAAAATCGAAAGGAGTAGGTACAGGGATCACAAACCTTTGGGTACGATAAAAATTGGAGGTACCTACGAGATTTATTTTGATCCTGGAAAGCCGTTGAGAAACAAAGAAGGATGACATTAGAGTGTAATTAATAATGTAGAAGAGAGAAATTGAACTGAAACTATTGCTCTGATTATTAAAAAAAAACTAATCTAGTTAGGTTTATACTTTAATCCTGGTATATATAATCGGTTTCTATGAATTATGTCACAGAAGCTCAGCAATGGCTAAAAACTAGTCGTAAATATACCCTTATGATCCCTTTGTGACTGGTTTAGAAAATTTATTATACAATGATATTTAGTATAAACATGATTTTTCCAAAATAATCTTAATAATAAATGAAAAATGTTTATGTTTTTAAATATTATCCAAAACATTTGTAAAGAGAAGCATTTGCCAAATAATTGTTTGAAAAACGAGTGTTTATAAAATAAAAGATTTGCTGGATAAGTTGTTTGTGAAATAAATAATATACGAAACGTTGGTTGTAAAATAAAAAATTGTTAATGGTGTTTTGGTGAAACTTTAGAGAACAAGTTCATGACATTAGTTTAATATACCGTAATCTGAGGCGAAACTAGATTTTAAACATTTTCTCTCATACTGGCCAAATGTTTACAATCCCTGCATTTTGGTTCCTTCCTCAACGGGTCGAAAGTCACGATTTTCACAAGTTTCAATACACATAGAGATCTTATAATGTTGGGCAAGTTGAAAAGGCGACATTTGTGAGTCCATTACTAAAATTGCTTGCGATTTTCTTCATAGGAGTATATTATACGTAAGGCTCTTTATTAAATTATGAACTCGTATGTGCGTTATATTAATATATATTATTTTCTATTACATCACTAAGTTTATCTAAGAAGTAAATTACGCAGTGTAAAGGAAAATTAGGTATGTATAACACTCCTTTCTAATTATTACTCAGCTCTTTGGAAGCCTTACTCTTAATTATAATAATAACGTGTCGTTTCGACAATTAAGTAGGAATCTACTTGTCTCATTCAGTATTCAAATTTTCATAGATAGCATTTACTATGGAAAAATAGAAGACGAGAAACGTAAAATTTCTAAACTGACTTTCTAAATCGGTTTATTAATTTCCAAGGTTTTGGACTTAAAAGTTTTTACGAAGTAGCGTGCTCCATAAACACTCTTAGTCAGATTTGAAATGTTTGTTCTAAATGTTTTTTTATTTTGTGTACAATAAAGTATATATAATAATATAACTATCCAGAATATGGTCTCAAGGGGCGGGTATTGCAGCAAAATTATCGTATACATGTGTACATTATGATTACTCAAGCAATCAACAAAGGAAACTATTATAACGTTCTAAGATTATCTCTAGTTAGTAAAGACAGTAACGTGTCATCTCACCTAATGATAACACTACTCTCACACTCACACGACGATCAACCTTAAAGTGATGTAGTTAGAGTCTTGAACCTTATTAAGTAATTAGTTATTGTTGCTAACTGTCGAACATATTCGTAGACAAACTAGGATTTTGGGACAACTACTTGTGCTTAAACTTTTGGTCAAACTAAATAACAACATTCATAAAGAGGTAATGTCTCCAAGGTACTTTGCCGGTACCTTCGCAACGTAATCCTATTAATATTATCTAGCTAAACAGGGTGAGTTTTTTAAGAGGGCGTGGATGGCCAAATCTGTATCTATGAGAAATAGCAGAAAACACTCAAAGGTGCCACGAGGCCGATTTTGATGAAAACTAAAACAGCATGATTGGATTTTTGAAAAATCAATATTCTTAGCCAGGAATCGAAGCCCAAGATTCGATTCGAGATTTCGATTTCAAAAAAATAAGACATGATGTATTATTACACCATTCAAGAGTGTCCCTACTAGGGATCAAATTCTGGGATCTGGATGACATTTGTGTTTTACAAAAATGCCGCTGCTATGAAAGGAACTTTTACTATCAGTTTGTATTTAACGCATCTGCGTTACAAGCTATTGAAGTTATTTTCCATTTTCAAAATATACATAATTACTTGCACAAGAGCTTTTAAGTCAAGACCCTTTTTAGGAAGGCTTTTAAATTTTCAGTAGCATTTTTATTATTTACAGCAGATTGCAACTATAAAAATATAGACTAACTAGCTTCTGCCAGCGGCTTTGCCCAAGTGAAAGTCGAAAATTGTGCCAACAAATATTTTTTTAGGGACGGTGTATGACTAGATGTATGAATGTGTGTGAAGCAAAAGAAGTATGTAAGGATCGTAGCAGGTGGCGTTCTGTAGTTTCTGCCTACCCCCATGGGAAAAAGGCGTGAGTGTATAATCTGTCTCTGTTCCAAATTGCATCCCAATCTGGTCAGCTCTTCTGGCGTGATAGAGTAACAAACATACATTCATCCATCTAAACTTTCGCATTTATAATATTATAGTAAGATTGGTTGAGTTAACTACGGATAAAAAAAAACTGGGTCTTACTGTTTAATGTATTGAAAAATCCCGATAAGCACTTAGTGCAATTTTGAATCGCTTACAGGTTTGAAACCCCCTACCACAAGATAAACTGTGTTGACGTATACAACCACACGTCTAAATTATAATTAAATTAGTCAAATACCAACATGTGCCAACGATTCGTTTTCGCTAATTGGTCTCAAGTATCATCAATTACGCAAACGAGATTATCTAGCTTAAAGTGCGCTAATCTGAATATACTTATTAAGTTTAATCCGATCTTCGTTAAATCTGTTTATTATTAGTTCCACTGATAGAGCTCAGACGAAGTTATGGAGCAATCATTATTCTAATTGCGAGAAAAGTATTGCTGAAGAAAGCATTTGATTAAGTTGAAATGCACTCAATCTTATGAACATAGAAGTATTAAATTACTAAAATAGTAGTCGTAGAAAAACTTAAGTACATACAGAAAGTATGCGTTACATCCGCTCAAAACGGGCGTCGCTCAGCATAATATTATGCTGGGATTCGCGTGCGAGACAGAGCCACAGCGCTGGTTTTTAGCGAAAGTAGAAATAAAGTCGTTTTATGAAATACGTTCTTTGGCACTGAACTTTTATTCCATTTTTGTTCTTTCTGTTTATTTAATCGCCTTTGCCCGTGTCAGAGTAAAAATATCTCAAAGCGCGGTTAATAATCACGCGGCAATATTCACGGGGGATTGCGATCCCGGGGTAAATAATATCATATATCTTAAAGAGAATGTTCAGGACATGATATACACGTATGCCAACTTTATCCATGATTGATAAACAAATATCCAAACATCAAGACATTCACATTTATCAGCAGAATAGCAGCGTCAGGTATATTTGCCTGACACTTGCTGAGTTGGACTTCCATTTGGTGCAACCTTGAGACGCACACCGCACTGTGTTTTAATCGTTATACGTATTTTTTTTTTTTTTTTTCGTTGCCCCACACTAGGAATTTCTTCCTGTATCGTGGGTGCGTTTACAAACATATAAACTCACATACACAACACCCAGAGCCGGAACAACTATTTGTAGGTCATACAAATATTTGTTCCGTGCGGGAATCGAACCCGCGACACGCAGCACAGCAGTCAATCACCCAACCACTGCGCCAACCGTGCGCCCGAAGTAGGTATGTTACTTGTGTAAATTTTATTTGTATTATGTGTTTCCTCCTTTTTATTTTGTTTATACGTTGGCACCTTGTTTCCATACACCTCATGTAAATTAAAATAATTTAATTGCGATTTTGTGTGTTGTGCTGTCTTTTGTGTGCACTGAATAAATGGTTTATATGTATATCTATTATTATTACAGAACAATACACAAACTAATAACAGTTGAAAGCTCCAGCGTATCCTTAATCTTACATAAAAATCTTCCAAGTAAACCCCGCTGACATTGAAATAGCCAAAAAGCACAATGACACAGAAATAACAGATGCGGGCCTGTTGGACCGGGCGAATCTTGGCATTGTCGCATGATCTACGGGCTGGGCCGGTCAACCCGCCTCTGGCTGCTCGATAGCGGGGTTTTAAAAACCGTCGCGTTTGCAGGGTTATGTCGCGGGGTTTGAGATTTAAATGTTTGATTGGGCGTTTGGTGATGCATAGCTTTGAGCTAAGAAAGGTGATTTTATGGGCACTTCTGATTTTGTCTACAGATTCAAAACGATTAATATATCGCAATTATGATTCTCGTGTCCTTAACCCAATTTATTTAGGATCAGCGCAAAATGTCTTCTTCTTTCCATACTTCTCTGTTAGTACCTTAATCTTAGAATTCAAACCCATTTATCATTTTAGTTTTATAAGTTTGACGTGTGTATCTGTGTGTTTATTTATCTGTTCTGTAGCATCATAGCTCCTAAATGGATGTACTGATTTTGATTTCGAGGTGACTTTATCGAAAGTGCTCTTAGCTATGTTTGACGAAAATCGGTTCAGCCGTTCTAAAGTTATGGGATTTTTGCTGTTTGAATCGCGGTGTTTTCGCAAGATATCGTGTCATAATTAAGTTTTCAATAGACTGTCGATTTAAGCGTGTCTACTATTATCATCCCAAGCCTTTTTCCCAAATATTGTTGGGTTCGGCTTCCAGTCTGACTGGATTCAGCTGAGTACCAGTGTTTTACATGGAGCGACTGCCTATCTGTCCTCCACAACCCAGTAACTGTGTAACACGGTCCCCTTGGCTAGACTGGTGTCAGATCTCAAGCATCTGACTACTCGTAACGACTGAAAAAGATCAATATCAAAGATCTTCAAATGACGGCGTGTCTACTATTATGTAGCGTTTTTAAAATGTGTCGGGTTTTTAAAATTTTACTTGTTCTCACAATATATCCGTCGTTTCTTCGTTCTTTCCATATTCTTAATGCTTCATTCATTCTCTTAATTTATTTCAATCACTCAATGTCAATCTAATTATAGTATTATCAACCAAAGGTTCAGCTAATACAGAAGCTATTCTACTGTAACCCAACTTCATCCAACCATCAAAATCAAAGCCTACCACATCACAATATTCACCGTTCCCTTCATTTGGTTCACCTCCCCCCGTTATACCCACATAATCAGAATACAAAACACGGTAAGTAAAATACCCGTTTAATTTTCAACAAAGACACAACCAACGCATGAAATAGGTTACGTTAAATACGAAATTGTGGACACACTCTCGCTATCGAGCTACAGAACAATACTGTTTTCCAACAATAATAAATTCATGGCGCGGGGGGAGTGCAAACAATATCATATCGTATTCAGGGCCCACCCGTACTCGGTACACTCCGTACTCCGGATATTTGGTGGTATCTGAGTGTCAACGAATCACAGAACGCCGCGCTGTGGTGAAGTCATTGTTAATGGTTCGAGTTGGTGTAACAATTGATGTGTACTTCCGATGTCGCCAGTTGGGGAATGAACTAGAATCGTAGACTTTAAGTGTCAAGTGCTAGACAGGAAAACTGATTTGCTTTCTACCGTCAACTAGACTGTACCTTTAAGTAGGGATTTCCTGTTATATTTTCCCAGCTTGTTATTCAGCGGTTAGATTGGAAGCTGAGACCAACCTAGTAGGTAAAAAGCTGAGCAGATGGCGATTTTCCTGTCATTTTTTACAATATAAGATTATTTAATGAGGATAGCTTTGGAGAGATAATGCCAGATCCATGTCTAAATTCAAATAAAAATTAAATTAAGAGCCTTAAAATACGAACAGGTGGTAAATATAAGTAAGAGAAACAATTATGGTCTGAAAAACGTTTAAAAGTAATTAATTAAGTACTTCTGATTTCAGAAATATTTAATGAGAATCCACCATCCTATTGTCCCGACCTCAAGAACTACCTCTTACCTTTTCCACCTAACCTAGGCATAGGTTCCTAGGAGGAGAGTAAATTAAAAACAGGTAGGTAGAAAATTCGGAACATTTATATTAATAAAAAAGTTTAGCTCAGTAGGTGGGTCGATTTAGTAGGTTAAGGCCTATACAGCGATTACAACTTCCCCCACTGGTCCAGCACTTCCCTGACGTCACTGCTCACTGCTGGAGATGAGTGCTCGCGTGTCGATCGCCAGGTCTCTGAGGATGCAGGTGCAGCTGTAGGTGGGCTGACTCGCTACTGTCCACCGCGGATAAGCGAGCAGAATAAGGGTGATCCTTGAACCCTGTAATGCGCAACAAGCGAAAGCATTACCTACTGGCCGTAGACTGTGAGCACCCACAGCAACGCTTAGTAGGGAAGCACTAATATGTAGCTGTGTTGCTGTGGATGTTCACTATCAGATACGGAGATGACAGTAGTAGCGGAAACATTTTGAAAAAAAACCGGCCAAGTGCGAGTCGGACTCGCGCACGAAGGGTTCCGTACTTGGTAAATTGCGGTTTACGATTTATGACGTATTAAAAAAAAACTGCTTGCTAGATCTCGTTCAAACCAATTTTCGCTGGTAGTTTACATGGTAATGTACGTCATATATTTTTTTTAGTTTTATCATTCTCTTATTTTAGAAGTTACAGGGGGGGGGACACACATTTTACCACTTTGGCAGAGTCTCTCGCGCAAACTATACAGTTTAAAAAAAAATGATATTAGAAACCTCAATATCATTTTTGAAGACCTATCCATAGATACCCCACACGTATGGGTCTGATGAAAAAAAATATTTTTAGTTTTAGTTTCAAGTATGGGAACCCCCAAAATTTATTGTTTTATTTTAATTTTTGTGTGAAAATCTTAATGCGGTTCACAGAATACATCTACTTACCAAGTTTCAACAGCATAGTTCTTATAGTTTCGGAATAAAGTGGCTGTGACATACGGACGGACAGACAGACAGACAGACAGACAGACAGACAGACATGACGAATCTATAAGGGTTCCGTTTTTGCCATTTGGCTACGGAACCCTAATAATAAAATAATGTAATTACAAACTGCGGGTAGAAACCAAAGGAAAAAACTAGTGAGCGTCTAATAGAAATAAATAAAGGCGAGAACACAAATACAGAATTGCTAAAGGTCCAAAGCAAAGAAAATTAAACCGTTACAATTTGCTTAGCTACTGCCTAATTTAAAATTGTGCAACACTTACCCAAATGGGGTTTTCCAAATCACACACACAATAATTAAGTATATAAATAAAATGGTCGAGGAAACGGTAGTGACGCCGTTAATAGGATAAATATCGCGATGACGACCGTTTCTTTCTTTTAACGGGTTTGTCCGTATCAGAGATCGCGATAATTATTGACGTGCGTTCGCCTTGACACCAAGAATCAATCTCCGCGACCGCGACGTGGATTCATTCTGTCGTGAATGAACAACATGAACGATGCGCCTGCGCCGAGAACAAAGGAACTGTCTCTGGGTGCCTAATATTTATTTGAATACGAACGTGTTGATAAATTGTAGCTATGCAGAATTCTTATTTGGTGCGTTCATTATTAGTTTCTTTTTGCTTTGTTTTTTTTCCAGTATTGTAAATACTTCATTCCTAATTTGTAAATAATGTAGATAAATGTAAATAATTGATTAATTTTATATTTCTTTTCTATATTATTAATTAAAACTAAGACATGTAACAATTAATGTTACACTATAATGTCGCTAATAAGGATTTTTTTTTTTCTTGGATGTTGTAATAATACTGTGTCTTTTTTTCAACTTTAACAGGGTCAATGTCTGGCTAGAAATATAGTTTTTTTTAACCCGATGAGTTAGTTGTCATCAAAATCTGGCCCAACATTTCTTCTTCTTTTTCGATATTCTTGAAGTTTTGGGATTGGCCAGATACTCCTACTTAAAAAACATGTTAAGTAATGATATTATGACCACCTGGCGATTATTCGACTAACAAAAGATCCTTTAAAATCATACATAGCAGCCGTAAATCTGTAAGGAGGTGGATCACTGTTTGGAGAAGTTGGTTTCGTATCCAGATATATAGCCTAATCCTCTTAGCTGATGAAGAACTCAGCTTATTTGTGTTGCTTTTTTACAGCTATATTTTAACCCGATAAATTCAATTTCCTTTGAGTGCTCATAAAAAGTAAAAGTTTCTCTATGGCCATAAATGTTAATGGCACACTATTGCCAACGATCACCATTGTGTTTGTACTGTGAGATGATTTAAGTGAACTGTCAGTAGGTACATTAATTTTATAAATGAATTTTTTCCGTCGGCATTTTATGAAAAATATGAGTAAATATTATTGAAAACCGACATAGTTACGTTACCGACATAGCCCGAAGAATTACCAAATTTAAGTGGCAGTGGGCAGGGCACATTGCTCGCAGGACGGATTGCTGATGGGCAGAAAGGTTCTGGAGTGGCGACCGCGAAACGGAAGACATTACGTTGGAAGGCCTCCCAACAGGTGGACCGAAGACCTGGTGAATGTTGCAGGGATCCGATGAATGCGAGACGTACGGGACCGATCAATGTGGCGAGGCTTGGGGGAGCTCTTTGTCCAGCAGTGGACGACTTTCGGCTGATATGATGATGATGATGGTTATTGAAAACGAAATAACAAAACATCACACCAGTTTCCCCGAATGGTTTGACAATCGCTATCGCCACGCTTTCGATGATACAATGCCACTTGTCTAGAGCCTCGGGCAACTATCGACTGACGATTATTCTAAATAGGCACCTGCAAACGTGTATATTACCGGGTTATGGATCGAGAGAATTTTCAGATTCTTTAAATTACTAAATGATTGCATGTTCAGTGACTTAATAATAACAGCCTCACGGGTCGATCTTCAAGGTTAAGCAACGCTTGCCGAGCTCGGTCCGTGGATGGGTGACCATTTCATCATACGAGTTTCCTCCGTGCCTCGAAAAGCACGTTAAGCCGTTGGTCCCGGCTGTCATTTGAAGACCTTTGACAGTCGTTACGGGTAACGACGGGTACGACTTTAAAAGTATATTATTTTCTTTCAAGCTCGATGCCTCGTTTTTATGTCAGTGTTCTACATCTGACTGCGAATATGTACAATCTGCACATCATATCTTATGGGAGTGTATTCTTTGGCAGAATGAACGTAATATTATGTTGAATAATGTACAGGCTGCATCAGGAGTTGTTTACTATACGGACCTTGTGGAAACTAGAACAAATTTCCGTGCGTTCAAGCGTTTTTGCCATACCTATTATTGGAACCAAATATAACAGCTCACAATGTTAGGACCCATTAATATGTATTAATGCAAATTTTTTATCCGTGGTGCTAGGCAACTGGGCTTATCCCAGTTGCATGTGACCCTTTGTGCCTATTGGCCTTGTTTGTTCTGTCTCCTGCTTGATATAGAGAGAAGTGGTAATTTACATTTTCCTACTCCTCCGTTATTCTTTTCTGATTAATTTCGTTGCGGGATCCAAGACAGTTAAATTCATTCTCCGGGACTTCGTCGAGCTTCATTGCCTCGACGCTTTTCTGGTGGTCGCCACTGTTAATTCTGGATTTCAGGAGTTGCAGTGGTTTGGGAATAGTGCGGTGGGATTGTCCCAATAAAAAAAAAAGTCGTTACGGGTAG
The DNA here is from genome assembly GCA_949775005.1 of Orthosia gothica. Lineage (NCBI taxonomy): Eukaryota > Metazoa > Arthropoda > Insecta > Lepidoptera > Noctuidae > Orthosia > Orthosia gothica. The sequence goes on along the minus strand of OX459036.1, from coordinate 2,710,373 downwards.
TTAGAAGCTTGAGATCTGACACCAGCCTTGCCAAGGTGTACTGTGAGGGGGTAGACAGGGTGAGCTACTTAAATGAAACTCAGGAATCACTGTTCTACTTATATTTCAGCAGCAAGGTGCCTGTCCTCAGGCACCTTCTATCGAACTAATACATCAAAGCTCAGAGGAGCCTTTATATACCCGGAAAAAGTCTAACGAAAACATCTTCATTTATTTTATATTCGAAATTCAGTTCCCTTTCAAGACGTTATTTGTTGCCAGTCTTAATATAGGCAAGTAGGTTGCCTTCTCAAATGGTAAGTCCTTACATGAGCTACGCCCCTACGAATAGACGCACAGAATCATATGAAGTGCTTCTATTCTAAGTCTTGAAAGGTTACATGAATCCTACCTAATCCTGACCCGAACATTTACCTAACAGAGGAATCAAAATACAATTGAGGTACGACCCTTAAAAGGGGAAGGCTTAATCATGACAAACGAGTTATCGGATACTCCGATATGTGCTTTTAACTTCAGCTGACGTGCACATACGCACTAACAAATCAACGCAGTCATGCTTGAACCTCCTTGGCCAAAACCTCTGAAAAAGGTACAAGGCGTCCTCCCAACACTAATAAGAATGATGCGTCAACTCACATCGACCCGGATGGGTCCGTCTTACCCAGTTGATGGGTTGTGGAGGTCAGATTGGAAGTCGCTCCATTTAAAACACTGGTACTCAGCTGTATCCGGTAAGACTGGAAGCCGATTCCAACAACAATTGGGAAAGGGCTAGGCAGATGATTGTGATTGCATGTTCACTTAGTTCTAAAAGGTATTCAGGTTACTGGCAGCATTATAATATCACATTGTTCAGGTAACTATTTAACAGCTCTAGTATAGCCATCTACTCCATTAGGCGTAGGCACCATGTGTCGCTAAAGATAAATTAATTGATTCAGATTTAAACCTCTTAAACCTGCGAAGCTATCTCAGGCAGATTTATAAATTAGGATTTCAAAAAGTGAATATCAAGGGATTCCAAAGTTCCAGTTTAAATAACGAGATACCTCTCAGGAGGTTTAATAATAATAATGGCTTAACACCTGTTAACTCGCCAGGGATCACAGACATAAAATTTCGCCGATAAATCTTATTTTAATCTAAAACATTTTCAATAGTGTTGTTAGACCCTGTAGGCTTTCGCAATAATAATTAGTCATATTCCTATATTATAATAATTTTGGCAGTACGGCTCTTGTGTTTTAGCAGCATGGCAATTGCGGTCATTGACTCACCTGTATTTATTGACATTATTGAGAAAATTATACCAAAGACGGGAGGAATGCCTTAAAAGGACTTCATCATCATCATCATATCAGCCGAAAGACGTCCACTACTGGACCTAGGCCTCCCCCAAGCGTCACCACATTGGCCGGTCCAGTGCGTCTCGCAACCAGCAGATCCCCGCAACCTTCACCAGGTCATCGGAAGAAGGATTTACACGGATATTAATGGTGTCATGGTGGTTCTTCAGAAATACCAGGTGCGTAGTACTCACAACCAGCGTACGTGTATGGACAATATGTCTAGTTGTATGAACGTAAATTAATAAGCAATCGGAGTTTGTAATTCTGTCACTGTGTAGTGCCATGGTAAAAAGAAACAACTATCTCATTATAATCTACTTAAATTTAAACGGGTAAACAACGTTCTACAAAAATTCATTGACAATAGGTACATGCATATCAAACTACACCATAACTCACATTCAATCAATCGAACAGATTGTACCTTTGTGAATACATTAACGAACCTACATTACTTATTTATGTAAAGCTTACCTTTGTACACTAATAAGACCCTTCGTGTATTCTGATTAAAGACTTAATTCCATACAATATTATAATAGACCGTAAAGCTCAAAATTCCAACACAAAAAAGACCATTATATTTAAATCCTCAAGACTTTTTGATTACTTAAGGAAAAGAATTCTCAGTCTAATTCATCTCAATCTCCAATTCAATTACGAATAAAGATTTCTTTAGCTTTTCACTTTGAGAAATCATTTTTGTAGGTTTTCTTGTGAACTAGGTCTGGGGTATGTGTCTCTGGGGTGGAAAGGAAGATAAAGACAGTGATAATAAAATCTGCAAACGTCATAAAACGTGACGCTCTTGTTTATTTTTCCCAGGAGACCCGCGCCGGCAATATTGATTGCCTGTAGAATACTTACGATAACGGTAAAACGCCAGGCTGGAATTTAGGTTAGACTAAGTACCGTTAAAATCCAGTCTGGATCTGACAAATGCGAATGAAGAACCGAGAGAACTAATATCAGCCATTTTTCTTTTTAGTATATTTTTTCGTGAGTTCGTCTAAATCTATTGTAGGCAGAAAGATAGCATTTATGTAGTACTTTTTACAAGTTTTGGTTTCGGTTTGTATAGGTGATTTTGCAGGGTAAGCAGCGCTAGCCATGGTTGGTTCGTGAATTAATGACCATTCATTAAATACCCCTCCATCCGTGCATGCATCAGCAAGCCCGTCGACAATTAGTCTTATCAAAGGTCTTCTGATTACCACTAATGACTGTTACTTAGCAGCTGGGTTGTGGAATTAATCTGACCTGCACAACCAAGTTCTGGCATTCGTTCCATGTCCAATTAATTTATTTATTTACTGGTAATCAACTGGAAGCCGACCCCAACATATACTTGAGAGCAAAACTATCGCACAGGCACCTTATTTTGAAACTACTCCCTAAAATTACGTGATCATAATTGGGTTGATCGTTGCTGTTTTCGTTTTTTGTGATATCAAACGATTACAAGTTCGAATCGGCGGTTTTTTATCATTAGATACTGAAAAATGGACACTATGCTCGCGGAAGTTGCTCAGGTTGTTGCTCTAAGTAATAAGGGCTACCGTTTTTGTGCCCAGCACACCGGCACCAATGGCAAGTAAGGTCCTTAAATATAGCTGTTAAAAGTTGGTATTACGCGCACGGAAGCAAAGTTTGATTTAAAATCATTTCTAATGCCGTAAAATTGCTAATAAATATAACATCGAGTATCCCGCAGTTTTGCGAAGCCTCTTTATAATCGATAAAAAAGGAGTATACTTTTTTCCCGCATCAAAAGTACATTTGACATTCATTTTGAAGACCTCACTCTACACCAGCGCCCCTAGTTGCAAATTCAAACGCGATAGCCTTCTTTAAAGAAAGCTGTTAGCCGGATAAAGCGTCAGAAAATATTTGGAAAAGCCTAGACAGTCGCTTCCTAATTAGAGAAGTACATGGCATACATCTATATATTTAGCTATCCCAACATGTTTATGACGAGCTATGCTAATGAGCAAGCGACAGCTTGTAGTACACTCTGTGACTGATCTGAATATAAACAAACATACCATATTAGCATTGTTAATTTTACTATTTACTGTGAACTCTGTTACATAAAAAGACGAACCACACACAGTGGTTTTGATTCCACAAAGCTAAAATAATATATCAGCGGTTTTACTTGGCAGTCGGTTTGTTGGTTTACCCATGTTATAATAACATACTCCGTATACTTTTACCTATGTCATGCCCTGATAGCTGTCCGGTAAATGAAACGTTACTGATTATGGTATGAATAATACCAGTCCGTTACTATAATACTGCAGGGCATAGGTCCCTTCTCATACAGATTAAATAAGAACATTTATTTATCACCACGTTTGTTTAAGACGGATTGGCGATTTCAGATTTACATTAGTTCTTAGTTTAGGTTGCCAAGCTGCAAGTGTTTTACAGTAGAAACACCAAAGCCAAAGCTGAAGAGGCTTAAATGTGTTTGTTATTGCCCGTAACAATGCCTGGCTGAAATAGCTATGGTATGTCTTCCGAGGATCATTTTCTTCAAAAAAAGTTCTTAAAGTAATCTATGGACATCCGGTTGGAACGAAGTTCGATTAATTAAATTTACAGTCTTTCAAATATAACAAAACTAAAACAACAACAACGCAGCTGATACTCAGTGTTAACCCACAATAGTGGCAGCTAGCGTAGGTGCTGTATTTGTCTAGACGGCGCGCGCTAATACGTCTTCGGTTTTCTTCGTGCGCTTCCGGCTCCCACCCTTTTGTGCGGATCTTCGCTTGTACTATCCTGCATGCAGCACGCTGTTCCTCCCACAATTTATCACGCAAAAATGGTTATTTATAATTATTTATAATAGTAAAAAGGTATTTAAACACTAAACTTACAAATATTTTTGCATATTCTCAAAATTGACGGCAAGCTGAATCGATTGAAAATAAGTTTCAGTGACCTAGGTGATCGGGAAGTGCCTCAAAAATCACTGCATTTTGGTGTCGTGTTTTTTTTGTATTGCTATTTTTTTGCGGTCTAGCCCCTCAGCCCGCAAACATATAAGAACTATATATAACGTGCGTTAAGGTACTCCGTTCCAAAAACTGATTATACCAGGCCCCTCAGAAAGTATTGCGAAAAAAAGTTTTTATATATGGGAGACTGGCCAGTTATAATGTTTTTCGAAAATATGATTATTTATAAGTAAAAATAAGTAAGTTCCAATTTCAAAATTTCCCTCCACATTTTTTGCGAGTTAATTCAAAGTATTGTGTCTCACTGAAATATGGATCTGCGCCGGGAACATTTTAGAGCTATGATTTTATACGATTTCAAGTGTCGCCTGAAACCGGATGAATCGTACGATAGACTTCAAATGGCATTCATGGATGAAGGCCCTTCCAAGGCAACCGTGTATCGTTGGTATAACGAATTCAAGCGCGGTCGACCAACTTTGGGGGATGACGAAAGAAGCGGTCGCCCTTTGACGGCTGTTACCGAAGAAAACGTGCTAGCAGTGAAAAATTTAATCCAAGACAATAGGCGAATTACATATCAGGAGATTCAACACATATTGAAGATTGGATCGGGAAGCGTTCACGAGATTCTACACAGCCATCTTCGCGTGAGGAGGATAGTATCACGCTGGGTGCCGCACAACCTCACCGATGCTCAGAAGCAGGCCCGGGTGGAATGGTGCCGTGATATGCTTAACAAATTTGAAGCAGGCTCGTCTCGGCGTGTTTACGACATCGTTACAGGTGATGAGTCCTGGATTTATCAATACGACCCAGAAACCAAGCGCCAGTCGACTGTTTGGGTGTTTCAAAATGAGCCAACGCCTACCAAAGTGAAGCGATCTAGAAGCGGGGGTAAGATTTTGATCGCTAGCTTTTTTAATTTGACTGGCCACTTGGTATCAATTCCCTTACGGGATCAAAGAAGCATTAATGCCGAATGGTATACTACCAAATGTTTGCCAGAAGTTTTCTCTGTTATAAGCAACAAGCGACCAAACACAGGGCTCCGCGGGCTACTGCTCCACCACGACAATGCACCTGCGCACACCGCACTCAAAACGAGGGACTTCCTGGACAGCACGCCAGTCAAACTCCTGGGTCACCCTCCTTACAGCCCTGATCTAGCACCGTGTGACTTCTTTTTATTCCCAAAAATAAAAAATCAGCTCAAAGGGATACAATTTTCGTCGCCGGAAGATGCGCTGGCTGCGTTCGAGCAGGCTGTAAACGAGGTGTCTGCGGCGGACTGGAAAAAGTGTTTTGAAAACTGGTTTAGGCGCATGAATCTTTGTATAGAGGCTGGTGGAAAGTACTTTGAAAAGATTTAATAAAAATATATGTACGTATAGAACAATTTTTTTTAGTTTCGCAAAACTTTCTGAGTGTCCCACGTAATGATGTGACTTCATTCACAAAATCTTATCAATTCATACATACTACATACATTATATAGTATATACTCTTTTTGATGGACTTTTATTTGTACGTAGTATGTAAGTAAGTTGCTGGATACCTCCATGGGAAATAGGCGTGAGTTTTTGTATACCCATTGTGTGAGATATCAATCTACACAAATGACCAGAGTACAGGCTATTATCTGTTCAAAATCCATCAAAAGCTAGAAATCTAATATCGCAATCCTTAAGCCCTATAACTAGGTTAAGCTCGACGGAGCTTAGCGGGGTTCAATAAGTATTTGTACTCTACTTGTACTTGATCAACTATTCTGCTGATCCTACAAACGGATAAGTCTAGATTAAGAACATTAAAATTAATTAGTCGATAGAGATCTGATTGTAGGGCAAAGAAATTCGGAGAAAGTAAAAAGATTTAGATATTAATAAAGTGATATTCTGACAGAAAGGCTGTAAAAAGTCTAAAATTGATGAGGTTGACTAGCGCTACCACAGATATAAATCTAACTAGATTTCGCGATTGTATGTACTTCCCGAGTAAAAAAACGGAATAAAAGTACGAGTAATGATCATAATTTGAGCTTTTCGTTTAGCATTATCGCCACCGGAAATCCACCTAAATCTAGAAAAATGCCTTTTTAAGCCATGTTGAGCTGTAAAGACTGTATAGAAAAAGTTGGCCGATGTATTGCAAATGTTTTCTTTCATTTAATAAGTAAATTTGTTTTTAAATTGTGTGTGAAAAAGTGGCACGCTTGGTTTACATACAGATATGGAGGGACTTGCGTTATCTAGTTAGATCTATGTCTGAGGCCCAAGACAAGTGACGTTATCGACAAAAGCGTCGCGATAGCTATAAAAATATAAAGGATTGCCAAGTGCCATCGTAATGTTACGTGCAGTGATCAATTATTTACATTTTGCATTTTGACCATAGTGATACACTGTGTCCAAAGCATCTGGTTAAAAATTACATCAATTTCTGAAAAATGGATTACTCATACCAGGTCGCTTAGAAACGAAGCAAGTTAATAAGACGCTATTAAAAAACTTTTTTTACAAAAAAATACTACCGACTTCCAAATAATAAAACTTTCATTTTGGAAGTGGGTGTCGTTGGTAGGTGCCAATATCATACGTCATGGACACCGACTTCCAAAAAGAAAGTTATTTTTCACTTTGTAGTGTTTTTATTTGGAAGTCGGTAGTATTTATTTGTCAAAAAGTTTTATTTTTTATTTTCACTTTTTAGTTGTACCTCATAAGGAAGTTTTTAGTAAGTTACTTAAAATGCCAGAATAGATTACCCGAATATCATGAAACTTGAACATAACTGGTGAAATGAGAGTGTACCAAAGTGAACTGTACATATCATATGCTAATTTTTTATCAGTGGTGCTAGGCAACTGGGCTTATCCCAGTTGTATATGACCCTTTGTGCCTATTGGCCTTGTTTATTCTGTCTCCTGCTTGATATGGAGGGAAGTGGAAATTTACATTTTACCTACTCCTCCGTTATTCTTTTCTGATTAATTTCGTTGCGGGATCCAAGATAGTTAAATTCATTCTCCGGGACTTCGTCAAGCTTCATTGACTCGGCGCTTTTCTGGTGGTCGCCACTGTTGATTCTGGCTTTGAGGAGTGGCAGTGGTTTGGGAATAGTGCGGTGGGATTGTACATATCTGCGTACCACTTTGGAGCGTACTGGCGTTAACAATATACAGACATGCGATTGCAGCAATTCCGAGAGATTTGCCGTCATTTATTGAAGAGTTCTGTTGTATATCTCCGTAGTTCTTCATCAAATTATAATGGGAACAATTTGGGAACATACTCTTTCAAGCACAAATTAAAGGAGAATCGGTGAACATACACAAAAAAAACAAACATAAAGTCGAACATAGAACCTTCTCCTTTTTGGAAATTCGGCAAATAAAGCGATGTAGAACCCAATCAAATGGCCACTAATCTTATTAGAAACGTGTCAACCAATCAGAGGTCAGATATCTTTTTGAACCCGACTTGAGGCTAGCCACATGGAAACCCTTATCACAAAGTTCGTAAATTAAATTTTGCTCGTGAAAACACGTACTATTAAAATCATTCATTCGGAAAGTATTTAGCCTCGCCAGCTCATTGTACCAGGAAGTTAGAGAGAGACTAGGAGGTCAGATAATCTCCGGTTATTATACCGTATTGGGATTAAGTGGTCGATAAAAAGTGATGGGTTTATCCTTTTATCACGACTGAATACTCCAATGGGATGATAATATGTGTTACATTTGGTAGAAATAGGCACCTAAATCAAATTCAAGCAATCAAGATAGGAAGTAGTTTTGACTGAAGTAAATTAACGTTATCCGAATACCAACTCAACATTTTGATATTTTTGACCATTGTCGCTGTTAGAATGAAATTGTATCTGGACTCTCTGAATTGCTAATAATGTCTTTGCAATTTTAATGGTTATTCGAATGCAAAAAGAAAACGTGTTGCGCCAACTCCAAGTATCGTGGTACAAGGGCAGGAAGACGATGATGAGTGTGTTTCCCACGATATTTTTATTCACTGTAAAATAATATGTTTTAAGGGTGACCATAAAAAGTAAATAAGTACAATGAAAAATACATCAAATTACAATCATTTTGACAACATTTCTGGAAAAGCCTTCAGCGATGTCAGCGCCGTCTGTGTTAGTACCCACTTCCTGTCTCATAAATATGTTTACCAGGATTGTCGTGTCGAATTAAAATGTATAGGACTACTAAGCTTTACATATTGGCATATCTTATTAGATATACTATCTTAACATTTTGGCATCTGAACAATCGTCATCGTTCGTAGAATAACACTAAGGACGCGCTAGTTTGGGATCCGGCAATTTATCAGAAATAAATATAAGTAACTGGTTCTCTCTTAGAGTAGTGGTGGCCCAGTGGTAGCGGCCGTAACTTATAAGTTGTAGGTCGTGAGTTCGAACCCAGGCAGGCGCTTTATTTTGTGTAAATTATTTTATCACAACTGCTCTTAAAACGGTGAAGGAAAACATCGTGAGGAAAACGACATGTTCTAGAACCAAAAATTCGAAGATATGTGACATCCAACAACCCGCACTGCACCCGCGTGGTGGCTTACGGCACCTTCCCTCTCCACAGAGAGGAGGCTTGTGTCCCAGCAGTGGGCACATCAAAAAGCTGATGACGATAATAATGATGATATCAGGGAATGAAAAGAAAACTTCAACACACAGTTTAAAACAACAAACCACCTAAATGTATGTGAAAGTCTACCAATTCCACTAAAAAATATTCTTAACTTACCAGTACACAAGTCCCACATAGCTACATCCATTTCTGGTTATGATAATTAATATCCCAACTCGACAGCCCTAGCGAACAATAACTTGCGCAAATAGAGCGAGATACCGCGGCTTCGCTCGTTCAATTTTAATTATCTTGCAACGTTGTCGCGCATTAATCGTAAGATACAAGCCGAACTTTGGTCGTGCCGTTTATCCGTTTATGGGAACAAGGGACGGGAATAGGTACCTATGAGTATGTAAAGTTGGCGTAGTAAAGGTACGTTTTATGGGCATTTGACTAATTAAATGAAGCAAACTGAGTGGTGGTGATATGGGTTTTATGTATGAAATGAATGTGATTGTCACTATATGTATCTTCTAGCTTCTGCTAGCGGTTTCACCCGCGTGAAAAGTGTTTTTTTTTATCCCAAGGGAATATAATACCGGGATAAAAAAGTAGTAGTAGTTTTGACTTAAGATTCTATGTCCACTAGCTGGGGCAGAGGGCGGCCACAGTAGTACTCCATCGCAACCGGTCTTGAGCTTTACGCTTCACCTCACTCCACGTCAAACCAATGCTCGTCGCATCAGCCAATACGAAGCCTCAAGGGGTTTGACGTGGACGGCCACGCTTCGTTATGCCTGAGGATTCCAGTCCCTGGCATGTTTAGGAATGTGATCGGAATCCCTCCGGACCGTGTGACCAATCCATCTCCATTTCCGACGCTTGATCTGGCTGTCGGTCGGGCACTCGTGGCATCTCTCCAACAGCTTTACGTTAGAGATGGTCTCCGGCCAGTATATGCCGAGAATCCGACGAAGACATCGGTTGACGAAGACGTTTGCTTATGTGTATTGTACTGCGAAAACTACATTCAAACTTAAACAACATTTATAAGTATGTTTTACGTCAATACATTTTAATAACTGGTATTGCTTCCTCGGGGTGTGATTACTGCTTCGAGCCGGTTTGGCATACTGAAAGCGAGGTTTTGGAGACGATTGGATGATTGGAGAGACGACGAGAGGAGGCTTTGACCAGGGTTTCAGGCAACTCACAGAGCCAAACCTAACACAGAAATAAAATTCAGGTAATATTATCACAGTTGTTTAATGGCTTCAGAACTGTAAATTCCGATCCGTATTTCATCTTTTTATTGTTTTTACTTTAGCAAAAAATAACAATAAAAATGCCTTTGTAGTCCTAGATGGAATAAATATTATAATATACCTTCAACTGTCCATTTCCAGACACAATAGAAATTACCATTGTTCTAATCCGATTCGGTCTGGTGGACAGTGACCGGATATTATGAAACACAGAAAGAATACAATTATTGCAAAAGTTTTATCATAAATGTACGTAAGTAATGTTAGTATCCATCTCTTAGAGTTCAGACGGAGTACAGTCGGGCACAGGAGTGAAAGGAAAAATATTTATTTTGTAGAATTCTGCAACTTTTCATGTGAATTGTTAATCAAGTATAAAACAATGTGTGTCTTTTTGAGCTACTTGTTTGAAAACAGCACTGAAAATATATTAAAAATAAAACTGCACAGATTACTACTACGAGAAAACTGTACAATAAAACCCTTAAAACTTAAAAAAACAGTGTATCATGATCATCAGCCTTTTAACATTCCCACTGCTGGGACACAGGTGAGGAGGACGTGAGATTGTGATTTATACCATGATATATAAGTGCATTATGTTATATCGTTCACAAAAGCAAAATGTATCGAATTCATCAATAATTATTAATAAAATAAAAGCTACATTGCAAAATAATTGAGTTAATTAGCTTCAATCATCGTTTTTTAACGGTTTCATTAACCATTTATATCCATCAGTATTGATGACATAGGGTTTTAAACTTTTTAAAGACATCATTAATTTAAGTTTATTCGGTGCATGACTAAAGTGAAACTAACAAGTTAGAATATAAGAACGGCGCTCAAATATGGTCACCCACCGAAATGCATAAGTCTCGAATTTGGCTGTACAGAGAACAAAACACGAATACCACGCGGTATTACCACTGGGCATACCACGCTGCGTTCCAAAACGAGCATAATAGGCGAGGGCAAAAAGTTTGCTTGGCTCAAATGACGTCAAATTGCCTGGCTTCTCGCTACACCTAACGAGGGTCAACGATCTACAAATGACCAACACCTTAACATGATTTTCAAGTCACTGACGAGTTTCGATAGGCCATATGATACCACAGACCGGCAGTACCCATCAAAAGACCGACATCGGCAAGAGTTGCTTGACCTTGAAGATATATGACGACGGAATCACACAATTTGATTTTATTTCGACTTTCCATCATCGGACTACAATAAGTACGGCAATGCACCATCGGTACATGGTGGACATCCCACCCACACACACAAAACGAATTGAAAGAAGAAAGAAAGAAAAACGTTTATTTGCGCCAGGAACGACACATACCATAAAAAAACAAAAGGAAAGCTTAAATACAAATACAGAGTATGCGTCACAACCACGCAAAACGGTCATCGCTCAGCATAATGCTGGGACTCGCGGGCAAGACAGAGTCACAGCGCTGGTTTTCAGCGATAGCCGGTGTCAAATTGCTAATACTTTCATTGTGCGCACAGCTAAGGTGTGAAATTCCCTGCCGGAGTCTTTGTTTCGTGATAGCTACAACCTTAGGGTCTTTAAGTCTAGAGTGAATTGGTTACTTCTAGGCAAGCGTGTTTCACCGTATGGTGAGTACACACGTGCGTACATGCTCGATAAACTTGCTTGATCTCAAGCACGTACGAACGTATATATATACCATGCAAGTCTCAAGACAAATGCTCGAAGCCAACGAAAATGATCGATTCGAACAAGATTCAAAAGACCATAATTCTTGCTCGATGTTCGAAGAAAAGATGTTTGTACGTGTAGCCGCAACGTCGAGCATGTTATTCGTGATTAATATTTTCGTGATGAGGGTGTGTTGCGCAGCTAAAATGACGGACTTTCATTCATTTTCTCGGGATTTTGTGGAACAATTTATAAAGATGTATCAGGAGGAAGATTGCTTGTGGAAAAAGAAACGCAGCTTATGAACGTTTGATGCCCACCAAACAAAACAACTAATCATCCATTACTCGAAGAGTTTCAACGCACACCGAACATGTTCTTCAAGCAAGCTTTTACGTGTAGACGCAAAGTGGAACACGTATGAAGAACACTTGACTTGCTCGATGAGCATGTACGCACGTGTGTACCCACCAGTAGACCAAATCATCGCTAACCATCAAACGCGAGCCAATCAACAAATAAAAAATCGATCCATGTGGCTGTTATGATTATGATAAAATTAAAATCTTCCGAATCACTTATGTACTCCACAGTACACACTTATTTATTACTTTCTCTGTGCTTATTACTAAAGTTGCGCTTTATATAAAATACATTAAATATTCCTCTTTGATTACAAACATGTGCCACTCTTAGTATGCCAGTTCATTATTTTAAACACACTTTGATTGACGAACATATTTATTTTGTTTTGAGAAATGTATATTAGCTTGGCTTTTGAATGTGAAGTGTTGAAGAAATTAATGTATGCTATGTAGTTAGGAAATATGAATCACTTAACATGATATGCCTCTGATATTTTACTATTGTAGGTAAGTAATTATACTACTTACCTAGTAAAATATACTCACATACACATACTATTGAAGGTTTTACTTTTATTTACTTTAAATCATTGAACCCACCTAGAGCCAAATATGTCTTCTACTCTTCTTCTTCTTCTTAGCACTATCCCACATTAGGTGGGGTCGGGTCTCCAAATTTTCTGGCGCCAGGACTTTCTGTCCTGTGTTTCTGTTTGTTATAGGGCCAAATATGTACAAAAGAGGTTTGAGGTTACGAACGGCTGGCTGTTTATCAGAATTTCTCTATAAAAATAAACAATAACCTACCATTCAGTTCATCATTGTGATCGCAGCCGAAAGACGTTCACTGCTGAACATAGGCCTCCCCCAAGTGCCACCATATCGAGCAGTCCCGTGCGTCTCGCATCCACCGGATTCCAAAAACATTAACCACGACATCGGTTCTCCTAAAGCCACCTGCCTATTAATGTTCCTACTGCTGGAACACAGGCCTCCTCTCTGTGAGAGGGAATGGGCCGTAATCCACCACGCGGGCCCAGTGCGGGTTAGTGGATGTCACATGTCTTCGAATTTTTGGTTCTAGGACATTTCGGTTTCCTCACGATGTTTTCCTTCACCGTTTTGAGAGCAGTGGTGAAGAAATAATGTATACAAAGTAAAGCGACTGCCTGGGCTCGAACCCACAACCTAGAACTTATAAGGCGTGGCCGGTACCACTGGGCCACTACTGTCCCCCTTACCTTCCCAATACCTTCTATACAAATAAATAAAATTGAAGTGTAATATCAAAAGGGTACAATTCAAATGATTATCAAAAAAACTGTTTAGATCCTAAGACTAAGTAACAATTAAAATATATTAACTACATATAAATTAAAGCCCCTCTAAACACCGAGGTGCCTGAAGTACAACGTTTTAAGTATCAAAATAAAAATAAACTCATCAGAATAATTGTATGTTTTGTATTTATATTCTTTTAGCTTACCAAAAAAGACAAATGCTCACCAAATATTGTTGTAATTTTCCTGAACTGTTTCAGTAAGATTAATACCGAAAATTACAGTTATAAATAGCTTTAGTATAGTCAAATTATCGAATCTGAATCTAAAACTAAGATACGGTGGTTTCCCTTTATTTATTCAACCCGCAACCCGACAAACAGACAACTGAATCAGCGACATACTCCAGGATTCCAGCCGGTGAGAACATGGAATGTAATACAGTTTTTCAGTGAATGGAAAGTTATGACATCAATCAACATTGATGATTGGCTAACCGGTAGATGTAACTGTCCTACATTCTTGAAACAGAATATCTGTAAACGGGATCCTGCCGTTTTTCCGAAAAGATTTTGACAAAATTTCATTACCCAAACAAATTTTAGCAACCTTTTTTTATACCATTGCAATATGTCGAATGATTTTAGGACGCATATTTTTATTTGGTCAAATTTTTACTTGGCAAAATATTACCAAGTATAATGTCATTATGGCATTTGGTCTTTAATCAAATGATTTATTACAGCAAACAATCTTCAGACAATAAACGTTTGGTGAAATGATTTGTTAAGACAAAAAATATTAAGGCAAAAAAAAATAAGAAGTTTTGGGAATTATTTAATTTAAAAATTATTTTAATATAATCATTTGTTTAATGCAAAATATTTTTACATTACAATTTAAAAAAAATTGCAAAGGACGTTAGCAATTTTATTTCGGAGTATTTAGTCTTGTGTTGCAGAATTCGATTAATTATTTCAATTTGTCTGAAACAAGTCAAATTTATGGTTACTTGGTATTAGTTTATTTAAGGAAGTAGTTAGAGTAGGTTAATTATTAAAAAATGGTTAGGTTAGGTTAGGTTAAAACTGTGACCTCCTACGCACGAGCCGAGCGAGCGAAGCGAGCGGTGCCGCGGCAGCGGCCGGCGAGTGCCAGAAACGACTTGCATTAATAGAAAAAAAAGAGATTGTTTTTAGTAGGTTACCCGGAACTGAACTATTTAGATTAGGATAATAACTTATTTAAAAAAAAATGTTGAACGACTACATTAAATTACATATCTTTTTTTGCAATTCTCCTCTCGCAGATATGCTGGAAGAGATTTCGATAGAAATAAGCATACCTTTGTACCTATTTTCTGTTCCTTCTTCTTGTCTATTTACTGTGTGTGTGTATATTAATGGTTAAATAAATAATAAATAAAAATAAAAAATATATATAAAAAAAGGAAAGTAAAAAAGTATAAATATTTGGCTTATTTGATTTTGCGTTAAAACTGTTATTCCAACTGAAATATTTGACTAAATAAAAAATGTTAAAAGTACTAGTTGGTAAACAAGTTATAGTTTAAACGTTCATTTCCCAAATATTAGGTTTGCGTTACAATTTTTTGTGAATAGATTTATTGCTAAGTAATAATTTGGCTAATGAAATTATGCGAAAATTTTTTTGGGAAGTGAAAATTTGTCAAATTCCTTTCGGTCAAACAAGGGAGACCCTCTGTAAACATTTGCTGTGTTTAGCAATCAGGCTGAAGTACGTGGAGCCACCTCCTGAAGCCAGGAATAGCCCTAATGGTGAGAAGAGAAAGAGAGGGCGGCCAGCTAAATCTACAGAAGCTCTGTTGTTTCAATATTGTTTTCTTTTGTTAGTTTTTTTTATAAAGTTTCTGCGATTGCCTGATTACAAGTATTGTGTTCCTTAAAATGCCATTTCTAATGGGTAGGTACTATTTAAATGCTCACCAAAAAAATGTTTAGACCCCTTAGGGTCTGACTACCACCAGAATTGTAACTTAGTTTTAAGACTAAGTAACAATCCTGGTCGTTTAAACACAAGTCATATAAAAATAACAACGTACGTTTTACTGAATGCATGTGCAAGTAAATACGGTACTAGTAACAAATAAACAATATTTAAGATTTTTTTCTGTCTGTCTGTTTGTTCCAGGTAATCTCCGAAACAGCTGGACCGATTTTGGCGGGACTTTCACCGGTAGATATTTGACGTTTTAAGGCGTAAATTAAGCTAGCTTTTTATCAAGGAAAATTCTTTTCTTGAAAACTAAAAAGTTAATTAACTTAAACGAAATCGCGGGTAACAGCAAGTAATTGTTAATAAAAATATGGTTATTTATTTTCGCCTTATCACAGCAGACAGTAAGGCAGCTATGCGGAACCCGTAGATGATATTCGAATGATTATTATTGTCACGATGGTCAGTCACTATAAACTTATTCACCAATGAAGTCTACCTCTGATTGGTATACAAAGTAAAATAGCTGATTTATATTATAACTCGCCCATCTTCCACATGTCAAAACCTAGTAAATGAAAATGATAAACATATATATTTCCAAAGATACTAAGAAGACAATACACACGTACCGCAGACAAAGGGCTCAACCTCGTGTCGAATCCTCCAACAGTCTAACACAAGTCTATAAATTACTTTTCCTTCAGATAACAAATACTGAGCTTTGTAGCCGTTTCTTTCTTTGTCAGCCGATTCATGTTCTTTGTCTTACATATATTTCATAATTCTGCTATATTTTCTGATCTCATTCTTGGAACACAGTTTGTATTGAAAAAAATACCTCTCAGGTCTAGAGATGTATTCTTGCTCTTCTGTCAATAGAAAGTATTCTATATATGTTGGTATTTTTCATGTTTCTTAGTAGTAACAAGTTTTTTACAGCTTAATGAACTCGTAAGTGGGTAGAGCCTTTTCAGAACTGTCTTATTTACCTTTGTAGGCACTTATTTTGTATTTTGCAACTCATTATTGTTTACTGGCTTTTATTTAACTTGCAATGCATGTACGTATGTATGTAAGTGTGTTCGGGTCAAATCTTGCAACTGATTTAAAGCAGTTAGCAGTAGTTAGTTATGCATGGTTAGCTAAATGACGTCATTCTAAATCCAATATGGCGGACGGCCCAAGATGGCGGACTAGTTATGTTTTGGGCACTTCCATGATCTGGATTTCAAATCAAAGGGTTTGCTGAGGAGAATACGAGAAAATATTGTTTAAAAAAGATTTTTTAATTAATAATTTTATTACACCTTTCAGCCGAAGCGAGTGGATTTCTGCTCTGTTGATGGCAATGGTATCGCATCATCCTTCATCAGTGGGCTAAATGGATCATCATCATCATCATTTCAGCTGAAGAACGTCCACTGCTGGACATAGGCTTGAAGTATAACTGGCGTAATTTGGCTAAACCATACCATTATCATATTATCATCAGCCTTTTAATGTTCCCACTGCTGGGACACAGGCCTCCTCTCTGTGTTAGAGGGAATGGGCCATAATCCACCACGCGGGCCCGGGCCTATTGGCGGATGTCACATATCTTCGAATTTTTTGGTTCTAGGACATGCCGGTTTCCTCACGATGTTTTCCTTCACTGTTTTTAGAGCAGTGGTGATGAATTTACACAAAGTAAAGCGCCTGCCTGGGTTCGAACCTAAGACACGTAAGTCAGGGCTCATACATCATTGTAAATTATATTTGATGTACACCAAAAACAACTATTTAAAACAATGAGAAAATAAAATTCATGAAGGGCATAGGTGAGCTTAATTATAAGTTGAGTTTTCTCCCAGCAAACCTTTGAGAGATAGTGAGTGTACAATTTCGCATCACAGTTCTACCTAAACCGTCGGGGAATAAACGCGTGATGTTCTGCTATGTTATTGCTAGAAAGCGCACATAAATTTAATATGCAAACTTCAACAAAATCCTTTCATGTCCTCTGTGCTAGGTTTTGCAATTTGCCACTTGTGTTAGAACTTTGTTTAATATCACAGTTTCCTCCCCTACTCCCTGCCGTTTAGTGCGTCCGTAAGTTTGTTTGTCATCGTACGCCTGCGCGGCTAAATGCTATTTTGTTTGACGATAAAACTGGGAACATTCTCAAGTTAAACTTGATATAAGTATGCTGCTAAAATTGTCTCATAAATGGATACTTGTTGCAAGTAAGAACGGACAGGTAAAGTAAGACTTCTAGGGAAAATACGTTTTTAGGTTGACAACTTTAAATTAACAATGAGTGTCCTTGGAAAGAGATTTCTAGAAATAATTCTAACACAGTCACAGTTTCTTCCTATCCCATGGGGACAAAGCGTGAGTTTATGTATGTATGTCTGTAATTCTTACACAAACGCTATGTTTCAGTGCGGTTTTCAATACTGATTTGAATTTAATTTTGCGACACTTTTCTGTTTTTAACTGACTTCCCAAAAAGGAGGAGGTTCAATTCGGATGTTTATATCTTTTTTTTTTATTGAATGTATGTTCGGGCATGACTCCGTCCAAAATAAACGGATTTGCAAAATTCTTTTTTTGTTCGAAAGAAGTTTATTTCGAAATGGTGACGGTGGTGATGATTTGGTAAAGATCTGGTGAAGAACTTCGGTAATATACAGCAGAACTCTTCAATAAATGACAATGCGTGTATTTTTATTGTTTACAACATTTCATAACATACCATCACGCCAGTATGCTCTAAACGGGTACGCAGATGTGTACAGTTCACCCTGGTACACTCTCATTCCACCAGTTATTTTCAAGTTACATGTTATTCGGATAATCTATTCTGTCATCACTGTGGGCATTATAGAACTTGTCCATTATGTACCACTAAAAAGTGAAAAAAACCTTTTTACAAAAAAGAATACAAACGATTTCCAAATAAAAACACTACAAATTGAAAAAGAACTTTAATTTCGGAAGGCGGTGTAAAAAACGAAAACAGGAACACTGACTTCCGAAAAATATAACCAACTTTTATTTGGAAGTGTTTTTTGTAAAAAACAATTTTACGTTACTAGCACAATACTTTCCCCGTGTATCTTCTCTATTTACTCATAAATCATGACCCCCATTGATAGAAAAATCCTAGAGAAAAACCTCCACTTGTATCTCTACGTAAACACACATATTGTCTATTCATACTAAACCTACATAGGTACGCTTACCATTTGATGGAGTCCGTCAGACTCCATAACCTCCGGAACGTGGCCCAATAAAATGGGCACTCGCCGCCGGCTAGTTTACGGCCCTAAGTAATACTACCCTCCATTTGCTATTATTGAGCTGGACTCAGGTCCTGGACCTCATATAAGAGGTACGTAAATCATGACGTTTGTTTTGTGTGAAGGCTGTTTTAAGGGCAGACGTGTTTGACACCTAAACAATAAGTACGTATTAACGAGTACAGGTGGATTAAAGCGAAATAAAACATTTTAATTGTGTATTTCTATTCGTGTTGACTATACTCTATTTGAAATAATATAAGAAATTTTACAACCCTTTTTTACATTCCGTTCAACCGATTTTGAGTTCTATCCCGTAAATATATGGATAGCATAAAAAGCTTAAACCTGTTACCAAAACTAAATGTTAAATACAGCTGCCATTTGTCATATCACCAACGCAATATATTTTGCCGACTACCCAAGATACGAGCATGTCTCAGTTTGGGAGTCGTTGTCTTAAATTAAAATGACTCTGTACATTTACCTCACTAACACAGATGTCATTGTTGTTTCTTGTAACGCTTTTGTACTTTTTGAAGAATAAATTATTATTAAATTATTATTATTATTATTAATAGAAGTCAAAATCGGTTGAGCGGGCTGTGAAATGGGATTTTCAAATGTCTAATTTTATCTCAAATGGAGTATAGATATTTTTGATAAGTATTGTTTGTATTATTTTCTATTCTTATTGTAATTAGAGCTTTGCTTTAGTATGACTCTATGCTACTTGTCGTATAATTACGGCTAGACTATAATTTACCACAGCTATGTCGCAACGGAATGGAATGTAACGAACCATTTACGTGAAACGTCCAATGAAAACTCATTATAATTGTAGCTGATAAACAATAACCAATCAAATTAATACGAGAAGATGGGTAAGTTACCAGATTGAAGCTGAAAAAGAATTGATTCAAAATAAATCTAATATCCATTGACTTACTCACACAGTAAGGACAGGGCGGACCGCGCTTTTTTCTGACGCCACTATTTGATCATACATGGTCATACTAGACCAAAGCGAACTCGACACGCGGTCGGGTGTCTTCGGGAACGGTCGTCTGTGCGAGACATTAAAAATGCCGTGTTTCTTGTATGGTGGACGCGTTCAAGCAACCGTTCGGTTGGCCATATTTTTAAGACGCTTTTATTAACTTTTTTATGTATGTGTCTATGTATCTACGTATCTATGAAACGGAATCTTTAAACGTGATTTTAACGTGATTAATTAGAAACTTTGCACACTTATCATGGACCGATGAAAACGCAATAATTTAAATAGATTATTTCATTTTCCTTACCAGGATCTTCAGGATTAGGGATTGAACTAAAAAAATAAAATATATTAAAATAAAAACACGCTTTAATAGAAAACCAAACTAAATAGCAGAAAATTATTTTCAATAAATTTAAGCTAAGAATAGTGTGATTTACTAATTAAATCTATTTTATCTTACTTATATTATAATTGCAAAAGACTGGATGGATCTGTGTATGTTTGTTACTCAATCACACCAGAAAGGCTGAAAGGATCTGGATGAAATTTGGCACAAAAGATAGATTATATTCTGGCATAGCACATAGGCTACTTTTTATACCGGTATAATGTTTCCTTGTGATGATAATACACTTTTCACACGGGAGAAGCCGCTGGCAGAAGCTACATTCACATATTCCTGATCCCTGGTTAACCATTAACGGCTCTGGATATATTAGCACAGGTGACATCTGTGCCTAAAACTCTACAAAATTAAATATTAGGTTGGGGAAAAAGTCTTTTCGCATTATAGTATGTATGAACTTGTAATAAAATCTCTTTGGCTATACTATTTGTATCTGGCTGGTTTTGGTATCATTGAAAGTTTAAATTTTAAAGAACATAATTCCAAATTCAAATTAGGAAAATGTGTGATTTTCATTTGTTTTTCGTACCGTCAAGATGAGTGAAAGTAATGAAGAAGTTCGATACATTTTAAAACTTTACTACAAAAAAGGTAAAATGCAACGCAAGCCGCGAAAAAAATTTGCGATGTTTATGGGAGAGGATTGCAGTGTCTGTGAGAGAAGCACAAATTTGGTTTAAGCGTTTTCAATCCGGAAATTTTGATGTCAAAGATGCACGTCGTTCTGGTCGCCATATTACGGATAAAATGGATGCCATTTTTGAAAAAGTGGAGCAAGATCGGCATATCAGTAGTTACCACGTAGCTGAAGAACTGGTACTTGACCACAAAACAGTTTTAGCGCATTTGAAAAAAACTGGGTACACAAAAAAGCTCAATATTTGGGTACCTCACGAGCTCACTGAAAGAAACCTAATGAACCGTGTACTCATTTGTGATTTTTTATTACGACGTAATGAAACCGAACCATTTTTGAAAAAGGTGATAACTGGTGATGAAAAGTGGATCACTTACGACAAGAACGTGCGAAAAAGGTCGTGGTCAAAGGCCGGTCAGGCTTCACAGACTGTGGCGAAACCCGGGTTAACTCGCAACAAGGTGATGCTCTGTGTGTGGTGGGATTGGAAGGGCATTTTTCATTATGAGCTGTTACCACTAGGTAGGACCATTGATTCTGAACTCTACTGCGAACAACTGATGAGATTAAAGCAAGAAGTTGAGAGAAAGCGGCCGGAATTAATCAACAGAAAGGGTGTGGTTTTTCATCATGATAACGCTAGACCTCACACATCTTTAGCCACTCAGCAAAAATTAAGAGATTTTGGCTGGGAGGTGTTAATGCATCCGCCGTATAGTCCTGACCTTCAGATTTCCACCTGTTTCGGTCTCTTCAGAATTCTTTAGGCAGTGTGAGGTTAACATTACGAGAGGACTGCCAAAACCACTTGTCGCGGTATTTTGATCAGAAGTCCCAAAATTTCTATAGCAATGGGATCATATCCCTACCTACAAGATGGCAAGAAGTTATCGAACAAAATGGTACCTACATACTTTAGTTAAATGTAAATAAACTATATTAAAAAATGTTTCGAATTTTCTTAAAAAATGCGAAGAAACTTTTTCCCCAACCTATTAAATCCACGATCCAGCTGCATCCAACTGACTCAAACCATCAAATGGTTCATCAAAGCAATAGTTTATAAGAGTTCCGCATCTCCATGAATGAATACGAGCTCGATTCGACTCAATAAACTCACGAACTTCGAGTAACGTCGGTTTCTGATCCGAGTAATTCTATTACGTCGAGGAGGCGCCATTTTTCTTGATTTTGTTTAAGATTGCTTCTTAATTAAAGAAAAAGAAAGAAAGAAAAAGTGTTTATTTGTCACAACACGACATACATACAATATAAGAACATACTTATGCTAAACCCTTAAAAATATTATTAATAGTACTTAAATTATGTTAGTAAAGACGAGAAATAAATCAAACAATAATTACTATATAACCTACATTTTTTATGATTTAAAAGAAATAGGGTGACGAATATGTCAGGCAGATGCATGTCGTGACTGTGGCAAGAAGGCTTCCACTCAGCATAATGCTGTGCCGTGGGGACTCACAGCACGGCGCTGATTTTCAGTGGTCGCCTAGGACGTGACGTACGGAAACCAAATCTGTTGTGTATGTTAAAATATATAAAAAGAACATAAAATAAATACACAGAACATAAAATAAATACAGTAAGATAAAAAAAAATAAAAAAATCACCCAAAATTATGATGTGACAAAAACCAAAACGAGTAGCTAGAATTCTTGACGTAACATAAAAGTAATACCCGCAAAACACGGCACACCATTTTTTATCTCGCTCCCACATCGCACTCGCGTGGCGCTCTTTTTTGTATAGCCTTATTTTGACAGCCTACGTGACGTCGTGCACTAGCGTCAATAATAGGCGTAATTAGTTGTACTTGTGCCTTCTAGGTATTCTTCGGAAGAGTTTGTATAGGTATGTATAAACATAAATGGCCACTCCATTTGATCCATTGTGTAACACTTATTTTAGGGTATGCATAATATTGCGATACAATCCTTGAAATTGGGCATATTTGACTGTTCTGTTTACAATTCAATGGCATTTAGGGCCTTATTTATAAACAGTTTTAGTTCAAGTTTAAACAATGATTAGTAGATTCTAAACTCAAATTTTCTATGGAGAATTTGAATTTAGAATCTGCTAGTAGTAATTCCCTGCCGGATTCTGTGTTACGTAAAAGCTACAACCTGGAGGCCTTTAAATCGAGAGTGAATAGGTTACCGTTATGTGAGATAGTGGTCAAACGCGAGTCGATCATTAATAAAAAAAGACAATACTAACCACGAATTCTGGAAGCAAATTTAATGTGACAAATTGTCAGGTACGCGTTATCTATTGTGATTGGTTGAATATATTTTCATCGGCCAATCACAGCAGATAACGCGTGCTCTAGAAACTCTGTGTTAAAATAATATTTAAAATAACATGTGGATAGAAATTTTGTCATAAAAGAAATATTGCCGTAAACATTAATTCTTCTGTTATTTACAATATTGTTTTACTAACAGATTACTGTGGTCAAGTGTAATAATGAAGATCATTTAACACTTAAACTTAGACAGTGCCCCGAAGATCAATCTTCCATCAAACTAACATGGGCTAAGTTTAACCATCGATATTCAATCAACATTTCAAACGTCGAAACCAAATCCGTGTTACACGGGCTATTCTGTATTCAAGACAGGCTATTCAGCCATCGAGCAGGCTAAATTGATTGATGAGAGACGTATCACAAATTTGCAGAAGTACATGCACCTCAGACAATTTCGAGATATCAACACGCCCAAATTACACCCACATGTTTCAGTCTCATGTAATAAGCTGTCTCGTGTGTGTGGTGTGTGTTCCGTGTTAAGCCGTGTTGCGCCATCATGGCACAGTGGGTACATGTAGACGTGCATGTGCCCGGTGCGTCAGGTGAGCGCAACAGATAAATGAACTGATTGTGTTGTTACTAACATAGCTTATAAGTAGGATGTACTAACAACATAAAGCAGTTAGTTACTAACATAGTTTGTAAGTATTGTGTACTATCAATATAAATAAAATCTCTTGTCTTTTCCGAAGTCGGTGTCTTTTGTACCCATTGGTTTCAGTTTTTCGACACCGACTTCTGGAAATAAATTTATTTTTTGCTTTGTAGTTATTTGTTCTGGAAGGCGGTTTGTTTTTTTGTTAAAAAGACGACTAGGATACATTGTTAAATTTTAGAGTTCCAGTGCCTACCTTCCGGCTTCATCGTCAGATCATTTCGATGGTGCCATTTTCATCAGTACCATTTATTTATAAGTATTTGTTTCCTTATAGTTGGTTAACTACGAGTATTTGAGATATCTTATGCCCGTGACATACTTAGCATTAAGTAGTGCCAGTGGCCATCTCTTGTCTTCTTCATCAGTTCCATTTCACTAAATTATACTTTCTTATTGCAAATGATTGCATTGTTGATGAAAATAACAAAAAAACGCTATATGTATGCCGATAATATTTGAGGAGTTCCCTCGATTTCTCTAGGATTCCATCATCAGATCCTGGCCTGATGACTATGGGACCAACTAGGAAGTATACCCTTACAAACAAAAGAAATTTTTTTGAAATCGGTCTACGCGTCTTTGAGTAATCGGGGAACATAAATTAAAAAAAAATGATTCCGACGAATTGAGAACCTCCTCCTTTTTTTGAAGTCGGTTAAAAAGTGGTTCGCTTGGTTTTCATACAGATGGAGAGACTTGCGTTATCTAGTTAGATTTATATATGTGGTCTCTACCCAGAACAAAAATATTCATTTGCCTTGTATTACGCTTTTTAAGGCGTGTCAAAAGATGGCACCAATACTGGATTGAGACTTTTACAGCATTTTTTTCTACATTTTCAGTTAGTCATTGTTGCACCTCACCTATAGTACAGGAAATTTTAGCAGTATGTTTAAGTTGTGTGTATTGCATGTAAAAGAGGACGAGGCTATTGCCACAAATCCAGACAGCTGCTACAGAGAAATGCCTGAAGGAAAGCCCAATAATACGTTGCCCGATCTGGGAATAGAACCCAGCACCTCATCAACAGTAAGAATCAACGTTTGCGAAGAAGCAATGCTCAGCCAATTAGTGGCAATTAAACCGTCACAGTCTGCAAAACATGAATGCGATTGAAATATGACGACGCGGTGATGAATATGCTTCAAAAGAATAATTTGCGGCGCCATTTTGTGTTTCAAGAACTGTGCTCGCCTTGATGATAGGTCTTTTTGGCGCGTCGCTTCTCGTTTAAAATTCTTCTTGCTTTTGAAATTTTGTCGTGTTGCTGTGTGCTGTAGCAGCTATTTGTAAAGGAATTGTCGGGGTGAAATTGTTTGTTGGATTACGTTATTAGTGCTATTGTGTTTTCTTGCTTTTGGCATATGGCAATTAAAGTAAGGATTAAAGCTTCGCTTAGTGTCTTGTGTACTTAGATTACTCAATATGAGCTCTAAATACTTTGATTGCACCTTTTTAATATCTCTTTTACTCTGTCATTGTCTTTGTTGTATTGTATCTATTTCTAATCTATC
Organism: Orthosia gothica; assembly: GCA_949775005.1. Taxonomy (NCBI): domain Eukaryota; kingdom Metazoa; phylum Arthropoda; class Insecta; order Lepidoptera; family Noctuidae; genus Orthosia; species Orthosia gothica. The sequence continues at coordinate 2,685,053 of OX459036.1, read as the reverse complement.
TAAATCTAAATATATAAACACGAAAGGTCACTCACTCACTCATCACGAAATATCAAAACCGCTTGACGTTTAAAGATAGTATTTGTCAGAGAGGTTCCTCAACTGCCGTAATTCCACCCCTAAAGGGGGTAAAGAGGGAGTTGAAAGTAGTAAGCATGTAAGTTGGACACGCTCATGGTTGATAAAAGGAATTCATATATTTATTGGTTTTTGGAAATTCCACCCATAAATCAATCTGCCTAGCCTTAATCCAACTATATTGGGGTCGGCTTCCAGTCTAACCGGATTCAGCTGAGTACCAGTGTTTTACATGCAATGACTGCTTATCTGACCTCCACAACCCAGTAACTGGATAACACGATACCTCTTGGCTAGACTGGTGTCTGATCTCAGGCTTCTGACTACTCGTAACGACTGTCAAAGATCTTTAAATGACAGGTGGGACCAACGGCTTAACGTGCTTTCCGAGGCCCGTGCCTCGGAAAGCACGTTAAGTCGTTGGTCCCACGTACAAGTTTACAATACACACATTTTTAAATTGATAATAATACTAATTTATCAACACTACTACGATCGGTTTCACTTCACAGCTTATCTTCCGACAAAGGCCTCCTCTAAAGTTTTCCATTTCTGCCTGTCTTTCGCTGTTCTTGTCCACTCTGGACCCGCTACCTTTTTGAGGTCATCTTCTCATCTTTTTGTTTGGCGCCCTTTACTTCTCTTCCCATTCCTGGGATACCAGTCTGTTATGGTTTTTGTCCATTTTCCAGTCGTATCTCTAAGCATATTATGTCCAGTCCATCGCCATTTTAAAGTTTTACATGTTTTCTTTGCATCCTTAAATTTAGTTGTATTTTTATTTATTTTTTATTTTTTCCTATCTTATTCTGTCTTTTCTCTTGACGCCCATTACGCTTCAAGAGAAAATGTTATCTATTATATTCTAAATTCCATAAAATGTGGTGATTAAGTCTTTAATTATTATCCTTGTTATATAACAAAGACTTCATTATACTTATCCATAGCCGTGTTAAAGCAGGGTTTCAGACCATTATACTAAAAAGTAATTTTATGTTCCAGGCAACCATTTTCATTAAAAATAACGCCGTTTACCTAGTAAACACAAATTGCAGTATACCGCGATGGCACAACTTTTGCCATACGTCCATCTAATCATTAAATTTTTAGAACGTCATTACGGCTAGAATTTCCGTAATTTGCTCATAGTTGAGTAGTTGTCTGGCGTCGCTTTTTACTGCGGTATCATTACGTTGAGAGGCGCACGGTCGCGGGTCGGTTTATATCGTGACACCCTTGACAGCAACACCAAGCACCAACGTTGCAAAGTCACGTCGTCGAGTTTGGTGGAGTTAATTTGTCGATGTATGTAAACACACACCGACAGGTAAACACCTGTCAGTGGGGAGTGGTTACGTGTGACGTTGCGTTAGCGTTTTTTTGAATTTAAATTTTATTTTAATTAAACAATTTGAATTTACGCTTGTATTCCCCGAAGGGAAAACTCGTTTGGATGTGTGTTGGATGTGTGGATGTGTGTTTGTTACTCAATCACGCCAGAATGGCTTGACGGATCTGGATGAAATTTGGCAGAGAGATAGGTTATAGTTTGAAATAGCACATAGGCTACTTTTCATCCCGGTATAATGCTCCCTTGGGATAAGAAAACACTTTTCACGTGGACGAAGCCGCTGTCAGAAGCTAGTGTTTTATATGAAGTCAAGCCTATTTAACACAAACAGTTTCTAATCTAGCTAGGATCCCATACTAAAATAGTTGCAAACAGCTGTTTTTCGATGTCCTAGATAAGTTATGTATATTATAGACGCAGTCTGTTGGCTTCAATTCAAATATACGGCCGCATCTGGACAGGAAGCCAACTCCAAAATGCCCTAAAAAAATCAAGATTTTACACAGTCTCAAAACAACAAAAACGTTTATCTCTATTTAGCGTAAGTTTTTGTCTAGTATTTCATTCAGGATTATGAAGCTTAGCAAGGGTTACTCGAGTAACCTTTGCCCATGTCACTTCGCTCGCGACGTTTTTCCGACAAATGACACGCATTTACGGGAATACGCGACAGTTGACCTTGACTTACGCGATGAGGTGGTTAGTTATGGTTGAGTTATAAGGGTTGACGACAAAAAATGGTGTAAATAAAACAACTTGGCACGTAATTTGTTTAAGTCTGAAAAGTGTAATTTGGACTATTTTGTGTTTTAGACTCGATTTTCGACCTCGGGAGTGAATGATATGGTTGATAGGGAAGTTAAAATGAAGGAAGAAGAAAACGTGTTAGAGCCAGCGAGCACAAGCAACTTTAAGTTGACCAACAGCTTGATCGCTATCATTAGTCGATCATCTGTCATAAGATTTTTAATCGCCAAATGCGTGCACTTCAATATAGCTCCATACTGATTCCCTAAACGATCAAACTATCGGTCAACAATAATTTGCTATTGCGCGCTGGCACTTAACAAGGCTTAAGAGCTTTGTTTATTTTGGACTGAATTATAATTATGTTCGGCACCGCATACTGCAGCATAGTTCGTTCTGATCAAGAAACCATAATTTTACTCCGACAAAGATAACATAAGACAAGGGCAGGTAAGTAAATTAAAATAATGAGGCTGAGTTTTAGCCCGACGCTAATACATTTAGTACGGTAAGTCACATTTCAGACATAAAATCATTATAAGCACGAAATTAAAAGCAGTAGGAACGTGCGTTCCATTGAAATTCCGTACTATGATAAGCCAGTTCGGTAAACGCGTTATCAATAGGCGGTGCTTAATTACTCTATCAAGTTTATGAACAAATATCTTAGGTGGCACTAGGTTTAGCTACATGAGAGATCATGTGCCTGTCAATGTTCTTACAGATTAAACATAACATATCTTAAAAAGAGCTCTGTTTTTCCTAAGGCTATAAAGCGTAGGGTCGTTGCTTCGCTACACTCTAATGAAAGTTTCATATTTCTTTGAGTACCGTCTTAACCTTGACCGTAATAAGTCCTTGTTAGCTAACCCTTGAAACACCACCACTATTGAGTGAAAATATTTTAATTTAATTATTACTATTTCGTTTTGTGGTAATAAACTACTATTTCATTTAGGCTCGCCTTTCACCACTATCTCATCTGATGGTAACCGAAGATTAATTATTAAAGAAGACAATTGAATAATAACGTGTTTTATTTACAAACTCAGCTCGACTCCATTTTCTATTCTACTAAGATAAACACATAGTTACTTGTTGTTGTTGTTTGTAGGGTAACCCGGCAATAGTGGCCGTCGGTTCCGGCTAATATCGTCCAGCGGTAAAACCGTTACTCTGTTTACGTGTCGGGGTAAAACTGTATTACCCACTCATATTTTTACGCGAGATAGAACGTCATTACAATAAAACTGTCCGGAACGGCGTGCATGCGGCCATTCCCTTATTTTTATGTTTATTTTATTATATTACGGAGAAGGTTTGGTTCCGGATTTTTTGTGCTTTCTTTATTATTTGGATGTTACTGTTTAATACGTGTGAACGTTTCTATCACATAATAAACTAATAAATCAAATCAATTATCTTTAACTTGGGAGTTATAACAACCGTTAATTCAAATGATACTTCTTTCTAACTGTCCTATAGGGATAATGTCTAGTAGCAAGAGGTTGATAAGTATACACAGTCACTACTTTAGGCGTTTTTTTTATGTGTGTGGGCAATGTGGATGTGTTTAGAAACATTTAAGCTGATATACACAAGACACCTAGATCCGGAACTACTTTCTGTAGACCATACAAATATTTGTTCCGTTCGGTAAACGAACCCGCGACTCGAAGCGCAGTAGCTGATCGCTCATTCACTACGTCAACCGTGTCGTCAAACACTGTCACCGATCAAATTCTTGCAGACTAATATATTTTGTATCTTCTTTTCTTTATTTTCTAAATTAAATTAACCTAATTAAGATGAAGTGGTGGACATAGGCCTCAACCGAGTGTCATCACATCGATGGACCTGAGCGGGTCGTATCGAGCTGACTCCTGCGATCCTTGTCTGGTAGGTGGTCGCTACCTTACGTCCTCAATTTGGCCTTCAAGTAATGTTTTACAATAGCGCCTATTGTAAAACATTACTTGACAGATTTATCATTTGTCCAGACGACAAAACGCTGTGAGCCAACAATAAACAAAATAAATCAAAACTTCAGCATTAAAGCTAAAAGCCAGTCTGCCAGTATAAGTGAGACCAGCTAAATAACGTATGAAGTTAATTTGTCAAAGACACGACGTATACTCCATGTCGTCTAACGTCTGAACCTAAACGCAGCGGATTTGGGGATGAACGATCTTTGCCACGATTAAAGCCTGGTGAAACTAGATGGGTTTGCTTAGATCTATAGATCATTTGTCTGGGTAAATATGGCGTTTAACTCTATGAATAAGTAATATAAAGTAGTAATACCTACGATTCATAAATTTTATAATTAAATGCAGTTTTCTCTGGCAAAGGGGCCTTATTTATATACATGTAAAACTTTTAAACCATACCATTACTTTAAGCTCCCAAATAGTTTGATCAAATGGACCATTAAAACGAAAAGGGGAAGTATAGGTAGAAGTCATTCTAAAAGCAATGGTCGAAATGTCAACATGTAAGGAATTGGTCACGTGGCTTTTCCATAGCGCTTGACAAACTCATTCATTTTTGACATTTTAACAATCGCTATCGCGACGCTTTCGATGATGGAATGTCACTTGTCTAGAGCAGATGATTCCTAATCCAAATTTGAATTTAGAATCTGCTATAAACTAATAATAATTCTTATGTTTTTTTATAAATTAGGTTGTTTACTGTTTATAACTGGGCATTTCATTTCAGAATTAGGCAGCCAGTTTGAAACCGCCAAAGAATCAGCATACCACAAAAAGGAGAGGGGTCTTTGGATAGAATAAGACGCCCATTGTACACTTATCTTTATAAATGATTTGTCCTGTAATTATTTAAGTGGCTTACAATAAAGTATATAATAATAAATAAGACAGCCAATGTTGATGATCGTGATGATACCCCAAAGGCATAGATAACATAAAAATACCCAAACATGGTTTCTCTTTCGGGAATAACGAGAAAAACCTTGTAACTTAAAATTACAGTTTTAAAAGAACATTGAAGCATGCAGATTGATAAATAAGGGTACCTAGGAACCTACTCACATTCTAAAGCAGTCAGGTTCGCGTATTCATTCAATGTTTCACTGGACTGTAAGCCGGGTAGCCGGTCGCGTCGCGGGTCAACTTAGCTTTATATCCCATATCCAAACTGTAATTTCTCTCAGAACAAAGTTTTCAGTCGACTTACTTCTGAAATATTTATAAGGACCTTTCTGGAGTAAACTGATGTAGAGTTATAAGGTTTTTGTTGACTGCACGAGGTATAGATAGGACCTTGAGATGAGTATTAAATGGCTGTAGCACAGCAAGGTTCTTCAAATACTGTATTTACTTAAATTCTAAACTAAATACTTAGAAGGCTGTCAGGATTTTTACATTTTGTTTTGCTATGGCTATAAGTTACTTATTGTTATGAGTATCTTTTATGGCATGGGGTAATCAACCTATTATTTGCCCGCTACTGAGATACAAGCCTCCCATATGTGAGTGGAAGTGGGCTATTAAGGTTCCCCTAGTCGACGGCACGAAATATTTTGTGCGCGAGGTTAAAATGCATGCTATCTCATCCGACAACACGTGCAATAGATATAGATGCTGTGATGAGCAGTAAGACGCTAGTTCGCGTACGAATTAGCACTTTTGCAAATTTGTATCGAAATGGATGATGATTTAGGACGAAAACGAGCGCGCGAAATTTTATAAACAGATCTTTGGGAGTCTAGATATCATGAAAAAACTACTAAATTTATATTTACACAATAAAATTATTCGCATTGATGAATTACTAATCTATACCTGTACGGAGGCCGTTTTGCAATGTTCCTTCTTCTTATGGTATTTATTTCCGCCCAAAGATGCGTTAAAATAAGTGTTGAAATACGGAACTTTCGACGCTCATAACTTTCAAATATATATTTTTGGAACGAAATTCCTTATCGCGCGTTGCGAAAGGGGGCTAGACGGAAAAAATTAAGACCAAAAGTTTGTACGACAATTTTTGCTATAGTTGTAAGCCGTGCGGCGTGCGTGAAAAAATAATAAGAATAATTAATCCTGACATTGTTTCAAAAATATCCATATATACAGGGTTACTGGTTAAGTCGACCTAGATCTACCTAGATTATAGCTAAAATAATGCAATGATTATAGTAATTAATGTAAATTCTTTTGTTTTAAGTTTATTGCATGTAAATAATATTATTGTAAAAAGTGCATGTAAATGAGAACCAATAAAAGGCTAATTTATTTATTATTTTATTTATTACTGGTTAAGTTGACCTAGATCCATTAAGAGGTTATAGTTCCCATCATTTCTGACTAATTTGACTATGAAACACCGCAGCCTAAACCTAACCGTTTTTGAGATATAGGACTTAGAAGGTTTTTTAAAAAAATATGCCAATTTCTTAAGAATTGGCATTTTTTTGTCTTCTATGGCCTTATTTTTTTTTTAATTCCAATTTTTGAGTACTAGAGAAGTTCGTTTATTATTCTAAATGCAAAAAGTTCAAATATCTGAACCATAGGAGTCATAGTAGAGGACTGAAAGTGTAAAAAAGAAATAAATCTATAAATCATTTTTTTTATTTTAGCAATATTTAAAAAAAAATGTATGGCGGTTGTGCTGCAGATATGCTAAATAATATCTTTGTTCTATTAGCTATCCAACAAGGTATAACAAACTAGGGGTCTTATCACAATTCTTAGAAAAAACTTTAATAAAAAAGCTCACAGGTAGAGACAAAAAATTATAAAATGAAAAATGGGACTTAAGATCAAACTTGCAGAAGATTAAGATCACCTAGGTCAGAAAATGAAATAAAACAATCCAAATAGTTATAAAACAACATTTATTATTATTTTTACAAGTCCTGTTCCACATGACCAGTTCATTATTGTTATTATTATTTATTATGTACAATTTTTTTTTATGACATTTACGAAAGAATAGACAGACAGAGTCAGTTATAGAACTGACCGATGGAAAGTTCAAAAACTACATCAAACGTGTCCTTGTTAAAAAAGCATATTATAAAATCAAGGACTACGTTGAAGATAAAAATTTTGGCTTTAGCTCCTTCTGCGCATGCGGCTTCCCTGGTAACTCATAAACGGCACAAATATGTGGTTGTCTCTAACTATTCTCAATCTCATTAATTCTTTGTTTTTTTTTCCTTCTTTTGATTATTCTTTTTACAGTGGTTTTCAATCATCTTCATAGCCCTTTGCTAAGAATAGTTACAGCACTGATAACAATATTTGTGCCACATGTTAGATTTAGTCTTTTTTTTATTTTACTTTTGTATAGATTCCTTTACCGATTATTTTGTAAATGTGTGAACATTGTAGGCCTTCTAGATGCTTGTTAACTTTTTAACTCGTTTTATTTTCTTTTGTTTAAATAATATGTAATCTTTTTTTTTTTTTGTTTTCTTACGACTTATTGTCGGGCCTACGTTGTCCCCACATATCTAAGTACTAATGCTGTAACAAGGAAATATTGTAAAACCAAACCATTTTTTTAAAAGAGTAACCATGGAGTTTCTTGCCGGTTCTTCTCCATAGGAAACGACCAACCCGAACCGTGCACATTGTCGACGTTTTATAAGTGCCCATGTAGGCCTATATGAAATAAAAAAAAATGATTTTGATTTTGATTTTGAGTGCATATATATATTTTTTATTATTTATTATGTGCAATTTTTTTTTATTTTTTTTTACACTCCATCAGCAATATCCGCAACTTGTGCAGAAATACTGTCAGGATTCATTATTGTTATTAGTTTTTTTTATGTATTATGTGCAATTTTTTTTTACGACGTACGAAAGAATAGACAGAGTGCATATATATATATATATATATATAAATGGATATTTTTTATTATTTATTATGTACAATTTTTGTTTGCTCTCCATCAGAAATATCCGGAACTTGTGCAGAAACACTGTCAGGATTCATTATTGTTATTATTTTTGATTATGTACAATTTTTTTTTTATTATGACGTGTACGAAAGAATAGACAGACAGAGTGCATATATATATGTGTGTCTGTACATTTTTTTTACTGCTTTTTTATTTCAATAGCGAATCAACTAAAACTTCGTTCCATCCGGGTGTCCCTTGACACCTCTCAAGTTTTTTTACTTTTTTTTTTTTGTGACAAATTAATACCATTTTTATTTTGAACGTACATCGCCAAACAGTGGAGTAATCGCTAGACTACGTTTGTATGGAAGAATTTTCGACTAGTGTGACCTTATGTACCACACGAGCCCAGTGCAGATTAATACATGTAACTTGCCTTCAATATTTTTATGTGTTAGACATCCCCGTATCCTCGTTATGCTTTCTTCAACCCTTTGTGAGCATAATAATAATGGTGATGTACTTTTTTTATGAAGCTTGTGAGAAACCCGGGCCCCTCATTTATAAACAAATCAATATAGAATACAAATACAAAAATGACACTATAAATTGCCACGTAGTAGTGTAATAAGCAATTGCTGCAAAGCTATCAAACTCAAGTTACATACATACGCTGTGAGCCAAGCTTTAACATATACAGAAATTGATTGCAAAAAGCGCTACCCACCGCTGAAACATTAAAATCTTCCAAAAATAGAACATAGCCTATAAACGCTGAATATTTTAATAAAGCCGCTGAGTTTACAACTACTGCACCAGGGCGGGGTTGCCAATAAAATGTTTTATTCTTAACATAATTTGTCACGACAGACTTCAAAGGCATTTATCTGTAGTGAAAGATGGTGCTAAACACCGCCTTTAAGGGTGCTTTACCACCAAAGGTGCGCTATGTAGCGAAGCGAGCACTTCATTTTCTTAGCTAGGCTTAGAGCTGCTCTGGTGAAAAAGGCTAGCAGAACAATTTTGTTTTACATAAAATACCAAATAAGTTTTCAGTACTTTTAAACATGCTTTTTGAACTAGTAAAGGTAAAGTATGTAATATATTGTCTGATTGAGCAGTTACAATGACCATCTTCGAGCTTATACCAGGCCCCTCAGAAAGTATTGCGAAAAAAAGTTTTTATATATGGGAGACTGGCCAGTTATAATGTTTTTCGAAAATATGATTATTTATAAGTAAAAATAAGTAAGTTCCAATTTCAAAATTTCCCTCCACATTTTTTGCGAGTTAATTCAAAGTATTGTGTCTCACTGAAATATGGATCTGCGCCGGGAACATTTTAGAGCTATGATTTTATACGATTTCAAGTGTCGCCTGAAACCGGATGAATCGTACGATAGACTTCAAATGGCATTCATAGATGAAGGCCCTTCCAAGGCAACCGTGTATCGTTGGTATAACGAATTCAAGCGCGGTCGACCAACTTTGGGGGATGACGAAAGAAGCGGTCGCCCTTTGACGGCTGTTACCGAAGAAAACGTGCTAGCAGTGAAAAATTTAATCCAAGACAATAGGCGAATTACATATCAGGAGATTCAACACATATTGAAGATTGGATCGGGAAGCGTTCACGAGATTCTACACAGCCATCTTCGCGTGAGGAGGATAGTATCACGCTGGGTGCCGCACAACCTCACCGATGCTCAGAAGCAGGCCCGGGTGGAATGGTGCCGTGATATGCTTAACAAATTTGAAGCAGGCTCGTCTCGGCGTGTTTACGACATCGTTACAGGTGATGAGTCCTGGATTTATCAATACGACCCAGAAACCAAGCGCCAGTCGACTGTTTGGGTGTTTCAAAATGAGCCAACGCCTACCAAAGTGAAGCGATCTAGAAGCGGGGGTAAGATTTTGATCGCTAGCTTTTTTAATTTGACTGGCCACTTGGTATCAATTCCCTTACGGGATCAAAGAAGCATTAATGCCGAATGGTATACTACCAAATGTTTGCCAGAAGTTTTCTCTGTTATAAGCAACAAGCGACCAAACACAGGGCTCCGCGGGCTACTGCTCCACCACGACAATGCACCTGCGCACACCGCACTCAAAACGAGGGACTTCCTGGACAGCACGCCAGTCAAACTCCTGGGTCACCCTCCTTACAGCCCTGATCTAGCACCGTGTGACTTCTTTTTATTCCCAAAAATAAAAAATCAGCTCAAAGGGATACAATTTTCGTCGCCGGAAGATGCGCTGGCTGCGTTCGAGCAGGCTGTAAACGAGGTGTCTGCGGTGGACTGGAAAAAGTGTTTTGAAAACTGGTTTAGGCGCATGAATCTTTGTATAGAGGCTGGTGGAAAGTACTTTGAAAAGATTTAATAAAAATATATGTACGTATAGAACAATTTTTTTTAGTTTCGCAAAACTTTCTGAGTGTCCCACGTATATACCAGCTCCATACTACCATAATGTTATTTAAGTGTTTACATAATTACACCAAGTTTCAGCTTAATCTGATGCCAGGAAGTGCTTAAAAAATAGATTAATAGTTGCCGGACATACATACGGAATAAAGGTAAATTAAAGCTAATAATAAAAAACCGGCCGGTTTTAGTTTTATCATTCTCTTATTTTAGAAGTTACAGCATTTTACCACTTTGGAAGTGTCTCTCGCGCAAACTATTCAGTTTAGAAAACCTCAATAGAAAAAGAATTAGAAACCTCAATATCATTTTTGAAGACCTATTCATAGATACCCCACACGTATGGGTTTGATGAAAAAAAAAATATAGTTTCAGTTTCAAGTATGGGTACCCCCAAAATTTATTGTTTTTTTTCTATTTTTGTGTGAAAATCTTATTGTGGTTCACAGAATACATCTACTTACCAAGTTTCAACAGCATAGTTCCTATTGTTTCGGAAAAAAGTGGCTGTGACATACGGACGGACAGACAGACAGACAGACAGACAGACATGACGAATCTATAAGGGTTCCGTTTTTTGCCATTTGGCTACGGAACCCTAAAAAGCGAAAGATCTGTACGAGAGATGTGTGCTTAGCTAAACATCATTTCACAGCTTCGCTACGCATCCTCGAATCACTTAGTTATACAAAATTTAGCTACGCATTTTCGTACCGCCTTGCTACCTCACGTTGCTTTCATGAAAACAGTCGCATATTTTCCCAGCTTCGCTACATAGCGAATATTTGGTGGAAAAGCACCCTAAGCATGAAATGTTCAAAGTTCTAGTTTAATGTAATACTTCCTTAGGTTACAGCTGTTTTATGCTGAAACAGAACTTTCACCGTTTAGAGATTTGCTTGTAGAGTTTTCTTAGCGCATCAATCTTAATATTGGTAAACCTGAACTCGCGGGCAGCACCAAAAATAATAGGATTTTTATCCTATTATTTTTGGTACAACACTACATTTGCACTCTAGGGTTAATTAAATTTTGAAATATGCAAGCAAACCCCCATTATAAGTTGACCTGACTAGCTAATTCAACTAAAGTCCAATTCAGCTAGACAAAGTGGCCTCCGATCAGCGATTAACATTCTCAGTAACTCAAAAATATATAGGTCTGACAATTTTACGTGGTTAACCCAGATAATTTTGAATTTTCAGTCGTTTTCGCCGATCGAATATCACTTTCTCTGGTTTCTCAGAAGTGTTCTCTTCAGAAGTCCAAAAAGTAGATGAAAGTAGCAATATCCTGCCACAGACTTCCATAGTATATCTACATTATGTTAGTCAATCAATCTGTCCAGCCTTTTCCCAACTTCATTGGGGTTGGCTTCCAGTCAAATTATGTTCAGCTGAGTACAAGTGTTTTACATGGAGCGACTGCCTATCTGACCTCCACAACCCAGCAACTGGGTAACACGATACCTCATGGCTAGTCTAGTGTCAGATCTCAGGCTTCTGACTACCCGTAACGACTGCCAAAGATATTCAAATGACAGCCGGGACCAACGGTTTAACGTAATTTCCGAGACACGGAGGAAACTTGGTATGTTGAAATGGTCACCCATCCACGGACCAACCTCGTCAAGCGTTGCTTAACCTTGATGATCGACCAGTGCGGCAGTTATTATTTAGCTACGAGCTGTTCCATTATATCATCTACATTATGTTAGTCATTATGAAAAATTGACCTAAAACAAAATTCTCTTCAGAACCTAGTCCTTTTAATTATAATGATTACGGTTCATCAGAATTCAGAAGAAAACTTGAAGCATTTATATCAATTAAACCGAATACACGTTGAAACTTTATAGGTACCTTCTGTCAAGAACTTCTTTGTTTACTTGCCCTTTTCAAAACTTAGAACAACCAGGTAAGTTCTCACAACAACATTTATATTTAGGAGTATGTTATAGAATGGGCGGAACCAGGAAAAAAGCCTTGTTAGGGGTGGATGGATGCCCTGTTAAAAGGGGGTTATAGAATGGTGTAATGGTGCGATCAATGTCCCTTGACCGATGTACTGGACCGTACCATTGGGTTCGAGAGCTTGCCATTGCCTTTTAATGTATTACGGTGTAAGTATTAGTATGGTGTAATAAAGGACAGTGATTTCTGTTTTATTTTAAGTATGATTGATAACTACTACAATCTAGACATCATCTCCAATACCCCTGTATTCAAGGATAAATCTTTAACGATAAGTAAAATAATACAGCAACATAGATCATGCTCCGTGGAGGATTAAGCAAGAGGTATACCTATTAAACATAAACCCTAGTTATCTTTAAGTCTTATTATAAAATAAAATAAAAATAAAAATGCCCTTTATTCCACTACTTACAATTTTCACACTTAACTATGTATATAAACACTGTTTAAAATATAGAAAATACTTTTTTACTTTTTTTTTTATTCGTAGCGGTCGCCTCAGCGGCGTAGGCCTCCCCTAAATCACTCCACACGATTCTATCGCGTGCCTTCTGCATCCAGTCTGGTCCACAACGTTGGGTAAAAATATCTCTCCATCTCTTTCTTTGTCTTCCTTGCTTTCTTTTACCTTCTAGTGGTATCCATTCGGTAACCCTCTTTGTCCACCTAGTACTTTCCAGCCTACACAGATCTCTGCTTTACGTCGGTTAGTTTTGTTTTCATCCGTATTATTTCGTTCTTTACTTTGTCTGTTTTTTTTATGTGTAACATACTTCTTTCCATTTTCCTTTGGCATATGGCAATCTTCTCTTCGTCTTCTTTCCTCAACGACCACGTTTGACATCCGTACGTAAGGCAGGGTAGTATAGCTATTTCGTAGACTTTCTTTTTTATATGTAAGTTGATTTCTCTGTTTTTCATAATTTCTTTCAGTCCCCAGTATTTTTTCCATGCTAAAGCTATTCTTCTATGTGTCTCTTTTTCAGTGCAGTTTTCAAACGAAACCAACTGCCCTAGGTAAATATAGTCCTTAACATATTCTATTATTTTGTTCTCTACTGTGACTTCATTGTTCTCTCCGTTTGTAATATTTTTTGTCTTTGAAGCGTTCAGCGATAGACCGACTTTCTTACTTTGTCCTGCTAATTCGCTCACCATGGATTCCAATTCAATTGCAGTTTCAGCAAAGACAACAATATCATCCGCGAAGAGGAGATGGCTCAGGTACTCTCCATCCACTTTAATGCCCTTTTTGCTCCACTCTAGGTTCCTAAATACTGACTCGAGTACCGCCGAAAACAACTTAGGTGATAGCGGATCCCCTTGTCGTACACCTTTTTGTATGGGAAACTCTATTCCTTCTCTTTCCAGTCTTATTAATAGGGGGTGAACCTATTGCCATCATCTAGACTTCGGGCTGATGCTGAGAAATGTTAGACGGACAGACCCAATAATAGTAATAATACATAATTAATCCCCACCGCAGTACCTCTACGTTGACGTCGTGGTGTGGCTTGCGTGCTCTGAAGCAGCAACATGCCTGGGGTGAGGGGCCAGACTAAGAGAGTTACAATCCTCAGGGCAGCTCTGTGGCGAGCTGGTGGGCAGTGGCAAACTGGCGACCCCACGGACCTGATCTCCAGGGAGAAGTCTTGTCCCTCGTCCCTTGCCTTTATTGTCCGGTCGGAGTGAACACTGACGAGGAACAGAGCTCCCACCACTCTCTTGCCATTATTGGCTGGCTTAAGTGGAGATACGCAAGAGTGCAAAACGTGCTCGGAGGAAGGAAGTTAACCCAGTAAGATGCTGGTAGGGATCTTGACCCTACTTCCGGAATTGTCCTGATAGCCGTGGTAAACCACTCCTAAAGCACCTCCGCATATGTTGCTCCCTTGGGGCTTCGTCACTAAAGTGTTAGCGACTGTTTATGGGGGGGCATTAATTTGAGTGTGCAAGTCATCTCCTGTCATTTTATAACCGTGTAGATCTACAGTGGTCAGGCAGGGGCTAATAGCCCTTCTATAGTTTTAGATAATCAATACATGAAACCTCCCAAACCCATAGCCCATTTGCAATAGTCCTACACCAGCCGGGGATTATCCTTGGGTGCATTTGCGTAGTACATACAGGGATCATTATCGGTTGGTGTGACATTTCAAGCAAGATGGCTAACAAGGGCTCGATCTACTAGTTGGTTTCGGCCTGGTACGCTTTTCAAAGGTCTGGAACCCTAACTAATAGGAGACCCGAGAATCTCAAAATAATAAAAAAAGTGTTACCATCAAAAAGCCAAATACAATTTGTCCATCTCAATCAAACATAAAAACACATTGTATGAAGTACAACGCTATGCATTATTTGAGACAGAGTGAACGTGTGTCTGTGCTAGTATAAACTGAGTTACAGACACTGGCACCTTCCTCTTACAGTTCATTGACAATTTGCTGTACTTTGTAGGAGATTTGGTAAGCATAAAACTTAGTTTAACATAAGTACTAAAAATTATGTAAGCCAGGAAACCCATTCCATCTATTCCCCGTGTGTGTTGTGGGTGTATGTGTGGGTGTGTGTGTGTTTAGTAGTGAGTTTCGAATATGTCACAGTAGAAAACAGATAATAAAGGAGCAATTTAAAACTGTTTTTAAATGCGTTCATAAGATGTTTGTGCAAAGATTTGTTCAGTCTCATCGTACGTTAACTTTTGGAAAAAAATACTAACTACAGTTTTACATTTAAATCTAAATAAAGAATATACGTTGCAGGTTTCCTTTATAGTGTTATATAGGTGGCTGCTAAGACACGGGTATCGTAAAAATTATATGCCCCATTGAGGAAACAGATTTTGGACCGCATTCGCAAGCTGGTTGACCAAAACCATATGTACCTTCCAACTGCACAGCATGATTTTCTTCTTGTTTACCTCTTTTTATTTTAGTTCGCTTTTTAAGCAGTCGGGTTTATGATGTTTTTAATTAACTTTTTAGTTAACATTTTTTTTGTATTAAGTACATTTAAACATATAAGTGACATATATTTTTAAAATCACCTCTTAAAACCCTTTATTTTATCACCCCGATAAATTTGGAAGAAAAAAATATCAAGTTCAATTGTATTACCTAAATTCAGATTAAAATTGTATTACCTAAATTCAGATTAACGAAAACTAGCAAGTCTTTTCTTATAAACAGTATACGCTTTTATAACAAGTTGCCAAAGTCAGTTATAGAACTGACCGATGGAAAGTTCAAAAATCACATCAAACGTGTCCTTATTAAAAAAGCATATTATAAAATCAAGGACTACGTTGAAGATAAAAATATTTGGTTTTAGCTCCTTCTGCACATGCGGCTTCCCTGGTAACTCATAAACGGCACAAATATGTGGATGTCTCTAACTATTCTCAATCTATTTTTTTCTTCATTTAATAAGACTTTTTACAATGGTTTTCAATTATCTTTATAGCCCTTTGCTAAGAATAGTTACAGCACTGATAACAACATTTGTGCCACAGGTTAAATTTAGTCTTGTTATACTTTGTATAGATTATTTTACCGATTGGTTTGTAAATGTGTGTACATTGTAGGCCTTCTAGATTGTTAACATTTTATCTTCTTTTTTTTCTTTTTTAATCTTTTGTTTATTTATTATATAATCATTTCTTGTTTTAGTTTCTTACGACTTATTATCGGGCCTGCGTTGTCCCCCCATCTAAGTACTGCTGTAACATGAAAATATTGTAAAACCAAACAATTTTTTAAAAGAACTCCATGGTTACCCATGGAGTTTCTTTCCGGTTCTTCTCCATAGGAATCGACCAACCCGAACCGTGCACATTGTCGACGTTTTATAAGTGCCCATGTAGGCCTATGTGAACTAAAAATTATTGATTTTGATTTTTGATTTTGAAGTACCCAAATTAAAAAAATAAAAAAAAAAATTAATTCAATTTCGCATCAATTGACGTAAGAATTATCAAAATTGGCCAACGCGTTTGGTCTCTAGAACGCCACATAGGAACTAACATACATACATAGACTGATAATTACATTACCGTCCTTCAGCAGTCAGGTAATTATAACAATCATCACTTTCCTGCCCATGTCCCTTGTTACTTGGGGTTAGTCTCCTTCTTCAATAACGTTATGTTAATCGTCAAGCTGTCACCGACTCCCTTTTCTTTCATATCACTTCTCACATTATCCATCCATTATTTTTTGGTATGCTTCTCCATCCATCCATATTTATATTCATAACTCTGTTAGTCATCATCGTCTTCCTGCCCTTATGCCATGTTACTTGTGGTCGGCGTAACACGTTTATTCATCCATACCGTCCCGTCCACCGTCCCGCCATCACTGAATCCCTTTTCTTTCATATCACTCCTCACACAGCCCACCCATATTTTCTTTGGCCTTCATGACTCTGTTATTAGCATGCGTTAATTAATAACAATGAGATTGTTAATGTTGTTTTTTGAGAGAGCATTTATTATTTTCTAATAAAAAAGGCATATTTCAGGTAAGCGTATAAATAGCGCCCAAACTTTAATGAGAAACTTATTCCAAAATAAGGGAAACAGGTACTAACTAGGTTCCTAACGAACCCACAAATTAATTGTAAACACAAAGACGGGAGCCACCTTTGTCACAAAATTCAGAACTCGCCTAATTACGTCAGAAACACTAACTACAATAATTAATTACAAGTAGGATAATTAAGTAAATTAGTTTTCTTCTGCATTGCCTCGTTACCAATAATATAATGTATACAAGTTACTAAGCTGAAAGAATTGACGCTTTGCTTCCAATGGAATTTTTATTTATTTATTTAGTCAAGACACATCAACAACACAAATACAAGCAAGGACAGATTAAATTGTATGAGGTCTTATTCTAGTTTTTATTTTCCAAGCGATTTTCACCATCGACCACATCATCGCTTAACATCAGGTAAGATAGAGGTAAATCGCGAGGCTATAAAAATAATGTTTACAACAGTGGTTCACAATGTTTACATAAATAATATCGAAAAATTACAATATTATATAAATATAAGTCAAAATTAATGCTATTGAAATTGAAATGAATAAGATAATAATAATAAACAATTAAATACAAAACAATAGAAATTAAAATAGTATTAACCTAACAAACATAATAAATCATTGATTACAAATAAGTTTCCCTTTCCTTTCTAACAACTTCCGTTTGAGCCGAGTGCCCCGGTCATGAAAAATCAAGAAGCCCACACCTAGCATTGTATGTTGCTGGCAGCCTTGCTAATTGGCTTCAACCCAAGATTCGTTTTGTATCGGGGGTTACTATACAAGTTCTAACATTTTCACCACGCATTTATTTTAGGAACGCATATCACAATATATACGGTAATTATTGAAATAATTTTAATAATTACAATGGGTCTTCCTCCTCCCGTTGTATTCCTCATTACTGAGGGTTTTGGTTGCACCGACCGGGAGATCAACTTTTCTCTTTTAATATTCCTACATCTGCTTCTGTCGTCGTGAATGTAGTTGAGCATATTTGGTCAGACCATCTGATTGGGCTGCAACCTCTCGATCTCTTGAAAATTGGTAAGTTCCCGGCAAATTTGCCGAGTCTTACTAAGAGGTATCGTGTAACTTAGTGACAGTCTTGTGAAGATCAGATAGACAGTCGCTCCATACAAAATACTGGAATACATTTACATCCAAATAGACTGCAAGCTGATCCCAACATGATTGGGAAAACGGCAGATGATGAAATAATTACCTGCATGGTGCCAATAAGGAATTATGTTACAAAAATAAGAAGAGCAACAACAACTTGTTAATAACATCATCATCATTATCATCATTTTAGCCGAGAGACGTCACTACATAGGCCTCCGCCAAGTATCCCCACAGAGACCAGCTCTGGGCGTCTAACATCAGCGGATCCCCACAGCCTTACCCAGGTCTTCGGACCACGTAGTTGGACGCATCATGCCAAGTTGTTTTCTAAAATGGTAGTTACGACTTTACCTATTCAATAGTAAATGTTGAGTTCATTACAGCAATGATAAACCCGTAAGCAAAGGCCACCAATGGAAATTCCAACAAAAGAAACGACCAAAAGTCACAGACAAACACAATATTAAATCCTTCGCTTTTCCGTCAGTCTCAGAGCTTAATAAATCCTAACAGACACCAATCACGCTCCAGCCTTGAAGAATAAACACTAAACAGTACTGAACTAGCCGAAACAAGTTACTGTTTGGCTTAGTTTGTAAGCTAGTAAAATATAAACTCGGCAGGATCTCGAGGACCATAAAGAACAATGGCAAGTGCCCATACATTTTTTTAGCTGAGATTAAATTTCTACGTCTTTAAATGAAAAATATCTGGTTTAACTCAGGGTGATGTTCTGAATTAGTTTGTACAATATTTTTTGTTCGAGAATGTCGAGAATAATAGATATTCAGTCATAAACTTTTGTAGGTTATGTCTGGGTAACTTTTAATAATGTGTTAAATAGGTAATATTATTCAATTTTGTGGAAGTAAAAGGGGAATATCGCATTAGCATTTCCCTTACCTAGTTATTTCAGCATGAAATGTATAATATACTCTTTGAAAAGAGTATATTTATTTAAACTAAGCGATTTTGACGTTTATCAAAAGGTCGTCGTCCTCGTCAACAACCAAGCTATATTTTTTAAACTTGCATACTAGTCTTTTTGCCAATCATTAACTAAAAGTAAATAATTTATTTCTAGTACACTACAATATTCTTACCTACCTGCGAGGAACATCTATACTTAGACATAAACTGTATTGTTAACTCATTTACTGCAATAAATACATTAATTATATTATGAATTAATATAGTTACTACTTGTCACTAAGCAGATAAAATATATAATGGCAACACTAAGCTAAAGAAATTAACTGTAAAATCAAATAACTTTTAATTTATTATGATTTTTTTTATCCGTTTTGAACCAGCCCAATAATATATTTAAAAAATGTAGACAATTAAAAGAACGCCTTTCGTATATAACTCACTTTCAGACGCTCAAATTTAAGTCAGCTAAAATCTCGCCATTGTTCTTTGCCAAATTATAATTTACGCACAAAACTTATGTAGGTATCACAGACCTTAACTTAACTAGATCACGCAAGTCTCTTCATCTATATGAAAACGAAGTGTGCCACTTTTTACTAGCTTTGTATAAGCTTTTATTTAACTTGCAATGTATGTATGTAAGTGTGTTTTTTCATACACGTTTAGTTTGGATGACAATGCATGGTTAGCAAAGTGACGTCATTCTAAATCCAATATGGTAGACGGCCCAAGATGGCGGGCTAGTTATTTTGATGTGTTACTCAAGAGTTAGTTGCTATCACAAGGTAAAATTGATAAAATTGTATGACATACACATTTAACCGTGTTAGCAACTAATTCTGGTTTAAGTTTTTCATGCAATTGGGCCAAAGTATTAAATAAATAAATAAAAGGGAAACAGAAACGATGGATGGAGTGTGTGAGAGCTGATATTACAAGCTTTTATTTCACTTTTTAGCAATGTGTGTATGGAAGTGTGTTCGGGTCAAATTTTGCAACTGAATTTTAAAGCATTTATCGTCAACCGGTTAAGATGAAATTTTGCATACACGTTTAGTTTAGATGAGAATGAATGGTTAGCTAAGTGAAGTCATTTTAAATTCAAAATGGCGGACGGCCCACGATGGCGCACTAGATTTTTTTTGTGCACTGCCATTATACGGGTATCAAATGAATGCTTTCAATGAGAAAAATAGGAAAGAAGCTTGTTTAAAAAACAAAACTGAATAATTTTATATTAAGTTCAATCTGTCCTGGTGTCTGTAATCAAATCCTGCAAGTTAAATTTGACCTAATTCCTAGTGCCGATTGGGCTGAAATTTTACACACACATCTGTTTCTCGTGACAATGCAATTTATGTAAAAACTAGTTTGAAATAAAAAAAAACATTAGCTTATTCACACACAATTTAAGAACAAATTTACTTTACCTATAAAAATAAATGTTCCCAATGCCTCGGATTTTTATTCGATTTCAATTGTTGTCCGATGGAAATAGCGCAAAAAAAACAGCTCATAGTAAGAGCATTGCTCTCACTTTTACTTTTTTGACACGCGAACTGCATTCGCGCCATCTAGTTAGATTTATATCCGTGGTAGATACTGTACCGGAGTTCATACTTGGTTGTTAAAAAAGGAAGGATCTGGGGTGGTCTGAGGTGAAATTGAGTTTAAGGTTAAATAAGGTAGACAAGTCAAGGACAAGGAGATAGATAGACAGTTTCAAAGTCAAAGTCAAAGTCAAAGATTTATTTGCAGATAAATATGGTTACAAAAGTTCTTACAATGGTAGTATTAGTAGCTTAACATATTCAATCATAACATAATGACATGCAAATTTTTGGTATAGGTAGAATTCGAACATTAATTTAATTTATAATCAAGAAATTCTTTTATATTATAGAAGGGATGCTCAATTAACCACCTGCGTAAAGCCCTTTTGAAGCGGACAATTGGAAGTTCTTTAATTTGGTTAGGAATCTTGTTATAGATCTGAATACACATAGGATAACAACTTCGCCTATATAGTTCCGTTTTTATTCTTGTAGGATTTATTAATCTATTAGGATATCTGGTTTTAAAGTTACATTTATCTCCCAATTTTTCAAACATTTCAGGGTGAGATTTGGTAAATTTACATACTTCCTCAATATAAATACCAGTTAATGTAAGTAGTCTAAGTTTTCTAAACAGCGGTTTACAGGATGTGAGTGGGTCTACATTACAAATCGCACGTATACACCGCTTTTGTGCGATGAAAGCTCTTCCGAGATGCACCGAGTTCCCCCATACCAGTATACCATAGCGCAGTATTGAACCAACATATGCATGATAAGCCTGCAATGTGGCTTGTCTACTTGTAAGATTAGATAAACGCCATAGAGCATAAGCAAACTTACTGAGTTTTCCACATATCATATCAATATGGTTAATCCAAGAACACCTCTCATCTAGAACTATCCCAAGAAAAGTAATACTATCTGATTGTTGTATTTGTTTACCTTTATAAGTTATGTTTAAATCCATTTTAGTCCAGTTTTTGTATTGAAATTGTACATATTTGGTTTTATCTATGTTAGGTTTAAGGTTATTCTTTTCCATCCAAGTTATTATTTTGTCTACGGTACTATTTATTTCTTCATTATAGTTTTCTTTAGTTTTAGGGATAATTACGGAGACATCATCTGCAAAGAGTATGCAGGGATGGTCAGTTACTTTTGTCAGGTCATTGATATATAGCAAAAAGAGTGGGGGCCCCAAAATACTGCCCTGTGGAACGCCTGTGCCATTGTAACCTAATTTGGATTTATATTTCTGTTCACCATTTTGATTTGGTTTATCCACAGTAATTTCTACAACTTGCGATCTGTTTGTAACAATTTTTGTGAGTGACACGTGGGTAATCGGTTCTGTCGGCTGTTAATGAGGGTGAACTTGATGAACTATCGCTTCATTGATTTTGGCCTGTAATTATTTGCTTCTCTGTAGGTATACGTTTACTAAGGTGGATTCGCTATATAATCTTCATGAAAAACTCGGTCTGTCTGTTTATTTCACGCGTAAGCTGAACCAATTTCAATGAATTTTGGTATAGAGATAGACTGGACCTTGGAGAATGAATTTATATTTCGAGATAATTCAGTTTCCGTTCCATTGGAATAATTTCCAACTTCCAC
Organism: Orthosia gothica; assembly: GCA_949775005.1. Taxonomy (NCBI): domain Eukaryota; kingdom Metazoa; phylum Arthropoda; class Insecta; order Lepidoptera; family Noctuidae; genus Orthosia; species Orthosia gothica. The sequence continues at coordinate 2,662,817 of OX459036.1, read as the reverse complement.
GCGAGTAAAGCCGCTGGCAGAAGCTAGTAACATAGCTAGGGATGACTAACTGTGCCCACGGCTTCTCTCCCGTCAACAGCCTACCCTACCTACCCACCAATTTTTTCAAGGGTCTTTCTTCCGCGGAGATTCTTAACATCGCCATTCTGAAAATGACGTCAAATGCATAACGCCATCTCTCTAATATGGAGTTCAACTGTCCGACCATCTGAATTGCGTGTGTTGTGATATTTTACTTCTTGAACACTTTAAATTCATCTAACTTTTGAAAGAGTGAACCGATTGCGATGAAACAAAAACTAAGTTAAATTTGAAGTTACGCATATTTTTTATGTATAAGAGTTATCTACATTGGTTTCGAACATATTACGTGCGTGCACAACGTGTTTGTTTGTTTAAAACAAACAGACGAAAATGCTGGAAATGGGTTCTGTTGGTTATTCTGTAACACTCTGGCATTTTTTTTTTAAATCTTTGATGTACGTAAACGAGTTTTCTTTAGCTTTATTACATGTATTGATGATGAAATGTCCTATGAAATCTTTAAGTTTTAAGATGCTGTTTCTGTCAGCAATATTTTTATATTTCGGAATTTTTATCACATTTATCCGTGGCCTTCACCAATCAAAAACCTTCTTAACATCATTCCATCTCGAAAGCATCTAAATATTCAACTGAGAAAGATACTTTTTCGCCTAAGTACAAGGCAATATAAAAACTTTTTGCCATTCTTGCTGTGTAGAACAAAATAAATTATTTCTTCCTTTGTTCACCTCCCTTTGAGTAAATCTTGAAGAAGTATGTAAGATTTTTTATCGCATTCCCTCAGGGAGCCAGCTAAGAGGATCTTTCTGAAATATATGCAGTACTTATGATTTTAGTACCGAGACCCCGCCAAGATGAAAGAGCACTAATTCTGATGTACGATGGACCAGGGAAGCATAAAACAACAAAGTCATTTTAATGTTCTTATTTACTAATTCAAGGCAATATTTGGAGACAGAATTTTTTGTTGCTTTCCCGAAGATACTGGCGAAGAATTCCCTAAAGCCTAGTGTGTTAGGACAGGCGTTGAAATATTGTGTTAAAAACTTTGATAAAATATTTTTGACCAACTGTTTTACAATTCACATAAATATAGTCTCGCATAAACATAACATTATGACTGATATTCCTCAATGGATTAGGCAGAATTGAACCTATACATTTGGTCAGTTAGGTACGCTTTAGTCCTACTAACGTCCTTTAGGAGGAGCTCGTGGCTAAATAATAACAGCCGTACGGGTCGATCTTCAAGGTTAAGCAACGGTTGACGAGGTCGGTCCGTGGCCATTGACCATTTCAACATACTGATATTCCTCCGTACCTCAGAAAGCAAGTTAAGCCGTTGGTCCCGGCTGTCATTTAAAGATCTTTGAAAGTCGTTACGGGTAGTCAGAAACTTGAGATCTGATACCAGTTTTGCCAAAGGGTATCGTGTTACCCAGTAACTGGATTGTGGAGGTCAGATAGGCAGTCGCTCCATGTAAAACACTGATACTCGGCTGAATCCGTTTAGACTGGAAGCCGGACCCAACATTTGACAGATTGAGGTAATTTAACTTTTAACAAACCTGGTATTTTCTGCTATTTTAGCAACCTGAAAGCTGTGTAGCTGCAACTGCTGATTTGCTAAAATTAACAAGTGAAATCGAAGATTTGTGATCTTTACATGGTTTTATTTTTAGATGGATAGAGGGCGAAGAAGGTAAACAAAAATATGGATTGTGTGAGAAGTGATATAAAAGAAAAGGGAGTCAGTGATAGCGTGACGGAAGAAGTGCCAAAGATCTACCAATAAAAGACGACTAGGATCAACGGCTGAACGTGCTTGCCGAAGCACAGAGGGATCCCGGTATGTCAAAATTGTCACCCATCTAGCTTAATCTCATAGACCAACCCGCGCGGCTTTTATTATTTAACCACGAGCTCTAGCATGAAGTATCCATCCATCTCAAAAACAAAATAAGATATTAAATCTGTCTGCAAAGCCAACGCTCCCATTTCATCTTTTAATTTTAGCAATCCACTATTTAGTAGAAAATACCTGGTTTATTAAAGGCGAAATTACTCACTATACCTTTTATATCCAGCTACAAATAATTTCATTTAAATAGCCAAAATGAAATAACTAGTATTATGAACGTCCCTGATAAATATGATTGACATAATAACTTTTCAGCAGCATTTCTGTTATACAGCTATACGGACGTAAATGCGGCTATATTGAAATGAATTTCAGATAATAAATACGATATTAACCATGGAAAACAAACTTGATTGAATTATTTATAATTGGAATAATTTATCGGTTATAATTGTAGACGGATATTTCCATTGCGAGCTTTGCAGTCATTGCGCTGATACACAAAATAGTATATAAAATAATCATACGAGTATATAAAAAGCCTAGGTACATCCACAAAACGAAAAACCTACATAAAAATAAAACCGGTCAAGTGCGAGTCGAACTCTTGCGCCGAGGGTACCGTACCTACCCATTATACCGCTGGTAATAAAATTTGAAATTTTTATTGGTGGCTAAGTTTTAAAGATATGGGCAAATTTAGATTTTCGCGAAAACTTGTAAGTACCAAAGTTTACCATAATTTTCAAGTTTTATTTTATTTTTTGGTTTTTTCTTTTAATTATGCTGTGAGACATTACTTTTTTTCGTGATGACTCAGGACCTTGATTTTTACACACATTTATAACTGGTATAAATTTCAACTTGCTAGGTTAACCCGTTACTGAGAAAATCGGTGGTGACACACGGACAAACGGACAAGAGAGTTATCTTATAAGGGTTCCTTTTTTACCTTTTCAGGTACGAAACCCTAAAAAGCGCTTATCAGAAAACTATAGGTACCTACAGCAACTTAATGCGATTTTAAAATCGCCGTCAATGCACATTTCACACAAAAAAGACACCCTGTTTTAATTCACCTGCGAATTGCCTTGAGAACATCGTAAAAACTTCCCGTAGAGTCCCATAAAGAGCGTTATTCGGCTCATTCCACACAAAAATATTTAAGACGCGATTTTATTTAGACGATTTGCGTTGAGCCTTAAGCACGACCCGAGCAAAGCGAAGTCAAATCGTAAAAAAAGTTTCGTTTGCGACTCACACTCCGATGGTCAATATTTGGGACATCATACCTTTTTTATGGAGAGGTTACCTTACTGATCCACATACATTACCGCATCAGTTTGATGTTTGAATGAGTCTGTCTGCTACAACCAGCAATGTATATCAACACAGTCGATGTAACCACAAAGTTACAGAGTGAATGTACCACTTAGACGCAGCAAAAGACGGGTGTTAAATTATTCATAGACACATGTATCTCGCTTAACGCATCATTTTTCATCCAGGTCGTTACTATAGATAGAGGGGAAACGAGTTTTACGCTAGGCACGTAATCTTAAGCTTGGGTGTACGATAATGTATGAGTGTGAGGTACATCGCACATGGTTGGAGTTAGCTGATGTTTTATTTAAATACCTTTACTTAGAGGGAATTACCGTAGCTACGAGGTAGGAATGTCTGGATGGTATTATTATTTTCAATTAGCTGTTGGTTGGTAAGGCGCTTTGTTTGATGACGTGTGTGGAATGAGTTACATTAGGGATGGTATACATTGTTTTATATGAGGCGTCTTTTGACTAATTGTTAGATCAATTATTGCCACTTTCATAATTCTACTTTATTGTACACCAAATACCTCATCAGAAGACTTAAAGTCAACCAAAGGGCAATGGAGAGGGCTATGCTATGGTCACCGACATAACCCGAAAAATTGCCAAACGTAAGCGGCAGTGGACATTGCTCGCAGAACAGACGCTCGATGGATCCTGAAAAGTTATGTAGTTGCGACCACGTATCGCAAAACGCAGCGATGGAAGGCCTCCCGAAGGTGAACTGATGATTGAACTGGCCATTGTTTATCAGTGGACGTATTTCAGCTGAAATAACGAATTCTAAAAAATGATGATGAATTCAACAAAAATGTAGTAAGCAGATTATTTATGTTTCATGTAGGTACAAAGAAAAAAATAATTATGGAAGGCCACCAAAAGACAGAAACGGCCTATTGATGTTTCTCCTCCTGTAAGAAAATCTGACGGTTCCTGGGCACGGACGGACCAAGAGTAAGCCGAAACCTTCTCAGAATATCTCTCAAAAGTCTTTATTCCTCATCCCTATGAAGGCTCTCCTGTAGATGCCGCAGAAATTGCTGACTATTTGAATACTCCTAAAAATACGGAGAAAATGCCCTTAAAATTTACAAAGTCAGAAGTTGCCCGAATCATAAAAAAATCGGACCCAAAAAAGTCACCAGGATACGACCTTATTACAAAATTTGCATATTACAAGAACTACCAGAATCTGGCATAACTTTTCTGACGTCATTATTTAACGCCATGACAAGACTACAGTTCTTTCCCCTGGAGTGGAAGATTGCGCAAATTATAATGCTACTGAAACCAGACAAACAACCAGAAGAAGCAAAATCATATAAGCCTGCTACCTATTCCATCCAAAATATTTGCAACTCTACTGCTGCATCGAATTCTACATAAACTCGAAGAAAAAGGACTAATTCCTGAACATCAGTTTGGGTTCCGCAGTAAACATGCCACTGTCGACCAAGTGCACAGACTAGCAAATAAGATCATGGAATCACTGGAGGCAAAGTCTTACTGTACCAGTGGATTTCTGGACATATCTCAAGCATTTGACCGCGTTTGGCATGCAGGTCTGCTTTTTAAATTAAAAAACGCCCTACCAGAGCAGCAGATCACTTGTACGGAATACTAAAATCATTTCTACAACAGCGCCACTTCATAGTACAAAGTGGGGAGGCACTGTCTGATCTTTGTCCCATACGGGCAGGAGTCCCACAGGGTAGCGTACTGGGTCCCATACTCTACTTACTGTTCACTGCAGACTTGCCGACATCCGAATTACTAACTATTGGAACCTTTGCTGACGATACCGCCTTACTAGCTGCACATAGTGACCCAAAAATTGCCTCACAAATACTCCAAGAAGGACTAAATGAAATATCAAACTGGCTTGAAAAGTGACGGATAAAAGCCAACGAAACCAAATCAGTCAATGTTACGTTCACTCTAAGAAGAGGATCCTGTCCTCCAGTCACACTAAACAAAATCGAAGTCCCACAAGCAGATCATGTGAGATATCTTGGATTGCATTTAGACAAAAGACTTCCCTGGCAAAAACATATTTTCACTAAGAGGAAGCAACTTGGTAACAAAACACGAAAATTTTACTGGCTCATAGGTCGAAAGTCTCAGCTATCTCTCGAGAACAAAATACTCTTGTACAAGGCAATACTGAAGCCCATCTGGACGTACGGGATCCAATTATGGGGCACCGCATCTTTACAGAGGTTTCAAAATAAAGCACTGCGTATGATAACCAACGCGCCCTGGTTTGTACCCAACGAACTACTACACCGTGACCTACGAATGCCCACAGTGGAGCAGGAAATCGTACGCCATACCAAGTCCTATAAAGAACGAATCCAGCAACACCCAAATACTCTGGCTCGGCCACTAATGGAGAATCACAACAAAGCGCGACGATTAAAGCTCAAAATACCTCAAGACCTAATCCAATCACAGTAAATTTTTTTACGCAGTGGTTGAGCGATTGACTGCTGCGCTGCGTGTCGCGGGTTCGATGCCCGCACGGTACAAATATTTGTATGATCTACAGATAGTTGTTCTGGCTCTGGTTGTTTGTGTATGTGAGTTTATATGTTTGTAAACGCACCCACGATACAGGAAGAAATTCCTAGTGTGGGGCAACGTTTTTTTTAAAACAAGAAACAAGATGATGAAAGTATTATCTGACATAAAAAAATATCATCTGAAGTTCGTAGTATACAGTAGATTACAACTCAACTCACTTCACAATCAAGTCGAACAACTGAAGATATAAACAATGGTAGGACTGAATTAGACTGCAGGGAGCCTTTGTTAAAAATCTTTATTAAACAACCATCAAAGAGATTCATTTGCATTATTCATATCTGCAGATTGTGTAAATTGAGAGTTGTGAAAGTGTTCAGCAGAGTATTTACAGAATGAAAGAGAAAAATAATTCTTTAGTTAGAAGGGATCAAAGGCCAAAATTGGGGAGTGGTTTGCTCCCTAAATTATAATATATGAAATCTCATAACCATTTTGCTATTGCAATGGTGGCCCTGTAACTGCCTCGGCGTACGAATTTAAGGTATAGGTTCGAACCCAGGCAGGCGTTTTACTTCGCGTAAATTACATCACCACTGCTCTCAAAAGAGTGAAGATAAACATAATGAAAAAACCGGATTTGAAGACATTTGTGTACTCGTATCAATCAGATCCGCATTGGAACTACGTGGTAGATTACAGGCAATATAGGAGGCATATATCACAGAAGTTAGAACATTAATTGTAAGCTGATTATGCAATGGAATAAGAACAAGTGACTAACGAAATTGGCACCAAAATTTATTTCAACAGAATTTACCAAAACATAATATTTCATAATAGAGCAAATAGCAGGCTTGTAGTATTTCGACAGAGACAAACAATAATGAATTAGGACGTTTTTATAAAATACTATATTATTCCGATGCGGCGTTGTATGCCCGTACTAAACTGTGTTAGGAGCAGTTTCTAATTTCATTTTGTTTTGTTAACCGCCGCCGTTACGGAATTACGTCAATTTACATTAATTTTGTCAGTTTTATTTTGGCTTTTTGGTCGGAATTGTGGAAGTTGTAGGTAATTTGGTTTGTGGCCAATAAGGTATAGTCGTGGTATGCCTTCACTTGTAGAATTGATGCCGCTCTTGCAGCTCTCTATGTCGTGGATTTGATTCGATTCTATTTCTTCCCAAGTTTATTTGTTAACGGCGCACAGATTTTAACAACCCTATTTGTAATAATTTCATCTGGGTTTGGGATTGTAAAAAAAGATTCGCTAGATGTAACAAAAGACTGAAAAATGTATAAAGACGGGCGAGGTCTTTGGCATGCCGTGAGAAACAGCAGGCTCATAATCTAATACCTTTAAACGAGCAATTCTTGTACATATGTATGTATATATAATCTGAATCTCGGAAACGGCTCCAACGATTTTCATGAAATTTAGTATGCAGGGGGTTTTGGGGGCAATAAATCGATGTAGCTACGTTTAATTTTTAGAAATGTCGTTTTCTCTATTTTCACACGAGCAGAGTTCGCTCACTCAGGTACTAATAATAATCTGAGAACTGAACCCCGCATTTCCAAATGCTGAACCCCGCATTTAGAAAAGCTACGCAAATTGTGTTAAAATTAAGCTCTTACATTATGGGAGAACGTAACTCAGATGAGATAGTGGTCAAGCGCATCTATATAAATTTAAAAAGAACTTTAATTAAAAACTAAAAAATACAATTACTTCTAAAAAAACACACCACAAAGTTAAAAATAACTTCAATTTTGGAAGTCGGTGTACCTGTTTTTGTTTCTTCGTTTTTTGACACCGATTGCCGAAATTGAAGTAGAATTTGGTTGTATTCTTTAGGAAAACGTTTTTTTTTACTTTTTTGTTGTATTGTTGGTACCTATAATGCACAAAGTGACGCCAGAATAATATTACACGAATAACATAAAACTTGAACATAGCCGGTGAAATGAGAGTGTGCCAGGGTGAACTGTACACATCTGCGTATCCCTTAAGAGCGTAACAGGTTGTTGTTTTATTATAAAATGACGTAAACAATAAACATGCGATTGCAGAAATCGTTGTTTATTGAAAAGTTCTGTAGTTTATAATATATCTCCGAAGTTCTTCATCAGATCTTCACCAAATTTCAATGACACCACATGAGAAGCACCAGCTTTCATATAAAAAAGAATCATAATAATCGTTTGTAAAGAGTTTTGAGGCGACAAACATTAAAAAAATTGACGAATTGATAACCTTCTCCTTTTTGAAGTCGGTTAAAAACTGAATTGTCCGTATGTAAAATCAAAATAACAACGTTTATAACAACTTTCATGTGAAAATATATACGAAACTAATAACAAATACGCAATTTTGAAGACTTTTGTCTGTCTGTTCGTCTGTCTGTCTGTTGTTTCCGGTTAATCTCCGAAATGGCTGGCTGGATTGATTTTCACTGGTTGATCATCATTCATCATTTCAGCCGAAAGACGTCCACTGCTGGACATAGGCCTCCCCCAGGCGTCGCCACATTGACCGATCCCGTGCGTCTCGCATCCAGCGCCTTCCCGCAACCTTAACCAGGTCATCGGTCCACCTAGTGGGAGGCCTTCCAACGTATCGTCTTCCAGTTCGCGGTCGCCACTCCAGAACTTTTCGGCCCCATCGGCCATCCGTTCTGCGAGCAATGTGCCCTGCCCACTGCCACTTAAGTTTGGCAATTCTTCGGGCTATGTCGGTAACTTTGGTTCTCCTGCGGATATCATCATTTCTGACGTGATCACGCAAGGAAATTCCGAGCATAGCCCTCTCCATTGCCCTTTGGGTGACTTTAAGCTTTCTGATAAGGCCCATTGTGAGCGACCACGTCTCGGTCCCATAGGTGATCACTGGCAACACACACTGGTCATAGACTTTTGTCTTGAGACTCTGCGGTAAATTGGACGAGAAGATACCACGCAACTTTCCGAACGCCGCCCAGCCGAGTCGGATTCGACGGTTGACCTCTTTCTCGAAGTTGGACCTACCCAACTGGACCGTTTGTCCCAGGTAAACATAATTGTCTACAACTTCAAGTGTAGAGTCTCCGATCTTGATAGGAGTGGGTGTTACATGGGCGTTCACCATGACCTTGGTTTTGTCCATGTTCATTTTAAGACCCACTCTTTCGGAAGCTCTACTAAGGTCATCGAGCATTTTACTGAGGCTCTCCATGGTCTCAGCCATGATCACTATGTCGTCGGCAAACCGAAGGTGAGTGATGTACTCGCCATTAACGTTGATGCCAAGCCCCTTCCAGTCCAGAACCTTGAAGACGTCCTCCAGCGCAGCAGTGAACAGTTTCGGAGAAATTACGTCTCCCTGTCTTACGCCGCGCTGGAGAAGGATAGGTTTCGAGGTCTGATCCTGAAGACGGACTGACATGGTGGCGTTTTTGTACAGACACTTCAACACCTCAATGTACCGGTAGTCGATCTGGCACCGTTGGAGAGACTGTAGTACAGCCCAAGTCTCGATCGAATCGAAGGCTTTCTCGTAGTCCACAAACGCTAAACAGAGAGGCAAGTTATACTCTTCGGTCTTCTGTATAACCTGCCGCAGCGTATGTATGTGGTCTACGGTGCTAAAGCCTTTTCGGAATCCTGCTTGTTCGGGAGGCTGGAAATCGTCAAACCTGCGCGCGAGACGATTCGTGATGACTCTTGAAAACAACTTGTAAACATGGCTAAGAAGCGAGATGGGCCTATAGTTCTTCAGCCGGGCATTGTCGCCCTTCTTGAAGAAGAGTACCACCACACCCCTGCACCATGCCTGTGGCGTTTTGCCCTCGAGTATGACGGAATCAAAAAGCTTCTGAAGGGCCTTGAGGACCGGTTTTCCACCCGCCTTCAGGAGTTCAGCCGTGATTCCGTCATCACCCGGCGCCTTGTTGTTTTTAAGCTGTTTCAGAGCCATCCTAATCTCGTACAGGCTGACGTCCGGGATATCTTCGGTATAGTGTCGGGTCAATCTAGCTCTTGGGTCGTTTGCTAGATTCGCAACGGGTTTACTGGTTGACGTGTACAACTGCCCATAGAAACTCTCGATCTCCCTCAGAAGCTCCGGTTTGGCGGCTACAATCCTGCCATCATCGGTCTTCAGTTTCGTGAGCTGGCTCTGCCCAATAGACAGATCCCTTGAAAACACCTTGGAGCCTTTATTTCGCTCAATCGCGTCTTTAATACGCTCGGTATTAAAGCGGCGGAGGTCTCTTTTCAAGGATTTAGAGATCTGTCTATTGATCTGCCGGTATTTGCACGCCTCATCTGAAGACTGCAGGATCATCTCACGCCTCTCCTTCATAAGCTTGAGGGTATGATCAGAGAGCTTTTTGTTTCTATCTGTACGACGGGTCTTGAAAAACTTAGACCCGACCGTATGGACAACTTCCACGAACCCGTCGCTGTATTCGTCCACGGAGCTCCCCAGGCACTCGAAACGATTCTGGAGTTCGAGCTGAAAGCTCTCGGGGTTTTGGACCTGGACCTGTGCTGGACGGAGCGTGGACTTCATCAGTCGAGACCTTTCAAGCTTAATATTAATGTTCAATGTGCCTCTTACCATGCGGTGATCGCTCCCGGTTTTTACCGAATTGATCACAGAGACATCATTGAACATTTGCTTCTTGGTTGACATGATGAAGTCGATCTCATTTTTTGTTGCACCATCGGGGCTCTGCCAGGTCCACCTCCGGTGTTCACGCTTTTTGAAGAAGGAGTTCATCATAAAGAGGCCCTCCTTCTCCATAAAACTGGCCAGTAGGTGACCCCGGTGGTTCCGTCGTCCAACTCCAAATTGCCCCACTTGCAGCTCATCCTCGTCTCGTTTGCCCAGTTTCGCGTTGAAGTCCCCCATGACAACGGTGAAGTGAGTTTTGAAACCATGCATGGCTCTGGAGATATCCTCATACATGGTCTCTACCTCGTCGTCGGGGTGTGCTGAGGTTGGGGCGTAGACCTGTATGACCTTCAGCGAATATCTAGAGGATATTCTGAGTATAAGGTACGCCACCCTGGTCGACACACTCTCGATTTTCACCACATTGTTCACAAGGGACCTGTGGACGATAAACCCGACACCACCTTGGGACTGCCGGTCACCCTCTCGGAAATAGAGCAGGTTACCGGATTTGAGGATTATCGAGTCCTCCCCCTCTCTTCGGACTTCAGATAACCCTATAATGCTCCATCGCAACCTGCTCAATTCCTCTTCGAGCTCGGTGATCTTCTCGTCGGTCCGAAGTGTGCGCGTGTTGTACGATGCCAGGTCCAGTCGTCGGTGATTGTTGGGGTAGCCGGATCTCGTCCGGAGATTCTTAGCACCCCTTGCGATGCCGTAACCTCGACCGCTACCGTAGTCGAGGGTAGGCGGGCTGCCGGGCACTAGGGGCCATTTTTTATTTGTGCTATTCATAGGGGGGGTTTTGCCATAATCGCCACGCTTGGCAGGCGGATTGGCGATCGCAGTATGGTTGTTATAGGAGCACAGAGAACGCTGCTGCCCATTCTCTGGTTTGTCCCTTAGTCGCCTTTTACGACACCCACGGGAAGACATGGGATGGTGAAATTCTTAACGTCCGGCACCATACGGAACTCTTAACGTCCGGCACCACTGGTTGATAGCTGATCTTATAAGACGAAACATATTCTACTTTTTATCCTGGAAAAATCACAGTGCCTGTAGGAAAAATAAAAAGTTAAATAAAAAAAGGCGCGGACAACAGCTATTAAGTAATAAAAAAATGGTATAAGTACCTATAAAGAAAAATCCTCCAGAGGGCCTGTATAACACTTTTTCTCAGAGATTTCGAAGCACAAAGCTTACAAAGTCAATATAAGGTTATTCAGTATTCGTGCAAATGTTTAACCCACAGATAAAACCTTTACAGCCCTTTCAAGGTTTCCATTCCATACCTCGATTATTTGTTTTCCATGAAACCACAGGTACCCTATTTTCAATCAAGCTAACCTTAGTTCCCAAAATTTGTCACACCTACTTCGGCGCCTCAGCCATTCAGACCGGTCAATAGGAACCATTACGAGGAGTGCTCGCATATTGAGTGGGGTCCGCGAAGATCGATCACCGTCACACTTCTTCGCATATCCAATGACCTGACGACACTGATTGATTGCGCGTATTAGTGAGATTTGATATTTGGTATTAACATGCGGTACAACTTTCTAAGTTTATCTTGAACATCGCTGACAAAGGTGAAGGAAAACATCGAGAGAAAACCTGGACGTTTAGTGAATATAAATTTAAAATTGCCAATCCGCGTGCTGATCAATGCCTTCACTGTCTGAGAAGAGACCTTTGCCCTGCAGTGGAACAGTATAGACCGGTATAATTATATCATTATTATTTACTTTTGGAGACAGTATACTGAAGTAGAAGACGTTTGTAACGGTGGACAACATTTGGTGCAACGTACCTATGTCGTGACTGCTACAGTCTGAATTGTTGTTTCAGAGTATGTCGCACGGACTGGTGAGAAAAACCCGACGTGCTAGAATTTTCAGCTCTTTCAGCGTGCAAGATGTTAGTTACAGCGCTGCGTAGGTGTCATGTGTGGCCAGATGTTGTTTTTATTAGGTTTTTAAATATGGTAAATCAACACCCTGATTGCGTAAGATCAAAGAACGGTGCAAGCATGCTTTGCTTGCAATCATTGCTTCAAATGATACAAAAGCCGCCTGCTCGACAGCGTAAAACACGCACTGAATACTGTTGAGTTTTCAAAATGAAATGGAACGCGCGTGATTTGCGCTGTCAATACGGTCACGCAATTAACGTGCAGTTTTATTTTCGGGGAACTTATGTACGTGTGGAATATATTTTTCGCGTATTAACAAACACATTAACAGACAAAATATAAATTTCTTTCCTTAAAGTGTGAATGGGGAGAAACGTTGAAAATATGAGTGAAATTCAGAATTTAGAAAACCTGTTACCATTTATGTGGACAAAGAAGCCACAGTTGTTACCTAGTAAGAAAATAATAAATTTCCATAACAGAAGAAAGTGATAAGAGTCCGGTATTGTTCAATTTAATCAAGTACTTATTGTATTGTAGGTAATGGCAGGGTCAAGATCCTTCTAAAGCAATTTTCCAAATATTTGGTATTGCTTTTGTTCGTTTTACAACAGAAGGTTGTCGACCTTCAATTAATGTCTTTTACATCAAAGGTTGAATTAATGACCTACTTAATCTTTGCCTGAGAACTCCTCCCATTGCCAAAACGTGACCAGACAGGAGGGTTTATTAAAATTACTAGCTCTTGCCCGCAGCATCGCCCGCCTGCTAAGTGTTTTACTATCGCAAGGGAATTCTGCTGGGATAAAAAAATATCGTATGTCCTAATCCAGGTCCTGATCCAACCGTATTCAAGTTTTATACGAAACGTTTCAGCCGTTAAGAGGAAAAGTTGACAAGGAACTCTGACTGAATTTCCCTTGTAAAAAGTCATTATTTGAGCGCCAACTCTCGCCTATGCATCCTCCTCCAATTTGTAAACAATTTAAAAGATTTGCCATAAACTGAAAAAAATAACATATATGTACTATGCCCCTATGTTTTTTCTTTTTTCATTTATAGTTGTCAAATTTGTACCTCTGTTGACAGGACAAGCAGGAGCATTTTTTGAAGTTTCTAGTGCTTCTAAAGATAATGTATCATCAAAAATGAAAACATAGAGGCATAGTTTGTATGTTTATTTTTGAGTTTAAAGAATATTTTTTTAAATTGGTCTAATATTGGAGAAGGAAATAGGCAAGAGCCAAACCTCGAATTACGACTTTTTCTTAAGATATTCAGTTGGATGTCTGCGACCGCATTTCCTCTGAAGGCCTGGGTTACACCCAACTGACAGAGTTACTTTCGCATTTACAATATTAGTAGGTATGGATAGTAAGAACTAGCCATATAGCTAGTATCCCAAGGGGCGTACTCCCGGAGTAAAACATGTCTTTCTCTCTAGACCAAAATTCATCAATATTGGTTCAGCGACTTAGGCGTAAAAATGTTTTGAATCAGACAGAGTTGCTTTCGCATTTCTAATATTAGTTTTGATAGTACTAGATGGATATAACTGTTATATGTGATAGATCGAACTAGTCTATGACCAGTATTAGTATGATATCTAAAAAATCTAAAAAAAAAATTAATTTATCAGGAAATGCCGCCAGTATAAACGGATTTATTCTAGGGCTATCAGTACATTGAGGATTATTGGTCCCGCCGATTGGAAACGGATATATTCCGGTCAGATCCTCGAAATTGATCCGCATTTAATAAAGTAATTAAAGATTTATATCATGGAGGATTTGTTTGGGATGGCGCCGGAATAACATCCCAGATATTAATTGTATCCGTATTGTATTTATTGAACACATAATAGTAACAGATCGTTTCTGTGTAATCGCTAACGCGTGCACTCCACACGCTCAAGCTGATAGCAAACGAGACGGACCTGTTCTGCTGTACTCTGGGTGAATTCACAAGGAGTGCATTGTTTAATATTTGCTATAGATTGGAATGAGGAGAATATGATATTGTTTTGAGTCTAGGGTAACTTAGGTTGGGAAGAAGGGATTTATCGCATTGGGGATTCCTGTAATAAAGATGTAATAAATAAATAATATTTAAGTAAATGTCTAATTCATGTTTAATTAATATTTCCTTGGTGTTGGTACCTATTAGCGAACACTACTTTTAACACACTTCATACTTTTTTTCAGCTGAAAAATGTAAGAATTGATTATACTAGGTACCTTGTTACTTACACCATTTTGAATTTGCAAATTACTTCTTAGATTAACTAGAAAGTGTTTTGATGAAAAAGAAAGATAAGCGGTTTATGCTGCAAGAAGAGATTCATTTCACATTCGAGACGTTATCAACTTTTTACTTTTCAATCTGTCGCTACAACAAAGCCGCATCTTTTTAACCCCCGACGGAAAAAGAGAGGTGTTATAAGTTTGACGTGTGTGTTTGTGTATCTGTCTGTGACATCATAGCTTCTAAACGGATGAACCGATTTTATTATTTTTTAGTTTTTCTGTATTCTTTGTCGAGAGTGTTCTCAGCTATGTTTGATAAAAATCGGTTCAGCTGTACTAAACTTACGCGCTTTTTACTCTTTGAATTGGAGTATTTTCGCAAGATACGTAATTTAATGGATTGTCGATCGAAGCGTGTCTACTGCTAGGTAAGGATGTAGTTTAAAAAGCATGGGTTATTAAGCCTTAGGGTTTTCTTTGTTCGGGTCACTCACCGAACAATAATAATCATGTCAGCGTAATTGCAACACCGCGCTCTATAATTTGAATATTTGTATGTATTACCTAAGCACATGTAATATAATACTAGCATACAGATGCCTCATCCCATAAAAAGTAACCGTGTCGACGTAACTAGCGTTTTTCGTTTGATTAAGGTGGGTATTTTTCTTAGAAAAACGATTGCAATCGGTTCCGTTCCACGGATACAGATGGTGTTAGAAGCGACTTGCGAAGGGGTTTAATCGGTTCGTGAATACTTTTTTTTAAATACAGCGACGATTTGTTTTATAGTATTTTTTTAACGTTTTTACAATTTCATAGTACCAATATGTGTTACAAAATAAATTTAAAAATCATTTTTAAGAAATTAAAAACGCGCCATCTATTAGCATCAGTTTTAAATGATCATTCAAATAACCTTTGAAATGAGAATTAAAAGTCCAATATACCTTAAATATGAGCTTAGGAGAGTTAATTAAACAAGAACATACATTTTCTATGATCGTCTCTAGAAATCTTAATATTTCACAAAACTCAATAACAAGTCGAAGCATAACACGCCATTTAGTGCAATTTAGTGAACCAAATTTTCCTTATTCACGTTGGGTGCCCGTGACCTAAGTAAAAGATTCAGTACGTTTTTGGATAGCATATCGGTTGCGACTCAATCTCATCTCATTCACCTCATTAGATTTAATCGACATCCTGATTGTATTACTGAAATATTAATAATCTTTAATCATTGTTTATCCTTATTTCAACCCCGAACAATATTTTATTACCATTCATCCAATACATTTATATTTATACCTCTGTCTATCGAATGAAATACCGATGCATCACCAGTTAATATGCGTGACTTTGTCCCGACGCAATGGCACATGCGCCGCGGCTTCCAATCAGGGCTATCCATAAATGTCATCCATGTATTATGGGGAGCTACGGGGAAATGTGGCTTGTATTGTAATGGATATGTTTTGCTAATTGCTTACTAATTAATCTACATTTTTGTAGTATGTATGGGAATGGTTAAATAGTCGTATGGTAATTCTTATATCTCTTCACTGTTTTGCGAATAGAAATACTTTGGTTTTGTAAAAAGTGACATTGTAAGATTGTCAACAGGTCATATTATATGAGATTGACAACAAGACATATCGGTGTATTAATTATGTCAATCACATGCATTAATTATTTATTTGTTCGTCTGTTGGTAAGCGACAATGTGGTTGACGATGGAGCACGCTTACCTAGAAGTAACCAAATCACTTTTGACTTAAAGACTACCAGGTAATTCCACTTCTAATACGCATTTGGAATAAAACAAGTGTTTGCAAGTGTGTGTGTGTTTAATTAAATGCACTAGAGTTAAATTAATTAATTAATGGCATTTAATTCCTTTAACTATATCTGAAAATATTTTGGTCTAAACTTGACAACATCAACATAAACAAGTATCCAACTTTGACCTTCCCAAAAACTTGAGAAACTTATGTAACTACCAAACAATTTAGAGCATCTAACAGTTCTAGTTAGCAACTCCTGAGACGATCAAACCGATACACTCACCGCAAACTATGTGTCGCCTGGCTTGTTCCTTCGTGATCTTAGCCAGTCATTGTGAACTTTGTGGCCAAACTTGCGGGTAGCTGCCAAACTTCAATTATTATCCAATCTTAAGTTTTAATTAAAGTGTTTCTGTAGCGAATATATATGAGGTTTTTAGTGATGCTGCTGGAACTGTAGTTGGGTTATTGTTTTTTAAACAGTTTTATTATTGATACAAATGCTACATGCCATGAAAAAATGCCTGTATCTTAGGACCTCCCCTCTTATGCTTGAGGTCGTTAATTCAAATCCGTGCAATGTGACTTTTTCAATTCATGTATTTTCTAAGTTTATATCGGACATCGCTGACATTGTTGAAAGGAAATGGTCGTGAGGAAACCTTCTATGTGTGAGAAGAGGCTTTTTGCCGTGCACTGAGTCGGTAACAAAAGGTTTATTTTCAAATTTCAAAAATGACATATTCTTCATACTTCAGATGTGATGCTGCGGAGATTGTTACGCCAGTTCTTCGTCCCAGCTACAACTTTAGGAAAGAGAGACGAGTGGCGTTTTGGGGGACTATATTTATGTAAACGTTCTTAGCTTTATTTAAATAAAACGCATTGATTGATTTGATCTTATTAATTTTATCATTTTTTTATTTGAAAATTGTGATGAATATTATTATAACAGTCAGAATTTCTTTTTAAGTGCTTCTAGTGACTAATGATATTTGCATCTTTATGATTGAAAATAATCTATAAATCCTCTATACTCTTTGGTATTTTAACACCCAAAGTCCCTAACTGCCTGAACCCACCACGACTACTAAATCTCCTAAACATAATCCGGTGAGCTGTTATATACGTTATTAGTTCCTTGACCCGTGACGTCACACCACGTAATGAATGAAGTAATCTATCTCCGAACCAACTGGCCCGTACGTCAGCCCGCCCATTACACCGTAACGTAATAAAAGCGCGCGGAAAATTGCCGCGAATTAATCGTTTCGCCGTCAATGGAATGCGGAAGTGAATGCGTTGTAATATTTGGGTTTCGTCGGGTGGATAGATCACTGCTAACCAGAGATCCCACCGCAAAAATCTGCATAGGTTTTCCTTTTGATATACTTGATTTATTCTTAATTCTTTATTGTACACCAAAACAGTACATTTTCACAATTGAAGTCAATATTCATGTACAAAGTATTTGGGGTGTTTTTATCGATAAAATTAATTGTATTTTACGGCATTTAAGTTTCATTACTATAAGACCGGATACATTTTATATATATAATATAACTACTTATTTTATCGTCAACTGCCTACCCCACACTACATACCTATCTACCTACCGTGGAGAAATGCTCATGCATACTGCTCTACCACGGGGAGATAAAGCAGTTATGTGGGACCCCCACCCACTACCCACGGTATCCTCCTGTGCTGCTACCACACCAATCACAACCAACCAATCCACCAATCACATAGACGGAAAGCAAAATCGCGTCTATCATCTCGCATGTGATTGGTCGATTTATCATACTCTTTGCCTTTGCATTACGCATTAATTTTTGTTTCATCGCAACAAAAATTAAGCAATACTTCAAATTATGTATGGTATGTATAACACTTATGTAAATTGGTTTTGTACATTTTGCACGATACTTGCACAATTTAACAGACAAACATACACAAAAAGGGTCGCATCTAGTCGGCACTTTAAGTTCGGCCTACACTAGGACAGGTCATCTGCAATCCCGCAGATTGTGGCAAGAAATCTTATCTTTTTCTATTTTCTACGCCACTTTCTTTCAAAAGACAGTGGATTAACTGGAAAACTTGTATATTGAGGTTATTGGTCAAACATAAATTTCAATTTATTTAATTATCGTAATTGCGGGTAGGTTTGGCAAGGCAACCCGTGAGCAAATGTATTTAATTTTCAACAATCATATTTTTTTTTTCAAAGACCCTGTTTCTAGCAAATTGAGATGCGGGATCTTAGGCTAACTCTACTATCAAAAACAAAATAACCTTCAGATTTCTGCAGTGGGATCTCATATCTCACTATTGTATAAGTGGGGTTTTGTCGGGTGGATAGATGGAAAGATCACTGCTGCTACTCAACGGTGTGAGAAGAGATTAGGGAAGTTGGTGATTGAATTGGATTTATTTGGTTCAGTGAGTTTTTGGTAATTGTTGTGTGGACGATGGACTTGTTAAGGGTTTATTAAGTGCTCTTGTTGGTGTGGAAGAAGCAAGAATGTAAGAACCCATATTATAAACTAGCTGTTCCCCGCGGCTTCGCTCTCGTGGCCCACCTTCCAGGACCCATCTTCGTGGCAAAAATAGCCTGAGGAATAATGTAGCTTTCTACTGGTGACTAAATTTTCAAAATCGATTTAGTTGTTTTTGTGTTTATCCATTACAAAAAAACTTACAAAAAATCTTTCGTCTTTATAATTCTATTAGGTACTAGCTTGTGCCCGCGGGTTCAACCGCGTAAAAAAGTGTTTTAACATCCTAAAGGAATACAAACTATCCAATAATATGTCCTTTCCAGGGTCTCATCTCCATGCCAAATTTCATCTAAATCGGTTCAGTAGATCCAGAGTTTACACCCTACAGCCACACAAATTCACAAACCTTACCTCTTTACAATAGGAGCTTGTGGCTAAATAATAACAGCCGCACTGGGCGATTATCAAGGTTAAGAAACGCTTGACGAGGTCGGTTCGTGGATGGGTGACCATTTCAACATACCAAGTTTCCTCCGTGCCTCGGAAATCACGTTAAGCCGTTGGTCTCGGTTGTCATTTGAAGATCTTCCACAGTCGTTACGGGAAATCAGAACCTTGAGCTCTGACACCAGTCTTGCCAAGGGGTACGTTTAACCCAGTTTCTAGGTTGTGGAGGTCAGATAGGCAGTCGCTGCATGTAAAACACTGGTACTCACTCTGAATTCGGTAAGACTGGAAGCCGACCCCAAATTTGCTAGGCAAATTGATTGATACCTCTTTATAATATTAGTTTAGATAGACAGTATAGAAATCTTGGGGTCTTTAAGGCTCTAGACAGACGGACTGCATTTCAACTGCAAATTTGCAGTACGGATGCAGTTTGAATGCAGTTGACACGACTGCAATAGAACTAACTATGTGTCAACTGCATTCAAACTGCATCCGAACTGCAAATTTGCAGTTGAAATGCAGTCCGTCTGTCAAGAGCCTAAGTCAAGAGTGAATGGGTTTTTTCTAGGAAAGCGTGTTACACCGTCGACCACATCATCGCTTACCATCAGGTGAGATAGTGGTCAAGTGCGCGCCTATTAAAAACAAAAATAAATAAATTGATGAACTATGTTTTTTAGTTCATAAATCATCTTACAACTAGTAACAGTGAGCAAAGAATCAATTTGCCGAGCCTTTTCTCAAGTACCCATTCTATAAACTTACTCTAAGGAAGCCTCACTAGACTCCTATGGAGGGTTGGCTTCCAGTCTCACCGGATGCCTATTTTCCTTCCAAAACACGATACCCATTCGTTAAACTGGTTGGCAGACTGTAGGTCTTCACCTACAAATGACATCCGGACCAACATCTTAACGTGCTTTCTTTTCGTCTCTCCAAAGAGACTCGATACATAATGGCTGTTCACCCATCCGATAGGCCGACCTCGGTAAGCATTGCTCTTGAAGATCGATCGATCCATGCAGCTATTATTACTTAGCCATAAAGAACTGCCATCATAAAAATACAGATTACGAGACAAATTGAAAACCTCCTCCTTTTTTGAAGCTGGTTAAAAATTACAGGAAACTCGGTCCCGGGGATGTGCCCTAACAGGCGCTACACATAGAGGTTTCCGGGGTGACCTTTTAAGAGGTTGTGGTGCCCCTGACAAGCGCTGATCATCATGATGCAGTTTTAGTAAGATAAAATCCCACAATCCTTGCACTTTTCCTCAAAAGTCCAGCACCGATTTATGGGAAAAGATGAGTAAAACAGACCTTGCATGTTAACGTGATCATTGCATCTTGAAATAAATGCTTTTTAAAGTCAAATGAATAAAAACGTTTTGTGTCTACAACTCGCCTTGAGCAAGCGCAGTTATTAATGATCGTGCTTTCTCGTATGAGAAGAGACCTTTGCCCTACAGTGGGACAGTAACAGATTGGTGCAAAATGACTACGAATTTATTTTAATAGTAGCTCAATCTGGTTGCGGTCCGGTTATTAAAGCCGGTGTTACAGCGGCTAACTATCGCAGGCCGCTGGCTCCCTGGTACCTCAAAGCTTAGCTCCAGCACCAATTTAAGGTATGACTTGGGTAAAACATACGTTACATTGTAACGAGATCATTGCATCTTGAAACTAGTTGCAATACAGGATTTCTAAAATGTGTAGCGTATTTTCTTTATAGCAGGTACAGTTTTATTTTTATTTCGACTGTGTTTTCCAAAGGATTTGTGCCCAGGTGGAGGTAGCTTGGGGGCACAAAGGTACACTATGCGGTTTGTTTTGTTTAAGTGTAATAATTAAACCATGGTTTTGTGGAATAAATTGAGAGTGTATATATATATCAGTGGCCATTAATATTCAAGGTACTTGACTGTTATAAAATTAATGTCAAATAACGATAAATGCAGTAGAAGTTGTTATTTGAATTGATGGACAATATAAGTTAATATTCAACCTTCTACTAACTAATCAAGTTCCTGGACTTTACCATTGTGACAATTGAATTCAAAATGTAGAACATAGATACTTTGTTAAAAAATTAAAATACAGCAGAAATGCTCGCAGAAATGCTTTCTTGGTGTGAAAGGCGTGGGACAGCTTCAACAGAACCTCAGAAGCATGATTGCGAGTCAACATGTTCGCTCGGTTCCGTCCCACGGATATAGATGGTGATCTATCTATCGCCGTGGAACCGAACCGAACGCAATCGATTTACAAAAAAATAATCGGTATAATCAGATAAAAAACGCTAGTTACGTCGGCACGGCTTCTTTGTATGGGATAAGGCATCTGTATGCTATATGATCTGTTATTATTGCATAAATGATAATATGATCTGTGGTTTTACTAATCATTTTTGACTCACGTATACTAGAAAAAGCGAAATTTTATTCTGTTCGAATATAAAAATTCCCTCAAGCCATCCTAACCAATGATCGTCCTTTCTGATAATGACATGAGGTTTACTCTAATGAAGGTCAGAGCAAAGCTAAAATATATTTACTAGTTTTATTATATACTTAAAAATACACCACCACCACACACACACACTACTTAAAAATTACAGGACAAAACATTTATAAAGATAAGTGTACAATGAGATGATGATGTTTATCTTAATTTGCAACGAGAATAATAATTCCCGGCTATGATATATATCCTGAACCAAATTGATTATCGTCAGAATAATATTTCGGGTTATATCTAGTGCTCTGAGAAATTGGGATCCAACCCAAAACATAAAATGTGAAAGAATGCCAAGTTCTTGATCACGGCTTCGCTGATAAAATCAGATAGATCTAACTGTGTAACAAGTTCTCTTGAAGTTACTTAAATAATTAAATCATACTTGCTCCTGTAATATTCAACGTTCTTCAGTTGCTTAAAAACTAAATTTATTATATTCTTTGCCACTCAATAGTGCGACTTAGCAAGTATTTACTTAACGTAGCGAGATTGCAAAAGACGTTTTATAATGAAGCCCTTTTTTTCTTCTTCTCTTTTCACTAACTGGCCGGTAATCTCATTTCGGATTTTAAAATTTCAACCGGTAAAAAAATATCCATCGCACACTCCCCGAAATGTAACCGGTAAAAAACTAAACGCTTCTTAATTGCGAGTAAACTAAACTCTATAAGCTATCTAGCGCTACATGTTTTAATATTTTGATTGGACAACAAAAATATTAAAGCGCTGCAGCGAACTTTAGTTCTAACCACAAAATAGTAAGTATACAGAAGGGCCACTCCCGCCGTTTAGAAAATTGACAGCTAAACTTGACAGATTCACTAGGGTTGCTACTATATTGATTTCGAATTAAACAATTAAAAAAAGAGTAGGTTGTATAAGTTACAAACATAAATACATCGAAACGTCTAAACATACATCATATCATGCTTACATGCATTAGAAGGTAGACAGGGCATCAAATATCCATTTCATATCACAAAAACTTTAATATTACGCCACATACGACGAAGATTGGAGATGACAAGACGTAGTAATAGAGTAATAATGATCCCACTTAAAACATTAAATTATATTATTATTATTTATTTATATATGTATTTATTTATTGATTAAATTATGAAAAGCACCAAGCTCGAAAAAAATATAAATGTGAAAAACCGGCCAAGTGCGAGTCGGACCCGCGCACGAAGGGTTCCGTACCATTATCGCAAAAAATCGGCACAAAAATCACGTTTGTTGTATGGGAGCCCCACTTAAATATTTATTTTATTCTGTTTTTAGTATTTGTTGTTATAGCGGCAACAGAAATAAATCATCTGTAAAAATTTCAACTGTCTAGCTATCACGGTTCATGAGATACAGCCTGGTGACAGACAGACAGACAGATAGACAGACAGACAGACGGACCGCGGAGTCTTAGTAATAGGGTCCCGTTTTTACCCTTTGGGTACGGAATCCTAAAAACAGGTACCTAAATAAAAAAAAAAACAAAAAGCCAAAGATGATCTTAAACAAGAAGAAAATTACGCTTTGCAGTCGGAGGAAACATATTTGTAAGCTGTATGACTTCAACCTTATTATTATGACAAGTTCCCAATGGACTTAAAATAAATTATTATAATCCTAGATAATGAATTTCTAATTTGTCATCTTGAAAGATATAATGACCTTTATAACTTAAAAAATATTGAAAAAAAGAATAAAAAACACAAAACTAAATTCGGTCTGTAACAAATAATAAAGGTAACCCATCCGATGCAACCAACCTCGTTACAGTACTTAATGTATGAATGACGTGACAAACGCCCGCACAAAGCACTCATGACAGTCGCGACTGAGCTCGGTCCAATATTGCCCAATATTCCCTGTAAAACCGCAATGTCAAAGTGTGTGTGCAAAATGACACTTTGTTCGTAGTGACCCATCTGTCTGCAGCGCGCCGCCGCTTACGTACTTTGTGTTCTAACTCACCAGCATTTGAACAATTTTTTTTCATGAATATTCTTATCTATCAGTAGATTGTATGTCAATGTACAAGAGCAACCGTTGTCGAATGGTAAATTAATTTGTCTTTGGTGAATTTATAAGCCAAGGTTTTGTTATGTCAAATGAATAAAAAACTGGCTTAGTAGGCGTTTTGGCCGCCGAGTTTCATCCGATCCGGTTAAAATAATTTCATTAATATTTTTGAGTGGTGTTTTGGACTATGCTATTTTTTAAGCAAATTTTGTACAGACAATGAAAAACCCTAGGTAGGGTTTTATTATTTACGTAAAAGTTAGGCAATTTTTGGAAAAAAGATAAAGCTTAATTAATTTGCCATTACAACAATGAACAGTAAACACGATAAAACACAATGATGCCGAAACGCCTACTAAGCCAAAAAACTTAGCTTTATGTCGTTAAGGATTCGTTGCCACCTGAATGCTTAAGTCTGAATATTACCGGTTCCAACTGTATTATATTATCTGTGGTAGAGGTCAGGCATATTATGTGTTCATTTTCTTTAAAAATAAATAAAATTTCATGCTTTAGTTTTATATAATACCCTAGCGTTGCACTCGAAACGGCATCCTGAAAATGATTGTTGGCAGAGTGGACTGCCCCATCCAAAGAAGTGTCTTTCCCCATCCAAAGAAGGATTCCGTTCTGTTTGGCTGAAAATGGGTACAGGTTTATGACAGATAGAATTAAGTACTAAAAACACTAACATAGCATTTAAGCACAATCTTTTACTAACAATATATAGACTGATATAGGTCTGAAATAAAGATATATATTTTTTTTTTTAATTCTTACTTAACATTTAAACTATCTTATATGTTATCGTTCGGTAACTAATATTTAACCCTAGGCCGTTGTATCGCTACCAAGGGTGCCATACTAGGAGACGCCTGACGAGCATGTGCTGGTTTGGTCCCTGAGGTGATCACGGCGTAGTGTGTTCTGGACTGGTGTGCCGGTGATGAGGGTCCAGATGAAGGTCCGGAGACGGACAGCCGTGGCGTGTTCGCGGTGAGTGCTAACGCGTGCCCGTGTTCCCGACATAACCGGCATAGGAGGACACTGTGGATTTTTAGTGGGTTAGAGTCCCACATAACTGCGGTATCTCCCCGTGATAGCGTAGTATGCATGAGCATTTATACAGGCAAAAAAAAGTCCGTTGTGTTGCTTCTGCTTTCTCAAACTTGACTGGCACTCTGCCGTGTGTCCAGATTATTTGCGAGCCGTTCATTTTATTAGTATACTAGCTGTTTCCTGCGGCTTCGCTCCCGTGGGCCACCCACAGGACCCGTTTTCGGGATTAAAAAATAGCCTATGTCACTCAGGAATAATGTAACTTTCTATTGGTGAAAGAATTTTAAAATCGGTCCAGTAGTTTCGGAGCCTATTCGGTACAAACAAACAAACAAAAAAATCTTTACTCTTTATAATATTGGTATAGATATCTATTTGCATCGAGATGAATAGAAATGGGGAGAGTCTGATTATTGCAATATTGCCTTCAGTGTTAGAGAAGGCAAAAGATATGATTGATATTGGTCTGAAATTGGATGAATTGTGAATGTGCTGAGTTATGAGATAGAATAAAATGTTAATTAACTTTACAATGCATGTCCTCGAAAAGAGCGGTTTTTCAAGCAGCCAAACTGTGCGGAAAGTGTCACTTTTTTTCACTAGTGCTTTTTACTTTCCTGTATTTTTTTAATTTTTAATTCCAACGTCAGCCCGACGCATAGAGTTTTTATTATTTGAGAAAAGTTTTAAAAATTAGTTATGTACAGATTATCATTCATATAAAAAGTAAAATAAAACTAATACTTTATTTTCGGCGTTTTTAATTACTCTAGATTTAGATTTTGATCAATAAATTAATTTTAAATATTCATTAAATATGTTTGGCAGAACGTATATTTTGCTCGTGCCTTATTGCGTTACGATGTGACGGCTATTCGCACATGCGCAGTAGATATGCCCGAGGAACTATTAGTTAATCTGTGGATATGCTGAACGCGCTTGAATAAGCCCGCCATTTTATTAATTTCTTTTTATTAATTTATTTATTTCCTCGCACAATGCATAGTAAAATGTTGTATGATACACGTACGTAAGATGACTTCCGACTCGTGTCGATTTATCCACTCACTCGCTTCGCTCGCTCGTGAATAAAAATGCCACTCATCGGAAATCACCTACCTTCCGCACTTGTATCATAAATAACTATACTATCCGATAGCTAAACTGTCTTCTTCTTTTCGAATTAATTTATTCTTTTGTAGGGTTCCGTACCCGGAGGAACCCTATTACTGTCACTCACGTGTCCGTCTATCTGTCCGTCTTCTGTAACACATTTTGTTCCGAAGAATTTTTTTTACTTATCATTGACCTATGAACTTCCGACTCGCATTTGGCCGGTTTCATTAGGTCCTTTAAAGTGCAGGTGTATGGTTTCGTGGCGCTCCAGTATGAGCAGCCAAACTGTAAGAAAACAATGACGTGCGAATACTATCTACTTTACTCTCGTAATATATGGAAGCTAACAATGATATTTTAGGTATTATAAACAATGCTAAATTATAGTTAAGCTTTAGATATTTCGAAACATCTTACTATCCATTTCAGTCTCAAAATAGGACGTATGAGTAGGTATTAACTAAATCTCTTGACTCAAAGGTAGCCCTAGGCAAATAAACCACATCCCAAACTACTATATGTTAATGATTACGTAGAATATTAAGTAATTTTATAATACACTAGCTTTTCCCTGCAGCTTCGCTCCCGTGGCCTATGTCACTCCGGAATAATGTAGCTTTTGGTCTAGTCGTTTTTGAGTTTATCCTGTGATGACGTGATTTCAAATGTTATCTATACTTATTATTAATATTATAAAGCTGAAGAGTTTGTTTGTTTGAACGCCCTAATCTCAGGAACTACTTGTTGGAATTGAAAAATTCTTTTTGTGTTGGATAGTCCATTTATCGAGGAAGATTATAGGCTATATAACATCACGCTACGACCAATAGGAGCCGAGCATAAATGAAAAATATTGCAAAAACGGGCAAAGATATTCCTTTTTGAGAGCTTCCATTGTGTGCGCTGCGTAAACGGTTTAAGTTACGCAAATATCATGTACGATGGAAATGTTCCTCTTTAAAAGTTCTACAAAAAATTCCGCGACAGTATATGTCTATCTTTTAAGATTGACTCACAATAGCAACTTTTATGTTCTAAATTTTAATTAGATCGCCGCTGCCGGTAGAAACAAAAGTTGGTTACATTCGTATAGTAGTATTTTATTTCTTATTCAAATAAATTGGTGGTAATGGGCAAGGTGGATGGGAAAAGACCTCGCGGCCGGTCACCGAACCGCTGGTCAGACCAAGTAGCCGCCCTTACTGGACTCTCTGTTACAACCGCCCTGAGAGAAGCTGAGAACCGATTCAAGTGGAAGAACATCGTGCATAAAGCCACGAGAAGCTTTCAGGGACACCTTCAGTAATGAAGAACGCGACCAAGAAGAGAAATCTCTCTCAAACTCTAACATTATAATGAAGTAAATAATAGTGGCCAAGGCCTGTGTGGCCTATGCCCCAGCAAGATAGTTTCAAGGGATGATGATGATGAACTGTCCGCTCTGACTCGTGCAAAAGCAAAAATCAAGAAATAATACTAAGTAAACAAAACATAATCCAATACGCTCTCAGGCGCGGTTGCCACTGTATCAGCTGTAAACGAAACGTCACGGAAATTGCCGAAATCTCCCGAATTCGTGATCGGCTTGGCCAACTAGTCGGCCTCTTTACAACCGACTATTCGACCCAATTCATACTCGGCACATCTCTAGTGAAAACTCTTCTAAAGGAAAAACCCCGGAAAACCCCAATCATGTTACTTGTTATTGATTGAACAAGAGATATTATTGGGTTTTTCTTAGTTGTCTGGACTAGTGCCCTGTAATAGGCTCGTCTCCTATATTACAAAAGTTGACGAAATGTTGCTAAATGTACAACCCTGCCAACTCCTTCGGAGGATACTAGCGTGATGTCATAGCTACATAGCATGTTATTATAAACAGAGGTTATAATACTGGTTCTCACAATATTCAGAAATAAACTTTACAGGTACAGTTCTGAAATGGGAATTTAATTTACTAAAGATTGAAATTCCAATTACACTGAATTATTTTCTCGAACGTGAGTTAATCTTTTGAGCGAATATTAATTTGAGTTATAGTCGAAAAGGAAATTAATTATTATGAATGTACTCATATTTGAGAATATTCTCGAAAGCGTACGAGAAAATCAACAATCTGACGCTGGGTCCACACGTTGGCCCCACGTCGGTCCCTACGACACTCGTCAAATCTATAAAATTACGTTGGTGCCAACATTGGGGCGAGCGTTGGTAGTTGGCCGGCGCGTGTTGATTTTGTCAAAGGAATCTGTGCCAAAGTTCGGGATCCATCCACACGTTGGTGATTTGCTCAGTCCTGTTGCCACACGCACCATCTTCTTTGAAGTGGTTTTTATTTTTATTCAGTAACAAATATGAACTATATGCACTCAGTACTGTAAAAGCGCTTAGGGCGCGTTCCCACTATGTCGTAACGACTACGACGACTGTCGTCTCTACCTGTTCCCATTTAACGATTCCCATTATAACATATAAGCCACGACACTTAAAACTACACGATTATCTGTCGTCACGACACGGTGGGAACGCGCCTTTACAGCAATTTCCGTATCGGACATCTTCACATGGGCTCTAACATCTGACGAGACAGAACCAGTTTAATAGCCAATGTGTGTACGCTTCACCAATTAAAGTACCAATGTTGGTCACGTTGGTACGGGCGCTGGGACCAACGTGTGGAGCCGGGTGAGACTCTAGACAAAGACTCATTATCGATGACAATTGTCGGCATTCCAAAATGTAAGGGATTGAACACGTGACATTTCGATAACTTTTGACATTCCTATACATTTTTGACATTTTACGTATCGATATCGAGACGCTTTTGAGACAAACGGTCGATTCTAGGTCGTACAAATTTTTTGGGCGTTTCTAATAGAGCACCAGAAAGGAGATCTAAGGGCGAATATATAATAACTACACATAGGGTAGCTTGCATAAAAATGTGTAAATAGCTTGCCTGTCATTGTGACATTCATCAATCTCTAAGGACGAAAATACACAAACATTCTGATTGGGGAACGTCCACTTGTTCTCCTTTATACAAGTAACAGGCATTTGTATGTACACTTAAAGCAGCATGTGGTTGTTCTGAACACGCCTGCTCGGTGGGGCTGCAGGAAGGAGGAGTATTGGTATAGCGTTGGCCGCTCTCCCTTTCCCCTGCGGCCGAAAAGTGGTAGGTGGCGGGGCAACTGTCTTGATCAGACAGGGGGACCAAGGGCGCCATACACGGGGTCGTCTGGCGCCCAAGTACTGGTTTGGTCACATGACATCATGACATGACATGACATGACTAACGGCTATTATACTGTAACCTTCTACGCGATGCGTAAATCTTTTTTGGTAATACCGTGATAAAGTTTGGTAGGTATAATATAAAAAGTTTTTTTTTGATTGGCCGCTATCTCAGCTGATGGTAAGCGTTGATGTGGTCGACGGTGTCTCCCTTCCTATTCACTCTTGACTTAAAGACTCTGGTTGTAGCTATCGGGAAACACAGACTCCGGCAGGGCATTTCACTCCTTAGATGTGCGCATAATGAAAGTATTTCCAAATCGTTTAGTGTGTATGGGTGGAATATCCACCATGTACCGATGGCGCATCGCCGTATGTCTTGTAGTCCGACTATGAAACGGGCTTGGCAGAATTAGATCATGCAATTCCATCGCAGACGCCACGCAATGCCACCGATACAAATCGACAAAATGGCTATTCAGCGACAGTATTCAAGGCTCATATTAAAGGAGAATATTATTCGAGGAGGACTGTCATAATATGGGTAGTCAGAAGCCAGAAAAACAGTCACCAATCTTGCCGAAGGGTATTTATTTTGACTGTTATCCATGAAATAGTGGAGATCAGATAAGCAGTCTCTTCATGTAAAACTTCATCACACTAATATTATAAAGGCGAAAGTTCGTGAGTGTGTGTGTGTTTGTGTGTTTGATGCTTCTTCACGCTCAATCGGCTGGACGGATCTGGATGAAATTGGGCATAGAGATAGATTATAGTCTGGAATTGCACATAGAATACTTTATATCCCGGGAATATATGCCCTCGGGATAATTTTCGATAAATTTCGGTTTTCGATAAACCCCTGGCAGAAGCTAGTATTATTCACAAGTAAAATTTAAAAACCCCCGACACATTTTTATTTCATGCTACATAATGTATCTATTAATGGACACGCTTCAATCGACAATCTATTGAACACGTAATTATGACACCCCGATTCAAACAGTAAAACATCCAGAACTTTAGAACGGCTAAAATACAAAAAAAAACAAAATCGGTTCATCCGTTTAGGAGCTATGCTGCCACAGAAAGATACACAAATACACAAACACAATTCCAAGGATGATCCACTGTGTAATACAAAAGATACTAAGCCAATTATTTGATAAGAATAACAGTATTGCAGTCCACTGTTGGTCGAAAGCTTTGCCAAAATGCGTCAAAACACTCGATTTTCCACATTCCGTATCTATTTCTAACAACATAAACCACACAACAATGACACTCAGTATTCAGCACATAACGCTAATATATTGTTTCTGAACATAATTTGAAACAATAAAACATGAACACCGAGCAGCAGGTATCGGTAAATGTATGTTAAAAGCTTAATGAGCCGCCATTTCACGCTGCGAACACGCGAAATGTCAATAACAACAAACAAACATAGTTTAAATTAAACATTAATCGGGCAAACAATTTCAGCTTCTAGCTTGTAAGGAAAGGCTTCCTTCAGTTACGCACTACATCCAATCCGTGTCCGTGAAATGTCGGTGCCGAAGTAGCCGTAGTACTTCTTGTAGGGAAGCTTACGCACTTCATCCGAACTCTATCCGTCATAATTCAGAACATTTTAAACTTGGCACTCAAATCAAGGACACGAATCGGATGTAGTTTGTCCGTCCTTAGTACTAAAAGTGAACTCATTTAGACTGTCAACTTCCCTCAGTCTAAATTGGTTCACTTTTAAGCTTTCTCGAAGAGCTTGTGGCTAATCACCGCCACGTGGATCGTTTGCTAACTTAAAATAACATTAGGCCTGTATACACACTCATATTGCATTAGCAGCCTCATTATGTTATGTTTAAGTCTCTTGTTGGAGTTTTTGCCATAAATAGATCCGGACTCCGTGTTCCGCGTGAGTCTCTCTAGAGGAATTGCAGCACGGCCTCAGATGGGGACAAATGAAAATCCAGATTGAAAAACAAAACCAATTAGACCCACTATTACGGCTTTGATATAGTTACTTACATTAGTTTAAAAAAACCGGCCAAGTGCGAGTCGAACTCGCGCACGAAGGGTTCCGTACTTGATAAATTGCGGTTTATGATTTATGACGTATTAAAAAAAAACTACTTACTAGATCTCGTTCAAACCAATTTTCGGTGTGTAGATCATATATTTTTTTTAGTTTTATCATTCTCTTATTTTAAAAGTTACAGGGGGACACACACATTTTACCACTTTAGAAGTGTCTCATATTTTCATAGCATAGTTCTTATAGTTTCGGAAAAAAGTGGCTGTGTCATACGGACGGACAGACAGACAGACAGACGTGACGAATCTATAAGGGTGCCGTTTTCTGCCATTTTGCTACGGAACCCTAAAAAGAGCTTTAAAACTACTAATGTACTGTACCATTTCGTTAAAAACCAAGGGCTCCCTACATTAACAGAGAGTACAAACCTCCTCCTAAATGTTTCTTTTTAACCCAACACACTAAAATACGGACCGAAATAATCAGAAAGTACAAGTATTTGCCTCAAACAATTAACATAATTAGAACGAAAGAAAAACGAAGCTGACGAGAAACTAGGTACGGACGCCTCTCATCAGAATTTCGTTGCTAACGTTTACAATTTCCATTTGGACTTTTCTTTCCCCCCTCTGCGCATCCAAATAGGATTTGTAAGCGTATTAAACTCATTAGTGCCAAGCTTTGTCTACAATCCGAGCGGGAAATAATATTGGACTGTACTAGGATTGTAGCAGATACGATACTTTTAGAATAGGCAATAAACGATTTAGTTGATTTAAGGAAGCTTGATACGAAAATTTAACGTAAGATAAGACACATTTGGAAGTAAATCGGAGCGATTTTTCAGGTTTTGAAGTCTGCGAAACCCGGCCCAATGATCAATTGTTAATGCGGCTGAACGCCAAAGACTGTGACGCGATGTAGTATTGATGCAGTCAAAAAATCGTTGATCATCGATACTAACCATGGTTGTAGACCAAGAGCTAAGCTAACTTAGTTTAACTTGGCTTATTGGTTAAATAATGTGTAAGAGCAGACACAATACTTTTAAGCCAGTTGCAGACCAAGAACTACATAGGCTTAATTAGTTTAGATAAGCTTGAATAGCTGAGATTACTTACGAACCATCCGTAAATAATCTAAATTATACTGTGTAAGTCTCAAAAAATATCTCGTTTTTACGAGCTAATGCTAAAGCTAAACTAACTTAGCTTAGCTCTCGATGTGCAACTGGCTTGAAAGCATGGCGTCTGATATCCCCTTAAATATTTAACTAGTCCAAGAGTTTAATATCGGCAGGATTTTGACAAAACCGTGATTAGCATCCTTATTAACGAGGGGCCGTGGTTCCGTGGGGCCGTCGTGCCGAGTTTGGCACTTTTTCATTTACTTTTTTGCCGAATTTCGGATGAAGTTGGACGTCTTTGTCGGTGCTATGATAATTGCCGGAGTTTTAGGGATTGGTTTCATGATAAACGTTGGTATTACGGCTTTGATATTGAGATGCAATAATGGATTTCTTCGGGATACCAAGAGCGGACCGAGTGGCGACCCTTGGGGGAGGCCTATGTTCAGAGCACTGGACGTCATTCGGCAGCAATGATGGTGATGATGAATAGTTTTCTTCATATAATAGTTTTAATGGCTTTAAATATTTAGTTTACAGCAAACCAAAGCTCATTATCTCTTAGTTATTCATTTACTACAAAAACATGACTACAACCTCAATATTACGTCACTAAAACAAAAACTAATTAGCAGCTAAAAGCAAAATTTCCTCAACAAAATCTAGCTGCAAAGTAAATCACAAATTTAGTAGTTTTGATGCGCAGGATATTGCAAAGTTCGCTTAATTAAGAACATTATTATGAAATACTGATGAAGTATATTTGTTGTAAAATTAATTGTACCGCAGCCAGCATTGGGAAGCAAACATTGCATAAACAGACCGAATGGAAATTTCCATCTGATACCGGCCTCGTTAATTGCTGAACACAGCGTCGGAGGTGCGCGATGGTAAATTGAGATGTAAAGCTTTGCATAGCGTACTGACTTTTGTGGAAGGATTACTTATTCAGGTGTTTATAATAAGGAACACCACGGTAGATATGAAAGAAATATGTAGCTTTAGTAGTAAAAGTTTCAAAGCCAAGACACGTTCGACACTGTATCAAAAAAATACTAATATATCCAAGACTACAACAAACAAAACATGACAACGATACAGTGCATTGAAATTTCGCGCAACGCCTTCGTACACCTTTTACCTAGAAGCCCACAGCTCCTGAAATTTGATGAGCTTTATCTTTGTAAATTTTTGTTCATTTGATATATTTTTTTTTTATTCAGGTATCATCCCTATTTTGCTCTATGCGAAAATCGAACCCAGCATAAGGCAATCGTACAGAAACTACGCAAACCAGTATATTAGTACATGAGTACTTTTGGCCGCGTATTTCAGACTAAAAGCCTTCAATATCACACTATTTGGTCCTATTAATTACCACCATTATGAATCCCAAATTAACTGCCTACGCGCTAAACCTATTCATAGCCGAAACTGCATCAGCTTTGAATTTAGAACTAAAATAAAAATAAATTACCTTTTAATGCATTATTGAAGATGAAACCTAACTTTTTAACTTCAAATTATACATTCCTATAGAAATTGACCTTAGACGTAGTATTAGCATATTTTTCTCATTGTAAAAGGCTAAACTTTTCACTAAACAGAGCAACATTTACATATTTAAATTGTTTTTTCTTGTAAACGGTTTTTTGTGACGCGTAAATCTTGTCGATAGGACAGTCGTGGAAAATGAAAGATTTGTTGAACGATCACTCTGGGGGTCCGAGCTGCGAGACGTCAACGACCAAGTTCAATGCTATTTTGATTTTTTAGGGTTCCATTCCTCAAAAGTAAAAAAAATAGAAATCTTTATAGGATCAGTTCGTTGTCTGTCTGTCTGTCTGTCCGTCTGTCTGTCTGTTCGTCCGTGTGTCCATCCGTGTGTCAAAACCTTTTTCCTCGGAAAGCCTGGAGGTTAAAAAATGTTATATAAAAATTAAACTTCAAAATCGAAGCAATCAAAAGATATGGGCGTTTTTGAAGTATATTTGACGAATCGCAAGGGAATCGGAGGTTTTTGCAATTGAAAACATTTTTTCTGTCAGAGTATAAATATACTCTACTACTACTGAACTGTAGTTCAGAAACATATTATTTTGGTTGCGAGTCGGATTCGTGCAACAAGGGGGAATGAATATGCGCCTCTGCCTCGTTGGTTTAATGGCTGAAAGCGCTACTGTTGAGTATGAGGTTCTGAGTTCTACTAAAGTGTCCGGCAAAGTGGTATTGGGTTTTTCCATCTGGAATCTCTCAGTAATAGCCTGGAGTCTGGATTTGGTGCCCGACAGGCAATAGGTTTTGTTAGTGATTTTGTTTTGATTCGGGAACATAAATGTTTCTTCCCAAAAATAGTCGACATTTATTAGCTACATTGTTAGCTACATTGTTAGCTTTTAATATACACGCAGTTATTGATGATTTAACTGAGACTAAGTTAAGTGATTTAACAGTATTATCCAGTTTTTCTGATAATACTATTGTAGATTCTTTAAACTATTAGAGCCGACAAAAGAGAAGACGAATAGTAATATTTTACTATATCATCAAAATATAAATCGCTTCTCCGGCAAAATTTTAGACGTGGAATTGTTAGTAGATAAATACCACATGGATATCTTATGTTTTTGTGAAACTTGGTTAAAACCAGATAGGATGTTGTTTAATGTAAATAATTTTTCAGTTGCCAGCGCGTACAACAGATCCTCAGTGGGTGGTGGTACCATGATACTTTGTAATAGTCATCTCAAATATAAGGAAAGGAAGGATATCACTGCTTACTCTGTTGATCGCTTATGTGAGGTAGCATGTGCAGAGTTCGAGGGGCATACTATCTTGTGTGTTTACAGACCACCAGCATCAAACTTGTCATTGTTTTTAATTACAATGGAAAAATTGTTAAGTAAACTTTTCAGGGCTAATAAATAAGTTTTTGTTTGTGGTGACTTAAATATAGATCTAATAGTAGATTCACCTGAAAAATGTAAGCTCATATCATTGTTTAAATCATTTAACTTAAAATATTTATTTAATGAACCGACAAGAATAACAGCAACTTCAGCTTCGTGCATTGATAATGTTTTCACTAATTGTAAAGTAAAAAATTCGTTTTAATTAGTGGCGTTAGGTCAGACCATACTGGTCAACTAGTATCTTTTGAGTCAGATAAAAACAATAATAACCTAGCTAAATCAATTCGATTAAGACCTCTTACAAAAAATCTTTTAATAATAATGTTTTTAGCAACCTATGTAACGCCAGTTTTGATTCAAAAGACCCCAATATAAATTACGGCACGTTGTTTTCTACAGTTTGCCAAGAATTCAATAAAACATGTCCTGTAAAAACAGTTAACGTCAACAATTACAAATCAAAATTTAGTGAATGGGCCACTGGGGGCATAAGAAAAAGCCGAGATATCTTATATAATTTATATTAAGAAAAATTTTTGACTTCCGATCAAGTTTTCCACACTTATGTTAGAAACTATTCCAAAATATTCAAAAGAGTCTGCGCTCAAGCAAAATCTCAAATAATAATTAACAAAATTGGTGTTTCTAATAATAAAATAAAAACTGTGTGGCAAGTAATTAATAGAGAAACTGGAAAGACACAACTACGCGATCAGAATGAGTTGTCTTTGAAAATAACTAATCAAACCATTTCTGATAAGCAAGAAGTTGCTGAGACATTAGAAAATTTCTTTACCAACATTCCGTTAGAGGTTACGAAATCTCTTCCCTCCTCATCTAAATTAGCTGAAGCTCTTCTTAAGAAAAACTTTACTAAAGATTTACCAACCTTTAGATTTAAACCAATATGTATTGATACAATTAAAAACGCGTTCAAAAGTCTCAATATAAAAAATACTGAAGACTTATGGGGGATATCCGTTAGGGTTCTTGGAGATATTATTGTCTCAATTGCTCTTGTCCTAACAGGCTATATTCAATCAATGTTTGGACAGCGGCACGTTTCCTGACTTAATGAAACACAGTAAAGTAGTACCAATTTTCAAATCAGGCTGTAAGAGTGATCCCTCTAATTATAGACCTATATCTGTGCTTCCAGCATTTAGTAAAATCTATGAAAAAATCATGCTGGACCAGATGTTGTCTCACTTCAATTCAAATGGGATCCTGCATAGTCAGCAGTTTAGTTTCACGAAAGGTAGGTCGACAACGGACGCGGGAGTAAAACTCATCAGTCACATTTTGGAATCTTGGGAGAAGTCCCAGGATGCCATTGGCATTTTCTGTGATCTCTCAAAAGCGTTCGACTGCGTCGACCACAACACACTGATCTGTAAATTACACCACTACGGAATTCGAGGACAAGCTGCTGATCTTGTGCTTTCCTATTTATCAAACAGACAGCAAAAAGTAAATGTTTATGGGGCGACGTCCTCCGGGTCTCTAGTCAAGATGGGCGTGCCTCAAGGTTCAATTCTCGGCCCATTCCTCTTCCTTGTTTACATTAATGACCTCCCTTTTATGATGGCCAAATTATCGGATATAATTCTATTTGCTGATGATACTTCGCTAATTTTTAAAATAGATAAGAAAGATACGGATGTCTTACAGGTTAACGAAAGTCTAATTATTCTCTCAAAATGGTTCGCAGCTAATAATCTTTTACTGAATGCGAAAAAACTAAATGTCTTAAGTTCTCTTTACCAAATGTACCACAACGTGACCTAAATTTAAATCTTGACGGCAAAAATCTTGAAGTTATAGCTGAAACTGTATTCTTAGGGATTACTATCGACTCAAAACTGCAGTGGGGCGCGCACATTAGAACTCTTTCGGGTAGGTTAAGTTCAGCTGCATATGCAGTAAGGAAAATAAGGCAGTTAACCGATGTAGCCACAGCTAGGCTGGTATACTATGCTTATTTCCACAGTATTATGTCTTATGGCATTCTGCTGTGTGGATCAGTAGCAGACGTTGACTCAATTTTCATATTACAAAAGAGGGCAATCCGCGCGATCTATAAAATGGGTCCTCGCGAGACCCTCAGAGAAAAATTTAAAGAGATCGATATACTGACTCTACCTTCACTTTATATTTTAGAATGTATTTTGTATGTCCGCAAAAATCGAGGGCTTTTCAAAACTAGAAGCGACTTCCATAATTTAAATACACGCAGTAAACACGAAATTGTATTACCCAAATTCAGATTAACGAAAACTAGCAAGTCTTTTCTTATAAACAGTATACGCTTTTATAACAAGTTGCCAAAGTCAGTTATAGAACTGACCGATGGAAAGTTCAAAAATCACATTAAACGTGTCCTTATTAAAAAAGCATATTATAAAATCAAGGACTACGTTGAGGATAAAAATATTTGGTTTTAGCTCCTTCTGCACATGCGGCTTCCCTGGTAACTCATCTCATAAACGGCACAAATATGTGGATGTCTCTAACTATTCTCAATCTCATTTTTTCTTCATTTAATAAGACTTTTTACAAAGGTTTTCAATTATCTTTATTATTATCTGAGGTCATCAGAAAACTTGGGACTAGAGATGCCGATGCATTCCACCAGCTTTTACGACAAATCTTTTACGGTTCAAGCGGTGCGGTTGTGGAATACTTTGCCCGTGTCAATAAGGCGTGCTCAATCTCTGCCCATTTTTAAAACTATGGTGAAGAATCACTACCTCTCTCTTTAATAGTTGTTTTTCTTGATTTCTTAGTTTTGTTCCATACTTGTTACTGTATATATTTGTCTATATAGTATGTATATATATGAATTTATTTTCTATAAAAATAGTACACCAAACTTACCTACAGTACTGTCTTTCCTTTCATTTTTAAAATCCATCCAAAGGTTGTCTTGAAAAGATCGCTTTTAGCGATAAGGCCGCCCATTGTGTCACCCAGTGTAATGTTTTCTTCGTCTATATTTTCTGTAACTTATATGGTGTACATAATAAAGAGTATTCTATTCTATTCTATTCTATCTTTATAGCCCTTTGCTAAGAATAGTTACAGCACTGATTTTTGCCACATGCACATGCACACATTTGTGCCACATGTTAAATTTAGTCTTGTTATACTTTGTATAGATTATTTTACCGATTGGTTTGTAAATGTGTGAACATTGTAGGCCTTCTAGATTGTTAACATTTTATCTCGTTTTACTTTTTTTTTAATCTTTTGTTTATTTATTATATAATCACTTCTTGTGTAAGTTTCTTACGACTTATTATCGGGCCTGCGTTGTCCCCCCATCTAAGTACTGCTGTAACATGGAAATATTGTAAAACCAAACAATTTTTTAAAAGAGTAACCATGGAGTTTCTTGCCGGTTCTTCTCCATAGGAATCGACCAACCCGAACCGTGCACATTGTCGACGTTTTATAAGTGCCCATGTAGGCTTATGTGAAATAAAAATTATTGATTTTGATTTTGATTGTCGATTGAAGCGTGTCCATTAATAGATACATTATGTAGCATGAAATAAAAATGTGTCGGGGGTTTTTAAATTTTACTTGTGAATAATACTAGCTTCTGCCAGCGGTTTGTCGAAAACCGAAATTTATCGAAAATTATCCCGAGGGCACATATTCCCGGGATATAAAGTATTCTATGTGCAATTCCAGACTATAATCTATCTCTATGCCCAATTTCATCCAGATCCGTCCAGCCGATTGAGCGTGAAGAAGCATCAAACACACAAACACACACACACTCACGAACTTTCGCCTTTATAATATTAGTGTGATGAAGTTTTACATGAAGAGACTGCTTATCTGATCTCCACTAGTTCCTGGATAACACTAAAATAAATACCCTTGGGCAAGATTGGTGACTGTTTTTCTGGCTTCTGACTACCCATATTATGACAGTCTTCCTCGAATGATATTCTCCTTTAATATGAGCCTTGAATACTGTCGCTGAATTGCCATTTTGTCGATTTGTAATATCGGTAGCATTGCGTGGCGTCTGCGATGGAATTCCATGATCTAATACCGCCTAGCCCGTTTCATAGTCGGACTACAAGACATACGGCGATGCGCCATCCGTACATGGCGGATATCCCTCCCATACACACTAAACGTTTTGGAAATTCTTTCATTACGCTTACTTCTAAGGAGTGGAATGCCCTGCCGGAGTCTGTGTTTCCCGATAGCTACAACCAGAGTTTTTAAGTCAAGAGTGAATAGGAAGGGAGACACCGTCGACCACATCAACGCTTACCATCAGCTGAGATAGCGGTCAATAAAAAAAAAACTTTTTATATTATACCAAACTTTATCACGGTATTAGCAAAAAAGATTTACGCATCGCGTAGAAGGTTACAGTATAATAGCCGTTAGTCATGTGATATCATGTGTCGCGGTACACTTAATAATGAACGTATAATTGCTGCAGCTCGCTGTAACAGATTACATTCTGGCGCACTCCAATCAATCCACGCCTGCCGTTATTTAGCCTTGTGGTATACTGCAAGCGATGAAGAAGATACATATGATATAACATCATGTCTCTATTGATCAAAGGGAAAAGCAGGCGTTTTTAGGGTTCCGTAGCCAAATGGCAAAAAACGGAACCCTTATAGATTCGTCATGTCTGTCTGTCTGTCTGTCTGTCTGTCTGTCTGTCCGTCCGTATGTCACAGCCACTTTTTTCCGAAACTATAAGAACAATGCTGTTGAAACTTGGTAAGTAGATGTATTCTGTGAACCGCATTAAGATTTTCACACAAAAATAAAAATAAAACAATAAATTTTGGGGGTTCCCATACTTAAAACTAAAACCAAAAATATTTTTTTCAATCAAACCCATATGTGTGGGGTATCTATGGATAGGTCTTGAAAAATGATATAGAGGTTTCTAATATCATTTTTTTCTAAACTGAATAGTTTGCGCGAGAGACTCTTCCAAAGTGGTAAAATGTGTGTCCCCCCCCCCTGTAACTTCTAAAATAAGATAATGATAAAACTGAAAAAATATATGATGTACATTACTATGTAAACTACCAGCGAAAATTGGTTTGAACGAGATCTAGTCAGTAGTTTTTTTTTAATACGACATATATTGTAAACCACAATTTACCAAGTACGGAACCCTTCGTGCAATTATCTTTATAGCCCTTTGCTAAGAATAGTTACAGCACTGATAACAACCTGTTAAATTTAGTCTTGTTATACTTTGTATAGATTATTTTACCGATTGGTTTGTAAATGTGTGAACATTGTAGGCCTTCTAGATTGTTAACATTTTATCTCGTTTTACTTTTTTTTAATCTCTTGTTTATTTATTATCTAATCACTTCTTGTTTAAGTTTCTTACGACTTATTATCGGGCTTGCGTTGTCCCCCCATCTAAGTACTGCTGTAACATGGAAATATTGTAAAACCAAACAATTTTTTAAAAGAGTAACCATGGAGTCTCTTGCCGGTTCTTCTCCATAGGAATCGACCAACCCGAACCGTGCACATTGTCGACGTTTTATAAGTGCCCATGTAGGCCTATGTGAAATAAAAATTATTGATTTTGATTTTGGTTCACCCATATTTACCCGACTGCCGAAGGTGGGTAATGTGTTAATCAGTCTTTGTATATATGTATGTTTATTCCTATGTGGCGTGCTAGAGACCAAACGCGTTGGCCGATTTTAATGATTCTTACGTCAATCGATTTGTCTTAACCTTGCGAGTGTCACTGGCTACATTAAAATTAGAAAACAGAAAAATATCGGCTTTTGGGCGCCATTTTGTGGGTGCCCAAGTATTTTAAGAGGTGATTCCAAAAATATGTAACACTTATATGTTTAAATGTACCTAATTCGAGAAATTAATGTAACTAAAAAGTTGTAAATAATGGCTGGCTGTGGTCGTCTTTTTAGTTCGCTTCTTATGTAGTCGGGTTTTTGATTTTTGGAATTAAATGTTTATTACAAGGGAACATAATGCGGGCATCCGATGGATGCGAGACGCACAGCACAGATCGATCGGTCGCCCAAGGATGGGTGAACATAATTGGCGAAATCTGGGTGTACTATTATGTGCATCTCCTCCTCGCTTCGGGGAATAAAGGTATAATATAATGTATGTATGAATATGCGTTTTCTTGTTTAGATTTAATGTGTTTTCTCTCAACAACAAATTGCTCATGTTGTCATGAAAACATTATCCACATCGTCTTTATAAGCTGTTTTCATTTCATTTCTAGATTACCATGTATCCCGGATTATCCTTAGACCGGCTACACCCGACTTTACTTACTTTGAGGCTTTCAACATATTTTTAAATTCTGTAACAAAAGTAACCCAGACAAACATAATCCCTCTACCCGTACACTGACCAAATAAAAACTGTGTCAGTTGAAGCCGAAAAAATATGTAGGAAATGTTCAAAACTTTTGATTAAATTATTAGATTTGGCAGAGATTTTTTATGTAGGTATATTTGCGGAGTTTTAATTAAAATACATGTGACTTCTTATTGACAAGATCTATTTTACAAGCTTTTTATTAACTTGCAATGTATTTATGTGTGTATGTGTGCTTGGGTCAAATCTTGCAACTTAATTTTAAAGCAGTTAACCTCAACCGCTTACGATGAAATTTTGCATACACTTTTGGTTTGGATGACAATGCACGTTGAATAAATAAATAAAATAAAAATATTTTACTGCAGACTCAAAGGTCCATAGTTTTGTTAGTATTACAAATTACTCAAAAACTATGAGAGTAACACACTTAGACACGACATTTTATTTATACCAGCTGTTCCCCGCGGCTTCGCTCCCGTGGCCACCCCACAGGACCCGTTTTCGGGTATACAAATTGCCTATGGAATAATGCAGCTTTCTATTAGTGAAATAATTTTTAAATTCGGTCCAGTAGTTTCGGAGCCTATTCGGTACAAACAAACAAAAAAATATTACCTCTTTATAATATTGGTATATATTGTTAGTACACAATACTTACAAACTATGTTGGTAACAAAACAATCATCAATTCATGTATCTGTTGCGCTTACCTGACACACCGGGCACATGCACGTGTACATGTACCCAGTGCGCCATGATGGCGCAACACGGCTTATCACGGATGACCTTCAGAATGCTGTTGGGGCTCCCACGCACTCTGCGCATCATGGACGCCATCCTTTTTCGTAGGATAGTATTGAAACCATCCACACGTGTTTCTGCAAACATCCCTGACGCGCTGCAGTAACGCGGGAGCCCCAACAACATCCTGAAGGTGTTATTGTACTGAACTCTGAGGGCGTTGTATGCCCTTGGCGTATATCGAACCCACAGAGTACACGTGTACACCGCTTGGCAAAAGGCCTTGAAAAGAGTTGATTTCACTTCAGGTGTACAACGCGCAAACCTGCGGGCCAATATGTTGCATCGGACAGCCAAGGCCCTCCTTTCCCTTTCCATATCAGCATCATCTTTCGAATCCTTAGTTACTATGTACCCTAGGTATTTAAAATCTGGCAGTCTTTCAAGGGCCACACCACTTAAGATAACCGGTGGTACATGTGCTGGTTTTTTATGGTTTACCATAAACACAAGAAGCATGATTTTTTGCACATTATACAAAAGGCGATGCGTCTCTGCATACGCTTCGCAGACCGCCAACAACTTCCTGAGTGCGCTAATCGACGGACTCAGCAGCACCATGTCGTCCGCATAACTAATGCTATTGACACAGAGACCGTCAATAGAACAACCAACCTGTGTGCTACTAAGCCCGACAGTCAGCTGGTTTACGTACAGATTAAAAAGCACTGGCGAGGTTAATCCACCCTGCCTCACCCCGCATTCCAACCTGTACTCATCAGACAAGGTATTAGCTCATCTAACTTGATTGGTTTGGTGGCCATACCAATACTGAAACATATTTGTTATGGCGTCAGGCACTCCCGATTCGCGCAACTTAGCCCACAATATGTCATACCTAACTAGGTCAAATGCCCTGGAAAGATCTAGAAATGCTGCGTATACCGGTGTACTTCTCTTCGTATAGTACCCGACAGTATGCTTGAGGGCAAAAATAGCACTTTCAGTCGATAGCTGTGGCCTAAAGTCGAACTGCGCTTCGTGTATTTCAAGGTGTTTACTAAGTTATCCCTCGAACACACTGT
This sequence comes from Orthosia gothica, assembly GCA_949775005.1. Taxonomy (NCBI): domain Eukaryota; kingdom Metazoa; phylum Arthropoda; class Insecta; order Lepidoptera; family Noctuidae; genus Orthosia; species Orthosia gothica. The sequence continues at coordinate 2,619,269 of OX459036.1, read as the reverse complement.
CAAGTACCTTGGCTGTAATAGTCACCAGTGAGATTGGTCGGTAGTTACCCACGTCACTCACGTCACCTGTGTTATTTTTCAGTATCGGTACAACCACCGTTCTCATCAACTCAGCGGGTAGGTAGGTTAAGCTAAGCTAAAGGTTGTTTAAATAGTTTAATAATTGGAAAACATTATAATTATTGATTATCATCATATCAGTCAATGTTCTGCTGTAAGTTTAAGTTCCCCTCTGTATAGATCTATGCTTATAATTTTAAATCTGGTCGCAGAATGATCGTCCATCTCTGCCATACACTTCTCCGAGAAGACATTTATCCCCTTTCTTAAAACGCATCCGTCGATAATTGAATATGGATTGAACAATCAGTGGCTGGATTGTTTGCAAGATACGATTAAAAAAATATGACTAGAAAAGGAATATTAAGGCCAAGAACATTTTGATGAAGATCTGATAAATCATGTTTCCATTCAAGTGACTTTATGTCGAACCATCGACATCAAAATCCACTTTAGGCAAAATTTTAACCTAGTATCCATGTTACTAGTACATACATAAAGGTATAATGCATTTAGCCTGGGCCATAAGGTCGAGACCACATCGACGCGCAAAGTGGGTTAATTGATTTCAGAGACCCATTAGTTATAGGCATCGATCTAGTACGTGAGGCTAAAACTACGAAGGAAACCTGCACAAGAATATCTAGGTATACTGTGTTACTTGTATTCACAATTTCAGATAATATCAATACAATGCCTCTGAGGCCCACTTGTGCTAAACACTTAACTCAGAGTTGGTTGCTAACACGAGGTTAAATAACAAATAAGAATATACATATTGGCTAGGTTAGCTACTAACTTGGAGTTAGTAAGATAGCCCAGGTTGGCATAAGTGCCCCCCAGTTGGTTCCCGCATTGTCGGCTTAGTAACCGTGGCTGGGACACCCACGGTGAAGCGAAGAGGAACCCAAGGTGGGTCCGCTCGTCAGGGCTTTTGCCGATAAGCCGACGACGTAACGACCAACAAGTAAGTTGCGGTGCCGCTAGGGTAGCATCGCAACTAAGGCGGTCCGCGTCGTCGTGTATCTTAGGCATCGCGGCTGATGGTTGGAGGGAGAGGAGTGGCTGGTATTACAGTGCGCCGCTCTCCCTATCCTCCGCGGCCTGCACAGGGTCGCCATCGTCTGATGGTAGACGCGGTAGTGCCGCAGGGGAGGAGGAGTGTCGGTATAGCGTTGGCCGCTCTCCCTATCTCGTGCGGTCGAATAGTGGTAGGTGGTTCTGATCCGTCACAGGAGGGCCGAGGGTGCCATACACAGGGTCGTCTGGCGCTTATTTGCTGGTTTGGTCCCTGGGGTGGTCACGGCGTGCAACGTGTTCAGGTGCGCCGGTGATGGGGGTTACTCCCCAAAGGAGGGTCCGGTTACAGACAGCCGCGGCGGGTTCGCGGATGTATTCTTACGCGTGCCCGTGTGCCCGCTATAAGCGGCACAGGAGGACACCGTGGAGTTTTAGTGGGCTGGAGACCCACATAACTGCGATATCTACCCGTGGTAGCGGAGTATGTATGAGCAATATATCCATGATAAAAAAAAAATATGCTCAAGTGGGCCTTACTCAACTATGGACTACATATTATACGTTCACATATTTATGTGAGCGTTTTCATAGTAAAAAATGATAGGGCCTATAAAAAATATTTGTAGGTTGTAACGGAATTTGAACTTTGTCTTCTGTAACTTTGAGTTTATTGTTCCAAAATTTGAAAATTACCTCGAATTCTGAATTAGAATATATAACTACTATTGAGCACTTTGAACACAATCAAACTTATTTTGGCACAAAAGATGTTGCAGCATTTTTACGGGTTCCATCATTGTTTCTATAAATAAACATTTTCAATGGGTCGTTGAACAAAAAATACTGTTTATTGTTTTTTTTTTACCCTTTAAAATGCTACCTACTACAACAGGTTCATGGGTGTTCCTACTCATGCTTATTAATATTTTGGTGAGCTAGCTGCAATTGATGATAATGAATTACTGGCGCAATACTGAAAAGAAAATCAAATATGGTGACTTGTACTTGGATGATACAGGTAGGTAGATTTTGTACACCAAAACAGAAACATACATTTTACTAAATTAGAACACATGTATGTCCAAAAACTAAACAAGCTATCCATTTGAAATATTGTCCCAATCAAATCCGAGCATGCGTCAAAAACGTCACGCGGTGCTGTAAATTTTCAAAATGCAATATGGCGTATGTCTGGCCTATCAGTTGAGAGTGATTGATATGGAGCGGCGAAATGGAAGCAAACATGCTGGGTACGCCTAATGGAGAAGAGGGTAGCTTACGCAAGGGGTATTGGCGTTTATGGTAAGCAAATATTGGGCTGTTAATCTGTGTGTGCATCGAAAGCAAATTCTGAGAATAGCCTTCTTAGCGTGAATTGAAATTTATAAGTTTGTGCCTGGTTAGTGGCAATATACTCGCCCCTTATTATTATGTTATTATTAAAATAAATTTTAGATAATTTCATTTGAAATACTCGTACGAGTTTTTAGAATTACATAATTTAAATAAAATGCTTATGTTCCGTAGTAATGACGTAAACGACCAAAGTATTTAAACGATTGAACAATTTGTAGAATGCCGCGAAAAATGTAAAAGAACACATTTGAAAATTAGCTGAACAATGGACAAATATAGAGTAACACCATGCATTAAAAATATTGCACAATGTTTTATTTTATAATCCAGTAACATTTTTAGATAGGAGTGCTGTTTTAGCTGTAACAAAACGCTTTTTAAGCTAAGTGACCGTAAAATGATCGTATTAAAGAGTATCTAACTAGAAGCGTCCGGTCATCGACAAAACTATTTATTTAGGTCAACAATGGCTTCCCTGTAAAACTGGCAGCACCCAGCACCAGGGTATAATGAAGTGCAAATTACTAAGCTACCGGTTTAGTGAGGCAAAAGATCCATTTCGTAATATCTAGTGTCCATTTGATAACTGTGGACCAATGTAATTTTCTCTTATTTAATTAAGTTCTGTCGAAGGAATTGATCGTTGGTTTCAAAATAATAGATATTATGTTTTACTTTCGATCGTGATGTTTTAGTTATTATTAGGGCACCAAAAGACCGAATAATATAAAAATAAAACGTAACTCAATAAAGACAAGTTATTTCTATTCTATCGATAATAGTAACAACGTTACAATTAAGGCGAAAAACAATAAAAAAAACTTATTTCTCTATCTTTCAATTTCGGAGAAACAGCACCGAATAATTCGCAGAACACGACACGGAATCTAATTTATCCAGCTCCTAAACACGTGTTCCAAACTTTATCTCTTTTGGCTAGAATCAAAGTAGCAATTCTCTTTCACGACGGTTTGCATCGCCGTAAGATTTGTCGTCGAAAATTCTATTAAGCGCTGTTAAATTCGATAAAACCGCATTCATGGCGGCGTTGTACGTGAAACGACCTATGTGGCTGTGTGTACCAGGAGAGTAGTTTTATGCCTATTTATATAGTGTCGCTGGTAAATTAGGTGTAGGCAATCAAGATCGCTTTGGTAAACGGTGAACGTTGAGTAGGATGCCTTCAGGCTAGGTGGAGCAATATGGCTCTTACTTATGCTGGTAACAGCTGGATGAGAGTAGTTTAATAACAAACACCTTTACAATTTAACAAATAAATAAAACACTTATCTACACGGATCTTGTATGTAATGTTTTTCAGAAAGGCGATACTCATACCCGGCGTGCGTTGATGACCAGATGTATGAACGAAACTAGCATGTAAGGATTGTATCATTTGGCGCTTTGTAGTTTTTCCATACTTCCATAGAAAAAAGGTGTGAGGATATGTACGTAAGTAAGTAAATATCGAATCATAAATGGTGTACTGATAGGCTGGTCTTAAAAATCACTTATTAACTATTTTAGTCTGACAACATAAAAACTTAAGCTGAATAAAGCTTAATTATATCTCAATAGATTAGAATATAACACAAGAATGAAAGGTAACGCTGAATAGGTTTTGCGTGACCTAGCTCATGTGTCGAATGCTCAGACGTGATCAGTAATGTACCAGGGCCTCAGTAATCTACAGCTGATTGCTTTTGTATAATGTTCTGTGTTGGTAACTATTAATCATAGTGTGCGTGAAGTGATTGCGATTATCTACTGGCTGAAGTAATTGATAGACTTTGTTGAAATGCTGCTAAACTAAATAAACTACCAAAGCGAGAGAAAATTGATGATGAAATCTCGTAAACGTATTGTTTCACTATGCGTTCGATATTTACAGACCAATAATTTTTCAGTGTCTCTTGTGTTAATTAATCAATGATGATGTTCTTTATTCTAGTCTTGTATCGGCTAAAAACAAAAGACTAGCTCAAGCCTTTCAAAAACATTAAGCCAGTCAGCTTGATAAAATATCACTGACCTACGTAGAAAGAAAATGTACTGTGCAAACATCTGTTTTTGTCTTCAAACCACAGAAATACCACGATCTTTTAGATTCGTATAGACCTAATTCTATTAAGTGATTAACCTATTAACCTCATGCTCTCCGGCAATGTGAACGAAGCCGTCATTGATATTTTGTACGGGGCAAATCTATGTGCCCTGCGCAAGAAGGATGGCGGTATTCGTCCCATTGCCGTAGGGTCTACATACAGACGTATCGCAGCCAAAATTTGCTGTGCTTTTTACAGCGAAGCACAGGCCAGCAAATTCCAGCCCCTACATCTGGGCTTCGGGTCCAAAGGGGGCTGTGAGGCTGCGGTACACGCTTTATCGACATACTTCAACAGCAACGAAGGTGAGGTCATACTCAAGGTTGACATAAAAATGCCTTCAATTCCGTAAACAGGGATACCTTGTTGACAGAAGTTCAAAAAGAAATACCCAAAATTTACAGTGTTCTATATCAATGTTATAGGCACCCCTCTAAATTACTCTACAAGGAAAACCTTTTGGAATCAGCTGTTGGTTGTCAACAAGGTGACCTTCTTGGGCCAGTCATTTTCAGTTTGGCGATAAACCCAATCATTCGGCAACTAAATTTTAAATTCAATGTATGGTATTTGGATGATGGAACCCTAGGAGGTGATGTAGATACAGTTTTGAACGATTTAAATTTTTTGAACGATAAATTTAGCTCTATTGGGCTAGAACTTAATCTTTCGAAATGCGAAATTTACCTCCCCCAATCTACTGACCGATAGACTACTTTAGCAAAATTCAACGCCATAGCACCTAATATTAAAATAACTGAGAGAAATTCTCTTCACCTTTAACGATGTATCGGAAAGACTTTTCAAAATTAACATGCATTCGGCCTACACACTAATCCGATATTGTTACTTTGGACCAAAATTTACTTATAGCCTTCGTTCCTCTCATTTATGGAAACACCCACAACTTTTAGAAAAAGTAGACCAAATTATAAAGAACACACTTTCATCTATTCTAAATGTGGCCTTGGACGACCGAGCATGGCAACAAGCCATTCGTTTCGGCTAGCGACCTGTCTACGCTTAGGCGCCCCTTGTGTTGCTCCGCATCGGTGCCATTGTGGTGAAGCTGTCGGCAGCGTTGGGCACCATGGCCTGTCTTGTTGCAAGAGCGCAGGACGCATAGCACGGCACGCCAGCATCAATGACATTATTCGTCGGGCCCTTATCACCGCCAGCGTACCAGCTGTATCAGAACCTAGCGGCTTGGTACGTGACGATGGCAAAAGACCAGATGGCATGACATTGGTGCCGTGGAAGGTGGGTAGGCCTCTGGTGTGGGACGCAACCTGTGTCGACACCCTTGCGCCATCTCATGTTCCTAGTTTGGCGGGCTGTGCTGGCGCTGCTGCTGCGGCTGCTGAGGCCCTCAAGCGGCGCAAATACTGTAACCTAATTGGTAATTACAGTTTTGAGCCGTTTGGGGTCGAAACGCTTGGGTCATGGGGCCCGAGTGCACGTCTCCTTTTTAAGGATATCTCTCGCCGACTGATCGACACTGTGCGTGACCAGAGGGCTGGCTCTTTCTTTGCGCAAAGAATCAGCATTGCCATTCAACGTGGCAATGCTGCCAGTCTTCTGGGCACGTTCCCGGATGACAGCGATGTGGAGGAGTACTTTGACGCCTAACTGTGCGCCTTTTCTTTTGTATATAGTGTAAGTAGTTAGGTTTAGTTTATTTTTATTATTTTTTTGTGTAGTTTACTTTTGTTTAGTGTTTAAGTATGTACATATTTACACCTTTGTTTATACCAATTAATAAATACTTATGTTTTACATTAAGTGATTTGTAGTTCAAAGGGGGTTTTCAGATAAGCAAAATGCAGCAAGCAAGCGTATTGGTCAATAAAGGACGTATTAACCATTACACTTTTCTTAACTTAGATTCAAGAATACTTGTGTTAGATATTATTGCAGATATAATATATCCTTTATAGAAAGTGACCTTTTTGTCCTGAACTATAAACTTAATTCCATCTCCAGACAACAAATAGTGAATAAAACTCACAAGCCGTCATACGTTCGAATATAACAACATTCTGGAGTTGTTCTGTCCTAACTATCTAACTGGCTGGCATCTAACTGTGTTTACAATATGCAAATGGTTTATGCTCAACTTTATGCGTCGCGTTTAAGTCAGACTAACATGTATTCTGAGAAACAATGTTGTACTGTGGACATATTAACAGTTTAGTAAGTTTCAACTCCTTGGCAATAGTTAAGTTTTAGCAAATATTCATCTGTTTAGTATCACGTCATATCCTAGGTGGCCACTGAAAATCAGCGCTGTACTGCGGATTAGGGATGGGCGATTCTTTTCAAAAACGATCGATTTTGAATCGATTCGAATCGAAATCTGAAAATTCGATACACAAAAAATTTAGGTAATAAAAACGATTTTCCAAAAATGTATCTATATTTCGATATGCTTTTCGCGATTGTATTTTCAATTAAAATATACTTCTAATAACGGAAAACAAAAAAAAGCATAATAATAATCGATTTTTTAACATATTTGTAACTAGCTAAAGTTGTTTTTACAACTAAATGAAAGTATCAGGTATAAAAAAGACATTTATATTAGTTACATTAAAAAGTTTTCACTGAATAATTTTCACTGCTTACATATGTTTGTGTGGTATATTCAACTAATTATACATAATAATTTGGTTCATATCAAAACAGAAAAATCGAATCTCGATTTTATAGGGTGAAATATCGATTAACTGGCTCGAAAAATAAAGAGTTACAAATCTAGTGTATTTACTCATTCCGAAAAAACGACGTACATTTATTAAATCCGCTGAGAACGCTGCGGTAATTTTAATAAGGCTCCAAAACGAAACTAAAAAAACTCTTTTTCGTTTACATAAAACAGTTTTACATGCAATACCAGCATTTAAAACGGCCCACTGGTCCACAATCACTCGCCCCGGACAAAAATACCAAATTACTTTTGCTCTTAAAATTTCTTTTGTCTAGCTTTAACAATTTTCTTTAGGCTTTCACTGAAACCTTTAAAAGTCGGCGAAAAATTATGTGCTTAGAACAAATCTATTATATTATACTTAAAATTTTGCTCTTTTGTTATTACTGTGAAAAACTACTTAGTTGTAATTTAAAAATGGTTGAACACTGTTTTGTGTGAAATTGTGATCTTACTCGTGTTCTTGACTATGAATTATTATATTTTCACACTTGTAAAACACTTTTGTAGTTTTAAAGTGTGAAACCATAGATATTATGGTCATACAGCAGAGTTAACAGCGATTTGAACAAAATGCAGCTACTAATCGTATGCATGAGTACTTGAGTAGTTTCTCTTTGAAACTTATTCAGAGAAAATCTACCTAAATGAACAGTGTTTTATTCTGCAACATCCACGCATTTGGTGGTTCAAAGGATGTAAGCGGATGAAATATGTATCTCAAGATGTCAATATGATTACTTTCACTATATAAAATGACATGATTGGAGCAGAGATACTAGCAAGATATAGGGTACTGCGCTGTGGGAGTAAATTCGAAAACAGATCAAATACTTTATGATCTAGAAAACCTTACACTTATAATATGTAAAGATAGTTTGTCTCTTGTTGTGTCTCACCTTTTTACGTGCTAACAGCTGCATGGATTTACATGACACTTGGTCTTGGTTCCCTTGAGATGATTTTCAACTTCTACGCAAGCAAGTTAGTAGTAAATTATCTAAGAATTGTGACTTTAAAACGAATCTACGCTTCAGGACATATTCCTATGGGAAATGTTGCTAGAACTTTCTCAGCTCACTTTTTATTTTTCCTCGCATTCTTTCACAAAACGTTGACTTTTTTCATTGGCAAGGACACGGCTATTCATTCATGACACGACTACACGTTTTCTTCCTCGGAGTGACGTTTGGGGCACAACCTTTTGGGAAAGAGCTCAGATTTTTATAACATCATTTCGCAGTCATTATTTAAATTTTAACGTCTACGCTCTGACACCTTTACCTTTTTACACGAGTATTGTTACGGGCGAAAAAAGAAAACTGGGAATAGGACGGAAATGTTTTGTCTAACGTTTTATGCATTTCTGTAAGAAGTAGGTTCTTTTTTAGGGTTCCGTAGCCAAATGGCAAAATACGGAACCCTTATAGATTCGTCATGTCTGTCTGTCTGTCTGTCTGTCTGTCCGTCCGTATGTCACAGCCACTTTTTTTCGAATCTATAAGAACTATGCTGTTGAAACTTGGTAAGTAGATGTATTCTGTGAACCGCAATAAGATTTTCACACAAAAATAGAAAAAAACAATAAATTTTGGGGGTTCCCATACTTGAAACTGAAACTAAAATTTTTTTTTTTCATCATACCCATACGTGTGGGGTATCTATAAATAGGTCTTCAAAAATGATATTGAGGTTTCTAATATAATTTTTTTCCAAACTGAATAGTTTGCGCAAGAGACACTTCCAAAGTGGTAAAATGTGTGTCCCCCCCCCCCTGTAACTTCTAAAATAGGAGAATGATAAAACTAAAAAAAAAATATTATGTACATTACCATGTAAACTTCCAACGAAAATTGGTTTGAACGAGATCTAGTAAGTAGTTTTTTTTTAATACGTCATAAATCGTAAACCGCAATTTACCAAGTACGGAACCCTTCGTGCGCGAGACCGACTCGCACTTGGCCGGTTTTTTTCCAATGGTCTTTAGTCTTACGTTACTGCCAACAATGTAGTAAAAAGGTGAGTAAAAATATTGTATGAAAAGGAAAATAACAAATTGTTAAATCGACCACGAATATCGATTAGAGACATGTCACGTGAGTGTGTTTTTTTTTTTAAGATGATGTTTTACTGGTAGGTATGTGTTATGCCTGCCACAAATAAACTATTTATTACCCGACTGCCGAAGGAGGGTAATGTGTTTAACAGTCAAATTCAATTCAAGAAAATAACTAGAAAGATACAAAAAAAAATAAAAAACAAAAATCTCAACTGCGCTTCGCTTCTTAAGACGACGACTAACGCCAACGACCTTGAGGGAACAAAACGCGCCCCCGTTTCTCACCCGCGCGACCCAAAATTTAGTAGTTTTTTGTACTTTTCTTATTATTCTATGACTTTTAAAAAAAAGCTTCAGATCAAAATGTAGATAATTAAATTGTCTTTGATATGGTGTCGATTTCATTAAAATACGCCCAGCGGTTTTGTTGTGATTGTCGTGTTTTTGTCCGTTTTAGACATAAATTTACAAATTAATTACAATATGTTATTCGAATAAAACACAAAATTTGCTCAGATGAAATTATTAAGAAAATGGTCTAATATAACATATATTTTTTCCAATAAATTACGACTAGCCGTTTAGACGTGATTCTCATTTTAAAATCAGCTACTCAAGGGAATCGGCGCCTTAAGCGAACTAAAAAGATGTAAACAAGAAAATAATCTTGCTGTGCATTCGGAGGATACGTCTGGTTTTGGTCAGCCAACTCGCGAATATGTATCTTCCGACCGCACAGCGTGATTTTAATCTGGTTTACGTCTTTTTAGTTCGCTTCTTAAGCAGTCGGGTTTATTGACTTTTTGAATTAACTTTTATTTTTCTTACTTTACTTTTCTTTGTTGGTTATATCCGTTTATAAATAAATTCTACCAAGGCATAAAACATCCACCTAACAACAAAGCACACAAAACTATACCAAATAGCAGAAGCCGCATTTCGTCAATGATTAAACAGTAAACTTATAACTTCCTAAATACCTTACTTCCTAGTTCCTGATTCCCATTCTAAACTTCAAAACAATAAATCCATTAATACGAAAATCACAAAAGCCATACCAAGGCTGAAGACAAAATCAAATCAAATACGCCACTTCAAAAGATCGTCCGTTAAAGATATCGACAGATTTGTTTTATTATAACCCTCCCGTGACCCACCATGGTTTCCCAAAGGATCAATATTATTTGTCTAGAATTAGATTTGCAAGATGTAATTGTATTAACTAAAGGTTTGACAGGGTTCGGCGATTTCTGGCTGTATTTATTATTGGTCGTTCGGATTAAATGCTCGTGTTTGAAGTTTTCCGTTTGATTGAACGACTTTTAAGTCGGGGGAAATTAATTTGATTGATCGGCGATTTAATATTTTGGGAGTATCTATTATCATTTTGGTTGTTATGGCCTGGAAAGAGTCATAATGTCTGACACATTATAATAGCAAGAAGGATTGTCAAATGGTACAAAATTAACGATGCCAGACGCACAACCCGGTCGATGTTCACACTTGGGAATGACAGTACGGCAGCGGTCGTACACGACAAAATTACAAAATAGCAAGCTCTACCAAAATGTCAATTGGTCAGTCCCAAATATTTTGCATTTTTGACAAGTGTTCTCGCTGACAGTATGTTACTTTTACTGCGACTCCTTAGCATCTTCTTTGGCTTGTTATGAGTCACCCATTTTTCAAGATTTATATGCAACTAAGCTTAATGTTCTTGCCTTTTTGGGTGTTTGGAGTGAGTTCAATTTATAAGTTGGGGAATTACCGGTGGGGCTTAAGATTATACGTGTCATCTATTTCGTTAGTATTAAAAATACAAAAATATTTTCTCTTTAGACTACTACGAAATTCCCTTGCGACAGTTCTTTGTCTAGAGACGCGTCGCTTATAAATAATAACGCCTGAATCACATGCGAAAAAAAAACAGAAAAAGCCCACAAAAAATTAACATCATCAGTAAAGATGAGAGAGGAAATTGACAAAAAACCTGAGCTTTAACATACACGTTATATTTCAGTACCTAAGCACACAGCCCAAGTTTTATCAAACAGAATGATTTACTGTACAAAAACTGTAAGGCTTCGGAATAAATCGAGCGTGTAGAGTGTAAAAAAAGTGTTATGTTATGAGGGTAGGTTTTGGCGTGACGTCACGGGCTAATCTTGACACATGCCTGTCATGTGGTGTATGACAAGGCGGACTATTCTGGGGACAGGTGCGATGTCGCTGCGGTAATGAATGTGGAAAATATTAGATAGTAGTAGCTTTCCACTTTTCCTAGTGGTCTTTTCCAGCCTACCACACGCCAATCTTTCCTAGGCCTCCCAAGGTGACTCCCACCTCGCGACGACCCCGCACCATCTGTCAGTGCCTTAAGACTATAATACTTAAATAAAACTTATTATTGAGAATCAGTATTAAGCGCTTTTATTAGTAAGCTTAGCATAATGAACCTTTAAAAAAATGCCAGCCTGTTTAAATCAGGCTTAAATTAATGATAAATTATCGTGGGATCATAAGTCATCAGAATGTAATGAATTGGTTCACTTTTTTTCTTTGTGCAGCTAAACATAACAAACTTTTAAATCAATTCCTACTGTTGTTAATAGGCCCCACAATGATCGGTACATTTAACCATCAGAAACCAAATTATCATAATCAGACAGACAGATTAATGGTCGCCGTCTGAACTAGCAAACAAGAGGACACTACTGCTTATCTCCTTACCTTCTAATCTTCAAGTTGCATTACAAGACATTTACAGGCAGGTAAAGACTGGCTTTTTATGATTTAAGCCTTAAGATAAGTTGTCACCTAGCTTGTTGATATCGGCACGCATATTTGCATTTTACACCCAAACCAAGTTAAAATGCCTTATTTGCTTGTTTATTATATATTACACTAACACTAATTTATTCCGACAGTCAAACAGGAGCACAGCAATGATGCTTAGCTACCAAAAAATATAGCACACTTACGCGGACGAATTTGAATTGTTCTTGAATGGAGTTGCGTTAAAAACGAAACTCTTGCATGGTAAAACCAGTAATTGCCCTTTCTTTAATACCTCTTCATAGAAACCAGAAAAATTATCAATATGCTATTTTTCATTACCGAAATTGTTGCGGAGCCGTTAAATATAAATGTCAATAATACGTGGTTCATGACCGCTATTGCCATATCAAAATGTAATAAGTATAAAGTCAAAGTCAAAGTCAAATGTGTTTATTTCAAGTAGGCCATTATGTGGCACTTTTGAACGTTAAAATTTACATTTAATAAAAATTGATTCTACCGTGCATTCGGAAATGTAGGTTGTTATGGAGAAGAACGCACAAGAAACTCCATACTTACTCTTTTAAAAAAAAGTTTTATACAATATTTATATAGGTACATACATTAATAAATTCGTATACGAGAGGACGATGTACCCAGCACTACTATACTACATATAGGTATGAGAGAATTACAAGCATTAATAGGTAAATATAGGTAGGTATTATATATAAGCAGGTAATATAGGTAGTATACTAATGCATATTCGTTGTAACACTATAACACAAATTATTTAAGACTATGTCCCATTTATTTTTATATTTTTTTTGTAATGTTATGTTTGCCATGCCCAACAGAGTACAACGGCTCTTAGCTTTAAGCCTTTTTACCTTGCAAAAATATCAATAGACAATACCAAAATCAGAATAACACGCTCCGTAAAACTTGTTACCTATGATTGGGAGCCGTAATTGGTTGGAATTCCGTCCGACACGACCGACACGGTCGACACGTGCTTTCTATGGCGCGTCAATCAAACGCTATGCGTCGTGGCTCGTGCGAAACAAGCTCGCATTCTATTTCAACTATGTACATGGAATTAGCTTTTGAGCTATGGAAATAGCGGTCGCTTGAAACTATAGACAAATAGACATGTTTTCTTTCTTTATTTTTCTTTAGTCACATGACACAAAACTTGGATATTATTTCGGCGTCAGGTTATGTTTATATTAAAATAATTATAAATGTTTTTATTACAAAAAAAGACAGGTGTATAATTATTTTAATAGATGTCCGCATTAAACAGACCAGACGCTATTTAGTCATTTATTTATTGGTGTGTCTATGTTTGGGTAAATATTGTAGGTAGCAACAATATGTACATTACATTATATACTACTCAAAAAAAATAAGAGCCACCTGAAATTTATCAATTTATGAAATACTAGCTTTTTCCCGCGACTTCGTCCGCGTGAATGTCGGTTTTCGCGGAATAGTGATAGGTATATTTCATTATTAATTTTTTTTTCTATGTTACTTCTAATACTTTTTATTTTTATTTAGATTATTACTAAGCGAATGAATACTAAAACTAGTAAAACTTTTCATTTTGGATGTTTAATTTCTATGAACAAATTTTTACTTTTATTTAATTATCAGCTTTGATGGCGTAAAAGTTATAAAATATCCCAGAGGAACCTCTAGGCTCCTTGGATAAAAGTAATGAATGTCCTAACCCACCACATGATCAACCATGTGTTTCATATGCCTTGACTTTGACTTTTCACCAAATCTGTTATGCCAAATTTCATCTAAATCGGTTCCGTAGATCCAAAGATTACTCCCTACAACCTCACAAAATAGATGATGTTTGGCTAACGCAGACATAAGGTCTAGGTAGTTAATTATAGACATACAAACAAACAGACAGTCGCATTTACCAAATTAGTAGGAAGTATGATTAGATAACGTGTTTGCTCAAATGTCTGTAGCTACCTTTTTTTTTTTTTTTAGCGTGGAGAAATGCTCATGCATACTGCTACATGCAACTGCGCTACCACGGGGAGATAGCGCAGTTATGTGGGACACTAACCCACTAAAACTCCACGGCGTCCACCTGTGCCGCTTATGACGGGAACACGGGTACGCGTTAGCACTCACCGCGAACCCGCCGCGGCTGTCCGTCACCGGACGCTTCTCTGGGGAGTACTCCCCATCACCGGCGCACCAGAACTCACTGTGCGCCGTGACCACCCCAGGGACCAAACTAGCACATGGGTGCCAGACGACCCCGTGTATGGCACCCTTTGTCCCCTTGTGACGGGTCAGGGTCAATGGCCTCGCCACGTACCATTTTTCGGCCGCAGGGGATAGGGAGAGCGGCCAACGCTATACCGGCACTCCTCTCCTGCCGCGGCCTCCAACCCTCAGCCGCGATATCGTATGGGTATGGGAGACCCCATACGACATCGCGGCCCGCCTCAGTTGCGATGTCGCCTAGGCAGCACCGCAACCTACATGTTGGCCGCTACGTCGTCGGCTTATCGGCAAAAGCCCTGACGAGCGGCCCCTCCTCGGGTTCCTTTTCGCTTCACCGTGGGTGACCAAGCCACGGTTACTGAGCCCCCCCGCATCGACAAAGCGGGAACCCACCGGGGGGGGGTCTGTAGCTACCTTTTTTTTTTTTTTTTTTTGATCTCGCTGGGAAAAAATGCATTACGCATACCCGCCCCTTGGGGGAATGGGGACGGGCTATGTGGGACTCCCCGGAATGTTCCGGTATACCCACTAAAATAACCCAGCGGCACTCCCGCATCGTCTGTTTGGAGGAGGACTGGGAAACTGGCACAGCCTTTACGCCCAGTCCTCCGCCGACGACCGCCCGCCTTTACAGCGGGGCCTTCACGCCCCTCCCTTAGTGGAGGAGCCCGGGAATGACCACGTGCTCGACCATTCCCGCCCGTCGAGGGTGGTGACTAGTGCAATGCAGACGACAGGCGCCCCCGCGCCTGTCGCCCGCTAGTCACCACCGGGAGGTGGGAGGAGCCGGTCTTATAACCGCCTTCTCCCACCCCTTCTTCGTCTGCGGAGCGGCGGCGCGAGAGGATCGTCCTCCCGCGCACGCTCCGCCGCCTCCTTTTGCGAAATCACGACCTCGCAAAAGGAGGCAACCGCGGCCCAGGCCTCCTCACTCCCCAGCATGGAGTTGACCACACTGGGAAGCGAGAGGTCCTGCCCAATCACATCTATCAGGGCACGGCGCAGCTCTGCCCAGGCTGGGCACACCTCGAGGGTGTGCTGCGCCGTGTCCTCCGCAGCGCCACAGTCGTGGCACCCCGGGGTTTCCTCCCTCCGGATCCGATGCAGGTGCGTTCCGAAACACCCATGTCCGGACAACACCTGCACTAGACGGAACGAGAGGAAACCGTGGGGTCGCTCGAGCCAGCCCTGCAGGGCTGGACCGAGCGCGTCCAGCGTACGACGGCCAAAGGCGGCGGAGGCGAGGTCCTCCGTCCAATGGAGGACGATGGCGTCCCTCGCCTCCCGCCGCACGGCCTCCCTCTCTTCAGGGGCGGGGCGCTCTCCGAGCGCCTTCCGCCGCGCCGTCCAATCGTACACTCTGGCGAGCACCCATGCCTCCAACTCCCAGGGAGGGGTGCCCGCCAGAGCGCACGCCGCAGAAAAGCCCACTGAGCGGTAGGCTCTCGCCACCCGCAGTGCAATAGCCCTTTGGGGCTTGCGGATGGCGGTCGCGTTCTCCCTCCTGTGGAGGGAGTCCGCCCAGATGGGTGCGCCGTAGAGCGCCATGCTCCGCAGGATGCCGGCATACAATCGCCGGCACCGTGCACTGGGCCCCCCAAGGTTGGGGAGGAGCCATGAGAGGGCGTCCGCGGCCTTCAGCAGGCGCGTCGACAGCCCGCTAAAGTGCGGGCCGAAGCGCCACCTGCTGTCCAGCACTAGGCCCAGATATTTCATCTGGGCCTTCACCTCAATTCTGACGCCCTCTACGACTATGTGGCCGTCGGGAGGGCAGCGCTGCCGAGGCCCGTGGAAGAACACGGCCTCGGTCTTGTTCAGCGCCACCCTCAGTCCAAGCTGGCGGATCCTACCTGCCACCAAGGATCCGCCAGCCGAGGCCAAACAGGCCGCCTCCCCAAAGTCCCTCCCCCGGGCAACGAGGAGAGTGTCATCCGCGTAACAGATGACACTCGTGCCCTGGAGGAGGGTGCCCCGCAGGAGCCAGTCGAATGCGATGTTCCACAAGGGGGGCCCTAGCACCGACCCCTGTGGAACACCGCACTCCGCTCCGTAGCGCCTGATCCTGGCCGTCTTGTCCACCAGGAGGACCTCTTTGTCCTCCAGGTAGCTGGCCAGGATCGCCCGCAGGGTCTGTAGCTACCTGGGTTTTTATTTAACCTGACAGCTTAAAATATGTAACAATACCTTAAGTTAACTTATGTCGTTGCTGAACTAAGTCAGATCCCTTCCTCCCAAGTTGAAGACCACTTGCTCCGACATAAGAAAAGTCATAATGAATGCCAATAACATCACACGATAGCCATACAAAGCTGTGTATGGGACAGCAATCCCATATATAATTATGGCTCATAGAAACGCGATTACTAATTCCTTATCCTTACTAATCGCGTTTCTAATCGTGTGCAATCAGTTGTGACACTGGCCATTAATTAGTGCAATGATTTGCACTGACGTATGTGCTGGGAGGTTTTATTGGTAGTAATAGTAATATATGACAAGTTGGGCGACGTATATCAGCTATTCTTCGAATACTAAACGCACTCAACGCACTCCTTGATTCTTCTCCTGGACTAGGTCTATTCACTGATGAATGCAATTGTGCATTCATCAGTGAATAATATGAATATTCAGTGGCCCAGTAAAACAACGCGAACATGGCGACACCTACCGAAAGGACCCTCATTAGCCGCATCACCGGCATTAGCAAAACACAGAATTGCAAGAAAAAGGGAGTTGGAGGCTTTTACCAAACAGTGGGTCCAAATAGACTAGATAGATATATATATGTAGCTAAGTGTTCCTAGAGGTGGCAGGGATGTTTGAGCTCACAGGGCTTTCATAATGTTGATCTTGAAACTGCCAGTAGAAAATTTACAGCTTTCTGTTCGGGACAGTTTCAAATGACTAGAATGCCCATGGATGTTAAGACACCTACACATTTCGTTTTCGCGAATTATAACCATGGCCATCCATGGCTGGTCTTTGTTTGTTGAAATGTTTATGTTATCAAGACAATCTTATTGCTTTAGGCCGAAATCTAATGGAGCATAACAAATATTTTATCGAAGTGTTAGGTCTTTCTAGTCGACGAGAGACGCAGAGTCAATTTAAAATTAAATCCTTTAGCTTCAAATTGTGATTTCCTAAAAAAGAGTTACTTTATTTGGTCCATTTTGTATCAGATCGGATCCAGATACTCACACAAGCAGAATATAATATGCTTACATATAACGTCACACCGTTTCTGATACAATCAAGGCCCTCCAAATGGGTGCGGTGCGATAATTCGACAAGTTTTCGCAGAAATTGTTATAATCTTTGGAATAATTTCGATGGAAACATATTGTTGTTACAGCGTTTCTGCGGAAGCCTTTATTCTGTAAATACGGCAACAAATAATGAGGTAGAAGGTAGGCACATAATTGTCGTACCTGCAAAGCAACACGGATCTTAGAGCAAAGACTAAAACAACTAAAAGTTCAAACTTAATACAAGTAGTTTTAATCCTTAAGATCAAACTTTATAAAAGCATCAAAAATTAAAACATAATTGGAAGGTAACAAGGTAGGTACTCGGTTAAGAACGCTCTTGGCATAGTTAGCATAATGTTTCACCGTATTAATTTACATCTCTTCTAAGATGAGATCTTGAAGCGAAGCTCTCGGGATCTCTCCGGGCTCAAACTACTCCAAGTACTTAGTAATAAGTATAACTAAACCCATAAAAATATGCTCGGATATTCGCCCGATGAAAAGGTGTACTGGGAACCGTTCTTTTTTATTTTGTTGTCCTGAACGTATAATTTATTGAAATTACTGTGAACTTGCTAGGTCTTATGAAATAAGTAATGGATTTTTTTTGAGATTTTGTTCTTCCAAGTTTGATATTACGGTACACGTAAAATAAAATGTCAGACTTACTTCAATCATACCTCGGAGCTTCTATTGTAATAAAAATTTTGTTTTACTGATGGTTTTCCAATTCGTTTTGATATTTTTACCTCTGCTGTGTTCACTAGAGTTGAGGGTGAAAAAGAAGGGAGGCAACGATCTGTGATTAGCAATAAATCTGCCAAATGTGGCGATTAGTACAAACGTAGTCGGTTATTGTGTTTACGTAATTTTAAAGTACTATTGAGCACTCATTAACAGTACTAATCTACACTAATATTATTTTCATTGTGCGTACAAGTAAGCAGTGGCATTCCCTCCCGGAGTCCTTGTTTCGTGTATAGGTTACTACTAGGCGTGCGTGCCACATCATCTTTTACTATCTGGTGAGATAATGGTCAAACGCGAGCCCATCAATTAAATAAACTAAAAACTAAAATTGATTTTTAGTTTATCTCTGCAAGTGCTAAACCAGTTATGAAAATATTTCTTTGATTGAAAACAAAGTACTTTCAATATCGTCTCCTAAGCTACTTTTTATCCGGTATATATCCAAGATAGTAATAAATATTATGTATACATTTAATTATTAGATTAAAAAATACACATTCAAGTCTCATGCATGGACCCCTCTCGGGTAATTTTTTTTTTTTTAAATCTAATAATCTTTATTAACTAATTTATATCCAATCATAATATCTAATTTAATTTCATAACCAACTTAAAAATCAATATAATAATCAATTCTAATATGTAATGTTATAATTTGATAATCAAATTCCAATATCTAATTTAATAAAAAAAAAATATTTATTTAATTGAACTATGTAGGAAGATTAGTTTTTTTATGATGAGAATGCGTACCCAAGCGCCCGCACCACCCGCGTACCCCGTTGTGCGGTCGTCTGCACCCTGCTCCGAGCAGGTAGTCTGGCTCGCATCACGCTTGCAAGCGTCACGATTTTGCACTGTCTCCTCGTCATATTTGAATTAAGTTAACTTTTAAGTATTTTCTGTGTTTTGTATTGGACTGAGTGATTATATTGTGTAAATTTTCTCTACAACATTTTATTTCGCCTCATTCACCCTACAAACTGGCGCTCCAACGCGGCACGCGTACATAACCGACGCGACGCGAACTCAAGTACATACTTACAAAGTAACGGTTTTCTCAGTGGACGCTACGAACTCTAGTGCACATCGTTCCTAACAAAATCCTCGTGTTTAGTTGACTGCAGCAATAATGCCTCGCCGCAAAAGTAGAGGTAACGATGACGACACCACGAGTGGTGCGCCGGCGTCCCTGACGGTCGCGCCGCTTTCGGAAGGGACACTTACGTCGTTCCTGGAGGCGTTCGCCAAGGCTCAAGCGGAATCGAACCGTCAACTGGTTCAGAGCCTGCTGGCAACGTCGGCCGACAACGTCGCAGTCTCACCGTCTCCATCGCCTGCACCAACGAATCAGGGAAACTTCGCGCGCTGTACGGCGAGATTTAGTGGATCATGCCACGACTCAGAGGCCTTCGAAGCATTCGTCGATTCTATCGAGATATACAAGGAGTGTACATCGATCAGCGACGAACATGCACTTCGCGGCCTACCCATGCTTCTAGAAGGGGAAGCAGCTGTGTGGTTTCGGGGTGTTAAATCATCAGTGTCGTCATGGAAAGACGCGCTGCAAAGATTACGCGCCATGTACGGTGTATCCCGACCACCGCACAAGCTATTCCGCGATATATTTGCCGCGGAACAAACAGAAGAACGCACAGAGGTCTTTGTTGCTCGCCTCCGCGCGCTTATCGCCAAGCTGCCATACATCGTGTGTACGGTCTCAACACCGTACATTTTTCTGCATACTGGCAACCTACTTTAGGCCAACGATGTGCGTCATAATTTGACCGTATAAAACATCACAACAAAGCAACCAACGTAGATAGTGATCTTATAGCCGTGTTGCTATCCAAACCAAGAGAGAGAAATAGTCGCCTTCCATCTAAGTTATACTGTAAGTTACTTAACTGAAATATATTTAACTAGTGGATCTAACTGTGACGTGTTTCTCTCCAACCAACTAACGGCGAATCAGTGTACGGACTTACAACCCGTACATTAAATGGTCCTTCGAGCCAGATATAACAGGTGCGTATTCTCTCTGTTAACTTTAGCGAATCTGTCTAGCTGGAGTCCCAGAAGAGCGGATCGCGATAGTGGGGCGCTAACGCACTTGATATCCAAAACTTGCGGAAACTTCGCAACTTTGGTGAACTAGTACCTGCGGTGATACAACTCTACTCCACCAACGGTCAAACCAATTACTAATAACCATGGTTCAGAGCGTAACGGAACTGATAAGCCATCAAGAAACAACCTTCAGAGACTTGAAGCTTATTTGCACCAACTACAAGAAGGACAGTCCCACCAGGAAGAACCTGGCATACCTGGAGGAGCGTCTTTCTCGGCTGAACAATAACTGGGAGAAGTTTGTTCACAACCATCAACTACTGGAAGAGTCTGGAGCAACAGACCTTCAATACTTCAACGACGACATTTTCAACTGTACGAAGAAGATGTATGAAGAAGTGCTGCAAGACATGTTGAAACGTAAATCGGAATTGCCGTCTGCATCTGCTGGTAAGACGGAACAACCACCTGCTACGCCTAAGCAAGGTAAGGGACAATCGAAATTTACTTTCGACGATATCCAATTCCACGTACCTCCTCGGGAAGCCAGCGAGTCGGCGGAAAAGCAACAAGTTCTTTTGCGTCAACAATACTGCAACTTTAGAGCGTTCGAACGCACTGTGGAGAAGGTAAAGATAGCATTGGCAGTACCGATGGAAAAATGGGAATTAGAAGACAACTTAAGCACCCTGAAAACTAAATGGGAGCATATCGAAAAGGTAAATTGGGAACTAGACTACCTACTACAAGATGAGGACTCAATTTATCAACAGAAATACAACACAGCAGAAAACTTCTATGATGACCTGAAAAGGAAACTACAACACAACATCTGGAACAATGCACATTATGAGAAATCTACGCCAAAAATTCAAATACCCGATTTCCATGGCAACTATAACCAGTGGTTGACTTTTAGAGACCTCTACCTCGAAAGTGTACACAACAATCCGACACTTTCGAAGGCTCAAAAAATGCAACACTTGAAAACAAAACTGAAGGGTGAGGCAGAGAAACTGGTACAGCATCTTGGCATCAGTGCTGAAAACTATGCATCTTGCTGGGACATGCTGACCCACCGCTACGACAACAAACGGCTGTTATTTACATCATACATGAATACACTCCTGAATCAACCTAGTATTCAGCAACCAACCGCAACAAGCATACGGAAGCTTCATGACGTCATGATGGAGTGCTTGAACGGGCTCAAAAACATCGGGCTGGACATCACCAATTGGGATCCGATCGTGGTCCACCTATTGATTCAAAAACTAGATAGCGTTACGTATAACGAATATATAAAGGAGATCAAACATCCCAGGGAATTTCCCGACCTGGAAGAGTTCGCCGAGTTTTTAGAATCAAAGTTCATGTCACTGGAAGCTCTGCAGGGAAGTAGTCAAAAATTTTCGACATCAAACAAACCATGGAAATCGGAAAAGCAGCCTCATAAGGGATCAGAAAACCGAAATTACAACTATAAGAATAAAACGCAGGGGTCATCGTACTTTAACAAGTCACAAAACTCACCAAAAACCTTCTTCACGACAGCAAAAACATGCCCAATATGCAAAACTAATCACGTATTGATGAATTGCGAACAATTCTTGGCTATGGACACAAACAAACGAAATGACGCAATTCGCAACTTGCATATTTGTAAAAACTGCCTATTCAACCACGGAGAAAAACAATGCAAATCACGAAAGACGTGTAAATTGTGTCATAAGGCACACCATACACTTATGCATGAAGATGTAACAGAACTATCTAGCAACAAACAAGCAACAAGGGAGGAATACCCATCGTCGACCCTTTCGACTTCCTATGGGGTCAACAACATAACGAACGAACAAAGGGAAGTGTTGTTGACCACTGTACTCCTGAAAGTCAAAACAATTGATGGAAACTTCATCAACTTGAGAGGTCTACTAGACCAAGGCTCTCAAGTGAGCCTAATAACGGAAAACGCGGCACAACGCCTCCGATTACAGCGACGTAAAGTGAGCGCTGTTGTATCGGGCGTCGGAACCCTTAGCGGCAACTGCAAAGGGGCAATGACCTTAGAATGCCAGTCAATACATTCAGACTACAAACTAAACTTTGAAGCATTAATTATGAAAACACTCATAAGCAACTTACCTACCGCATCGTTCCCAATCAGCAACTGGGACTATTTGGAAAACTTAAAACTAGCGGATCCACAGTTCAATCTGTCGGGCCCGATCGATCTACTCTTGGGCGCGGACATCTACTCGGAACTTATCCTAAACGGCGTCATCAGGAGTGAGAGATACCCAGTAGCTCAACAAACGAAAGTAGGCTGGATTCTATGCGGGAATGTAAAGACATTCAACTGCTTGGTAACACTAAACGATTTCGAAAACATGGCAAGATTTTGGGAATCCGAGGAAATTCCAGACAAGTCATCATCAACTAGTGAGGAACAACACTGTGAAGATTATTACAATGCAACAACCACAAGATTGGCGAACGGACAATATGTGGTACAAATGCCTATGAAGCCTAACTACGAAACAAACTTAAACAATGCAAGGTCACAAGCATTAGCACAGTTCCTTCAACTGGAAAGGAAAATGCTAAAAAACAAAGAACTCAGTTACGAGTACAAACGTTTTATGAACGAATACATCGCTATGGGACACATGAAACCAGTCACAGAAGAAAGTAGGGGCCGCGTTTACCTACCTCACCACGGCGTGATGAGAGCTGAGTCCACTACAACAAAACTAAGAGTAGTGTTCAACGCGTCGTACAAGACAAAAGGAGACAGCAGCAGTCTCAATGATCACATGTACTGCGGTCCGAACTTACAAAAGGATATACTGACACTACTAATTAATTGGAGAACGTACAGATACGTCTTTACGGCGGATGTAGAAAAACTTTATCGGTTCATCTGGCTAAACGAAAATCAACAACATCTGCAAACTATAATCTGGAGATCATCCCCTAAGGAACCTCTACAAGATTGGCAGTTGGGCACAGTAACTTACGGAACGAAAAGTGCACCTTATCTGGCAATGCGCACTCTACATAAACTCGCAGAAGATGAAAAAGATACCTATCCGGAAGCTGGAAACGTCCTGAAAAACTACTTCTACATGGACGATTTGGTTTACGGACAGGATACTCTCGACGCATCGAAAACACTGGTCACACAGCTAATTGAGTTGCTGAAAAAAGGAGGATTTAACTTGAGAAAATGGAAAACGAACGAACCGATTATCTTAGAAGACTTGCGAGATGATCAAAAGAGCCGCAATACGAACATCGACTTTAGCCCAGAACAAACAACAAACTCAAAAATGTTGGGCATGAGGTGGAATCAAGACAACGATAGCTTCACATACCAATGGGATCTACCAATCACGAAAAAACTAACAAAACGCGTGCTACTGAGCGAAATAAGCAAGCTATACGACCCACTTGGATTACTATCGCCACTTACAATAAAAACCAAACTTCTGTTCCAAAAAATTTGGATAAGCAAAACAAACTGGGATGAACGCTTACCCGACGATCTCGCTACAGAATGGGAAACAATTAGAAAAGATATCCCTTTTCTAAACAAACTTTCCATTCCACGATGGTTACAATGTCAAGAAAACAATCTAGAGATACACGCGTTTTGCGACGCAAGCGAAAAAGCTTACGCGTGCGTCATTTATAGCCGAGTGAAAACTGAAGCCGGCGAATACAAGACTACACTAATTACTGCAAAAACAAAGGTTGCACCAATCAGCAACAGGATAACTGTACCTAGAATGGAACTTTGCGGGGCCGTTTTACTAGCCAAACTGCTAGAAAAGGTTCGGAACACTCTCAGCACTAAAAAACTACATTTAAGGTGCTGGAGCGACTCCAAGGTCGTTTTAGCCTGGCTGCAGGGCGATATAAACCGATGGGAGAAATATGTAGCTAACAGAGTAAAACAAATAAACAGCATTATCTCAGCAAACTGCTGGAACTATGTGAAGTCAGAAGAAAATCCTGCTGACTGTGCAACTCGAGGGCTTACACCTTTTCAACTCCTAGATTTTAAACTTTGGTGGAATGGACCAGATTGGTTAAAAACAAACATGCCAAAAATTCATCAGGACAATCACCTGACCTACACAACAAACACTGAGTTGCAGGAAATAAACTGCTGCGCAGTCACATACAAGAATTGTGAAATAATTGATACATTACTGAATAAAAACAGTAATTATAAACGCGTAATACGAGTGCTTGGATGGATTGTACGAATAAGCAATATTCGTAAGCAAAAACGCACACTAAACTCAACCAATAAGTTAGCCGACTGCGGTAACAAAAAGGAGGTTATGTGTTTGTCACCACAAGACATTATGGGAGCAACAGAATTGCTCATCAAAAACGTTCAAAATGAAAACTATGGCGACGAAATTGAATGTTTAAAGAAAAATCGACCAATATCAACAAAAAGCAGCTTGCTGAAGTTAACCCCATTCCTTGACGACCGTGGAATACTGCGCGTGAAGGGCCGACTAGGCTACTCAACTTTATCTCCCGAAGCTAAACATCCTATTATTCTTCCGGCTACAGGAAGATTAACGGAGCTTATTATTCAAGAGGCTCATCGCAACACTCTCCACGGAGGCGCCCGACTCACTTTGGCCCATTTACGTCAAACATTATGGGTCATTGGAGGTAGCAGAACAGTCAAGAAGGAGCTACGACAATGCGTCCGATGTCATCGTTTCAAAACAAACCGAAACGTACAACTGATGGCAGACTTGCCAAAGGAGCGTGTAACTCCATCAAGACCGTTCACAAACACAGGCGTAGACTATACTGGGCATGTTGATGTGAAAATCAACAAAGGAAGAGGCGTTAAAACTTGCAAGGCTTACATAGCAATCTTCATATGCATGGTGACCAAAGCTGTGCATTTGGAATTGGTGTCGGACCTGACTACGCAAACGTTCCTCGCCGCATTCAAAAGGATGTGTGCCCGCAGGGGTACACCCAGATACGTATTCTCCGACAACGGAACGAATTTTGTGGGCGCAGCAAAACTACTTCAACAGGAATTTGAGAAACACAATACGTTTAAGAATTCTGAATTCTTCGATGAGATGAGCCACTTACAAATTGAGTGGCATTTCAATGCACCACTTTGGCCAACAGCTGGAGGCCTGTGGGAGGCTGCTGTCAAAGCCATGAAATATCACCTACATCGAGTACTGGGGGAACAGAAGCTTACTTTCGAACAATTCACTACTTTACTAAATCAAATTGAAGCCTGTCTTAACTCTCGTCCGCTGTGCCCATTAACAGAGGATGTCGAAGACCTGGAATATCTAACTCCCGGCCACTTCCTCATTGGTGGCCCCCTACTGTCACTACCACAAGAAGAACAAGATTTTGCTGAGCACGATCTAAGAAACAGATGGAGGCTTGTTGAACAAATGAACGTACACATCTGGAAGCGCTGGTCGAACGAATATCTACATCAACTGCAAACCCGAAGCAAATGGCAGCAACCAAAAGAAAACCTGAAACTAGGAAGCCTAGTATTAGTCAAAGATGAGCACTTACCTCCTGGCCGCTGGGCTATAGGAAGAGTCCAGGAACTACATCCAGGCGCCGATGGTCGAGTACGGGTTGTTACCTTAAAAACAAGGAAAGGGTCACTTAAGCGACCAATAACGAAGCTAGCACCATTACCACTTAAACCCGAAGAACCTAGAGTAAACGAAGAGGAAGAGCAAAGGAGACCTACTCCGGAAACTACAAAACGGGGAGGCACAGCAAAAAATAAAAACAATTGGCTGTCACTAGTTCTCCTAGTCATACTAGCAATGACGGGGCTTGCACAATCAGCGCCAACGAATAACTTGAACTTGAAGGTTACACCTATATCAAGCAATCATCCGATTTACTTCGATGAAGCTGGGCAAATGAAACTAATACATGACGAATGGACCCTATTGGTTTACTACAACTTAACGTCATACTGGCAAGCAAATGGTCAGATCAATGATTATGTGAACCAAATAGATAAACTATGCCAAAGAATATCACATGAGTACACGCCTTGCGAAACAATTGTCGGCCACCTACGTCATGAACTGAGTCACCTAGCCGACTACAACTCTATGCTGCTCACTCAACACTCAAGACCAAAACGAGGTTACTTTGATGGAGTTGGGAAATTAGCAAGAACTCTTTTCGGAGTGCTCGACGCAGACTTTGCCGAAAAGTACGAAAGAGACATACAGAATCTACAATCAAATGATGACTACCTACTACAACTTATGAAAAACCAAACATTAATTGTAGAGGCTGAAAACAACGTTATAAAAAGGAACACAGCCTTTATGGATGAACAATTCAAAACATTGCGCATCTACATGAACCAAACTTGCAGCGAAATCACAAAAATTGTGAACAAGGCGCAAATGCTATTCACAATGAATGACATAAATTCCGCTGCCGTGACGTCAACTCTGATTATAAGTGATCTAAACCGAATATTGGAAATGCTGATAAATACTCTCGCCAACATTTACAGAGGGCATTTAGATACCCATCTATTTCCTGCTAATCAACTGATCGAACAGCTAAACATAATATCCGGAAGGTTACCACAGGGATTATCGTTACCTGTAAAGGACACTCAAAGGGATTTGAAAAATATCTATGACCTCATCCATGTGAAGGCTCGAATAACAAACAACTACATGCTATTTGAAATACACATCCCCTTGTTGAGCGATGAAGACTACAAGATATATCGAGTCATACCAATACCGTTCCTTAGACAAGGACATTTAAAACTCGTACAACCAAGTTCAAGCTTCATCGCAATCAACTTTGTAAAAAACTCTTACATAACAATGGAAGACCAAGACATGCGCCAATGTACTTCATACGGAGAAGACGAATTCACTTGTGTCTCACGTAATCCTGTCTACAATATGCACGATAAAGACGCCCCATGTGAGGCCCAAGTCTTCAACCAACAAGAGTCTTTATCATGCGTCCTCAATGACGTAACATGCAAAGAAACCTGGACAAAGCTTCACAAATTAAACATGTGGCTATTTACATTGTGCGGGAAACAGCTGATGCGCGTCATATGTAACGATCAAGTTACGCCAGCGGTCATTGACGGGACTGGAGTGATTTCCTTGAAATCAAAGTGCTTACTACAGAAAAAGGACGCCACAATATTTACACACAATCAGCTGGGAAGTACTTTTAACATGGAACCAGAGATAGAAATACCAACTATTAATTCGACTATTAACCACATCTTTGACCTCGGCTGGCAGAATGCAAAATTAAATATAACTGAACAAGAAACGCCAACTGCAGTAGAAATAAGAAAAGTAGCCCAGCAGTTGGAATCCCAGAAAAGCAGAGAAATATTACCGAAGGCGTCTGACATGTCAAGTCACGACATTTACCTCTACTCGGTTACTTCTTTGTTGTTGGGAGGAATCGCTGCGCTTGCCCTCTATATTATTATTAAACGATGTTTGAAAGCAAAGAAAGACGTCAAAACACTCTCTTCCGAAAGAGGAGTGACACCTAGAGGAAGGGATAACTTTGGAGGGGACATCGAGCTACAAGAAATGCATTCGACAGCAGCGGAGCCCGTTTACAGCGAAGCAAGACAGCCGATGAAAGCATTTCACTTCGACTAAATTGAGTGTTATAACTTATACCTATATTTTTACATATTTTTACACATTAACTATTGTTTACTATTTAACTTTAAATAACTACTTTCCACTTTAATTATACTATTATTTGCTTTGTAATGGATGCTCATCCCACTTTTCCCTCGGGAGCATGTACAGTTCACGTACAGGCAAATTGCTTACGCCGCGACCTACTTTTAAATACTCGTTTTTATTTACTTTATTATTATATTTAGTTAGTTGACCAATAGCTGCCGTAGCGCTATAATCGCGGATTAGCATCCAACTTAACTTTCGTGTAACTTTTACGAATAAAGTTTACTGTGGTGAAATCTGTGGTTTTCGTCAACTCACATCAAACAACTCAACTGTAAGTAACCGGCTACCTCTGAGCCGTACATCGTGGAAAATGATATGGAAGTCGACATGATTTACGGGTTACTACATAGACGTATAAGGAAACGTTTAACCCGTGAATCCGTTAACAACCTAGACATGTTGGTTGAGAAGGCGCGAAACATAGAAGAGTCGCTGTCCGAAGTGTCAAACGAAGCGCGAGGCCGCGCCGCTAGCGCGCAGGCGACACACACGCCGTCGCCGCAGCCCCGGCCGGCGCCGCAGGCGCGCGCCCCTTCGGTCTCCGCTACGGGTGCGCCGAGCGCGCCGTTGGACATACCTACTGGGTTGTCGAGCGGTACGAGTAGTGCTCCGCCCCCGTCAACTGTGGTAAACAATAACAATCCGTTTGATAAAGGTAAACGACTATTTTGTGTTTATTGCCGTAAAGTTGGACACATTCGCGACTCTTGCAAAAATATTAAACAAAAGACCGATAAAAGTTCAGTGAAGTGTTATGGATGTGGTGCTAACGGTGTAATAAGATCCAATTGCCCTAAATGTTCTGTAAATAGTACTAAGGAATCATTTTCTGTTCTTGATATTAACATGTTAAACTCTGATAGCTGTAATGTTGTGCATGTAAACAATTTATGTAACGTGTCTCAATCGGGTAATTTATGTAAGTGTAAGTGTGTTTGCGAATGTGATGCATTGCCGAGTCGAGTCAGTAACTTGCCCGCGTCGAACTTATGTACCAACGGTCGTCCAATACTCGATATTGAGATAGGTGGTTTTCGTGGTACGGGGTTAGTTGATACGGCTGCCAAGCGTAGTGTAGCCGGTTCGAGACTTTATACACTGCTTCGTAAACAAAACTATTCGTTTCGTAGTTGTTTCATGTCGGTAAAATTAGCCGACGGTATAGTGCGAGACTTTAAAGTTTTACTCGCGGATGTTGATGTAGTATTTAGGGGGTCGGCAGTACCCATCACTTTTGTAATTTTTCCAGATTCGGTAAATAATGACACGTTGCTCGGTATTGATTTCTTGCGTAAAGTCGGTATCGTTATCAATATGTCGAACAATACTTGGTTCACAGCCGATCGACCTCAGGACATTCACCCCTTGCGGTGTGAGACCTCACGTGACGTCGTAGGATGCGCTTCCGCGGATGTCTTACGTAGTAATGAGGGTTCGATGCTGTCATTTTCAGAGAAGAATTGTGTCTCTCAGGTGCTCCAGGAGTATGGAGATATCTTCGCAGAAGGGGGAGAACCTACATCGTTCGCTAAGCATCGCATCGATTGCAGTGATCATCCGCCGACTGCAGAGCCACCGTATCGACTCAAGCCCGCTAAGAAAGCTGTCATAGAGGCTGAAAACTATGTCCCACAGATTACGCCGTATCTGTTGAAGCTTGCGGAGACACTCAGCAACAGCAAGGAGTGCATCGAACATCAACAGGACCTTCGTAAGGCTGCGAAAGACAAGACTCGTAAGGCTGACGAACTGGTTGTCGGTGATCTTGTCCTGATGAAGTCGCACGTCCTCAGTAATGCGTCGAAAGGTGTCAGCTCGAAGCTCATGCCTAAGAGGGATGGCCCTTACTTGGTGCAGAAGAAAGTTAGTCCGACTACTTACCTCTTAACGTTCCTTGGTTCACCGCACGAAGTCATCGGCAAATACCACATTTGCGACTTAAGGAGGTATCATTCTCGAGATGCTGAATGCCCTGAGGTTCCGCAGCCGGTTGCTCCTAAACGTTCTCGTGGTAGGCCGCGTAAAAAACGTGTCATAGTTGACGTTTGACCACCTGTGGGGGCACCCGGTTGGTCAAAAGGGGGAGTATGTAGGAAGATTAGTTTTTTTATGATGAGAATGCGTACCCAAGCGCCCGCACCACCCGCGTACCCCGTTGTGCGGTCGTCTGCACCCTGCTCCGAGCAGGTAGTCTGGCTCGAATCACGCTCGCAAGCGTCACGATTTTGCACTGTCTCCTCGTCATATTTGAATTAAGTTAACTTTTAAGTATTTTCTGTGTTTTGTATTGGACTGAGTGATTATATTGTGTAAATTTTCTCTACAACATTTTATTTCGCCTCATTCACCCTACAACTATCAATTCTAATATCTAATTTATATATGATTTAAAATTTAGTGTTCAATTTTGATTTGATACTTCTGTATTTAAATTTCTAATTTGATTCTATATTTATTGACATCATAGCAATATTTGAATGTTTAAATTATTTAATATTAATTAATTCATATCTAGGCACATGAAAGATTGATTTTATTATAACTTTTATTTTACCAATTGAACAAGCGATTACTATAAAGAAATGAAATGCATGTATGGAATGAATAAAGCTATTTTTATTTTATTTATTTATACATTTAATAATATGACATTGTATTCATGAAAATTAATCCCTTATATCCAAGCCTTGATGTTGGCACAAGCGACAATTCCGAAAATAAAATATATCCTATCTAAAGCGAAGATCTCCCTGAACACCACATATAAAAATATGATTTATCGCTCTCTCTCCGGAATACATACACGCGCCACCCAAATATGTTACAAATTAGAAGCCCGTTCCATTCTCGGCTTTAATTCGCTCTGGGTTTAACTAGATACGCCTACACGAAAGTTATTTTGATCCATACCCTTAACTCATATCGCCACAAAATGTGTTCAGTTTTCGCTAATATCGCCACGAATGTTCAGTATATACACGTAGTACTTTTGCTTCAGAATCAAATTCAAGTTTAATTCAATTAAAAACAAATGAAACCGCAACCAGTGGCCACAAAAAAACAGTTTATACTATTCTAGTATAAACTGTTTTTATCTTCTTTGTTTCGCTGGTATGTCAGACAGACAAATTTGTTTTGCCTAAAAATTTGCCACTTCCACAGCATCAACTGTTATTGTCAATAACCAGTTTTCCCACGGCTTTTCTCTCGTAGTGTATCGCACAGGGACCGTGTATTATTTCGAGACATAAGGTAGCCTATGACCCTCGGCTATAATGCAGCTATCTCATCATCAGCTCTTAATGTTCCCACTGCTGGGACATAGGCCAACTCTCTGTGAGTGAGGGAATAGGCCGTAATCCACCACGCGAGCCCAGTGCTGGTTGTTGGATGTCACATGTCTTCGAATTTCAGGTTCTAGGACATGCCGGTTTCTTCAAGATAATTTCCTTCTCCGTTTTTAGAGCAGTGGCGATGAAATAATTTATACAAAGTTAAGCGCCTGTCTGGGTTCAACCCCACGATCTACAACACGTAATTCGGATCGTTACCACTGGGTCACCACCGCTCTGCACCTTTCTATTAGTGAATTACTTTTCGAAATCGGATAATTTCTGTCATAGATTATCTTCTACAAACATACCGACAAACAAATGTTGAAGTTTAAAGTTTAGATACCACAAATTACCTACACATACTGATCCCTTTAACAATAAACAGTCCACTGCCAGACTGTTTAACGCAAGGCTGGAAATATGCCATTCTTTGCACACCATTACCCGTCTACTGAAACAAACACGTCGTAATAATCGTCCATCACATTTTTATTCAAAAAATTCCGGCTTCAGTGCTCCCCACGCGGCAAATCCGTAATTTAACAAATTCGCTGGTGGTCTCCTATTTGTAGGGCTTACGACACCCGCGTCCGGGTTTCTTAATCCGGACGGTGCCATTTATCTCCTTTTTAGTGTTCCGCACCGAATTGTAAAACGGTACGCCACATGGAAATATCTTAATCTGACAGAATGCTGTGGGCAACAGATGGGGTTTGTGATAGATGCTGTTGAGGGAAGGACGTGGCTAATTACATTTTGGGTACACATAACTTTATTTATAAAAATTTCGACACTGTTTAGCTATGCTATATTCAAAGTTATTTATAGGTAGAGAATTTTAATAAAGAATCTGCTATTCAGGTATAATAGTCACCGTGGATCTTTGTGTCTCTGAATTTGGCTGCAAGACCCAGCGCAGTTGCTATTTTTGTCTCAATGTGGAAGTAGAAAATAGCATTGTATATCTGCCTCTTTCACTCGCTTACGTTCGTCGCATCGTCCTATCTCGCTTATTGTATGCAGTATACTCGATGACGAACTGTGTATTGCGCAATGGTTTGCAGAGTCAACTTTAGAGACACAAAGATCCGCTGTGCCTACTATACTAAAGAGATCATACATTTTGGCCCCTATTTTTACGAAAACTTTTAGACTAATTGCTTTCATTGCAGCAGTGATAGCCAAGAGACTTGCGAGTTCTCGGCTGGTGTGTTCGAACCCAGGTAAGCTCTTTAGTTTGTGTAAATTATATAATTACTGCAGATCTGTGAGAAATAAGTGGCTTGTCCCAAAAATACGAAGTCGTTTGACTTCTATCAATACCCAAAGGCCCGTATGTTGAATAGGGATGTTTCCTGGGTAGAAAATGATAATTCTATTTAGAGCGTCAGTGAGACTATCAAATATTATTGGACCCGCATCAAAGTTCAGGAGTGGGGTTGTGACGTCACTTTGTTCGTAAAAGTGTAGCACACCGTGACCGCACTGTATCGTCGTATTTTTTTTGTTTACGTGGCAAGAGAAAAATACGTTTTCAATATTTTTATATTATCTAACTGACGCACTAAATAGGTATTTTTGTCAACTAACCTATTCTGCCCCCAATATCATAATTACAGTAAGTAACACAACTTACTGTAATTATGACAACGGGGGCAGTATTATGCTATGTCTCTATCACAGATTGGAGGTCGGTGTCCCAGCAGTGGAAACAATTTAATCTGATTATGCGAATGCATTTAAAACTTTTTTCAGTCAATCTAATAAAATCTGATTTTATAAAATTATGTGAACTAACCGGAATATTGTTCGTTTATATCATTCAAAAGCTAACACAAGAGTTCACAGAGAACTCATTGACCCGTGTCTAACTTTACTTAGTACGTTCTTAGGTATGTAAAATACCAGAAACTTATATATTTTCTGTTTATTTGGCTAAAGGACTGCGGAGTACACAATATTGGAAACACTGGTTATTACCATACATAACATAAAAATACATACGATCACAATTGGCAGAAATCTAACTAAATAAGGATTCACTGAAGCGAAACATTATTTCTATATCATGGTCACCATAAGCCTGGGTAGAACACGGATATTCCTAAAACAAATATTTCGTAATATAACTTACAGTACACAAACGTAAATAATATTTGAGGGAGAAAAAAATATCAGTCCGTGGTATAATTGACAGAGATGACGCTTTATAAAGCTGTACTTTTCATAGAATTCTATTGTGGAAACACTGTTTTATTTTGCGATAGCGCATTTAAAGGCGTAAATTTAATGAAACAAATAAAAAATAATATCACCTTAAACTAAAATGAGTACAAAGAATGTCCCACATTTCTCACAGTTTTGCTACCCGCCCCACAGTATCCCAATCACGCGAACCTCTTCTTCACAGTTATGACAGTGTAACGTATTAGTATTCCTCCCGACGCCCGAGCGACTCTCCGATGAAAAATCTATTCTCGGTTCAAAACCTACCATTTACTGCTTCAAGAGGTCTGGATAAAAATAGTTTAGGGCAGCGCCCAGGGGTGCTCAAATAGTCGATCGTAGCAATTCCCGAAAAGTTGTAAATCGAAATATTGATTTCGATACTGGACCAAACAAAAATCCACTCGTTCAAAAACAATGTAGATTCTTTTTAAAACTTTTCGGAGTATTAAACTTGCCTTGTTAGTTAGTTGGTTAGTTACTTGCCCTGTTAGTTAGTTGGTTAGTTAGTATGTGTGGGATATCTCCAACCGATTGAGCTGAAATTTTGTGTACATGTTAAGTTTGGATGACAATGCACGGTTAGCAAAAACACTTTTTTTTTTATATGTTACTTAATAATTACCTTTAACTATTCCTATTTTACAGCGGTCATGATTGTAATTTTAAGTTCAGTGTTTTTAATTTTGTTGTTGGAGTGTGTTGACAGTTTTGCTAAGAGGTATTGTCTTACACAAATACTGGGCTATGGAGGCCAAATATGCTGACGCTCCATATAAAATACTGGAAGTCAACTGCATCTGGATGGACTGGCAGCCGACCCTTACATAGTTAGAAAATGCTAGGCAATCTGATGTATGCAGTTGATAACTTGATGCCTAAACATTTTGAGGGCGATCCTCGAGACAATGATGAGCTCTCCTGGTCCAAGATTAATACGAGACACAAAGGGAGTTGAAATCTGATCGACGGAAAAAGCTACTTAAAAATTCAATGGAGCGAGGATCGAATTTAACATTATTGGTTCTTTCAGCCTGGGAATTGTTGGACCAGTGATAGGCTATTTATAGGTACTTCAAGAACATCATGAGTACACACGTGAACCTATTGCCTCGAGGCATTCTCTACCAAGTTAAGTTAAGCTAAGATGGGCTGCGAGCGCGTATTTAGCATACGGGTGGGATTCGTCTTCCTCACTCGATCCACCCCAGCTCCTCGAGGAATGCCAGCAGCGTCTTGTTGTTGCCGACTATCTTCTGTATGGTACCTGGGTCACCGAGGTATTTGGCCCTATAACCAGCGATTACTGCGTACCGGACCAAATACATTCTCTACCAGTCAACGTTCGGGATATGAGACACTTTTGTTTATCTAAAATGTAGCAGGAACTGATTGCTTACGATTAAACAAAAATTTGACCTATATATAATATGACCTACAGAAAAGCTGTGCTACTACTATTTGTACACCTCTGGGGAAACAGGCAATATGTTATGTAGTTTTTCCTGTATGAGTAACAAATAAACATATTTTTACAGTTCAATGGTCACAATCTCAAAGAACTAGCTCCGCTAACCGCAAAACTCTATTAAAATATTCAATTCTGCCCTTCCGTCGCAATAAACCGCGGGCAGGTATAAAAAGGATACATAAACACAAAGCCAGTAGTTTGCGATTCATCAGAATAATCTGGATTATCACTGGTTTCAATTATACTGAACCGGTCGCGGCATAACTGGTTGGGCGGGAGTTTACGCGTAATATTTGTTTATTTATTTCTATTAATTGAGTTTAATAAAACTTTATTTTATAGAAATCACCCATTTCACGCTGTAAGGAGGGCAGAATTCAGGTGCAACTTTCATACAGTCCAATTTATAAACTGAAGATCCCTGTGTCCGTGTTCCCAACCACTGCAACGTCTGAAAGTCTGAAATAATCAACAGTGGCGATCACCAGAAAAACGAGGCAATGGAGACAGTCTAGGAAACAATTCAACCATATTGGATCAAATAATCCAGAAAAACAATAAGAAAATAGATACTTTTCAATTAAAGGGAAATTCTTTTGTCGTGTGTGCCTTGGCAGTTGAGTGTGTCATGGTTTCTCTAATGTCTCTCTGGTAGTGGCGCGTGTGTTTGATCATTCGGTTCCCTTCATGATAATTTTATAAAATGCCTATAGTACAGGGTGTCTCAAAAGAAAGTTCACATTTAAATCTTTTTTTAAAAGAAAAGTCTTAGCTTTATTGAAAAAATGTTTATTTTATATTGAAGTACACTGTTTGGGAATTTATTTTTTAAAAATAACATCGTCCAAATGTAAACCGTTGCGCTCTCGGCATTCATTTAGTCGGGCACAAATTGCCTATGACAGCGTAGAAAATTCTGCAGTATTCGACATATTCGTCACTTAAATGATGCGCCTAGCACTCGTCTCATTGCAAAATGGGTTGAGAAGTTTGAAGAGACTGGGTCAACTCTGGAGAAACCAAAATCTGGGCGACCAAGAACATCAAGCGATGTCGGCGCGAGGAATTATCGGCCCTTACTTTTTTGACTAAATGAATGCCGAGAGCGCAACGGTTTACATTTGGACGATGTTATTTTTAAAAAATAAATTCCCAAACAGTGTACTTCAATATAAAATAAACATGTTTTCAATAAAGCTAAGACTTTTCTTTTAAAAAAAGATTTAAATGTGAACTTTCTTTTGAGACACCCTGTATTTACCCTTTCCATATATGCCACGCCAAATATTTTACTGCGGTTGTAGCCACCAGTGTCACCAGTCCGTAGGAGCTGTAGTGACATAATATACATACATACATACATACATACATAAACTCACGCCTTTTTCCCATGGGGGTAGGCAGAAAAACGAGCTAAGACGGGCTGCGAGCGCGTATTTAGCGTACGGGTGGGATTCGTCTTCCTCACTCGATCCACCCCAGCTCCTCGAGAAATGCCAGCACCACCTTGTTGTTGCTGACTATCTCCTGTATGGTACCTGGGTAACCGAGGGTTACTTGCCATAATATACTACATTTTTTTTTCAATCCTTACCTACCTGAAACTTATATTCACAATCCTACCTACCGATTTCTGATTTAATATAATATTTAGTATATCTGTTACTACGTATATTTACTATATACTCGTATAAGTACTTATCTGTAACTATAAAGATTTATTACTTTATTCTGAACTTTTATTATGGACACTTGTATTTCGTATTTGTTTTTACTCTTTTATTTGTTTATTTTATTTATAAATAGAACATGTTCGCTCCGTCACTAGCCCTAAAGGTTTCATTGTTCCGGCGTCACCCAGTTGACACTGGCTATCGCTGAAAACCAGCGCTGTGGCTCTGTCTTGCACGCGAGTCTCAGCATTATGCTGAGCGATGACCGTTTTCCGTAGTTGTGGCGCATACTCTGTATTTGCATTTTAAGTTTTTTGTTTGTTTTTTTATGGTATGCGTCGTGCCTGGCGCAAATAAAAGTTTTTCTTTCTTTTCTCTCTTTCTTTCTCTCATGATGTTTGAGCTGAGTGGTGCCAATCCATTCGCCATGTTCGTGAACGGGCGCCATCAGTTGGTACCTTTTGTATTTCAAATCGTTTGTTCTACTTTACTTTCTTTTGGGGGCCGAGTCACCCACGTCCGTAGGTGTGTACCCCTTTTTTTGATTCCCTACACGTGGTCCCCGGGTGGTGCAAATCAGGTGACACTAACTGGTGGTAGGCTTCGGCCGAAGGCTTGTGACCACCCACCGGGCAAAGACGTACCGCCAAGCGGCCTAGCCGTGTTCCGGTACGATGCTCGGTGTAGCCAACTAGAGGAGTTGGGTCGAGATAGCTGTTCCACTGCAGGCTGACCAGTCTGACGCGCGCTGTTAAGGATGTATCGGGAGACTAGTCGCGGAGGGTAGCGGGATCCGAGGCACGGTGCACCGCTGGCCGACCGCAGGTAGTTGGGGGCCCAAGTAGTGTGCCAGCCACACACGAAAGGCTGCCCCGCCAACTGTCGAAAAATCCCGGAATGCACCATCGTGCTGGTTGGCGACCAGACGGGAGGGCCCGATGGACATTCCGGGGGGGCTCGGGCGTCCCCGCAGTCTCCAGACTAGTGCCCCAATGATGCTGTCCTTTCAGTGCGTGTCTGTAGGTTAGCAGCGTGGAACCTCGTCTCACTTCCTTCTCCTCTATTCCATTCACTCTTTTAAAATGAAAAGGAAAAAGAATAATGGTGTTAAACAGCGGCTGCACCCCCTCCCCCACAAAGTGCACCTCACTAATATTCGAGGTCTGCACTCAAATATCACTGCAGTCCACTACCATCTGGAGGCTGAGAAACCAGCGCTCTTTTTCCTTACGGAGACGCAGATAGCGAATCCGTCAGACGTGTCGTACTTGTCTTACCCAGGGTTCACCCTGGAGCACAATTTTAAACCGCGGGCGGGCGTATGTATGTATGCCCGTGACGACGTTTGCTATCGGCGTCTCCGTAACCTTGAGGACTCCAGATTCTCAACGCTCTGGGCTCTGGTGGACACAGGTTTGGATAAAGTCATCTACGCCTGTGTCTACCGTTCGCACAGTGGAGATCAGGAGACATCCAGGCTCACAGAGTACCTCAGTGAGGCGGCTGATGCGGCACAGCAGCGGTACCCTTCCGCCCAATTAGTGTTACTGGGGGACTTTAATGCCCACCACCAGGAGTGGCTCTTCCCATACCAGTGCACTGACCATGCTGGACGGGAGATGCGTAAGCTTGCGCTTGCGCTAAACCTCACCCAGCTGGTCCAGGGGGCAACGAGGGTACCGGATGTTGATTCGCACACAGCGAATTGCTTGGACCTTCTGCTGACAACAGATCCGGACAGATACTCTGTGTCGATAGCTTCACCCTTGGGTAGTTCCGACCACTGTCTGGTGAAGTCTGTGTCCGTCTATTCCCCGCCCGATCCCAGCCCAAGAGGCACCCGGCGGGTTTGGCGGTACAGGTCGGCAGATTGGGATGGTATGCGATCATTCTTCGCATGCTATCCTTGGCAGCCTACTTGCTTTTTTTCGACTGATCCATCGTCGTGCGCAGACGCCGTGACCGATGTGTTGCGTCAGGGTATGGAGTACTACATTCCGTTCTCTGACGTAACAATGTCCAACGTTGACAGGCCATGGTTTGGCGCCGAATGTGGGCGCGCTGACGCGCTTAAACATGAGGCGTACCTGGCTTGGGTCGACGCTCGATCGCGCAAGGCAAGTGACGTGGGTCAGAAGAAGAAGGCCTTCAACAGGGCTGCCAAGTCCTGCAAGCTGGTGTTGCGAAGGGCTCGGTTCGATCACATTGGCCGAATAGGGGCCAAACTTGCTTCTTACCCAGCAGGAAGTAAAGCGTTTTGGTCCCTGGCTAAGTCGGTCGAGTCGAACTTTTGCCGTCCCTCACTACCACCACTGCTGAAACCCGATGGGTCGCTGGCACACTCCGCTGAGGAGAAGGCAAATTTATTTGCCTCTCTTTTTGCGGAATCTTCACGTCTGAATCCTGGTGACGCGCAGCCCCCTCCTTCTTCTGATGGATGCGAGACGAGTATGTCGGACATTCGTATCCACCAAAAGGACGTCCGTAGGGTGCTGAGCCACCTCGACGTGTACAAGGCTAGCGGCCCTGATGGCATTCCAGCAATTGTTCTTAGAACCTGTGCGCCTGAACTGTCTCCGATCTTGACACGCCTATTCCGCCTTTCGTATGAGGCTGGAAAAGTGCCGAATGCTTGGAAGCAAGCTAACGTACAGCCCGTGCCCAAGAAGGGCAGTCGAGCTGACCCGGCCAACTACAGACCCATATCTGTAACCTCCATACTCTGTAAGAGTATGGAACGTGTACTCAATAATAAGCTCCTGGCATACCTAGAAGCTAACGATATTCTTAGTGACCGCCAATACGGCTTCCGCCGAAATCGGTCTACTGGGGATCTTCTAGCGTATGCCATTCACATCTGGAGTGAGGCCATCGAGAAGCACGGGGAAGCGCTTGCCGTCTCCCTCGACATCTCGAAGGCTTTTGATAGGGTCTGGCACGAAAGCCTTATTGGTAAGCTTCCTTCATTCGGTTTGCCCGGTGGTCTGTGTGATTGGATTGCAGACTTCCTGAGAGATCGGTCCATTCGAGTGGTTATCGATGGCTGCTCGTCGGACCAATTGGATATCAATGCCGGGGTCCCTCAGGGGTCGGTACTCTCAGCAACTTTATTCTTGCTGCATATTAACGATCTGCTAAAACCCGGCACCTTTGGGTATGCAGACGACAGCACTGTTGCTGAGAGATACATGTCCAACGCTCGAGCTACCGGACCTCAGATCCAGTCTCTGCGGGAGGCCATGGTGGAGCGCCTGAACCTGTCCTTGCAGGCAGTCTCCGAATGGGGCGATGCCAATCTGGTCAGGTTTAATGCTGCTAAAACCCAGGCGTGTCTTTTTTCCGCTAAAAAGAGCCAATTCCAACCGGCTCCAACTTTCCGAGATGTGACCGTGCCAATAACTGACCATCTTGAGCTTCTTGGCGTTACGTTGACATCGACTCTCAATTTTGGCCCATACATTGAGGCAAAGGCTCAGCTGGCTGCCAAAAAGCTGGGGATCCTTGCAAAGGTTAGAAGGTACTTCACGCCAGAACAGCTGCTCAGCTTGTATCAAGCGCAAGTTCGATCATGCATGGAGTACTGTTCTCATCTCTGGGACGGATCCGCCAAATACCAGCTTGATGCACTAGAGTCGATCGAAAAGCGGGCCAAAAGGCT
This sequence comes from Orthosia gothica, assembly GCA_949775005.1. NCBI lineage: Eukaryota > Metazoa > Arthropoda > Insecta > Lepidoptera > Noctuidae > Orthosia > Orthosia gothica. The sequence continues at coordinate 2,578,692 of OX459036.1, read as the reverse complement.
CATCGGCGATGAGGCACTGGTTAAGTCAAAGCTCCAGAGCCTTGAACATCGTCGCCGAGTTGCCAGCTTGTCGGTCTTTTATCGGTTGCATTTCGGGGAGTGTGCGATGGAATTGCATGATCTAATTCCACCAAGCCCGTTTCATCATCGGACTACAAGACGTACGGCGATGCGCCATCGCTACATGGTAGACATACCACCCATACGCACTAAACGTTTTGGAAATACTTTCATTATGCGTACAGCTAAGGAGTGGAATTCCCTGCCGGAGTCTGTGTTTCCCGATAGCTACAATCTAGGAGTCTTTAAGTCAAGAGTGAATAGGTTACTTCTAGGCAAGCGTGCTTCACCGTCGACCACATCATCGCTTACCATCAGGTGAGATAGTGGTCAAGCGCGAGCCTATAATATATAAAAAAAAAAAAAAAAAAAAAAGAAGCTTTTACGTGCACGTCTTTATACATCGTTCTCACATATTTGTATTTATCCAACAAGAATTGTGTAACCAAATACTTGCAATAAAAACTGATGGAAAAGAGTGTCTTTGGAGTTTCTTACACGTTCTTCTCCATAGAAACCTACTGGTGCTTGCGAAATTCAACTAGATTCATCTATTTCTTTGTTTGACTATTCAAAAGTACCTATAAGTTTTAGTTGAAAATTAAGTATTTTGTTTTTTTTTTATTTACATCTTTCCTTCCAAGGACTTAAACTGTAGCTCCTAAATTCCTAGTCTTAGCGTCTTAGCACGACTATAAAAGATGTAGACATATAAATAATACCATGACAAGAAACCTCATAAAAACCCGTAACAATAAATCATCATAATTAAAACCAAATCCATGTCCCCCTCCCCGCCCCTCCCGTCATAAAAAAAGGCTGACATTACAATATTCCTCATAGTCTACTCATTTAACACGAATCAATTAAAAGCAGTAATTAAAAAGTCTTCATTGAGTCGCGCGGGTCTGATACAGCGAAAAATGTTCCCTTTCATAATAATAAAATGTTATGAGTCGGTCCGTCTGTCTGTAAAACAGTTAGCACCTATCAAACTTGTGCAATGAGTTTGTCATTTCACTTTGACATTTAAGAAATTGAGAATTTGTAATGTTGAAGCAGTTTTGTAAGACAATACATACTCCACTATACAATACATAACTACACGCGCGCACGCTACTGCTCGCGTTATCTGCTATGATTGGTTGTTGAAAATTCATTCAAGCAATCACAGCATATAACTCGTTCTTGACAATTTGTCACATTAATTCTGCGATAATTTTGAACTGAGAAACTCAGGGTCAGAGTCTCTGAGCTAATCTGCGAACGGACGGACGGACAGGCGGACATGGCGAAACTGTAAGGGTTCCTCGTTGACTACAGAACCCTAAAAACTTTTACTATAATATATACCGATATTTACGAATAGTATACATAGTGCTAGCCCAGGGTCCATACATTTCTGAAATTTATCCTTTGGGTGTGCACTTTGGGGTTGCCTTTCCCTTTCTAATGTAGGTGTGATTCTTGTTGTTTCACACAACATACTCCAGCCCAGGTGATCAATTTGCAGAACACCCTATTTGCTCAGGAACCTGACGACGAAATATTTATGTGCACTCATTACAAATGTTTGAAGTTTATAAGTTTTATGTTTTTGGCTTGCTGTACCCTTTGATGCAAACTGTTAGTACAGCAAGAAATTTTTATTAAATAAATTATCCAGCCCACTATATGTACTACTAAATAAGCTCCCAATAAGCTGTAACAACTAATTAAATTACAATAAAACGCGCGCTCCATTGCGCACACAACATAAGCGGATCACCACGGACCACAGCAACCTAATTACTGGCTATAAAATTATTTCATTCAAATCAATTGCATTATTTGATTCGTTAGTTGATTACCTCAGTGGTCGTAAGTGCGTCAGCTAAGCGACATAGGCCACGGGGCGAAACGACGCAAAGCAATCGCTAATTCCCTCAAAGGAATATAAAACTGATGTTAAGTTATGTCTTTTTCAGTGGCCAACCATTGTTCGGAAATGATTTAAAAAAAATGGGTGAATGCAATTCAAAAGATCGCGAGTAAGACCTGCTTGAGACTGGCAATGACCAGAAAAGCATGATTCATAAACAAAGATCATATATACCAACCAGCATCAACCGATCATATAGCAACCAGTGTATTTTTAACCGGCTGATAAAGTAGGGTAATGTATTTATCGGTCTATGTATATATGTATGTATGTTTGTTCCTATATTGCGTTCTAGTGAGTAAACGCGTTGGCTTATTTTGATGATTCTTAAGTCAATCGATTCGCCTTAGTCTTGCGAGTTTTACTGGCTACATTAAAAATGGAAAATAAAATCAAGGCGGATTTTGGACGCCATATTGTGGGGGCCCAATTTTAATTTTCTTCCACACACATCGTGTGGGGTTTCAAAATGGGTTTTAAGAGGTGATTTGAAAAATATATAACACTTATATATTTAATTCGAAATAAAATGTTAACTAATAAAAAACTTTTTACAAAAAATCAAACCGAATTCCAAAACAAAACACTTCCTACATTGTCCCACTGCTGGGCAAAGGTCTCCCCCATAGCTTTCCACTCTTCCCTATTATTTGCAATCTTCTGCCAATCTCCCGTAAACGCCTCTAAGTCGTCACGCCAGCGTTTCTTAGGCCTCCCACGGCAACGACGCCCATCTTCCGGCTCCCACTGGGTGGCGATTTTGGCCCATCTATCCTTATGCATTCTGCATATATGACCCGCCCAATCCCACTTCAGCCCAGCAGACCTGGTGCCCACATCGGCGATTCCTGTTTTGGAGCGTATCGTAGTATTACGTATTCGGTCGCTGAGCTTAATACCCAATACACTCCGCTCCATCGCCCTTTGGCATACCTTGAGTTTGGACTTTTGAGACTCGGTCAACGACCAAGTTTGAGCTCCGTAGGTTAGGATGGGCAGGATGCACATGTCGATAAGCTTGCGCTTCAAGGATAAGGGTAGGTCTCCCTTCATCAGTGACTTCATGGACCAGTAGCTTTTCCAGGCGTTCTCGACACGGCGGTCGATTTCTTTGTCTTGCCTGTTTTCGAAGGATACTAGCTGGCCCAAGTAAATGTACTCATCGACATAGCGGATTTCTTGTCCATCTACCGCAACCTTACTTTTTGTGCTATTCGTCATTACTTTGGTCTTTAACCGATTCATCATTAGTCCAACCTCAAGGCCTGCGGTGCTCAGATCTTGAAGCATCTGTTGTAACTCGGCAGCAGTCGGTGCGAATAGAATTATATCATCAGCGAAACGAAGGTTGGTAAGTTTTTTGCAACCGACTGTAATGCCTTTAGTGGACCACAAGTCTACGAGGTTCTTAAACACTTCTTCAAGAGTGCTTGTGAAGAGTTTGGGTGACAGCGGATCACCCTGCTTTACACCTTTTTCTATCTTAAAAGTTAAACCGGGTAAGTTAAGTTTTACGTTTGCCGTGCTGTTATTATAAATTATCTTGAGTATATCTATGTAGATTTGCTCCAACTGTTGATTTTGCAAAGACGAAAATATGGCTGAATGCTTCACGCTATCAAATGCCTTTGTATAGTCCACGAAGGCCAAATACAAAGGTTTCCTATATTCTAAATGCTTTTCCATAATTTGATTTAAGGCTTGGAGATGATCGGCAGTGGAGAAACTTGGGCGGAATCCTGCTTGTTCAGGTGGTTGGTGGGAATCAAGCTTTGCATCGATGCGGTTATGGATAACCTTAATAAATGCTTTGTATAGGTGTGACACTAAGCTTATTGGCCTATAATTATTAACATCACTTTTATCCCCCTTCTTGTGAAGTAGGATGATGTTTGAGTGGCACATCTTTGCTGGCACTTTTCCGGTATGCAGAACAGTGTTGAACATGTTGGTAATATGAGGGAGAAGTATAGGAGAACCAATTTTGAGGGATTCCGTTGTTACTCCGTCTTCGCCCGGACTTTTGTCGTAAGGCATACTCGATAAAACCCTTTTTACCTCATAACCCATTATGGGTGGGATATTTTCGGGCTCTGGGCATTCATATGTTATTTCTGTGTTATTTTTGGTTGGATCTGAATAGAGCTCCTTATAGAAGTCCGTGCAAATTTCTAAAATTTTATCCCTGTTGTGGTGTTTAATACCATTACTATCCTGCAGGCTAGTTATCCATTTCTTGGTATTGCATATGCCTTGTTTAGCTACTCGTAGGGACTTGTTCTTAAACGGGTCCTAGGTTTGTTTTTCTGTTTTTTTGTTTTCACACACTCAAGGTCCAAAAAGAGTTTACAGACATTGGTCCTGGGCCTGATCTCTCTTCAGCTTTGTCGGATTGCAGTCCTGTTGGTCTATGCGGGTAAAGTAATAGAGAGAAGGACTCTTGTGTGATATAATATCTCCAGCGTACTTGACTATTCTCCGCTGGGATTGACAACCGTGACCAAAATTAGTGTGGGCTGACATGATTATTAGTGCATACCTCATCAACATCATAATTTCTGCCGTAAGACGTCCACTGCTGAACAGAGGCCTCCCCCAAGAGTTGGAACATTGACGCGTCTCGCATCCAGTGGATGCCTGTGTTAGAATCATGGAGGAACTCCATATAAAAGTATCGATATTATGTCAAGATGGTTATTTACTGTGTATCAGAGTTCCTATGTATGTGGTGATGTGGTGTATAAGGGAACGGTTTTATGAAGAAAAGCACAAAAAGACAAGACTATGTATTTATTTCAATTAGGCTTGTCAATTAATTCATATTGAGGCTCAGAGAGCTTACCGCCCATTCGCTAGACCTAGTTCTCGTGGAAAAGAAGGGCAAGAAACTCCACGGAAGCAACTATGTTTGTAAAAGTATTTATAGATATATTTTACAACCATATAAATATCGTTTATCACAATAAAGATCTAATTCTATTATGGCCCGTACATAATGAATCTTGTAACATTTCACAATGTTATGTAATCAAAACAACAATGATAAGGCAAGCCCTTAAATCAATTTAACATTATTCATTATTCACATTATTGTGATTAAAGGCCACAATATGAAATAGACTTTCAACACAACCATTAGCAATAATCAAGTTATAATATCAAATAACTTACGTCAAGCTTGTGTAGTCCATCTTTCACAGAATATAACAATTCAGGAAAACACTATCACTATCACAACATAACAACTGGTCTGTACTGGCTTGTAGTTCACAACCAAGTGTGTCGTGTCGACTCACGAATTACCCACTATTTATAGCAACGAGTCGGCCTGTCAAACGTCCCCACCATTTTCTACATTTCTATGAATAATCTCACAATTAGGTCAATAATCAATTCTTGAGTAATGAAACCTTTTTAAAACGTATCAACACAATTAAGGAATTGAATATCGCCTATTTAGTCATTCTTAATCAATATTCGAAAGAATATTGATACTAATTGACAGTATTCTACTAATTGTCTCAAAGGACTTATAATACTAAAATGGTAATATAAAATCCAGGATACATCACAATAATCATTACAAATTAAGTAATATTTTATAGGAATATCATCACTTTGGCTTATAAATAAGTTTAGAGTTATTTCCTGTTCACACAACAATATTTACTCAGGTGGGTACTCTAACAATTGTAGATATTTGACAACACAATAATAATTAAGGTAGGTACTTCGACATTTGTCGGTAGATGCTTAATAAATATGACAATTTGTATTTTGTAGCAAACCATTGTGCTTATAAAGTGGAAATTCCTGATTTAATGACGTCAGACGTACTTCCAATACTAACACCTGCAACCTTAACCAAGTCATCGGTTCGACTAGAGGCTTTCCAACGCATCTGCCGGTACACGGTTGCCATTCCACCCATCGACAAGCAATGTTCCCAATGCCAGTTAGGTTTTGCAATCACAGTACATACCTACCTTTTTAACCGACTTACCAAAAAGGAGGAGGTTCTATGTTCGACTTCTTGTATGTTTTTTTTTTTTTTTTTTTTTTTTTATGTATGTTCGCCGATATCTCCGTCAATTGTGGACCGATTTAAAAAATTCTTTTTTTGTTTGAAAGAGTATGTTTCGAAATTGGTCCCATTTTAATTTGGTGAAGGTTTGATGAAGAACTTCGGAGATACACAACAGAACTCTTCAATAAAAACACAGCAATACCCTCCTAACTAAACAATGAGCCTACTAAAACAATAATCAACATCAACATGTCATGTCCAGGTAATCTCTGTGCATTCCAGGTTGCCTGGAAGAGATCGCGGTATGCGATAAGGCCGCCCATTGTATGTTATTAGTTTTAAGTTTCTTTTTTCTTGTTTATTATGGTGTACAATAAAGTGTATATAAATAAATAATAAATAATGATTGCCTCACAATAAAAAAATCGAACAATCCAGCCATTCTCTGAAGCGCCATCAAGTAATGCACTTGGATAGCGTTAATTGCCCTTTAGCTTGCTGCAGCGCTGCATGCGTAATATATTCAGCGGAACACACTAATGCCCGTATTTAGAGACGGGATAGAAACATTCAGAACAGAATTAAGTCTGTGTGCTGTTTAAGAGGATATTAAACGTATATTCGTAGTCTGCTGAGATGAAATCCTGGTTTTTGGAAATTGAAAATTCGAAACTTTACTAGACTTTAGTAGACTTTTATTTGATAGCATGAGTTAGAACACAAAATAGTTACTACTTTAACGCACCTAATAATGAAATTGACCTAATTAAAACATTCTGTAATTTCTGATTTTGATTTAAACTGACCTTAAATAATAGTTCATGCAACATATAATAGGGGTTATTAAAACACGAGTGTGGGTTTATCATACTAGTGAGGGTTTATCACACGAGTGCTTACTATTTTATCTTCACTCATACAGTTGAAATAAAACAAAAGTAGAAACGGTTAAAATATCTGGCATGGCGGGCAATGTAGGTTCTCATTGCGTTGATTGCGCAGCAAGTGCATCAATAGACAATGACACTATTTTTCTACATTAATGAACAATGAGCCCATACGCGCCAATAAATTAAAAAGTTATTTTATGAAGCAGTTGTTTGAAAATCGAAGGAAAATGTTGCACTGTATTTATTTATTTATTTAACCATTTATGCACGCACACATAATATACAAACAAGAAGAAGAAACAGAAAGCTAGGTACATACTGTAGTGTTTTATTCTTTAAATTTTACCTATCCACGAAAAAGAAATACGTGTTTATACAATATCCAATATCGTGTTTGCCATTATAATTTGATGTAAATGTTGCCATGTTTAATTTTAATTATTGACATTACTCTTATTTTTATTTCACATTCAAGAAATACTAAGTTTCAATGTTTTGTTTTGTATTTGTATTTCGTATACGTATCGCATGACAATTATTTTTTATTACATACTTTTAGTATTCATAATCAATTATATTAAGCTGTGTGTGTGTATGCTCGACTATGTAAAAGATGTGGTTGCCTGTAATTGAGTGTGCATTACAGGATAGTGATGATGTGTACCAATTTTTATATTTTGTGTTAGTTTTATGGTTTTGTAACACTCGTTAGTGATCCTTAAATAAATAAATAATTTTTGAATACATATTTGGAACATTAAGTTGTGAGTGTAGATAAAAACTTATTCTAAAATCTTGTTGTGAAAAGTAGTACTAAAAAGAGCCCGAATCATGAGTAAGAAAGGGACAGCTTATACATCGGTCACTTTAGTACCCAACACTTTCCTATTTTAAGACATTTGCTCATTTTACACAATCTGCATTTATTTAGTTAGTTCACTTTCATTATAAGAATGTAGTTTAAAATAAGGGCTTTTAAAAGTACCTTTTGCAGACCGATTACTCTAATGATATGACAAGATGGGTGGTACCTGAGTTGACTGCTTAACTTGCGCTGGACATACAATTTTGCTACAGCAACTTTTTGCTTGGCTCACCTATGCCGCATGCAATGTGACCGCTAAGCGACACAATGGGTGACTGAAGATGCACGGCCCAGAAGGAGGCGGTTAGACGACCTGGTCGCGTACTGAGAGGGCTGTTATGACGAGGCACCGGCAAAGAATTTCTGGAAGGACTTAGGGAAGGACTTTGCCCAACAGTTGGGCAGTATAGGCTAATAACTAGAAAAAAACTTCCTGCTTAGTTAAAATAATATACCTAGCTCACCAAGATTTCCAAATAGACTAAGTATGAAACACTATTACTGAACTGCCTTTATCCATACCAACCCATTCATTTTTCTTCGAATCTTAATGAACAGCAACTGAAAACAATAGCGCATTCCATCAAATTTGCCACAAAGTTGGTTACTTGATCGCTAAGTGAATTGTATGACCAAACACGCCGCACTGCCACTAAGGCACTGGGGCTAACACTGACGGTGATTGAACTGTAGAAGAAAGTTCAAAAGCCCAACTTCGTATTTGAAACAGAAGTTTGAGGAAAACTGGCTGTATTTGTGAAAAAGATCTTAAGTTGTGGTCTGGTTTACCATTGCCAATAACGACGAACACAAATTTGTAAAAATTTTAAATATATATAAGATCGAGTATTTTATGTTATTTTTTTCAAAAATCGTTTCTTTTTTTACCTTTCCGCTACGAAAGGAACTTTTGTGAAAACTTTGAAGCAATTTAATATAGACCAAAGGTTTAGGAAGTGCGTTGTTTTGAAATAATTTAAGTTTTTTACTACAGTTTTTAAAAGCAGATAAAAAAGCAAGACAGTTCCTTGCTTTTTTTATCTGCTTTTGAAAATTGTAGTAAAGGGTCACTGGTTTTTACTGTTTCTGGCCCGCTTTGGCAAAAATATTTTTTTTTAAGAAAACTGATCTTCCAAACTTGAAGTCAATACGCACCAGGCCTGTCTAAGATGTTTTATTTCGATCAAAATAAATTAGTACGCATAACCAGATATCACCACCCTCCTTTTTAAAACAGCCTGGAACTTCTGTCGCCACCTGCCTACTGAACCAGGACACTAAAAAAGACACGTTCCAGATACAATCAGAGTGAGTGCTCCCGCGGCAGCCTTTGTTTCTTCATCGCTTCAGGGTAAGGACATCAAAAGGCGAACACACCGGGACGCTGTCTGTGCCGGTTCGAAGGTGGTGGAGGATTCGAAGAGGAGCAAATAAACTATGCAGGTTGGTGATTGCATTTCTTGTTAGAGGAGTTTTTGTGAGCGTATAGTGGATGTTGGGGCAGGGAATGTTATTGGTTGCTATGTAGATGAAATTTTTCAGTTTTGAAGCTCTTGGGTTGCTTTCTTTTAATTTTGATTTCGTGTCTGCTGTCTTGAAAGATTTAATTGTTGCACTGCAAAATTATAGTTGATATTAAATTAACATTTTTATTAAGAAAATTAACGACATCACAAAAAATCGTGCTCCGTTGAAAAGAAAGACAAGGAAAGTCGATCCCAAGTAAATGAGGTACTCTTTTAGCTAAATATTTTTAAAATATATTATAAATAGTACTGTTATTAAATTAAATACATTACACACCAATAAAGATAATGAACTGTTTAAGATACAAAAAATAATTTTTTTAAATTCATTTCATCAACACAGTTCAACTACCTCGGCAAATTTTGTGTTTTGTCAGTCGTCGGATTTCTACCAGTTGCCCTTCGCACTTGGTGCAGACCGGACGCTCTCAATTAACTTGGAAGTATATAGAGTTGTTAATACTATTTTAACTTACTGTAATTTATTTTAAAAATGGGAGGAAAACTTGTAAATAAAAATAGTTTTACAGCTCTGATAAATGATTTTAATTTCTGTAAGTTTGTTTGTACGGAGCTAAACGATTCGACGAACAATACCAAAGAAAGGACATTCGGGTAGGCCGCATAAACTACTCAAACTGCCAGACCATGAGTAAAAACTAACTAAGTTATAATAAAAAACAAAAATCCACATAGTCTTCACATTCACAATAATAAAAATAAAATAATATAATACTTTAAAAAGTAAATATTCTTGTCATTGCAAGAAAACAAAAAAAATATCAAAATTAAAAACAAAATTCACGGTGCAAAATATAAAAAAAACAAAATTAATTGGAGCAGCTCAATCCCAAGCCTTTTTGTCCTCAACGTAATCTTTAATAGTATAAAACGCTTTCTGACACAACTTACGTTTAATGAATGATTTGAATTTATTAAGACTTAGATCTTGTACGTGGCTTGGAAGCTTATTATAAAAGCGTACACATTGACATCTAAACGAGCCACCTATCTTCTTGAGCCTTGTTGTAGGTACTTCAAATTTGTGTTTGTTACTAGTATTTATGTTATGGATATCACTGTATTTTTTAAACAATTTTATATTTTTATGAGCATATAAAAGATTTTCATAAATATACTGAGAGGGCACAGTCATTACATTAATCTCCTTAAATTTCTCTCTGAGAGAGTGCCTCGGGCTTAATTTATATATTGATCGAACAGCTCTTTTCTGCAAAACAAAGATATTCTGGATGTCGGCGGCATTTCCCCACAACAGAATACCGTACGACATTACACTATGAAAATAGCTAAAGTATATTAAACGGGCTGTCTCTATGTCAGTTAAATTACGATTTTTTCTAACAGCATATGCTGCGGAGCTTAGCTTCTTTGACAATTTATCTATATGTGGGCCCCACTGAAGCTTAGCATCCAAAGTTAAGCCTAAAAATACTGTGCTATTCTCAGGATTCAATTCTTCGCCCTTTATCAACACATTAGTTTTCATCTGCCTAACGTGAGGTAGGGTAAACTTAATGCATTTGGTTTTTTTTTCATTAAGGAGTAAATTGTTAACATTGAACCAGTGAACTACTTTTGAGATCGCGCTATTTACTTCGTCAGTAACCAGCTGCTGCCGTTTAAGTTTAAACAAAAGTGAAGTATCATCTGCAAACAACACTATGTCATGGTTATCCTTTATGAGGTAAGGCAAGTCATTAATATAAATAAAAATATGATCGACATGTAAACGTGTTTGTGTTTACATGTCGATCATATTTTTTTTAAACTAGATGAGGTCGGTGTTTCCTATTTGACTACTCTGAGAAGAAATGTCGAAACCAACTCAGAGGTCACAGTACCTTTAAAGTCCAGCAAAACCTTGGTTAGATTATGTGAAGACTATGTAGACTAATGTCTGAAAAGGTCTTTTGAGGAAAGAACCAGCCAGATTGAGAGGACCTATGTAGTCAGTGCACGCATTTGTTAATAACCGTGCAGCTCAAACTACTCAGAATTTAAGGAGCACAACGATTCAACGAACAATACCAAAGAAAGGACATTCGGGTAGGCCGCATAAACTATTCAGAATTTAAGGAGCACAACGATTCAACGACCAATACTAAAGAAAGGACATTCGGGTAGGCCGCATAAACTACTTAGAATTTAAGGAGCACAACGATTCAACGAACAATACCAAAGAAAGGACATTCGGGTAGGCCGCATAAACTACTCAGAATTTAAGGAGCACAACGATTCAACGAACAATACCAAAGAAAGGACATTCGGGTAGGCCGCATAAACTACTCAAAATTTAAGGAGCACAACGATTCAACGAACAATACTAAAGAAAGGACATTCGGGTAGGCCGCATAAACAACTCAGAATTTAAGGAGCACAACGATTCAACGACCAATACTAAAGAAAGGACATTCGGGTAGGCCGCATAAACTACTCAGAATTTAAGGAGCACAACGATTCAACGAACAATACCAAAGAAAGGACATTCGGGTAGGCCGCATAAACTATTCAGAATTTAAGGAGCACAACGATTCAACGACCAATACTAAAGAAAGGACATTCGGGTAGGCCGCATAAACAACTCAGAATTTAAGGAGCACAACGATTCAACGACCAATACTAAAGAATGAACATTCGGGTAGGCCGCATAAACTACTCAGAATTTAAGGAGCACAACGATTCAACGAACAATACCAAAGAAAGGACATTCGGGTAGGCCGCATAAACTACTCAAAATTTAAGGAGCACAACGATTCAACGAACAATACTAAAGAAAGGACATTCATACTAAAGAAAGGACATTCGGGTAGGCCGCATAAACTATTCAGAATTTAAGGAGCACAACGATTCAACGACCAATACTAAAGAAAGGACATTCGGGTAGGCCGCATAAACTACTCAGAATTTAAGGAGCACAACAATTCAACGAACAATACCAAAGAAAGGACATTCGGGTAGGCCGCATAAACTACTCAAAATTTAAGGAGCACAACGATTCAACGAACAATACTAAAGAAAGGACATTCGGGTAGGCCGCATAAACTACTCAAAATTTAAGGAGCACAACGATTCAACAAACAATACTAAAGAAAGGACATTCATACTAAAGAAAGGACATTCGGGTAGGCCGCATAAACTACTCAGAACTTAAGGAGCACAACGATTCAACGAACAATACCAAAGAAAAGACATTCGGGTAGGCCACATAAACTAACTACTCTTTTTATTTTTTTGTAGGGATTGTCCCAGCAAAAAAAAAAAAAAAAAAAAACTAACTACTACCAATACCAATATCAATCTAACTACCAGACTATGATTAAAAACTAACTTAGATAAATTAAAATTAAAAAAAAAAACCACATAGTCTTCACAATCACAATAATTAAAATAAAATAATATAATACTTTAAAATTAAATATTCTTGTCATCACAAGACAACAACAAAAAAAAAACACGATGCAAAATAGAAAAAAAACATTTTATTGGAGACACACAATTAATTGGAGCAGCTCAATCCCAAGTCTTTATGTCCTCAACGTAATCTTTAATGGTATAAAACGCTTTCTGGCACAACTTACGTTTAATGAATGATTTTAATATATTAAGACTTAGATCTGTACGTGGCTTGGACGCTTATTATACAAGTAAAATTTCAAAATTTAAAAAAACCCCGACACATTTATCTTGCGACAAGTAAAATTTCAAAATTTAAAAACCCCCGACACATATATCTTGCAAAAACACCCCGATTCAAACAGTAAAACGGCCATAACTTTTGAACGGCTCAACCGATTTTATTCAAACATAGCAAAGAACACTCTCGACAAAATTATCTTTCAAAAAAAAAACTAAATTAAAATCGGTTCATCCGTTTAGGCGCTATGGTGCCACAGACAGACACACAGATATACAGCAACACACGTCAAACCTTTCACACTTTAAATGTTAAAAAGACTGCAGATCTGTGGGGTCATTCTGTAGAAGTTGCTAAGTCTATTATTGATGTTGTCGCACCTAGTTTAGCTATTATCTTTAATAATTGTATCGACTGTGGGGAGTTTCCTGACCTAATGAAGAATAGTAAAATAATGCCTTTGTTTAAATCAGGTAGTACATCAGACCCAACAAATTATAGACCTATTTCAGTACTACCTACTTTTAGTAAGATATTTGAGAAATTAATTTTAGAGCAATTGCAAAGATTTTTTAATAAGCATAAATTATTACATAGCAAACAGTTCGGTTTTACAAGGGGTCGTTCAACTACTGATGCCGGTGTTGAGCTTTTAGGACATATTTATAATGCATGGGAAGATAAGTGCGATGCCCTGGGAATCTTTTGTGATTTGTCCAAGGCATTTGATTGTGTTCTTCATGAAACGCTAATCAGGAAACTCCGCCACTACGGGATCCGGAACAGCGTTCTGGATCTTCTTACTTCTTACTTGAGTAATAGGATTCAGACTGTTGACGTTAATGGAAAAAGATCACCCGGATCTATAGTAAAAATGGGAGTCCCGCAGGGCTCGATTCTTGGTCCTTTCTTGTTTCTTATTTATATTAATGACTTGCCTTACCTCATAAAGGATAACCATGACATAGTGTTGTTTGCAGATGATACTTCACTTTTGTTTAAACTTAAACGGCAGCAGCTGGTTACTGACGAAGTAAATAGCGCGATCTCAAAAGTAGTTCACTGGTTCAATGTTAACAATTTACTCCTTAATGAAAAAAACACCAAATGCATTAAGTTTACCCTACCTCACGTTAGGCAGGTGAAAACTGATGTGTTGATAAAGGGCGAAGAATTGAATCCTGAGAATAGCACAGTATTTTTAGGCTTAACTTTGGATGCTAAGCTTCAGTGGGGCCCACATATAGATAAATTGTCAAATAAGCTAAGCTCCGCAGCATATGCTGTTAGAAAAATTCGTAATTTAACTGACATAGAGACAGCCCGTTTAGTATACTTTAGCTATTTTCATAGTGTAATGTCGTACGGTATTCTGTTGTGGGGAAATGCCGCCGACATCCAGAATATCTTTGTTTTGCAGAAAAGAGCTGTTCGATCAATATATAAATTAAGCCCGAGGCACTCTCTCAGAGAGAAATTTAAGAAGATTAATGTAATGACTGTGCCCTCTCAGTATATTTATGAAAATCTTTTATATGCTCATAAAAATATAAAATTGTTTAAAAAATACAGTGATATCCATAACATAAATACTAGGAACAAACACAAATTTGTAGTACCTACAACAAGGCTCAAGAAGATAGGTGGCTCGTTTAGATGTCAATGTGTGCGCTTTTATAATAAGCTTCCAAGCCACGTACAAGAGCTAAGTCTTAATAAATTCAAATCATTCATTAAACGTAAGTTGTGTCAGAAAGCGTTTTATACTATTAAAGATTACGTTGAGGACAAAAAGGCTTGGGATTGAGCTGCTCCAATTATTTTGATTTTTTATATTTTGCACCGTGAATTTTGTTTTTAATTTTGATATTTTTTTTGTTTTCTTGCAATGACAAGAATATTTACTTTTTAAAGTATTATATTTTTTTTATTTTTTTATTATTGTGAATGTGAAGACTATGTGGATTTTTGTTTTTTATTATAACTTAGTTAGTTTTTACTCATGGTCTGGCAGTTTGAGTAGTTTATGCGGCCTACCCGAATGTCCTTTCTTTGGTATTGTTCGTCGAATCGTTGAGCTCCGTAAATTCTGAGTTGAGCTGCTCGGTTATTGACAAATGCGTGCACTGACTGGACAGGTCCACTCAATCTGGCTGGTTCTTTCCTCAAAAGACCATTTCAGACATATGTCTACATGGTCTTCACATGATATAACCAAGTTTTTGTCAAGATTTTAAAAGAGACTGTGACCTCTGAGTTTGTTTCGGCCTTTCTTCTCAGAGTAGTCAGATAGGAAACGCCGACCTCATCTAGTTTTAAAAAATATGATCGACATGTAAAAGTGTTTGTACAAACCAACTTACAGAAATAAAATCATTTATCATTTAAACTTATAACACCCCTCTTTTTCCGGCGGGGGTTAAAAAGTGGATATATTGACATCTAAACGAGCCATACTATATAGATCACACGGAAATCAAAACAAAACAAAAATAAAATACTTAGTTCTGAATTCAAATTATCATACACGATACATCTAATAATTGATGGACATGGAAATTATCACTCGTGTATATACGGAAATGCGATGATTGCCGAGGGACATTAAAAATAGTTGTACTGTCCACAGCTGTACATGTTAAAGATATAAATCATTCAAATTTCAAGTCAACAAAATCTTCGTACTAAGTATTATTTGCAATATCCCAAACCAACTTCTTCAATATTGACACTATGACATTTTACGGTTCTTATAAAATCTAGATTTGTAGAAATAAACCGTGTCGGCTCCTCCTGAAAGCTGTAAACTTTGCAGTAAAATCCAAAATTTAAAAAGATGCGAGAGATTCTACCAAAGCGAGCATTTATTGAATGTCCGTATTTCTCTGAATTATTTGGCTGAATTTCCACAATTTTGTTTTTCCTCGCTAATGGCGGAATAGTGTCACCCTGTAGTCTTTGATTCATAAAAAGTTGTCTCGTACTTTAGAAAATATATGTTTGCTTCTATTTCTCTAGAATTGTTTAGGCATTGTTAAGAACAAAGAACGATAGAAAAAATAAAACTTTCTGTAGATTACCAGGACCGAAGAAGAACTCAGATTTTACTGATTACACTCACACAACGTATTTCTATCCATCTACAAAAACATTCAAACAAAGAATGAATTTACCGCACCGATTCGAGATATATCTTCGAAAGCTTTTACTATGGAAGGCGTTATTCGTCGGAGTCTCCGGGGTGGGTCACGTATCGCCCCCAATATCCGGCTTCACCTAATGGAAGCCGGCGGAAACGCCCGCCGAAGTCGAACGACTAGCATCTCGAAGCCAGTTTTAATAAAAGAATCGGGAGACAAGTGCAGCGCTGGGTTTTAACTAGGACCAACCTGGGACAGTTTTGGCTTTGAAGTGGTTCTTTGTTTGTTTAGTAATGAAGTTACTTACTATTTAAGATTTTAAAATAAATGGACATAAGTTGAAGGCGAAAAATCAAATCAAATCAAATCTTTTTATTGTGGGCATAGGTTATACAGATAGATGTTAGGTAAATTACAGTTCCATTATGTCCTGCCTAGTAGGCATACAATAATTAAGTCAACATGCAAAATATTCATAGGTATCACATATCACATTTATAGCAAATCTTACAAAAAAATAATTAGATGCGTGGTGACAGATTGTAGTAAGTACTAATTATTAAGAAAATCTTGGATCGTATTGTAAGCTTTGTCAATTAAAAAATTACGTAATTTATATTTGAATAGTGGCAGTTCCTTAGTGTTTAAAATGTCCACAGGTATCCTTTTGTAAATTTTTGATGCCATCTCAAAAAGACTTTTGCTCAGAAGAGCAGTTCTATGTGGTAAACTAGATATTTTAAGTATATATCTTTTTGATTTTAGTTCACCGAATAGATTTTTATTTATTTTAACAAATACCGCAACTTCATAGATGTAAGCTGATGGAAAGGTCAGAATTTTAAACTTTTTAAAATATGGTTCGCATGATTCAGGAACAAAGATACCAGAAATTGCGCGAACGCATCTTTTTTGCGCTTTAAACACTGATTCTTTATTTGTGGCGTTGCCCCAGAAAATAATAGCGTATTTTAGGGTTGATGATACGTAGGCATGATAGGCAGTTAATAGAGCTGATTGATCGACAACTTTAGAAAATTTGTAAAGAGCATATGAGTACTGGTTCAATTTACTACATACTGTGTCAATGTGTGTTTGCCAACTCATATCATTATCTATCCACAGCCCTAAAATTTTTAAATATGATTAGAATACATAGAGGAAGTAATTCTTATAAGCTGATTTTAAATGTTTTGTTTCTGTCTTGATTTTTTTCTTTCGTAAATAGATTACCATAAAATATTACACAATTTCGTTTAAGTTCTAGCAACACGTAAGTATTTTTTGGCAAAATATGTACGTTACATATTTCATTCGAAATGGAATCGAAAAGTAAAACGTGTGCACACGTATTTGAATAAATGATGACGCGTTATTTACAAATAAAAACTTTGCGTGTGTTAGTGTTCTAAAGAAAAGTCACAGCAAAACCGCGTAATTCAATTTTATTGCCATAGCAATAGCATGTAACAGTAAGTGATGTTAAATGGTTTTGTTGTTCTGAAAAATGCCCGATTTTGATCTTGTCTATGTGAGTTTAAATATTTGTAAATGCATCTACAATACAGTTAAAATTCCTAGAGTGGGGAAAAGTTAAAAAAAAAATGTTGTGTTAGAACTTAAGCGGTGATAAGTAAATGCTAGTTATTCTAAGAAAATATTTTAGTTTTACAATACTGACCTTTACAAATCCTCCACGATAGTGAAAGTAGCTACACAGTACGTGACACAAACTGTTACAGTAACATCCGTCAAGCACGTATATACAAACAGAGGTAACTCCTCACTCAAGGACATGTGGAGTTGTGGACATGGGGTAATCCCGCGCTCCAAGCACAGATCCCTTCATTTCAGTCAGAGATTTGTACGTATGACATGGGTTAGTAATGCGGTCCATTGTGTGGTTGCTAGTCTAGATGCTACTTTGAAAGTAAAATGCATTAATTTAGTGAACATTACGTTATTTATAGTAGTGTGTAATAAATAAAATATGCCTTGCTTAAGACGACGGCTAACGCAAACGGCCTTGAGGGAACAAAACGTGCACACTTTTCAAACCCGCTTGACCCAAAATTTAGAAGATTTTTGTACATTCCTTATTATACAATGACTTTAATAAAAAGCCTCAGATCAAAATGTAGATAATTAAATTGTTTTTGAGATGGTGTCGATTTCATTAAAATACGACCAGTGGTTTTGGTGCGATTGTCGTGATTTTGTCCGTTTTAGACATAACTTTACAAATTAATTACGTTATGTTATACGAATAAAACTCAAAATTTTCTAAGATCAAATTATTAAGAAAATGGTCTAATATAACATATATTTTTCCAAAAAACTACGACTAGCCGTTTAGACGTGATTCTCATTTTGAAATTTTCTCCTCACGGGTATCTGCGCCTTAAGGCTGCCAAGACATAAGATTATGTCATTGTTAGAGTGGTTTATCAGAATAAAGGGTTTTAAGTGGTGGTTACAGGTATACATATATACTTATAATATTAAATAATGAAAAGTAATTCGAAAAAAAACGATAACTAAAACAATGTAAATAAAAAAAATCTAAACTAAAAATAAAAAATACCCAACTGCTTAAGAAGCCAACTAAAGTGATGTAAACAAGAAGAAAATCATGCTGTGTAATCGGAGGATTCAGGTGATTAGCCAGCTTGCGAATATTTATCCCCCGACTTATTACATGCTAACCTCATCCAAGTTCTGCCCACAAAGGCTAAAGATGATTCGATATATTGTGATGTGCATGAGAGCTTATAAATGAATTGTTATAAGTACGGTCCCGTTCACTGATTTTGGTTTTTCTGGTTCCAAGTCAAAATTTAACCGATAGCTCTATCTTTCTTTATCGGTACTATAAAACTAAAACTGGCACAAATAAACAAACTGAAAAGTGAAATCAGCTCACAGGAAGGAAGAAATACTTTCACGTTTGATTTACAACCGAAGTTGCAGATAAAAAATAATGTTCCAAGGCTACCGTTACGTCACAGCACGATCGTGTAAGTTCGGCAAGTTACGACCCCAATACGTCATGTTCGGCTATCATCGGAATTACGAACATTATCGAAGTTGGAACGCGGAATTTATTTTTGAAATATAATATTAGAATGGGACCGTTTGGCTTTAATGGCGGGTACTTTTTTGTTTGTTTATTTAGGATCTTATTTCTTGAGTATTGGAAATAGGCTTGGGTTTGAATCGTAGTGCTCCGAACTCCATTGCCAATACTATCTGTCTGCAAAACCATTCGACTGGTTTCTGAATTAAGTTAAGAACATGAGTCATACATACCCCACTTTAATACCAAAGTTTATAATATCTTATTTAAATAATACTAAACAAAATTGTTGTCTGTCTCTGTCTATTTCTACTCTTTCTTCTTTAAAACCAAGCAGCGGACTATAATAGTACAGTTTTCATTAATAGAAAAACGTTTATGTACGTATATAAATTTGGGGGTAGGTCGCTAATAATTAAAGATAAAAGTAGAGTTTGACAAATACTCAACTTTACATTCTTATGTAGGAAATCGGTGGTATGTCGGAATTGTCACGGGTCGCCATTTTCTGAGATAAAGGTGACGCTCTCTGGTTTGTATATGTCGTAGGATGATTTGATAATTCGGATTTTCGCGAATACCCTAGGGATATTGCGAAAACACGGATAATTTGACAATGGTGAAAACATTTCTCTATCTTACTAAAAAAGATAGGGTTTTTACAAAAACACGAGTCACTCTAGTAACATTGCGAAACGAATCGTTAACTGTTATGAAATAAGTGTGTTTATTGCGAGTTTTTTTATCATACTCACTCGTGATAACGTAAACGATCTCTTATGTCAAAATGTATACAAAAAAACTGGCCAAGTGCGAGTCGGACTCGCGCACGAAGTGTTCCGTACCATTATCGCAAAAACGTCATTAAAATCACGTTTGTTGTATGAGAGCCCCACTCAAATACTTATTTTATTCTGTTTTTAGTATTTGTTGTTATAGCGGCAACAGAAATACATTATCTGTGAAAATTTCAACTGTCTAGCTATCACGGTTCATGAACCTGATGACAGACAGACAGACAGACAGATGGAAATGTTTGACGAAAATCAGCAGCCAGTAATACTGTCATGCTGACAACCCAAAATATGAAGATCCTGACTTTAAAACTGACATATTTTCTTACAAACTTTCATCCCCTATTTAACGCCCTTAGGGGTGGAATTTCCAAAAATCCTTTCTTAGTGCTCACCTACACTACCAAAGGAACCTACATGCCAAGTTTCATGATTGAAGCTTTAGCCGTTTGGGCTGTGCGTTGATGGTCAGCGAGTGAGTCAGTCAGTCAGTCACTTTCTTCTTTTATATGGTAAGATAGATATTAGAAGAAGAAGATATTAATATGTTTAGATGTTTATATAACATTTTAATTTTCAGTCCAAACCCAAAATTCGAAGATCCAAACTTCAATCCTGACCGACTTTCATACAAACTTTCAGCCCCTTAGGGGTGGAATTCACAGAAATCTCCAGAGTCTTGAACATCGTCGCCGAGTTGCCAGCCTGTCGGTTTTTTATCGGTTACATTTCGGGGAGTGTGCGATGGAATTGCACGATATAATTCCACCTAGCCCGTTCCATCATCGGACTACCAGACGTACGGCGATGCGCCATCGATACATGGTAGACATCCCACCCATACGCACAAAACGTTTTGGGAACACTTTTATTATGCGTACAGCTAAGGAGTGGAATTCCCTGCCGGAGTCTGTGTTTCCCGATAGCTACAATCTAGGGGTCTTTAAGTCAAGAGTGAATAGGTTATTTCTAGGCAAGCGTGTTTCACCGTCGACCACATCATCGCTTACCATCAGGTGAGATTGTGGTCAAGCGCGAGCCTATAGGCTATAAAAAAAAAAAAAAAAAAAAAATCCTTTCTAAGTGGATGCCTGCACAGTATAAAGTGAAATGTGCAAAATTTCAAGTCTCTTGACGATTTCATTATTCCCATGACTTCATCCCCCTTTTCACCCTCATGGGGGTGGAATCTCCAATGCTGTCAATTTTGCTCCATCATCCAAATTACACTTAAGCAGAATGGGTTCTAGAAATGCCAAAACCTACTCTATTTGAGTGGTATTTCGACATTTGACATTAAAATTACGAGAACATGAATATCTCCAATAAATATAACTGTGTAAGATATTTCATCTGTACCGTGACATCTCAATATCGTGTAAGAATTAAGCTGTAGCTTTCAATATGTCTACTCCCGTAGGTTAGGTACTTATCATCTTGCTGTAAACTACGGTAACTAAAATTGATTCTGGTCAGAAATTACAGTACACACACAAGACCAGATAAAATCAAATGATCTGTCGGTCTCCATACAAATGACTGTTGTGTAATTAACACAGCTCAGTCGGGCTATTTGACTATTGACACGATAACAACGCAAATTGTTCAGTTATTTAGATACTTTGTTTTGTGGGCCGTAGTTTGAGTAAACAATATTGATGCTGAATTGACTGCTGCGCTGCGTGTCGCGGGTTCGATTCCCGCACGGAACAAATATTTGTATGACCTACAGATAGTTGTTCCGGCTCTGGGTGTTGTGTATGTGAGTTTATATGTTTGTAAACGCACCCACGATACAGGAAGAAATTCCTAGTGTGGGGCAACGTTTTTTTTTAAAAAAAAAAAAAAAAAAAAAAAAAAAAAAAAAAAAAAAAAAAAAATAGTATGTGATAATGTTGGTTTTATGAGAAAGCAATAAGCTTTCGATTGACTGATTTGACATTTCATCTATCATGCTAATCTAATCAAATTAATTATAATCAGCCTATCATGATCTCACAGCTGGTACACAAGCCTCCTCTCTGTGAGAGGGAATGGACCACCTAATTATTTTTCCTTTCTTTAACTTAATCTACCACGCGAGCCCAGTGCGGGTTGTTTCTTTACTTTAAAATATACTTTTTAACCGACTTCCCAAAAAGGAAGAGGTTCTCAATTCAGAGGGTTTTTTTTTCTTCGTTTATCGTGCATAACTCCGTCATATATGAACGGAATTGCAAAATTCTGTCGGTGTCTAAAAAACGTAGTACGTACCAAAGACACCGACTTCGGAAGAAAGTTGTTTTTCGATTTGTAGTGTTTTGCTTTAGAAGTCGGTTTTTTTTTTTAATTTATTATACCAGGGAATCATAATTAAGTATCTCATATGGGAGGCGGTCTATGCTCGGCAGCTATTGGAACAAGGCCAACAATGATGTTTTAACCTAAACTGTCAAAATGATCGAGCAAGATCGCAATCATACGTTACTGAGTTATTTCCACGCAAAATGTGTGCCGGGTGATTTGGCTGTTGACAGGATAACCACTCAAATTACTCAGTAATTTACAATCGAGTTCACGTAACATGCAATGGTTTGTGGACCGAAGTTTGAGGAAACAATAGGAGAGTGAGTAGTGTGAGTGGTGAGTAATAGGAGTTAAACAATAAGTAGAGTGGGATTTGGGATCTTTGGATCATCATCATCATCATATCAGCCGAAAGACGTCCACTGCTGGACATAGGCCTCCCCCAAGCGTCGCCACATTGATCGGTCCCGTGCGTCTCGCAACCAGCGGATCCCCGCAACCTTCACGAGGTCATCGGTCCACCTGGTGGGAGGCCTTCCAACGCAACGTCTTCCGGTTCGCGGTCGCCACTCCAGAACCTTTCTGCCCCATCGGCCATCCGTTCTGCGAGCAATGTGCCCTGCCCACTGCCACTTAAGTTTGGCAATTCTTCGAGCTATGTCGATGAAGCTTCGAGCATATCTTTGGATGACTGATTTAATTTATTTGCTGAAGTTATTTCTACTATTAAAAATATACTTTAAACTCACCCGCGCTAATAGAAAACCCTTTATAGTATTCAGCAAATAAGTAATCTATCATACCAATTTATTGTTAAATTTTGCTCTTTCATTAATGGAACAATCTAGTCACAGACGTGAGCAAGTATTTTTAGTTAGTTCTCTAATCAATCATTTTATTTTAGGCTCCTTATAAATATTTTAAACAAAACTCCCAAATCGGCCCAAAAAGTTTTTTTTTGACCAGCATTTTAAGTGCGGTCCTCCCAACAAAGAGGCAGCTATTTATTCATTTTCAACTTCACGGCACTCCAGATGAAAGCCTCGATGCTGAGATAAAAGAGGGAGAAAAACCTTTTGTCAATCATTACACCTTTTATTAGCCCTACTCTCTTGTTTATTGACTTGTCGTTGCGAACGAACTTCCTAATTGCACCCCTAGAGTGTTTGCGATTGGTGACATAGAGTAAGTAGGTGCAGAAGGCTAGCTTGATTTAAGGAGCGAAAATGGTCGAGTCTAGTGTCTGTGTCGCAAGCACTGTTGGTGAGAAGGAGATCCTGTATATAATGCCCGGTTTGAGCAACGTGTTGCATAACCATGATGCCCTGAGTCTAGATTTCTGCCCAAATTATGGTAATAGGCTCGCTTAATACATGGGTATTCAATATCACTGGTAAAATGTTGGTGTCCGTGCATAAGGTACTTGCGGCAAAAAGCGCCAGACTAATCCAAAATTAAGTATTTAAAGATTTATATAATTCGAATGAAAATCAGGCTAATTATATGGTTACACACAATGTGATAAACCTCTGCCTAACCTTTTGAAGAATACCAGGTTGATGTTATGTTTACATATACCTACTTCACGTACAGCAAGTGCAAGCGCACTCGCGACTGTCAGTTGTTGAAGATCACCGATTGTACCTATGTGTGCGTGCGCCAGTTTTCGCTCGTTGTTCGGTGCTGGCCTTCTATGTACATCTATTCTGTGGTGTAATTTTAAGGGCATACCGTATCCAGTTAAAATGAACTTTGTACAGGCATTGATCGTAATAAATTCGAGTAAATGACTCCCATATCGAATGAGTTTAGAATAATTCTGGTGTTAATGTAATTGCTGAGTTTTGATTAATACAATAGCTGTTTTGTTTGTTAATTTTTTAATGTGTTTTGTTTCAGTTGGGTAAAATTATAAACATGTTAGATAATGGATTTTTTATGCCTTTTTCCGTTTTGTTTTTATGGTTATGAGAAAGTTGTCGATTTCAAAAAGTGAATAGGGTGAAAATAGTACATATTGAAGGTTGAAGCATAAAACTTCTAGCGATTTGATGTCCACAGTATTAAAAAAAAATATATATATATACAAATGCCATACTTATATTAACATTGCGAAAATAACTCTGTCTGTCTGTTACCTTTTCACGCTTAAACCGCTGTCTTATCTTAATATATATAAATCTCGTGTCACAATGTTTGTCCTCAATGGACTCCTAAACCACTTAACCGATTATAATAAAATTCGCACACCATGTGCAGTTCGATCCAAGTTGAGAGATAGGTTTTTTTTTTTTTTTTTTTTTTTAATGGGTAAGGTAGGGTAGGGTAGGGTAGGGTATGGTAGGTAGGGTAGGTAGGGTGGGGTAGGGTAGGGTAGGGTAGGGTAGGGTAGGGTATGGTAGGTAGGGTAGGTAGGGTAGGTAGGGTAGGGTAGGGTAGGGTAGGGTAGGTAGGGTAGGGTACGTAGGGTAGGGTAGGGTAGGGTGGGGTTGGGTAGGGTAGGATAGGGTAGGGTAGGGTAGATAAATGTTTGGTCTTTTTATGGCAAAACAAAGTTTGCCGGGTCAGCTAGTAATATATATTTTTCTTCAAAGAAAATTAAAATAATAATAATTTACAAATCTGCTCAAATAAAAGCATAAAAAAGCTTACACCTCTTACTTATTATAATAAGTAGGTACACAATGTAAGTACACAATGAAAATAATATTCAATTTATAATTACTGTTAAAAGACTATCTAAGCAACGATATCTACTTATAGGAACATATTACACCCACGCCTATCATTAATATCCAAGTTTTATGATTATCCATTTCATATTCTAATCTCTACCACCTACACGACACTCAAGAACAAACTCCATAATCTTATCAAAACCACTTACACACACGACACCCCCATTTTTATCACTTCAAGATCCATATCTACATTTTACAACATCAAAATGTTTATACCGAAAACCTACATGGCAAGTTACTTAAAACATTTTATCCTGATATCACATAAAGGCAAGCGGGACTCTTGACACGGCTTATGCATTTGCCCCGCGGTTTACGGGTTCAGTTGAGTACGTTATGCCAAGGTCTAATGAGGTTGCCGCAATGGGAGCTCATTTAGCTCGCTGACACTATGTCAGACGCAGTTATGAAGAAAAAATGTTGGTTTTAAAAGTTTGAGCTTTCTTCGTTGTGAAGAAGGGTAACTAGTTTAGAGTAGATGCAGCTGTAAGCTGGAAAGTTTCGTTGATGTTGGCGGGGAAGAATATGGGAAGAAGTTTGTTTAACAGTGTGCTTACTCCTAAGTTGAAAGTAAATTTTACCAGAGGTTTCTTCCGTGTACAAGTCTAGATTTTTTCCGTAACAATGCACTAACGGGATATGTCTGTCAGGATAAAGTTTACCCATGCGTCAACCTTCAAATCCGTTTAGATGTTGAGACATGCTTGATTCACAAATATTCAGATTTTCATATTTATATTCACGGGACACGAAAATAAATTTTCGCGCAAAAGGTCGTCTTATTCAGCATCAACATGAAGGCAATGGGTTCTTGGTCAATAATTTGAAGCAAACTTGGCAATCAACCAGATCGTTAACAGAGTCAACTCCCAGTTAAAAGAACTGTAATCCAAGCGTTAACGCCTCATTCTCATTTTAATAAATGCCTCGTTGGTCGCGCGTTTGTAAGCGTGACTGTAGAGCGTTGGGGTTCTTGGTTCGGTCCCCACTATGGCCATAATTCAGTCGGGAAGATTATTGCCATAAAAAAGAACAACCGTTGTGCGTTATTTGTAGTAGTCATAATTAGATTCAATAAAATAATTACTATTCTGGTCTCCGCAGATAACAATGCGGCAACAATTTTATATAAGTTATTCCCGTAAAACAGATTCTAATTAATTTGAAGTGATGATCTCACTGTCGCGTTGCCACTGTCTGTAAACGCCTTATTACGTAAAATTTTTCGTAAGCCTTAAAAACTATAATCATAATCATATCTTGATTTCTCCTCACAAAAGCATGACCTTATGGCACAACTTATAAATTCAATTTAGAAGGGAACATTTTGCGGTCAAGTAAGTGTGCGGAGCTGGTGTCTGTTAAAGGAGTTACCTGTAATACAGATCACCAGGTCCTCATCCCATGAACAACAGGTATAACATAACAAATTATTAATTAAATAGACAAACGTTTGATAGAACTTAAACTATCTGGTAAATTAAGGAGACAGATTCAGCAACAAAACATAAATATCATAATGCCACAAAGCACAATATGAGTGTGAGTGTGCGTGGATTGGGTATGTGTTGTGTGTGTATGTATGTGAATTTATGTATAACAGTTTGGGTATGTGTGTTTATGGGAGCGAGTGTGGTTATGCGAGTGTGTGTGGTGGTGATGAAGTGAGTGTGCGATTATACCTAGCTATCAAACGATAAAGACTTCTGTAAAAGTTTCTCTGTGGAAACTATGTTAGTATTCGGAAATTAAGTATACGTTTAGGTTTCTTGGATACTTTGCTTTCGTAAAGTTAACCAAGTTAGTACTTTAATCAAGATCACTAACCAACTAAAAGGAACCCAAACTTGAAACTGCAATTCGATCGAGAAGGCAAGGCCTAGGAAATTCTAATCTGTAAGGAATTTTCTTTGTAGTGTTCAGTATTGGCTTGTATAGCCACTCACCGTCGTATAAAGGCATTCCTGTAAGGGAAGCCCACTCGATAACTAACGTGATAAATATTGAACACAGTATGGTGCTGTGATTAATAGACATAATTAACACAGGGTTTGTCGATATTCTGGTCACTTTTATTGATATACTGCAAAATTATACACGAAATGTGCTGAAAAAATGATATTTACATGAATTTTAATTTTATAAATGCTTTTTTAGGTTTCAGTCTTTTTTTTTCTCCATAATCAATCAACATTTGTTTTCTCCATAATTTGCAATAATCCTGTACCAGACGGGGATTGTCCTTGGATGCAGTTGCGTAGTGCATACAGAGATAACCGTCGCTTGGTGCCACATTTCCTGATATATGCCTAACGGGGCCTCTACGAGTTGGCTTTGGCTCCATGCACGCCTTTCAAAGGACCGGGACCCTAAGGTGCCGAGATACACCAGAAAAATATAATATTAATATTGTATTTCGACTCTCAATTTTGGCCCATACATTGAGGCAAAGGTTCAGATGGCTGCCAAAAAGCTGGGGATCCTTGCGAAGGTGAGGAGGTACTTCACGCCAGATCAGCTGCTCAGCTTGTACCAAGCGCAAGTTCGATCATGCATGGAGTACTGTTCTCATCTTTGGGACGGATCTGCCAAATACCAGCTTGATGCACTAGAGTCGATCGAAAAGCGGGCCAAAAGGCTCATCGGCGATGAAGCACTGGTTACGTCAAAGCTCCAGAGCCTTGAACACCGTCGCCGAGTTGCCAGCTTGCTCGGTTACATTTCGGGGAGGGTGCGATGGAATTGCATGATCTAATTCCGCCCAGCCCGTTTCATCAGCGGACTACCAGACGTACGGCGAAGCGCCATCGGTACATGGTAGACATCCCACCCATACGCACTAAACGTTTTGAGAATAATTTTATTATGCGTACAGCTAAGGAGTGGAATTCCCTGCCAGAGTCTGTGTTTCCCGATAGCTACAATCTAGGGGTCTTTAAGTCAAGAGTGAATGGGTTACTTCTAGGCAAGCGTGCTCCACCGTCGACTACATCATCGCTTACCATCAGGTGAGATAGAGGTCAAGCGCGAGCCTATAATAAATAATAAAAAAAATATATATATTTAAAATCATAAGGCAGAACAATCAACAAAATTTTGGTTTATGTCTATGTCAAGTTCACATGTGTTAAGTGCCTGAACTAGGTAATCCTGTGATTCAGGCGAGAAGAGGTACAATTTGGTTTATTTTTAATAATCACATTAAATCAAATATAAGGATTATCTTAGGTAATATTGTAGGTGTAGGTTGAAGGTGTAAATAATATAATAAATTTTTATTTTCAAACATCCTAGATTCAATAAAAAACTTTTTTGCAAAAAAATACTACCGACTTCCAAATGAAAAACTACAAAGTGAAAAATAACTTAATTTTTGGAAGTCGGTGTTTTACGTAGGTACCATTTTTTTTCGATATGGACACCGACTTCCAAAAATTAAGTTATTTTTCACTTTGTAGTTTTTCATTTGGAAGTCGGTAATATTTTTTTGCAAAAAGGTTTTTTATTTTTCCCTTTTTAGTTTTTCCTACCTAATAGATACGCAAGTTGTTAGTTAGGTCCCTATAACGCCAGAATAAATTACCCCAATAACATGAAACTTGAACATAAACGGTGAAATGAGAGATCTGCGTACCCCTTTAGAGCGTACAGGCGTGATTTTATGTTATGAAATGGTATAAACAATAAACAGACCTGCGATTGCAGCAATCCCGAGAGTTTTGCCTTTATTTATTGAAGAGTTCTGTTGCATATCTCCGAAGTTCTTGATCAGACCTTCACCAAATTAAAATGGGACCAATTTCAAAACATACTCTTTTAAACAAAAAAAGAATTTTCAAAATCGGTCCACAATTGACCGAGATATCGGTGAACATACACAAAAAAAAAAAAAAAAACAAACGTGAAGTCGAACATAGAACCTCCTCCTTTTTGGTAAGTCGGTTAAAAATAAATGTTTATTTCTCACCACAATATTACACAATACATCATTTAGAATGTTTTAACAAGCTTTTTTTTTTCGCAACAAGATAATGTAACCAAATACTTGCAAAACACATTATTTTTTAAAAGAGTAGGTGTGGAGTTTCTTGTCCATTCTTCTCCACAACAAGCTACATTTCCGAATGGACGGTAGAATCAATTAGTATTACTTTTAAATTATTATTTTTTTGACGTTCGAAAGTGCCGCTTAATGGCCTGATTGAACAATTAAATTTTGATTTTTGATTTTGCTTATTATTATTGTGGGAGACTGGTGCCTAAACTAGGCTGCAAGCCTGTATTTCAGGATAAATAATAAACGTGCAATATCTATTTTAACACAAGTAACAACTTCTCTGTATCTTCGTAGGACTTTGAAGACCTTTTTTGTGATATTTCTTACAGTTACCATAATTTAGGGAATACATATTTGCTTTTGCGTTGAGTCTGTCGTGTGGTCCGAGGAACACATACCTACAATTTGTCTGTGAATGCATGTTTTGTGCTTTTTGTAGGTCAAACTATATCGTTCCGTCTTTTCTAGTATGTTCAGTGTGATAGGGGAGGGCTGCGTGTTGTTTTAACGCGATGCTCATTATGAATAACTGGCGAACTGTTAGTACTTTACAAGATTTATAATGGAGGTTAGTGGGAAAAAGGAACGGGCGGAAAGTAGACACCTTGAGGATCGCTCTTTAGAGGAAGGAAACATGTTGCGCTGCATGTTGAAATAAATTGAGATAAGGACAGGAGATAATTAAGGCATGTGCCTCCGTGTCGTCATAAGTGTCTTAATCCCATAGAAATATTAAATACAGGAGAAGTGGCAAGGGGGCGTGTCGGTGTCTGCGCGACGTGGTCACAGTGCCCATGTCCAAAATCATGTTTCAAAATATCACAGCGACTGTAATATTTTTGCAATGAATACATTGCTCCTTAACCACAAGCTAAGTTCGTCGCTAAGTGACTGGACAAGCAATGTAAAAATCACAAAACGATACTTTATTAAGCGGATGCAACGCGTAGTACGGCCGCTGCTTCTTGTGACGAGTTAGTGATGTGATTGTGTAGATGTTTTTGTATGGGTAAGTTGTACGGAGCATGGTAAATACACGCTGTGTTTGATGAGATAAGGTTTATATTTGATTCTGTAGTACGTTCTGATTTAAGAGTTGCGGGTGTGTGCGCGACTGCGTGTCTATTGCTTTTTCTGAACTGCATGTGTAGTAGTTGCCGTGTGGTAGGGGCAAACTGGAGACACAGTTTGCCGATATATTTCGTCTACCGGGCATATCTCCTTGTTTATTATATCTATGCTTAATCCAAATGGTTAAAATTTTCTTACATTCACAACTTGTTTTACTGTATAAGTCTATTACAGTATTTGTGATTACAAAAGACCTTTTAGACCTATTACAGTATTTTACACATGCAAAATTGACACATACAAATGTGAAATTACTTCTTTTAAGGCTTACTAAGGCATGTAGTATAGAACGCCTTTTAGACCTATAACAGTATTTTACACATGCGAAATTGACACATGCAAATGTGAAATTAATTCTTTTAAGGCTTATTAAGGCATGTAATATAGAACGCCTTTTAGACCTATTACAATATTTGTGATTACAGAAGACCTTTTAGACCTATTACAGTATTTGTGACCACAAAAGTTTTTCAGCCATCACACCATTCTCTTTATTATCTATATTATTTTACCATTCCTGGCCTAATAATCCCTAAAAGAAGAACTTTGACATTTGCATGTATCAATTTTGTTTCCGAGACTAAAAAACAGACTTTAATTCAGAGGTGACAAAAGTTTTTCTATGACGTTTTATTTTGACGTTTCGACAATCGATAACGCTGATTTAATATCATTTTAGGCTCTAGACCAGTGGCATTTGATGTCAAAATTTAAGGGATATATCACATGATTTTTTGATATTTCTAGTCAATCCCATACAATTTTGGGTTTTTGACAATCGCTATCGCCACGCTTTTGATGAAAGAATGTCACTTGTATAGGATCTGTGGTCACTAATAGACTTTCTAGTGAATTTAGGGTTGAAGGATCTTTACACCAGTAAAGACAGTGGCTTACTCGTATCAGTGACTTTTTACAATATATGACAAATATATTGTGCAGAGTTCTTTCTCATTTAAAACTGGATTTAAAATTCTAAACTTTACCATAAAGAAATATCTACGTAAATATTAACTGAATTTTATATCAAAAAAAAAAAGAAAAACTTCAAAAGCTTAAAAAATCCTTTAAAAATGCACGAAACAAGAAGGCTTTCTGCAGCTCAAAACATATTACAAGGTAATGGCAACACTTAGTTCGAAAATTATCTTAAAATATCCTCTAGAAACGCCGAGGTATTTAAGCCATAATATCATTACGCACATAATATTTTAAGCTCAGCAGAGCGGGGAGTAGTATTCATAAAACTTGGTAAGCCTTGAAGAATTGACGTCGTTTCTCATCGGGTTACCTTTGACTTGCTGTATTCTTACGGTGGTGAGAGGGAACTATTCTGTAGCTTTGCAGTATGTTATTTATATTTTGCGGTATAAGGATTTACGTCATAGTTTTAAGAAGGAAAGGTATGGTCATCCTCCTCGCCTCGTATAAATTTATTTGGACAAGGCATATAGCTTTTTTCTTGCAAGCATGTGTTTTAGAAGAATAACTAAACAATCATAAATCGTATCGGTCTTTAAGACATTAATTTTTGTAGTGAATTACCTAAATAGATGTGTCATTACCAGATAGATAGACATCAGTTGCTTTATTCAGATAGTCCGGGTATATATTTACCCAGTATTGTACATTCTTTATAAGATAAAAAATTTAGAAGTCAAGTAAATGATTTGAGATTTTATTTTATTTAAATCACTTAATTTATGTTCCCTCGTTTCACATTGTACTATCAACCTTGATCTTGAAACTTCACGCTATTCCTTAAGATAACGACAACGCAATCAATTCACTCCAACTATTCCCAACAAAAATTCCCGGAAAAACAACAACCCTCGCACAATCCTGCAGAGTTTAATTAATCTGTGCACGCGTCATTTGCAGAGCAGTCGTGTCACCGTGTCTGAACGTTTTTGTGCTTATTAATCACGACTTATGGTAGACTTCCGAGCAAAACGAAACACCGACGCGGCGATAGACCGATAGTATTATACACTCTGGAAATATATGTGGTACTATCTGAACGCAGTAACATTGACGCGGTCTTCCGAGCAGAGAGCTTCACGCTGCGACACTGGAAATTCGCAGAGAGAAAGTCCTCAACCTACACCTTACCTTTGTAATTCGGATTGAAACGTAAGAAAATTCACCGGATATTTTCAAGAATTCATGTCGTTTAGCCACACGACTGTGTAGGTGCACTGTCACTTTGATGAACAAGAAAAAATCTTGTCTAACACGACGCGCTCTGCATAGCTGCGGTCTGCAGCAAACACAGTGACTTTTCTTAGCGGCTACAAACGGTCTTACTGTAGCCGTGACAATGTCGCTGCGCTTAAATGGTGCCCCATACATATCCAATCTCACTGCGTCAGTAACGTTGGCGCCGCTTTGCCCGTAAGTCTACCCTTAAAGTCGCCGGACTAATGGACGCAAAGCCAACAAAATGCGCGCAAACCCTGACTTATTAGCGCCACGAAATAATTCACACTTTCAGGGTATTTTAGGGACTAATTCTGCGTCGTTTACGTGTAAAATACAGTCTGGTTTTATAAGATTTAGGCTTTTTTAGGACTTGTTAAGATATGGATGAATAAATGGATTAAGGAATATGAGTTTACAATTCACTATCCTTGCCAATGAACCAATTTGGCCATAGTGCCAAGGATCTGAAAAGAAAATAAAACATTATTTTAGTTTGAGTTTTTAGTAACCGATTAGCAGATTCTAAATTCAAGTTCTCTAATAAAAATTTGAATGAATTTATAACATCTACTATTCAGTCGCTAAACATCGTCGATTTTTATACATAAGGGTATTACTGTGTAATTTACTTAATATTATGATAACTTCACGTATACATTTTCCAAAGGAGTAGTCATAAATATTTCATCTTGCTGTTGCTGAGGTTGCAGTTGAAACAAAAAAGTAGTACTCAACTGCATCCGGTTAGAGTAATAGCCGACCCCAACATTGTTTTGAATTAGAGGCGAATGACGATTGTATGTAAAAAAAATGTAGTGTTTTGTTTAGTGTCAGTGCTTATTAGTATCGTAGTAAGTTTTACTAACCGTTTTAAGTCTTGATAATTGTATAAATATTGTTCTATCCTATTCATCAAAACCACTATTGACAAGCATTTTAATTAATGGCAGTTCAACACCCGATCTAGCCCAATCGCGCATCCTCCAGTTAAATGGGGCGAATGATAAGGATCCATTCGCTGTCATTAGACGCTCCGCAGATTAGCCGGTGAATTGGGCCACCATCCAGTTTAGACAGTGTTTATTTATAGCTCTAAAGCAGAGCTATTAATGAATGTGGTTCGAAGATCAAGGGAGAAGAGCTCTTAAATAGAGCCCTTAATGGGTATCGTTAAATTAATTTTTATTAAGATTTATTTTTGCTTTGTTCAATCAATCTAAAAGGTTCTGTGCGTCTGGTATTATTTAGCTTTCAATAACGACGAAAATCATCCAGTGGGAAGTTTTTAGCGAGATGAAAAGGTCCTACTATGTGATAACCATGTTCTTATCCAGAAAATAGTCTGCATGAGTTCTTCATCCAGATCCGGTCAGTCGATGAGGCAGTTGAGGCGTGATTGATTAACAAACTTACATGAACACTTTTATATCCTAACACTATTATAAACGACAAATGTTTGTTATTTTTTACGCAGGAAAAAAACTTTACTAATACAACTTGTACATCAGAATAACACATACACCTTATAAAGACATTGTGCAATTTATTAAAAATGGTGAAGAATTGGAGGAAATACTAATTCCACATGAGTAGAGTCGCGAGCGACAGTTACTTCGTCTATCTGGTACTTGGCAACTGTTCTATGTGATTTGATTTTAAATATAATATAACATCAAAAACCTAAAAAGAAGTTATACAGAGTCACAATGCTGGACAGATAAATATAAAAATCCATAAATAGACTAAACTTCATAGTTGTTTACGAGTATTAATTTGTGACTCGCTCGAGTGAAGTCTTGATATTGTTAGAGGTAAACAATTTATATGTCTCTCTACGAAGTGATACAACTACTCAGAATGTAGTAAAGCACTTATTGCCTTTTGTCAGTTAACGAGCAAACATTTTTTCACTATTTTTTAACACCACCCGTATCACAACATCACGCCAGTAATCTTCGAAAGGTAAAGCAGAGCAAGCAAAGTGTACCTATAGCGCACCCACAGTCACCAGTTATATAATAGGGGGCAAACAGGAGGCTAAATAATACCAGCCAGACGTGTTGATCTTCAAAGTAAAGCAACGCATACCAAGATCGGTCCGTGGATGGGTGACCATCTTAACACACTGAGATTCCTCTGTTTCACGGAAATCGGTATCTTTGACAGTCGTTACGGATAGTTGGAAGCCAGGAAATCTGATACCAGTCTTGCTAAAGGGTGTTACCCAGTTACTGGGTTGTGGAGATCAGA
The DNA here is from genome assembly GCA_949775005.1 of Orthosia gothica. Lineage (NCBI taxonomy): Eukaryota > Metazoa > Arthropoda > Insecta > Lepidoptera > Noctuidae > Orthosia > Orthosia gothica. The sequence continues at coordinate 2,544,068 of OX459036.1, read as the reverse complement.
CAGGCAATCAGGCAATCAGCTGCATTCGGGTAGACTAGAAATCGATTGGTTCTAATAGAGGGTGAACAACTCGAAACAATTTCGACATCAAATTCAGGAGTTGCAGTGGTTTGGGAATAGTGCGGTGGGATTGTCCCAAAAAAAAAAAAAAAAAAAACAGAATACGAAAACAAATGAAGCAGCGACACTATTTTTCAAACCGGACTCGCTTTTCCTCAACGAAGTCAGGCGACAGGAAACATTTCTGAAGTAAACATTCCTAAAAAAAATGACTCAGTACTTATTTGAATAAATATGTCGTACCTAGTATGAATATGTATGTTTTGAGAGCAAGGCCAGACGACTCGTGGGCCTAAGATTCTGTTTATGCATGAGTGCGCTTGCTTCAGACTTGCAGAGTGGAAACAATGGTAAAGCGGCTGATAGACTGACCTTGATGTCTTATTCAGATAGACCAAAACACTAGGAAGTGGTGATAGTCTTGCGTTTTTGGTCACTGTCTTTTTGTAGAAATTTTACGCTAAAAAAGTGCAGGCTCTTAGCCTAATTTGAATTAATGACTTTTGAATTTGATGTTTTTTTGTTTTATTTATCCAATTAATTCAGATATATTTAGATAAGTTGTATCGAAAATCCAACTGTGGACATTTCCCTCTGCTTCTTCTCATTTTAAGTCAATGGTTACATTTTGTTTAAATTGGTTCAGTAGTTGGCTATTTATACCAACAGTATAAGTGGTATTCATTAAATCCCCAAGGTATAGGCACTTGAGGCCCACCAGCATGTGGGTTAAAATAAGTTTGAGTGATACCCAAAAGCCGAAGATGTCCACGAAGGTTTTCGCCGTCCATGGAAGGACACTCACTCCAAACCATATTGTCCAGTGCAGTCACTATGTCACACTCTGACACAGCACAGTTTAAAGCAAACAATACACCCGGACGCGCCAGTCAAGATCGTCTATTATCACCCTAAGATGTGAAGACTGGTATATGTAAATAAGTTAACTATAGCGGCCTCTTGTGTCGTGTACGCGTTAATATTATATAGAAAACATTCCAGGTGCTCTGACCATGAACATGAACATGTATTATGAACAACATGACGTAATTGTCACGCTTGGGACTAGTTGCCGATGTGGGGATGGAAAGGGATATTCATAGCTCGGTGATGATATTTATTTAGTTGAGAAAACTAAACTTTACTGACTTACACAACTAGCAAAATGCCACGTGTGTGTACACCTCTGCTTAGCTCGGCAGGGAATTCCGTTGGGATGTTATGTGTTTACACATAAAACTTTCTCTTGATAATAACTTTACCAGGTAGTTTCAATATTGCAAGAATGCCTACTCTTCTTCTTAGCGTGTCGATGGCAAATATAAAAAAATTAATATTGTGTTTGGCCCAGAATTCAGCTACGCCTACTGTAATTTAGGGAAGGCAATTCCTTACTTCAGTCTTGACCAACAAAAAAGTTTGTTGTTAGAATCAAGCATGAAATTAAAACCATTCAAATAATTGAGAAAAAAGGAAATAATAAAACTACTAAGACTCGATAAGCAATAAAAATTTAAGTAGTAACTCGCCTTATTTACATTTCATCCATTCATTACAATAAAAGAAACGGTACCTCCGAAATTTTTTTATGAAAATATCCATAAAATTACTTCAGTACGGCATAATATTAGGCCAGAAGGCTATTGTAGTAACTCAGGAGTTCCTAAAATTACGCGTGAGTGACCTGGAATTTAAATCAAATACGCTTTGTAATTTTGTTTAGGATCTTTTTGTTTTATTATAGAAAAGATTTTATTAAGATACTCAATTATATACTCAATAATATCAATAAATGAGAAGTGAGATTATATTTTATCACGGCTAAACTACCAGATAATTTTCGATGACTTTTTCAGTCATCGAAAATTATCTGGTCTGGCCCATGTGAATGCTTCCGCAGTAACTTCTCTATTTAACTTTGCAAATATGAGTGTAAATAAATGCAACTCCCTTGTGTACAGAATACTCGTTATTTTGTGAGAATCATGCAGTCTAGAGTGTTTTGCACGATTTATTTTAAAGAACTGTTATGTAGGTGAATAGTGCTGTAATAATATATATTATCTTCTGTAATAGTATTAGATAAGGCGCGAGCTATGTGCTTTACTATTTTATGTATCTAGCTTACAGTACTTTTACTGAAAACCTTCTTTATTTCTCTTCTTATATTTAACTAGCTTCTGTCAGCGGCTTTGCCCGTGTTAATGTCGAAAGGATTCCCAATGGAAGATATTTCCGGCATAAAAAGTATAAAAGTATGTGATATTTCTGTCTATAATCTATCTCTGTGCCAAATTTCATCCAGATCCCTTTAGCCGTTTGTGCGTAGAAGAAGTAACAAACATACACGCACATACTCACAAACTTTGGCCTTTATCTGTACCAATATTATAAAGAGGAAAGATTTTTTTGTTTGTTTGTACCGAATAGGCTCCGAAACTACTGGACCGATTTGAAAAATTGTTTCACCAATAGAAAGCTACATTATGCCTGAGTGACATAGGCTATTTTTAACCCCCGCCGGAAAAAGAAGGGGTGTTATAAGTTTCACGTGTGTTGCTGTGTATCTGTGTGTCTGTCTGTGGCATCATAGCGCCTAAACGGATGAACCGATTTCGATTTAGTTTTTTTTGTTTGAAAGGTAATTTTATCGAGAGTGTTCTTAGCTACGTTTGAATAAAATAAGTTCAGCCGTTCAAAAGTTATGGGCATTTTACTGTTTGAATCGGGGTGTTTTCGCAAGATAAATGCGTCGGGGGTTTTTTAAATTGTGAAATTTTACTTGTATAATCCCGAAAATAAGTCCTGTGGGGTGGCCCACGGGAGCGAAGCCGCGGGCAACAGCTATAATATTATAAAGTGATACGAGCAACTACTATGAGTGAGTAAGTTACATCTACGTCTTTGAACTGCAATTTATTTCTTCTTCGCTTTGCTCTTAACAGAGTGGACTTGGTTACGATGCATTTTATGCAAACTCTGGTGTTTTTGTTACTCAGAACCTGGAACTAACCTGATCTCTTTGACTGACCAGCTCCTTGACAAAAGGGATAATTCGTATATAAAAAAAATATTATTCTCATCAGTTTGATTACATATAAAATATATAGTACACGTATTTTTTTATTATTCAAATCGTTAAAAAAATAAACAGATAAAACGCATAGTTAAAGACTTGTGATGTCTCTTTTAATTTAAAAGTGTGTAATGTGACGTCACACTAACTTTCAAGGACTAACTGAACTGAACTAAAACTCTTCCAATAAATCGTATAATAGTTATTGTATAGGACTAAAATAGAGTATTCGCTTAACAATTTAGTACACTGATATTACAAAAACCTGTATTTCAATTTGCGTGTTGGGTGTGGTCAAACCCCAGTACGGCGATCTGTATTTTTAACCGACTTACCAAAAAGGAGGAGGTTCTATGTTCGACTTCTTGTATGTTTTTATTATTTATTTTTTATTTTTATGTCCGTCAATTTTGGACCGAGTTTGAAAGAGTATATATGTTTCGAAATTGGTCCCATTTTAATTTGGTGAAGATCTGATGAAGAACTTCGGAGATATACAACAGAACTCTTCCATAAATAACGGCAAATCATTCGGAATTGCTGCAATCGCATGTCTGTTTATTGTATATACCATTTCATAACATAACATCACGCCAGTACGCAATAAAGGGGAATCTCTCATTTCACTGGTTATTTTCAAGTTTAATGTTATTGGGGTGATCTATTCTGGCGTTATAGAGTACCTTACTAAACAACTTGCCTATTTTAGGTAGGTACAACTAAAAAGGGAAAAATAAAAACTTTTTTGCAAAAAAATACTACCGACTTCCAAATAAAAAACTACAAAGTGAAAAATATTTTTATTTTTGGAAGTCGGTGTCCATATCGCAAAAAAATGGGAAAAAAGAAAGACACCGACTACTAAAAATTTATTTATTTTTCACTTTGTTGTTTTTTTTATTTGGAAGTCGGTAGTATTTTTTTGCAAAAAAGTTTTTTTGACATCTAGCGTACTTAGTTTTGTCAAACAAAGGCAACGCTTTCACCTACATAGTTGAAAGAATTCATGAATGATATTCACAGAAGAAGGGGATGTTGCTTTTATCTATAACATTCATGAATGAATTCACCTACCTATCTCATTTCTCCAAGAATATTATATTACACACAGATTTAAATACAACAGGAAAATAAATAAATATATTAAACATTCCCGGAAATTATTTTTATTGGAGGCAGGCAGACGCATAAGAATGATGATTTAATTCAGCTACACTAATTTGACACTTCAGAGTTCACTCAGACTTTATCTCTCATATGTAAAAATGTTCTTATCAATCAGTTAGCAACCTGCCCGGCTTCACCACATAATATACTAAACAGTTTAAGTTCATCTGGCATAAAATACCTTTCAAATGTTTTTTTTTTTTTTTTTATATATTACCCTTCACATAATTATACCTTAAACTAGCTGACCCGGCAAACTTTGTTTTGCCATAAAAATACCAAACATTTATCTACCCTACCTACCCTACCTTACACTACCTACCCTACCCTACCCTACCCGACCCTACACTACCCCACATTTGACACTGTCCGAGGTGGTCGAGTGTATACAAGCCACGTGGACGTCACGGCATGCTCGCTCGACCTTTTTGACCTGGTGGACGGCTGGCGGGTCGACAGAGGAGCAACATCCTCAGACCATAACACAATATTTTTCGAAATTAAAGTTAAAAGGGATAAAGGGGTAAATATCACCAGGACGACCAGGAAATTTAACACAAGAAAGGCGGACTGGGATACATTTAAAGATAAATTAGGGGAAATTAAAATTGAAAATAATATAAATTTGAATAGTATAAGTGGAATAAATAGTAAAGTAGATTTAGAAGAATTAATTGTAAATTACAGAGATAGTATTTTAAATGCATGTGAAGATTCTATTCCCAAGACTAGTATTAAAAGTAAAATCACTTGTCCGTGGTGGTCCGAGGAGCTCACTGCGAAGAAGAAGAAGTTTACCAGACTGAAGAACCGCATCCGCAATGCCGCGCCGGTCCGGCGAGCGATGGTCGTAGACGAGTACCTGAAGGCCAAAGAAGAATACGAGATGCTAGTGAAGAGCGCCCAATTCGCCAGTTGGAAGGAGTTCTGCAGGAAACAGGATCAGGAAGGGGTCTGGGAGGGAATCTTCAGGGTGATTGGTAGGTGATAGGGCCGTGATACATGGCGTGGTCCGGTGAAAACCGGTGCCAGTTCGTGCTGGACTGACGAGCACTGTGCCGGACTCGGCGGCGGTTTCCGGAGTGATGTCACAGTGCATCTACGTCATGGAATGGCAGTCGATTACTTTTGGATAGTGGATTGAGGAGGTTGGTGAACAAACTAAGTTGAATTGTTTACGACCAACTAGATTGTCTCGAGCTTTTGGTACGGAAAATACGTACATTAGGTAGCTTGTCTGTGGTTACAACACCAGTATACGCTGGACTAGCATTCTATTGAAACTTTGTAGTACACTAGGTCAGCTCCAAGTGAAAGTTTTACCATAAATATGCGGTTTCTGTATCTATATAATTATTTTGCACTTTGCAGTATTTTTATATTCTTGATAGGCAACTCGACAGCAAACTCCATTAGTTTGTTAGTCAAGCTTTTAAATTAAAATGCCTTCCCCGTAGTGTATGGCGACACTACCAGGCCCCTCAGAAAGTATTGCGAAAAAAAGTTTTTATATATGGGAGACTGGCCAGTTATAATGTTTTTCGAAAATATGATTATTTATAAGTAAAAATAAGTAAGTTCCAATTTCAAAATTTCCCTCCACATTTTTTGCGAGTTAATTCAAAGTATTGTGTCTCACTGAAATATGGATCTGCGCCGGGAACATTTTAGAGCTATGATTTTATACGATTTCAAGTGTCGCCTGAAACCGGATGAATCGTACGATAGACTTCAAATGGCATTCATGGATGAAGGCCCTTCCAAGGCAACCGTGTATCGTTGGTATAACGAATTCAAGCGCGGTCGACCAACTTTGGGGGATGACGAAAGAAGCGGTCGCCCTTTGAAGGCTGTTACCGAAGAAAACGTGCTAGCAGTGAAAAATTTAATCCAAGACAATAGGCGAATTACATATCAGGAGATTCAACACATATTGAAGATTGGATCGGGAAGCGTTCACGAGATTCTACACAGCCATCTTCGCGTGAGGAGGATAGTATCACGCTGGGTGCCGCACAACCTCACCGATGCTCAGAAGCAGGCCCGGGTGGAATGGTGCCGTGATATGCTTAACAAATTTGAAGCAGGCTCGTCTCGGCGTGTTTACGACATCGTTACAGGTGATGAGTCCTGGATTTATCAATACGACCCAGAAACCAAGCGCCAGTCGACTGTTTGGGTGTTTCAAAATGAGCCAACGCCTACCAAAGTGAAGCGATCTAGAAGCGGGGGTAAGATTTTGATCGCTAGCTTTTTTAATTTGACTGGCCACTTGGTATCAATTCCCTTACGGGATCAAAGAAGCATTAATGCCGAATGGTATACTACCAAATGTTTGCCAGAAGTTTTCTCTGTTATAAGCAACAAGCGACCAAACACAGGGCTCCGCGGGCTACTGCTCCACCACGACAATGCACCTGCGCACACCGCACTCAAAACGAGGGACTTCCTGGACAGCACGCCAGTCAAACTCCTGGGTCACCCTCCTTACAGCCCTGATCTAGCACCGTGTGACTTCTTTTTATTCCCAAAAATAAAAAATCAGCTCAAAGGGATACAATTTTCGTCGCCGGAAGATGCGCTGGCTGCGTTCGAGCAGGCTGTAAACGAGGTGTCTGCGGCGGACTGGAAAAAGTGTTTTGAAAACTGGTTTAGGCGCATGAATCTTTGTATAGAGGCTGGTGGAAAGTACTTTGAAAAGATTTAATAAAAATATATGTACGTATAGAACATTTTTTTTTAGTTTCGCAAAACTTTCTGAGTGTCCCACGTAAGTGCTGACATTATCTTTATGTACTTGGGAGCATAAAAAACTATGTACTATTATTGTTTTAGCGAGAGTATGATACGAGCAAATTATCACTCTCTTCAATCTAAATAATCACACACAACTTTAAAACTTTCGCGTTTCATAATTGAAAACAATATAATTATCACGGAAAATTTTACGCGATGATTTCGTTGCAACACGGCCGAAACGTCGGGCGAAATAGGTAAACAAACAATCGAAATCATCGCGTTAAATTTCCCGTGATAATTATATTGTTTTCAATCACACACAACTTACTGACGACCTGACGTGCACTATTCCAACACACACATAATACTCCACGAAATTTAATCTCTTCATTTAGTTCCGAAACAGTGAAGTCGCAAAATAAATAAGTAAAGAAGGTTGGTTCCGCAACAAAGACATGCTTCATGAACGGCACACGCGAGCTGCTCGAGGCTAAATGATTTCAGCCACACACGTCGATCTTGAAGGATCAGCAACGATTGCTGATTTTGTTTTGTGAATAGATAGACTACAATAAATCACATAACGAAACTCCTCATGCCTCAGAAAGCGGGTTAAACCGTTGGTCCCTGATTTAATTTGTATATTTTTGACAAATGGGCCTCATCAGATGGCTTAAAGTCACCCAAAGGGCAATGGAGAGAGCCATGCTCGAAGTTTCCTTGTGTGATCAAATCAGAAATGTAGACATCCGCAAGAGAACCAAGGTTACCGATATTGCCTGAAGAACTGCCAAACTTAAGAGGCAGTGGGATGGGAACACTGCTGAGTGGGTGCGCCGTACACGGCACCGTGCCGCGGCGCGAGTGACACCATGCCATTCGACGGTGTCGGCGCCGCGCTATGGAGATGTATCCCTTCCTTAACCCAGACCCTGGATTGTGGAGGTCAGTCGATGTCACTCTATGTAAGATACTGGTGATAAGCTACATCCGGTTAGACTAGAAACCGACCCCAACATAGTTGAGGAAAGCCTGGGCATATTGATTGTAACAGTATGGAACCGGCCTTCTGACCTACGTATTTTGTGGTATTGTGCCGATAGACGCCAGTCGAGTCTAACCCCCTAATACCGGGCGATTAACTGTGCCGATTAGTGATACACATTGTTTAGATCACTTGTTTAGCCTCAGTCATTTGTTAGTTAGCTAGCAGTGTTTGTTCATCAATTAGGGTCGTTATTGGATTAATTGATGCGAAACATTTAGCTTTTGAAATATTTTGCTTGTTGCAATTGGGTATTACAATTGGTGAAATGTAATAAATAATTTCATCGACTAATTTTAGATAGAGATTTAATCGTCAATATTTACACCATTTATATAGTTCCTACCTGCGATTTTTGTGTATTGGGTAATGGGTGGTTTTAATGAGGTAATAATCGACTACATGCAAGCACAGTGGGGTTTCGAAGTCGTGACGGAGTGGTTGCGTAATAAGGTTCTCACTCTAAACGCGGAAAAAGCCGTATACATGCCCTTCTTTTTGAAAAACAATGCGTCAACCACACAGATGAACTCGTTGTATTCTATAGTAGCTCACACATGTTCCAAACAAAATACAAATAATTGTACCTGCACCACCCGCATTCAGAAAACAGACAGTGCATAGTACCTAGGGGTAATAATAGATAGCACCCTAAGCTTCAAAAAACATATCAGTACCCTCAGTAATAGGTTACGTAAACTATATACGTCTTCAAGACCCTGAGACATGTGGCGGACGAGAAGCTAAGGAAATCGGTTTACTTGGCTCTCGCCCAGTCCCTTCTAACCTACTGCATAACATCCTGGGGTGGTGCCACAAAAAGTACTATGTTGGAGCTTGAACGAGCGCAGAGAGCCATTCTGAAGGTATCCTTATTCCGACCCTTTCGTTATCCAACGGTTATGTTGTATAAGGAAGCAAAGGTGTTAACGGCTCGCCAGCAATTCATATTGCAAACGGTTGTAAAACAGCATGGCCTCACTACCTTCAACCACTCACTCTCCCACAGAAGAAGACGATTCGATCCCATAGACCGCCATCACAACCGGCTCTCGACTACTTCCTCTCATCGCTTCTTTTGCTACCTTGGTTGCTTTCTTTATAATAAAATCTAGGAGTCTTTAAGTCAAGAGTGAATAGGTTACTTCTAGGCAAGCGTGCTTCACCGTCGACCACATCATCGCTTACCATCAGGTGAGATAGTGGTCAAGCGCAAGCCTATAATATATATAAAAAAAAACTATGAGGAAACAGAAAAACTACTTGCTGTCCCAAAATAGCCAATTTAATACATAGATACTATTCCCCCTCCCCACACATCCCACCCCCACACATTCACCCACATATACACCGTACTCACTCACAGACACATTTTCATACTTACTAACACCAAGCACCAATAATTGCTAACATTTTCCTTTTCTGTTTTATTTGTGTTTTTGTATTTTAAATTTGAAAGTCTATGCTTTTAGAATTTCTTGCCGCATTAATTATTGTACTAAACATTAAAATGTAAGCGCTACCCAAGGGGTGGAGACCTGGTGTCCTGAAATACAGACCTCACGTCTAGTTTAGGCACCAGCCTCCCACAGTATAATTATTGCTGTTACGTACCTACTTTGTATTGATGTCTCTCTGAATGTACCTATATTGTGGTGAGAAATAAATCATTATCTTATCTTATCTTATCTTAATCCCACACTTCCTGGTCTTTGCCCCCAAAGTTCAGGCGCCATTGAAAGGATTCCCTGAGTAAACAAAAAAAAACCCTAGCTACTAGGTTTGATTTACGGGTTGGGCTAAGTTTTAAAGGGTTTTCTCGTCTGGAGTTTCATATAAGCGGTCCGAAGTCTGGATGTGTGTCCGGTTGATGGCAATAGGCTCACCGCCGTTACTTTGCTTTTACTTTAACTAACGAAATGACCCTCATGGTGCATCTCGGCCCAACTCTTCGTCAAATGTACGAGTACTACCTCTAAGTGTATGTTGGGTTGTACTACAATAAAATTCTGCCCAAGTCTTTGTTGAATACAGGCGTGATGTTATATTTCTTGATTGACTAAATTTAAAACAAATGATGAAACGTGATAATTTGAATCTTCCATCCGTTATTATGCCTCATCCTTTGCTGCTGTATCGTGTCGATTACTCTATTTCGAAAAGGGAAGGGTACATTGTTTCAAACACTTCTATAGTCCTAGTACTTAATTATTTAGCTTTCATCAATTACTTACGAAATTAAGTTAATTGACTTTGACGGACAGGCTTTTGTTTGGCAAATAATAAAGTTATGAGTCCTTGGTCATGATTAATGCCATTTAAACATGATCAAAATTATGATTATTTCGTCAGATTGCGGCTGTTGTGACCTATTTCATTGTTGAATTACCTTCATTGGTCGATTTTCGGCAATGGCCTATCTAATACATCATGTTGAGTCCCCATTTGTGTTAATACTCATTTTTATTTTTATCAGTGCAGTATATTTCATTTCCATTCGACTAACGAGCCCCGGAAAAATGCAATTTTCCGGGTGTATAAAAGTTGTTCCGGTATGTTTTGCTATATTTTATTACTTACGTGTATTCTTTGCCTATTTATTTGGGACTTGTGATGCAATTATAAAAATAAAGAAAAATTGATACATAATGTTAAAACATGAATTAGCAACTTTATTAATAAAAACAACATTTTAAATAATAAAAAATAGTCAAGTCTTAAAACTTGAGAAAACCGTGTTGTTCCGTCACGCGTCACATTAGTATGGCGATGACGCTGTCACATTAGCATGTCGCTGACGCAAACCCCTACTAAATTTTTGCCACTACTAAAAATGTTTAACGTGGCCAAAGAAGTTGTCAATTTAAAAAAGCTAATTACTAATTACCCTTTGGAAACCATGGAATTTCATAAATAATACCTCTCTTTCAACTTGAGGTACCAGGCTTACATAAACTACAGCAGCTCTTTAGCAGCGCCTTGAATAATTAGTCTAAAACGAACTTTAACGAGCAATATAATTCCAACCACTTGTCAAAGCTGCCAGAATTCTAAATTAGTAACTTCAGAATTAAAAAATTGGCTATGATCAAATGCTAAAAAAGGGATAGATCACGTGACATTTTTCCATTCACTATCGCGACGCTTTCATTGATAGATAGTCACTTCTTTAGAGCCTCTGAAATCCCTTAAAGAACACCCCTCTTTTAAGCTGAGGTACCAGGCTAACATAAACTACAGCATGTCTTTAGCAACCTGAATCATTAGTCTAACGAACTTATAACAAGCAATATAATTCCAACCACTTGTTTATGCTGCCTCAATTCTCCAAGTCATTAGTTGGCACAGGCTCCGGTTTTGATTGCAATACCCATTATGTGGAACTTCATTAACTCGATTATCTATCAGAAAACTTTCTGGGTTCCTCGAAAATTGCTCGGGCAATTTGTATAGAGAAATTAGTTGGTATTGATGTTTTGACACTGTTGGCACTTTTAGCCTCGGTCCGGGTTAACAAAGCGTTAACGGTTAACCTACATAATAAATGGGGTGTGTCTTTAGAATAGGAATTTGTTTATATTTTACTTAATGATAATGTTAAATTCTTCAAAGCTAATAATTTATTGTGGTTTAGAGGTTCCTAAGATGTTGTGTTGATTACAGGTAAATATGCTATGTAACGCCTTTGAGGCGTACACAATTCACATTAACAGTCTAGTTAAAATAAAATACATCAAATTAATCAGCTTCTGCCAGAAAACGCCTAATATCCTAATAAACTAATTGCTCTTGAAGCATTAAATTATGCTCGAAGCTTCCTTATGTACCTAAAGTTAGCATGGAAAGCTTTTATTAAGTTCATTCCCTAAATCAGGGTTACATTTTTTGTACCTGGGCGACCGAGCTCTACTCGGGTGAAAATAGAGACAACGACGTTTCCTAAAAATGTAACCTACGAGTAGCTAGATCAATTTATCGCCCCCGAAACCCCCTGCATACTAAATTTCATGAAAATCGCTAGTTTTAGATTATATATATACATATATACAAGAATTGCTCGTTTAAAGGTATTAGATAGATATGGAAGTTTGTTATTTTTGCTATCTCATCGGGCACATCACTAGTAAAATTATAAAAATCAAGATTCGCTTGATTTTCAACAAAAATGAGCCACCACTGCCCACAAGAATAAACTGAGATCTCCATTTAGATAAATGGAAACCAAGCGTGGAAAATTCACTTAATGACACGAAAAAAAAAGTTACGAAAATCAAAGAAGAACAAAAATCCCACAAAGGACTAAAATATACTGTACACTCTTAAGAGAAAATTATGAGAGACGCGTAAATACATGGTTTGATGGATGTGCCCAGTCTGCCGCGCCTAATGGCAAAGAGGAAATGATTGAGCTGTAAACGACTCAAGGACTTACAATCTGCCAACGAAGCGAAAATCTTTAAAATTAAAGATCGGGACCTCGAAGCTAAAAATAGGATTTAAAAGGATTGCATGACCCAGCAGATTTTAAGGGAAGAAGTGATCTCTCTTAGGAGAAAATGCAATCGGAGTCATCGATTTGAGTATAATACTAAGAATAATTTACTGAAGTCTATAAAAGGAAATCTTTTGTTGAATCTTTGTTCTTATATCGTGGGACATAATATTTCTTATTTTTTCCTAAACACACAAATCAGCCCGTAACTGTCCACTATTAACCGTTGCTTTCCAAATAAAATGTTATAAGATACAGTTAAGATACGCTCTTGGTAGATATTGGATACCACAAAGAACATTGCAAGCCCACTGTTTTACGTATTCACCAAATTTTTATTTACAATACTCACGGGTTAAACAATTTTTTGTACGGAAACCATAAGGAAAACCACAAATTACCCATAAACATATATGATTAAGACCGTTCCATACAATTCCTGGTTAACCTCTCACGACACCTACGGGAAATCACAGCACACTTTAAGTTAATATATTCCGCTTATTCTCACATTTATCAAAATTAGCTCTAATTCCCCGACCGCGGAGTTCGCAGACAAAGACCAGTGCTGTGTTCTAAATTTTACACTGCAACACACAAGAAATATAGCCACTATCTACTGACAGAAGTACATAACAATGGTGTTATAGGAAAATGCAGAAGATTCATTTCATTACTTAAATATTAAGGAAGTTTAGACGCTGGCAATAGGTATTTCGACGTTTGAATCTCAGACTGGAGCGGGCTGGAGCTGCCTTTAAGCGGCCCCTGCTCAATCTAGGGGATCCAGACGCCTACTGCTGGAGGCTACGCGGGGTTCGTGCGATCCATGGCCCTTAACGGGGCACCGGTATGCGCGCGTTCCCTAAGCCAGCCTGCTGGTTGAACGCGTCCCAAAGGGCTATCCGGCTGGTCCAGGGATACCGCACGGTCTCCGGTGAGTCAGCGAGCCTCCTCGCTGGATTGCTACCATGGGATCTGGAGGCAAAAGTCCTCGCGCAAATATAAGAGAAGCGCGAGGAAGCGAAATGCTGGGGCGAAACTCCGTTTCGGCGTCTAATCATGGCTCGGTGGACAGAGCTCTTGCAGGATCTCATGGAGAATGTGACTGTCACAACCTAGCGTTGGGCTCGCCACAATTGCGGCGAGAAGGCCCCTCTTTGAGGTGTGATTTGAGAGGCGTCACGGTGTCCTCACCTGCTGCCGGACGCAGGTCCTCACCGGAAACGGCTGTTTCGGGGGGTTTCTGTTCAGAATAAGGCGGGAGGAAACGCCCGGGTGTCACTACTGTGTGGATTGCCCGGAGGACACGGTAGAACATACGGTGGAAGTCTGCCATATTCAGGTTTACTTAACATCTTTTCCTTCACTGATGTCAGTGATGTCTAAATAAAAATGAGAAAATACTTATGAGCCTTCTGATACATCTATTCAGCATCACCAGTTAATTAAAGTGCACATTATATATCAACTTAATTATCAAGTGGTATTTTTTGGTGTACTGCCAAGTACTGGCGCATTTCCTACCGAGCTTGTTATTTGAGTGAGAGATGGTTCCGGCTCGTTTCGACTTCCGAATAATGTTAGCTTTACTAGAGCGTGTCTTGTATTGTTTAGTGCTGATAGAATAAGGTTTCGGCTTGATAACATTTGTAGGCGTTGATGAAATTTCTTGAAGGATTCAGAATATCATTGATAATACTATATAAAATTATTAAATAAAAAATATTTTTCTTGAATAAGTTTTTTTCGTATTCTTCTCAGCTAACCCTTTAATTTGAAAGAAAAGAAAAAGAGTTTATTCGCCACAAAAACGACATATTTTTTTTGATTTTTCCTTAAATTAACACATACACATTTGATACCACTATCATGGTAGTGCACCAAAAAAATTACTATTCCCTCATCTTGGGCCGTCTGCCATATTGGATTTAGAATGACGTCACTTAGCTAACCATGCATTCTCATCTAAACAAACGTGTATGCAAAATTTTATCTTAATACCTTTAAAATTTAGTTGCAAGATTTGACTCGAATACACTTACATGCATACATACATTGCAAGTGACGAGTAAATAAAAGCTTGTAAAATGTGAAAGTTTGTGCATGGATGGATGCTTGTTACTCTATCACGCTAAATCTACTGAACGAATTTAGATGATATGACATATATACAGTTTATAGTCTGAAGCTCTAAACAAGTGACATTCTACCAACGAAAGCGTCGCAATAGCGATTGGAAAAATGGCAAAAATGGGCAAGTCACTATAAAAATGTATGGGAAAGTCACAATAAAAATGTATGGGAAAGTCATTATAAAAATGTATTGGAAAAACATATCTATGTATGGGAAAGTCGCTATCAATGTATGGCAAAGTCGCTATTAATGTATGGGAATGTCCCTATCAAAATTTATGGGAAAGTTGCTATCAAAATGTATGGCAAAGTTGCTATCAATGTATTGGAATGTCCCTATCAAAATGTATGGGAAAGTCGCTATCAATGTATGGGAATTTCTCTATCAAAATGTATGGGAAAGTCTCTATCAAAATGTATGGGAAAGTCGCTATCAATGTATGGCAAAGTTGCTATCAATGTATTGGAATGTCCCTATCAAAATGTATGGGAAAGTCGCTATCAATGTATGGGAATGTCTCTATCAAAATGTATGGGAAAGTCTCTATCAAAATGTATGGGAAAGTCGCTATCAATGTATGGGAATGTCTCTATCAAAATGTATGGGAATGTCCCTATCAAAATGTATGGGAAAGTCGCTATCAATGTATGGGAATGACTCTATCAAAATGTATGCCAAAGTCTCTATCAAAATGTCACGTGATCAATCCGTAAGGGATTGATCACGTGACCATCGCCTTCATTTCGACCATCGCCTTCACTGATATAATAGCATTTTGTCTAGCCTCTGAACTAATATTCTTAATCTTTATTGTACAAAAAAAAAAAAACATACAACATGAGTGATTATAAAGTTGATGAACAAAGACGAGCTTAACTCTAAGAAGAGTTTTAAATAATGGGCTTTGAATATTATACTAGGAGGGATCAAAAAGTAGTGAGAACGACATACTCCTTGGTAAGAAAAATAAATACTGGCAGGCATAGCTCAGATACAATTTGTAATATTAATAAAAAAAAACTTCGATTCTCTTTTGTTTTTTTCTGAAAGTAGTCATTTGTTTGCTTCGTGTCGGAACGTGTTCTCGAAAATGGAGAAAAAAGTTAACGACGCAAAAGATTCATTGCGATTTGGAGGCATCATAAGGAGAGTCTGCTCCGCCGTATTCCACTGTCGCAAGGTGGGCTTCTCAATTTCGAGAAGGGAGAACGAGCACGGAAGACGAACATCGTTGCGGCCGTCCGTTGACGTCAGTTACCCAAGAAAATGTTGCGTTAGTCGAAAAAATTGTATTGAGCGATCGAAAAGTTACCATCCGATACTTAATTCAAGAAACGGGCATTTCATATGGAAGTATTCAATCCATATTGAAACAATCTTTGAATATGAGAAAAGTCTCCGCAAGATGGGTGCCGAGAATGTTAACCGACAGTTAGAAAAAAAATCGACTTGACCTTTCGAAGATATATTGTTGGACAAGTTTCAAGAAAATTCTGAAAACTTTTTGTCTCGTTTCGTAACAATGGATGAAACATGGGTTCATAATTTTGATCCCGAGACAAAACAGCAACCTTCGCAATGGAAACGGCCATCATCACTGACCCCGAAGAAGTTTCGTGTCGTGGCATCGGCTGGCAAGGTTATGGCCTCAATATTTTGGGATTCAGAAGGGATATTGTTGACCTGGAGCGTGGAACCATTATTACAGGCCAATATTATGCAGCTTTAATTTCCGAGTTGAGGAATGCCATCAAAAAGAAAAGGAGAGGGTAACATCGAAGGGGCGTGCTGTTTCATCACGACTACGCACCCGCGCATAGGTCGGCAGTTGCGATGGCTGCCATTCAGCAAGCTGGCTTCGAATTGGTTGACCACCCCCCTTATTCACCAGATCTGGCGGCTAGTGATTTTTATCTGTTCCCTAAATTGAAAAAATACTTAAGGGGAAACAGGTACGAAGATGATAACGAGGTGATGGGTGCCGTGGAGAGCTTTTTGCAGGACCAAGACAAAACTTTTTTTGTGAAAGGGATTGAAGCCTTGGAAAAGCGCTGGACTCGGTGTGTAGAGAGACTCAGAAACTATGTAGAAAAATAAATTATTAAGTAATTAATAGTCATTATATTCTATCTCATTCTCACTACTTTTTGATCCCTCCTCGTATAGTTTATACTTTTTACTTGGGTAATATGTTCCTTTGTCCCGCGTGTGGCAGCTAGCTTTATAGAGCATACCTTGTATTGTTTAGTGGGGTTTCTGCTTGTTAACATTTGTACACAACATTTGACATCTGTGATTTATTGTGAATGTATGATTGTTGCGACTGTCATACACTGACATACAACTGATATTTGGTATACCTTTAAAATAAATTATTTGAACAATAGATGGGTAGGATTGTATCGTTCTGCGCGATCACTAGAAAATAAGTCTCATCATTATCTTCCTGCCTTTGTCCCATATTACTTGGGGTAGGCGCAACTCGTTTTCTCCTTCCAAACCATCCTGTCCCTCCATCTCTCCTCATCACTCCTCACACAGTCCATCCATCTTTTCTTTGGCCATCCTCTCCCTCTCCACCCATCCACATTTATATTCATAACTCTTTTAGTAACATACGTTTCATACCTCCTCATCACATGACCATACCAGGACAAACGGTTTCCTTTCAAGTTTTTTGTCACTGGAGCCACGTTCAAACTTCTTCTAATATACTCATTTCTCACTTTATCCATTCTCGTCACTCCGCACATGCATCTCAACATTCTCATCTCTGTTACATGCAATCTATTTTCATCCATCTTTTTCACAGCCCAACATTCTGATCCATACAGTAAGACAGGTCTAATCACGGAAAACTACTAACTTGTAAATTTTCCCCTTTAACTTGAGGGGCATCCGTGGGTCGCAGGTTGTTCCAATGTATGGGTGTTCCAGCGATAGCTATAGCCACGGAACTGGAGGGCCGCCAAAATCACAAAATATGTATTCGGTTTTAGTTCTGCTCAAATTCAAGCCAACACACCGTGTATGTGCCACCAAACCCCCAATCTGCTCAGGACCTCTAGGCCACTTTCGGCAACCAGCACAATGTCATCGGAAAACAGCATACACCAGGGTGCCTCTTCCTGTATGTCCGACGTTAGAGCGTCCATTATCACCAGGAAGAGTTAAGCACTGAGAGCCGACCCTTGGTGCAAGCTGACTGCCACACTGAAGCTGCCAGTAGTGCCCACTGTAGATCGGATTTGGGTACTGCACTAGAGAATAATAAAGTCTATCCTGATAAATTATATAGTTCCACCTACATACTTTTATTTTAATTTGTGTCATTAAAGAAGGTGAAATTATTCCTCTTTATTTACTAGCTGGAGTGTTACCCGCAACTCATTAAAATAAAAAAAGAATACAGACATACATAAACTCACGCCTTTTTTCCATGGGGTAGGCAGAAACTACAGAACGCCACCTGCTACGATCCTTACATACTTCTTTTGCTTCACACACATTCATACATCTAGTCATACACACACGCCGGTTATGGGTACTGCGCACTTGGCCTTTCTGAAGAACATAACCTATAAGGTCTATGTATGTCTTTCTAGGGCGTTCCTTCTCGGCGTTTCCATTCACGTCTGCCTTGTAAATACCTTTCGTTAGTCGCCTTTCATTCATCCTCTCAACATGGCCAAACCATCTTAACATACTCTTTTCAATTTTAGTCACTACATCTTATTTTAAACCACAACGTTGTCTTATTACCTCATTCCTCAATCTATCAGTTAAAGTTACACCACACATACTCCGCAAGGAGCGCATTTCTACTGCATTAATCCTACTTTCATGTCTTTTTTGCCATACCCAATCTTCACTTCCATACATAAGTGTAGCCACCAGCACGCTGTTGTGAACGGCGAGTCGAGCTTCCGGCGACATCGACTTGCTTGTCACAACTGTATGTATAGCACCATTCACTTTATTCCCTGCATTCACTCTCCTTTCCACATCCTCTTCAATCTTTCCATCTCTTGAGAACATACTTCCCGGATATACAAAAAAATGAATCAGGGTTTTTTTTGGCCCGTAGCTTATTTTTTTTTATCAATATTAACGTACCTTCAGTTTTTCCTTAAAACATCAGCTATCTATCAATGTAAGAACCGTTAAAATCCATTCAGCCGTTTTGGAGATTAGCCGGTACAACAAACCATTTTTTTTGTTTTATGTACCTACTGTATATACTATCGCATTTATTTAAAATCTATTATTTTAATATTACAAACATACTTCAATTTTATTTATTTGTGTAGAATAGATTTATAGTATCAACGTTCTTTACAAAATGTTACAGTCCAGGTAGGGTTTACCGTTATTTAATTTCCTAAACCAGATTAATTAATCTAAGAATTCAGAAACACCAAACTAAAACTTTTGCTTTCAACCAATCTAGACTAACGATTAGTTCTTAAATTTAACACAAAACTCACAGTTCTATTTTCTAAGGGCAAACTTCAAAACTGTCTTATTTTAGCGATTCTGATATTCAATATCTTTGAAACAAATCCTCTTACGTCCAAAATTACAAAAGAAACTATATCTTTGAATGGGCTTAGTTGTGCCTAATTGTGGCCATTTCGTCACGATTTAGGCGCTATTTACGTCCCTCATACATCTCGGCTGAAATCCCGCACGGTTTACCCAGAAATGTTGTTTTCTTTGCTATTAAGAAATAAATAAGATGGCATTATGTCGACGATCGCTGCCTAGTTATGGGTTTTTTTTCCTTTGGCACGCTTGCCCAGCCTCTTATTACGTCGCTACCCTTTCCGAGGTCCCATATACATTACTTCTTATTCTGCGCCACTTAAAAGCTATTGTTTGGGAAACAAGCAATGTATTTCGATAGTTACAATGCGGTTTTTGTTTAACATATTGGTTGGGAGTAGGGGGTCGGATTCGTGGTCAAGATAAGGCCCAATGAGTTGTGACAAAATTGGCTGTCGTGTTATTGTGTTCGTTGCCAGATATAAAATGCTTTTGGCCGAGTATTCAGTCGTTTGATCGGGGTCATTGTGGGGCGGGCCATTGTCGGCCAGTCTATTGTTATAGGAAGGGGTCGCAACTTACGTGACTGCGGACGAAAGTGCATTTTTGGAGCTTCAACAAGTAGGTTCTATAACTTTGTGTTACTCGGCTCTATAGTATTTCGAGGGTTTTGTCTCCGTTGATGTATGCGTGACTGCGCGTGTAAATCATGATCGAATTGGGTTTTCTGGCAGAAAGGGATTGTTTGCAACTTTTTCATACAAATTGTATCGATTTATTGCGATTGTTTCCTTAAATCTATAGCTTGAACCAACCTATTGTGTGCCAAGTGATTGAGTTTTTTGCTGTATCTGAAGTTCTGGTATTTGCTGAAGCGGTGAAAGCTCATGACTCTGGAAAATTTAAATATAATTATGTCAAGCGCAGTATCTACGTACAATATTGTTAAATACAGATATTATTTTTGTAACATTATTGGTTTACTAAATGTGTAAGCTTGGGTTACCTATAATTGACTCTGCATCATAGGATAATGTGTATTTTTTTATATTTTGTGCATACGTTTTTTTACTGTGTAATTCTTTGGTAATAATTAAATATATAAACGTTGGCAAGACTCTTAATATCTCTTAATATTTTGTACGATCTAAATAAAGAGTAACAAAAAGTAGTTGAATAGTTTTTGAAATCCCTTATATTCACAGTAATTTCTATAATTAATAATGTAACAAGAGCTCAAAAACTGTAAATAAAAAAAAGGAGGACAGGCTTTACTTAAACAAGCTAACCATAATGACACGTGCTAGGCAACTATTTGATAAGATATAAATATAAAGTACCTTATAAATAAAAACTTTTTGACATAAATTAAATACTGATAGCATAAATAGCCTGAGAGTCTTAATTCAAAATTTTCATAAAAATCAATTAAGAAGTTTTTAAAAATAATGCTTAAAAAATAAAGATAGTATAATTGTAAGTCATGAGTATGCAGCAGGTTCAAATCGGAGCTTGTACTGCAAGTCATCATCATCATCATCTTCCTGCCTTTGTCCCATGTTACTTGGGGTCACGCAATACGTTCCATACCGTCCTGTCCCCCGGCACGCCATCACTGACTCCCTTTTCTTTCTTAACACTCCTCACACAGTCCTGCAAGTAGTTCTAGTTAAAAACATGGCCTACATATTTTGACATAGAAATCCAACGAGCATCTAATTAAAGTGACAGATTCACATGTAACTTTTTACGAACAGCCTTCCATCTGACACTATTCAAATTATGCAACATGAGTGGCCAAAAACCTGAATTAATTGCTGAAACGCCACATGGCCGTTAAACACATGCGTCGGTTCTCCTAAACTAGTGCCTTGCAGGGACATTTGCATATGTCTGGGAAAGGCTTGATTAATACAACATACCGTTGTGGAGGCTTCCGTCGAGCCATGAACGAAGACAATGTGTTTCTAGCAGGAGGCTTCAAGTTAAAAAAGCAGTGGTTACTTAAAGCCAACAATGCACCATCGTCGACCGCAGTCGGGTAAAGCAGTGGTTAAACGGGACTAAATACTTAATTTTTGACCAATTTTTTTTTGGCCTTCGCTAACATAGCCTTTCCATTCGAACCATCTGTTCATTTTCTAGTGTAAAATATCGTAATCGGATCATCAGTTCAAAGATTATGTCCTGCTAGCAAGCCAACAATTTTACGATGTTATATTTTTTTGCTTTTTATTCCACACGGTGGTTCCATCTGAAAATGTACGGCGTCGCCGAGGCCTGGCCAGGAAGAGGTCCATATTCAAATGTATTTATTCGTGATACAAATGATGTTGTACCTACATACATGGCGTTAGTTGCAAAGATCTTGTTTTACTGTGTGCTACCTTGCTGGGCATACAAATATAGGTTTTCACTAAATGTAGCAAGGTGTACACTGTGTACTGTAAGGACTTACCATTTGAGAAGGCAACCTACTTGCCTATATTAAGACTGGCAACAAATAACGTCTTGAAAGGGAACTGAATTTCGAATATAAAATAAATGAAGTTGTCATCGCTAGACTTTTTCCGGGTATATAAAGGCTCCTCTGAGCATTGATGTATTAGTTCGATAGAAGGTGCCTGAGGACAGGCACCTTGCTGCTGAAATATAAGTAGAACAGTGATTCCAGAGTTTCATTTAAGTAGCTCACCCTGTCTACCCCCTCACATAGTGGTGGAGGCGCCGGGTAGACAGGGTGAGCTACTTAAATGAAACTCAGGAATCACTGTTCTACTTATATTTCAGCAGCAAGGTGCCTGTCCTCAGGCACCTTCTATCGAACTACAAGCTGTTTAATATAAAATAATTAAGTAACTAATAAAATTATAAGTTATGAAATGATAACATTACACAACGGAACAGAACTCAAAATTAAATATCAATACCTGACAAATAAAAATCTTTAATAACTGAAGTAAGTAATCATGTGATAAATAAATCGGAGAAATTGGAGTTTGGTACAGTCTTTGTTGTTTATCATCTAAATATTTTGTAATATGCTTTATTAAGAAAGAATTTATGGAGCGTTTTTTGGATGGAATTTAGGTCTGTTTAAGATGTTTTTTCCTGTAGACTCGCGCTTCTTCACTCTTGACTTACAGATCCAGATTGAAGCTGTCGGGAAACACAGACTTTGGCAGAAAATTCCACTCCTTAGCTGTACGCATAATAAAAGTGTTCCCAAAACTTAAAGGTGCTTAAAGGTGGGATGTCCACTATGTATCGATCGCGCATCGCCGTACGTCTGGTAGTCTGTTGATGAAACGGGCTAGATGGAATTAGCACACTGTCCGAAATGTAACCGATAAAAACTTTTAAACAAAAAATCAAACCGACTTACGTCGAATAACGGAAAACAATGGGTACAAAAGACACCGACTTCGGAAAAGTAATTAATGTTTCGCTTTGTAGTGTTTTGTTTTGGAAGTTGGTTTGATTTTTTGTTAAAACGTTTTTCATTTGCCTCTTTTTAGTTTTGGTAAAAAAAAAAAAAAAAAAAAAAGGTACCTCCAATTAACATGAAAACCATTTATAGCCAAAGTACATCTCTTGACGATTCCAATAAGCCCAAACACGACTAGGATACATTGTTTAATTTCGGAGTACCAGTGGCCATCTGGTTGTCTTCTTCATCAGTTCCACTTCGACAAATGATACTCTCTCTCTCTGAGTGCAAATGATTGCATTATTGATGAAAATACTAAAATCGATATATGTATACCTATAATATTTGAGGAGTTCCCTCGATTTATCTAGGATCCCATCACCAGATCCTGGTTTCCTTATCATGGTACCACCCTTGGGAACAAAAAAGGAAAGGAAAGGAAGGTACCTTTCCAACAAAAAAGGAATCATCAAAATCGATTCATAAACGACGAAGTTATCTGCGAACACACATAAAAAAAAAACAAATCGTCGAATTGAGAAACCTCCTCCTTTTTGGGCAGTCGGTTAAAAAACTGACAGGCTGGCTCCTCGGCGACGATGTTCAAGACTCTGGAACTTTGACTTGATCAGCGCCTAAGTGCCGATGAGCTGCTTTTTGATCGACTCTAGTGCATCAAGCTAGTATTTGGCAGATCCGTCCCAGAGATCAGAACAGGTCTTAGTGGGTTTAGGTAGTTTATTAAATATTTTTGGGGCCATCCCTAGAAAGCTTTTTTGAATAGAAGTCAGTTTGAAAGATTTTTGATTTACGATCACCTTGGTGGCGTTTGGAGGATAGGGTTTCAAAATAATTAGGTTATTTTTGATAAACATGGTAATCTATATATATAAAATGCTTTGTCCTGAATGACTGACTGACGGCTCAACGCACAGCCTACACCGCTGATCGTAGATACCTGAAACTTGGAGGGTGTGTTCTTTCTATGACGCAGGCATCCGATAAGAAAGGATTGTTGGAAATTCCAACCCTAAGGGGTTAACATGGTGGTTGAAAGTTTGTATGAAAAAACCCGAATGCTTCAAAAGCGAACTAAAAAGTTGTAAACAAGGAAAAAATCATGCTGTGCAGTCGGAGGATACATATTCGCGGGCTGGCTGACCAAAATCTGGTGTATCGTCCGCCTGCACAGCATGATTTTTTCCTTGTTTACAACTTTTTAGTTCGCTTTTGAAGCAGTCGGGTTTTTTGATTTTTTGAATTTAGTTTTTTTATTTATAACTTTTTAGTTAGTTTTTTTTCCAATTAGATACATTTAAATATATGTGTTTTATTTTTGAAATCACCTCCTAAAACCCTGTATTTTGATACCCCACACGATGGGTTTGGAAGAAAAACAAAATTTGGGCCCCCACAATATGGCACCCAAAATCCGCCATTTTTCTATTGTCCAATTTTAATGTAGCCTATGACACTCGCAGGGTTAAGACGCATCGATTGACGTATGAATCATCGGCCAACGCGTTTGGTCTCTGGAGCGCCATATAGGAACAAACATACATACATGCATACATACTTACATACATACAAAGACTGATCAACACATTACCCTCCTTCGGCAGTGGGGTAAAAATCTAATTCCTTCGGCTAACATTCTTGAAACTTGGCACAAATAGTAATCTAAATAAATAATAAAGGTTCTCATCATAAGTTCTTCGAAACTACCCCCAAAAGACGATTTAGGGGGTGTTGAAATTTGTATGGAAGAATCTTATTTCTTGGGTTCACAAACTTGAAACATGGCATAAATACTAATACTACTAGTTCTCACGCGAACGAAGTCGCTTGCGAAGTGCTAGTTTCATATATAAGGGAAGAGTTAATATTTCCAAATTAATAAAGAAAGGTTTGCAGCTATTAGTGTACTGCACGAAGACACATTTTTTGGGCTTTAAAGTCCATTTCCTTATCCGTAGAGTTACCCCAGAATATTACGCGGTTTTGCAGTGTGGTAGTGACGTACGCATCCCGACCGGCTCACCGAACCGAGCTAACCGGTTTCATCCATAGTACCGAACCGAAGAGGTACCAACACAGTCGGTCTTCCACTCTACAAGGAGTAACAAGTAAGGAATAAATTGAAGATACGAATCACGATAGTATTTTCATTTCCTCAACGAGACTCCAACCAAACACCAATACAGTCTACTTCAGCAGTAAGAACAGTACTGCGATTGACAACCTTGCTTAAATTATGTAAAACATAAGAATACTGTTTTTTGCAAGATGGTCAACATAGGTCTTCCATGTCATGACAATGTGTTGATAAAACCAAAGCTAATATGATTTAGATGCGTACCATTAGCCCTGGTATAGGGCCTTAACACAAAACTGTCGTATCGTGAAAATCTACAAGCTTATTGCTGTTTACTGCTTAGATATTTTCTGCATTGCAAATTTGCATCGCGTCAATTCTTCATTATGCTGCCCCAATTAATGTAGACTACAAAAAAATAAATTAGCTTAGATTTAGATAAGATTATTCGCAACTACATTCTTTCAATTATTCTTGTAGCCCACAATGTAACAACTCCACGCTTATATTATTACAGTATTTCTCTTGTTCGTCCCTTAAGCTACTAAAGGACATATTATCTTGTCCAGCCTAAATTAACGCATGTTTCTCGGTAGTTGTCCTAGATAATTTTGCGGTGGTTTATTAATATTTATTAATTTCTTGAGGCAAGGGTTAGTAATTATTCACCCATATATCACTGAAAGGGAAAGAATGGTAAGAGATTGTGTCAAAGTATATTATATGCTAGAGAATATATTGTTACGAATGTATTTTTCTAGTTCTCGTTATGATTTAACTGTTCTTGATATATTAACCCAATTAGATAAGTTATTAAAAAGACTTTGTTAGCGCAACACTGCTAGGAAGATAAAATCGAAGTATATTTATGTTTTTAACTATAAGAGAACTTCCTGATGGTGCGACGGAATTTAAATTGCAACAATTTAAATTCCGTCGCACCATCAGGAAGTTCTCTTCAATCATAGATATAGGCAAATTGCGCACATAATATATTAAACATATAACATATATACATAAGCTGCTATTAAACCTGAGACAAACGGTCCAGTTCGGTAGTTCCAAATCGATGTAGAGGTCCCCATCCTAGTGCAATTTGATTCTTCAAAGAAACTTTGACACCCCTAAATCGTCTTATGGGGTTAAATCCGAAAAAGTAATGATGCCATCCTTTATTACTTTGCCAAAGGAATAAGATTTTTATAAAAATAAATGTCTCCGTTTTAACCCTTTAAAAAGTTGAATTTCCAAAAATCCCTTCTAAGTGCTCCCCAACGTCATAAAAAGAAGCTATGTGCAGTAAAAGTAATCAAAAATCTTTACCACCCCGAAGTCGTATTTTAAGGGTAGTTTCGAAAAACTAATCATTGAAAACCTTTATAGTTTATTTAGGTTGGTGTTTATGTCAAATTTATTGTTTATAAACCCAAGAAATCAGATTCTTCAAAAAAATAACATCCTTTAAGTCGTCTTCTGGGGGTAGTTTAAAAAAATAATAAGAGCAACCTTTATTATTCATTTAGGTTAGTATATTAGTGGCAAGTTTATTGACCCAAGAAATCAGATTTTTCAAAAACACTGTAATACCTCCTAAATCGTCTTTTGGGGGTAGTTGCAAAAAACTAATAATGACAACCTTTATTGTTTATTATTTAGGATGGTATTTATGTCAAGTTTCATGTTTATTCACCCAAGAAATCAGATTCTTCAAAAAAAATTACATACCATAAATCGTCTTTTGGGGGTACTTTCAAAAAATAATAACAGCAACCTTTATTATTCATTTAGGTTAGTAGTTGTGGCAAGTTTATTGACCCAAGAAACCAGATTTTCAAAAACACTGTAATACCTCCTAAATCGTCTTTTTGGGGGTACTTGCAAAAAACTAATAATGATAACCTTTATTGTTTATTATTTAGGATGGTATTTATGTCAAGTTTCATGTTTATTCACCCAAGAAATCAGATTCTTCAAAAAAACTAACATCCCTTAAATCTTTTTTTGGGGGTAGTGTCAAAAAATAATAATAGCGACCTTTATTATTCATTTAGGTTAGTATTTGTGGCAAGTTTCACGTTTATTGACTCAAGAAAACAGATTTTTCAAAAACACTGTAATACCTCCTAAATCGTGTTTTGGGGGTCGTTCCAAAAAACTAATAATCACAAACTTTTTTGTTTATTTAGGATGGTATTTATGTCAAGTTTTATTTTTATTCACCCAATAAATCAGATTCTTCAAAAAAATAACATTCCCTAAATCATCTTTTGGGGGTAGTTTCGAAAAACTAACAATGAAAGTCTTTATTGTTTATTTAGATTAGTATTTAAGTCAAGTTTCATGTTTATTAGCTGAAGTAATAAGATTCTTCAAAAACACTGTAATACTTCCTAAATCGTCTTTTGGGGGTAGTTGCAAAAAACTAATTACTACAAATTTTGTTGTTTATTTAGGATGGTATTTATGTCAAGTTTCATGTTTATTCACCCAAGAAATCAGATCCTTCAAAAAAATAAACATCCCCTAAGTCGTCTTTTGGGGGTAGTTTAAAAAAAAATTAGAGCTACCTTTATTATTCATTTAGGTTAGTATATTAGTGGCAAGTTTATTGACCCAAGAAATCAGATTTTTCAAAAACACTGTAATACCTCCTAACTCGTCTTATGGGGGTAGTTGCAAAAAACGAATGATGACAACCTTTATTGTTTATTTAGGATGGTATTTATGTCAAGTCTCATATTTATTCACCCAAGAAATCACATTCTTCAAAAAAATTAACATCCCCTAAATCGTCTTTTGGGGGTAGTTGCAAAAAACTAATAATGACAACCTTTATTGTTTATTTAGGATGGTATTTATGCCAAGTTTCAAGTTTATTCACCCAAGAAATCAGATTGTTAAAAAAAATGACATCCCCTAAATCTTCTTTTGGGGGTAGTTTCAAAAAATAATAATAGCGAACTTTATTATTCATTTAGGTTAGTATTTCTGGAAAGTTTCAAGTTTATTGACCCAAGAAATCAGATTTTTCAAAAACATTGAAATACCTCCTAAATCTCTTTTGGGGGTAGTTTCGAAAAAACTAATAATGTCAATCTTTATCATTTACTTAGAATACTATTTGTGCTAAGTTTCAAGAATTTTGGTTGAAGGAATTAGATTTTTCATACAAACTTTCAACCCCCTTTTAACCCCCTTAGGGGTGGAATTTCCAAAAATCCTTTCTTAGTGCACACTTACGTCACTTGAGGAACCTTTCTGCCAAATTTTATGCTTCTAGGCTTAGCAGTTTTGGCTGTGCGTTGATTGATCAGTCAGTCAGTCAGTCACCTTTCGCTTTTATAGATATAGATAAAGATTATCAGTGCCTTTTTCAACACTGTAGGTGAGAAATATTTGAGTAAAAAAACAGCTTTTTTTCTCAGCATAAAATCAAAAACATGGTTTTTCACCAATGCTAAACTTGTACTATTTCAAACGTTCTACAAAGCAAATACCGAAATCAAACCAGATTCAATTCCACCCCTAATTCCGTACAGATTGCCATTGACAAATACTTGTGCATACGGCAAAACTGTCAAAGAACAGGACCATTTAATTACGGAAGGCTTACAGGATCCCAATACGAGGGAACCATAGTAAAATGTAATAAATAATAGGCCAACTTCGAACAAATGCCTGAATATAATGCGCTGACGTGGATACGCGCTACGCATTACAAAATTAATTGGAGACTTTTGTAATGTAGTTAGATATGGTGGCTTCCACCATATCAGCAGGTAGTTTCGTTTTGTTTAATGCGTATTTGCCTCGTTAATCTTATTTAAACCGAAATAAAGATAAAAGTTTTCAATCAGCATTAGCAAACGTATTTGTAAACTAGCATTTTACATTTAAAGTATATTTTATCAGTATCGCTTCGCTTTCTTTAAGTAAGAGAATTATTGGAATCCAAAACTTGTACGTCTAGAAATTTCTTCCTCCAAAAAAACAAACAAACTCTTTACTAGTATAATATTAAAGTTTAGAAAAAGTTTGGCAACCATAATGCTTCGGAATATTAGGGTTCTCAAACATTTAAATCTAAACTGATGCGTAGGTAATTATAATTAGCTAACTTAGTTGAGATACTGTTTCCTATTTCCACTGTAACAGAACGTTCACTCGAGATTCAATTGAGCTTTTTGACTCATTCGCAATCGTGGATTTGCTTAACAAGGAAATAAAGTTTTATGGATTGGGATCCCATTGAGGTGTCTGATGTAATGATTCGAAGCCGGATTATTTCGTAAATGATGGGAATTGTGGCGTTATTTTGGGGAATTGGAATAATACTAATAGGTACTTTTGTTAAAGGATAAGCTTAAAAGATGGGTTGTTGATTTGAGAGTGAGTCTAGAGAATCTAGACAAGTGAGATTCTATCAGCGATAACGATTGCCTTTAAAAATCTTAATAAAATAAAAAAATCCGACCGGTTAAGATGCGAACTAAAAAGATGTAAAAAAGAAGAAAATCATGTTGTGCAGTCGGGGGTTACATAATCGCGAGCTGGCTGACCAACACCATATGTATTCTCCGACTGCAGAGCTTGATATTCTTCTTCTTTACATCTTTTGAGATCGCATCATAAGCTGTTGGGTTTTTTGTTTTTATTTACAACTTTTATTAGAAATCTTTATTCGAATTACTTTTAAGCATATTATAAGTGGTATATATTTTTGTAATCACCACTAAAAACCCTTCATTTTGATACCCCGCTCGATGGGTTTGGAAGAAAAACCCCAACTATATGGCGTCCAAAATCCGCAATGTATTTTTTTTCTAACGCCACTTATCTAAGAACTCTTCGGCGGTGAAGACCTATCCTAAACGATATATTAATTATATACATTCAGCTAGTGGTTTGAAAGATATAAGGTAATAAAGAATATTACATACATACAAACTTGCGTACAAGATACGCGCGAAAAACATAACCATCCATCGTACATCATCATACATACACATACATC
Organism: Orthosia gothica; assembly: GCA_949775005.1. Classification (NCBI taxonomy): domain Eukaryota; kingdom Metazoa; phylum Arthropoda; class Insecta; order Lepidoptera; family Noctuidae; genus Orthosia; species Orthosia gothica. The sequence goes on along the minus strand of OX459036.1, from coordinate 2,514,268 downwards.
ATACATACATCGGATGTGTTGCGTCAGGGAATGGAGTATTACATTCCGTTTTCTGACGTAACAATGACCAATGTTGACCGGCCATGGTTTGGCGCTGAATGTCATCGCGCCGACGCGCTTAAACATGAGGCGTACCTGGCATGGGTTGACGCTCGTTCGCGCAAAGCGAGTGACGTGGGTCAAAGGAAGAAAGCCTATAACAGGGCTGCCAAGTCCTGCAAGAAGGTGTTGAGAAGGGCTCGGTTCGACCACATTGGCCGAATAGGGGCCAAACTTGCTTCTTACCCAGCAGGTAGTAAAGCGTTTTGGTCCCTGGCTAAGTCGGTCGAGTCCAACTTCAGCCGTCCCTCACTACCACCACTGCTGAAACCCGACGGGTCGCTGGCCCACTCTGCTGAGGAGAAGGCAAATTTATTTGCCTCTCTTTTTGCGGAATCTTCACGTCTGAACCCTGGTGACGCGCGGCCCCCTTCTTATCCTGATGGATGCGAGACGAGTATGTCGGACATTCGTATCCATCAAAAGGACGTCCGTAAGGTACTGCGCAACCTCGACGTGAACAAGGCTAGTGGCCCGGACGGAATACCAGCAATAGTTCTCAGAACCTGTGCGCCTGAACTGTCTCCGATCTTGACACGCCTATTCCGCCTTTCGTATGAGACTGGAAAAGTGCCGAATGCTTGGAAGCTAGCTAACGTACAGCCCGTGCCCAAGAAGGGTAGTCGAGCTGACCCGGCCAACTACAGACCCATCTCTGTAACGTCCATACTCTGTAAGAGTATGGAGCGTGTACTTAACACGAAGCTCCTGGCATACCTAGAATCTAACGATATCATTAGTGACCGCCAATACGGCTTCCGCCGAAATCGGTCTACTGGGGATCTTCTAGCGTATGCCATTCACATCTGGAGTGAGGCCATCGAGAGACACGGGGAAGCGCTTGCCGTCTCCCTCGACATCTCGAAGGCTTTTGATAGGGTCTGGCACGAAAGCCTTATTGGTAAGCTTCCTTCATTCGGTTTGCCCGGTGGTCTGTGTGATTGGATTGCAGACTTCCTGAGAGATCGGTCCATTCGAGTGGTTATCGATGGCTGCTCGTCGGACCAATTGGATATCAATGCCGGGGTCCCTCAGGGGTCGGTACTCTCAGCAACTTTATTCTTGCTGCATATTAACGATCTGCTTAAACCCGGCACCTTTGGGTATGCAGACGACAGCACTGTTGCTGAGAGATACATGTCCAACGCTCGTGCTACCGGGCCTCAGATCCGGTCTCTCCGCGAGGCCATGGTGGAGCGCTTGAACCTGTCCTTGCAGGCAGTCTCCGAATGGGGCGATGCCAATCTGGTCAGGTTTAATGCCGCTAAAACCCAGGCGTGTCTTTTTTCCGCTAAAAAGAGCCAATTTTACCCAGATCCAACTTTCCGAGATGCGACCGTGCCAATAACTGACCATCTTGAGCTTCTTGGCGTTACGTTGACATCTACTCTCAATTTTGGCCCTTACATTGAGGCAAAGGCTCAGCTGGCTGCCAAAAAGCTGGGGATCCTTGCAAAGGTGAGACGGTACTTCACGCCGGAACAGCTCCTCAACTTGTATCAAGCGCAAGTTCGATCATGCATGGAGTACTGTTCTCATCTCTGGGACGGATCAGCCAAATACCAGCTTGACGCACTAGAATCGATCGAAAAGCGAGCCAAGAGGCTCATCGGCGATGAGGCGCTGGTCAAGTCAAAGCTCCAGAGTCTTGAACATCGTCGCCGAGTTGCCAGCTACATTTCGGGGAGTGTGCGATGGAATTGCATGATATAATTCCGCCTAGCCCGTTTCATCTTCGGAGTACGAGACGTACGGCGTTGCGCAATTGGTACATGGTGTACAACAAATACGCACATAACGTTTTATGAACACTTTTATGAGGCGTACAGCTAAGGAATGGCATTCTCTGCCGGAGTTTGTGTTGCCCGACAGCTACAATCTAGCGGTCTTTAAGTCAAGAGTGAGTAGGTTTTTTCTAGGCAAGCGTGTTTCACCGTCGACCACATCATCGCATACCATCAGGTGCGATAGTGGTCAAGCGCGACACTATAGATAATAAAAAAGTATATTTTGCACAGGTTCCAGTCTAATGCAGCTGAGTACCAGTATTTTACATGGGGCGACTGTCTATCTGATCTCCACAACCTAGTTACACGGTAACACTATAATACCCCTTGACAAGACTTATGTCCTGGCTTGGACCAATGACAGTCAACGTTCTAAAAATCACAGCCGAGATCAAGCAAGCTTAAAGTGCTTTCTGAGGAATCTCGCTATGTAAAGATAGTCACCCATCCGCGGACAGAACTTGGCATTCATTGCTTAACATTGAAGATTAGCCTGTGCAGCTGTTATTGTTTAGCCACGAGCGTCTCTATAAACATAAACTCATCGTATTTTACAACTGTTAGATTTACACTATTCAAACTATGAAATACAAATCCCATAACAATGTTCCAGTTAAAGATAATCCCACGTCACAGAAAGACATTAGCCTGAGCGCGAGTAACCTCATAAGACAGTGTAACAAACCCTGAGGCGATAGAAACTATGTAGTCACGCTCCGTCTTTGATTTGTGATTGTAATTCAAGTAGAAAGCTAAATACAACATCCTCAAGTAGCAACTCAAAGCTTTATGTAAGGCCACGTTAGGCCTAGACTTCTCCAAAGCAAAGCTGTGTCTTCGCCATCAGAAATGTGCAAGGTAGTTAGGTAGTGCGCGAGAAAACTGTGCACTATATTCCTCGCCTGGCTTAGCGTGGCTACAGAACCACTGAATCAATGTGGAGCGTACTGGCTTGACAGCAGCTGAGATTTGTAATACATAGTGTGGAGCTGAGCTGCGGCGTGAAATAGATAATGAGATGAATGAACTCATGCACACGCACAGTTATTTCGCTTCGCTGCACTCCGCGCACTGCTCATTGTTCACATCTCCTATCGTCCGCTGCGCGCTGCACAGCTCTCTTCCTTCGATGCTATAAAAGTGAGATATCCTAAAGCCTGTGAAGCCCCACGGAAACATCAAAACTTTAGCGCAGAACAAGGCAGTCACACACAACGGATAATCCAAGAGCGCAAAATAGAGTCCATATACTACTAAAACTATCCCTCCGCCTGTCTGGTCAACCGTATCTACAGAAGTTAAGTCCAGATGAGATGTGTAAAAGACGAAATTTTACAACCCATCTCATCTCATTGATCTCGTGTCCAGACCTAAATCTCTGTAGCTGCACAAAGGACTAATGGAAGACAAGAGGACATTAAAAAAAAAATCAAATAGTGAGTAACAGTACACAAAGAATAAGAGTAAATTGAAAAAAGTCTGTTTCTTTGTATTTAGAATCCTTTACGTCTTATTTATTATGTCTCTTTCAACTGTGACTTTTACTGCTGTTATCAGAATATTTTTGCTTCTATTAAAATATATCCAAGTATGTTTCTTTATATTAAAGTAACTTTTGTTTTTACAATAATTTTGCCGTACATTATTACCGGTAATCATAGTTTTGTCACGGTTATCCTAATTTATTTGTGGTTGGAGTAATATGTATTTTTACCCGACTGCCGAAGGAGGGTAATGTGTTTATCAGTCTATGTATGTATGTATGTATGTTTGTTCATATATCCCTCAAAGTGTCAATTTCCAGACACAATAGAAATTACCATTGTTTTAATCCGATTCGGAAATATGGACAGTTGAGCTGATAAGGCGTTCTAGAGACCAAACGCGTTGGCCGATTTTGATGAATCTTACGTCAATCGATTCGTCTTAACCCTGCGAGTGTCACTGGCTACATTAAAATAGAAAAACGGCGGCTTTTGGGCGCCATATTGTGGGGGCCTATTTTTTTTCTTCCTAATCCATTGTGTGGGGTATCAAAATGAAAGGGTTTTAAGAGGTGATTACAAAAATATACAATACTTATATGTTTAAATGTACTCATAAAAACAGAGCAGAGGTGCTCATAAAAACTTGCACATGGTGTTCATTGACCTCGAGAAGGCATACGACCGGGTGCCCCGTGAGGTTTTGTGGTGGGCCCTTAAGGAGAAAGGTGTACCTGGGAAGTATGTACAGTTGATCCAAGCGATGTACAGTCGATGCAGTACCGAAGTCCGATCTACAGTGGGCACTACTGGCAGCTTCAGTGTGGCAGTCGGCTTGCACCAAGGGTCGGATCTTAGTCCTTACCTCTTCCTGATGATAATGGACGCTCTGACGTCGGACATACAGGAAGAAGCACCCTGGTGTATGCTGTTTGCCGATGACATTGTGCTGGTCGCCGAGAGTGGCCTAGAGGTTCAGGTCAGATTGGAGGTGTGGTGGCACAGACTGGAGAGTGTTGGCTTGAAATTGAGCAGAACTAAAACTGAATACCGGTTCTGCGATTTTGGCGGTCTCTCCAGTTCCGTGCCTATAGCTCTTGCGGGAACACCTATACCGATATGCTCCGACTTCCGGTACCTAGGGTCGCTTGTCCAAGGGGATGGCGAGGTAGACCGAGACGAACCCACAGCATCAACTCGGGATGGATGAAATGGCGACAGGTCACTGGAATAACTTGCGACCCACGGATGCCCCTCAAGTTAAAGGGGAAAATTTACAAGTCCGTGATTAGACCTGTCGTACTGTATGGATCAGAATGTTGGGCTGTGAAAAAGATGGATGAAAAGAGATTGCATGTAGCAGAGATGAGAATGTTGAGATGGATGTGCGGAGTGACGAGAATGGATAAAGTGAGAAATGAGTATATTAGAGGAAGTTTGAAAGTGGCGCCAGTAACAGAAAAGTTGAAAGGAAACAAGTCATGTGATGAGGAAGGATGAAACGCATGTTACTAAAACAGTTATGAATATGGATGTGGATGGATGGAGAGGGAGGGGACGGCCAAAGAAAAGATGGATGGACTGTGTGAGGAGTGATATGAAAGAAAAGGGCGTCAGTGATGGAGTGACGGGGGACAGGATGGTATGGAAGAAAAAAACGTGTTGCGCCGACCCCAAGTAACATGGGACAAGGGCAGGAAGATGATGATATGTTTAAATGTACCTAATTCTAAAAAAAATATCTAAAAAGTTGTAATTAATCCAAAATATATAAAGATAACAAAAAACCCTACTGCTTACAAAGCCAACTAAAAAGATTTAGATTTAGTTTCTTTTTGTTTCAAACAAAGTGACTTTATCGAAAGTGTTCTTAGCTATGTTTGAATACAAATCGGTTCAGTCGTTCTAAAGTTATGGGGAGTTTCACTGTTTGATCGGGGAGTTTTCACAAGATATCGTGTCATAATTATGTGTTCAATAGATTGTCGATCGAAGCGTGTCTAATACTAGATAAATTTATGTAGCTTGAAATAAAAATGTTTCGGGGGATTTTTAAATTTTACTTGTGTTAAAAACTTCCAGATATAAGAAATCAAAGACTGTACTTCATCAAATAATTGTAATACTTTGTTATCGGCTTTACAGAACATCTCCAATTTTTCTGACTCTCATGATCCACAATCTTTTATAGCTCAATGATGATTGATTGTGATTGGCTGTCCTTTCCTCGTTGACACCGATTTAAAAAGACCAGCATCAGCCAATGGAAAATAAACACGACATTTTGTCCGGAAGTCAGCATTGAGCTACTTACAATGAAAAATATCAAAAATTATAACAAACTAAAAATGTAAACATATTCAGAAAATCCACATAAAATCAACATGTTTTATGGTATTAATTTAACAGTAATTAATATTAGTTTTAATACAAACTTCCGAAACAACCAAAACATTTCAATAGAATTCAAGACTTATTTTATTTAAACAGCGCAAAATAACTAAACATATGTGCAATATTTATTTTAAATTAGAACATGAATTTTCAGGAAGCTAACATTCGTCCATCCTGATAAATTTCGCGTCCCCGCGAATGACATTTTTTAAAAGTAAATTCTGATTTTATTCAAAACAAACACAAGACAACAATTTTAACTGAGTAATTGAAATCAAAAATGTATTTTATAAAATACAAATTTCGTTAATAGAAACTACACACAAATCAAGTACTGTTTATATGAATTGTGTATATAGAGTATTTCAAAAACTTCATTTTTCAGAATCATAAAATATAAGACTTATTTCAATGATTGTGCACTTTGCACTTCAAAACTTATGTTCGCTCATAGCTACTTAATTGTACATTGCACTTAAAGGTAGTTATCTACCTTCACGCTCATAGCAGTTTAATTTCAAAAAAGAAAAACTACACCAACACTTATAGAATCATAGATGAACTAAAAAAAACATGGTCGCTCATAGCGAATAGAAGTTATCAACACCTTATGCTCATAGCAGTGTAGAATAACCATAAAAATAGGGTCGCTCATAGCGAAATAGTAGTTAACTACACGCTCATAGCAGTGTAGGTTAACCATAAAAACTTGGTCGCTCATAGCGAATAATAGTTATCTACACCTTACGCTCATAGCAGTAATGTAGAATAACCATAAAAACAGGGTCGCTCATAGCGAAATAATAGTTAACTACACGCTCATAGCAGTGTAGGTTAACCATAAAAAAAACTTGGTCGCTCATAGCGAATAATAGCTCAACAACAACAACAAACAAACACCAACAACAACAACAATCAACAATTAACAACAACAACAATCAATCAAGCATGATCAACAATTTGTGTAATTCATACTATTTAGCTAATTATGAAAATTGGATAAACTCAAACATTATTCTCCATCTAGTATGATATCTGATCACATTTATTTTACATAAATGGTTATGTAATATTTTTACTCAAAAAAAAGTAATCTGCATGATAAAATATGTACTTCATTAATTTCTAGACACACAAATAAATATTATTGGCAAAATAAATTATCTAAATCATTATTTAAATCATCATCGGTTTCGCTAGTAGACTATTCGCTATCTTTGTTATTGAAACAAAGGCAAGGATGTATTTTATCAACAGAAAATAGACCTATATACTTTGACGTCCCTTTTCTAGTAAATATCTACAACCCATCATAATACCTATCGTGGTTCAAAACTTTAGTTACTCTGTACGGCCCTGAAATATAATCTGACCAAAAAGAAATGCATAAATCTATGAACGAAACTGTATGTGTGTCCCTTTTATTTCACTACACTACGATACGTAATACTTTCTGGTCTTTGAATTTTAAGATGATTTTTCATTTTAATCGTATTTTATAAAAATTTGCATCATTCGTTCACCGACGCCATTAGCCATCACAATTTATTTGGTTTCGGCAAAATAAGTTTTTTTATTCAATAGGAAAGAAATCTGAAGCAATCGCATTTTCGTGCCCCTAATTTCACATCTGGTGATATTTTAATTCTATGTGACAAAGTCACAAAATATAGAAATGTCATAGAACATTTTCTTTGTCATCAGAAAACAACATTTCCCTTACACTGATTAACGAATATCTCGTTAACGCGTGGACCGATTTATCTATACCAATATTAAAAAGAGGAAAGATTTTTTTGTTTGTTTGTATGTTTGTACCGAATAGGCTCCGAAACTACTGGACCGATTTTAAAAATTCTTTCACCTATGGAAAGCTACATTATTCCCGAGTGATAATTTTGAAGGGAGCGAAGCCGTGGGGGTCAGCTAGTTTATTATAAACTTTATTGTACACCGCATAAAAATTTACATTATTTAAACGGTCAAAACAGTTCTACATTTATACTTACCTCTCATTTGAAACCAAACACATTAAAATATAAACAAAAAAAAACATGTTTTCAAGTTACTTGTTCTATTCGGACAATTCTTACACTAACCCAGGACTTAGCGACTTAAGTCTCCTACAACGGCGGGTTAAATATTTAAGTAAATTTATAAGTTTAACTCTAGATTTACTTCTAAGTCTTGGTGGAGCAAGACGATTTATCTGATTAACCCTGAACTAGTTCTTAACAAGGGGTTTTAAGGATAAACCAGGAACGCGCAAGTGGCTCTTAACCACCTTAAATAAAAATACTCTACAATCACCTAAATGTAAGAATTCTTTCTTTTTGATTTTACAAATGTACAGACATAGTTCATATGTATGATGTGAAAGAGTGCAATTTTCTTAGGAATAGGTTGCAGAGGAGGTCTTACTTCTTTCACGCTGATAATTTATTGAGAGCACATTCTAAATCCAAATACGAATTTATATAATTCCTGGTAAACTTTCGCATGCGAGGCAGCCAATAATGTTGTTTAATTTTAACTAATGTTTTATCAAACGTGGCCTATTTCGTCGCAACTTTTCTGGAGAACCTGCCACCTACAGCCCTTTAACACCACGTATTTTATTCGGTCCTCATTTACTTTATAAACCTTCTCGCGCTTAATGACTTCACTCTTATGTATCTCTCATAAGTCATCAAATTTTGTATAATATTTAAACACCCATATGTGAGGTTGCTCAGTAGCAGTCTATCCAACAGATATCATAACTTAGAACAAATTTCAGTGACATTGATCTCAACGTTATCAATCACTAACGAAATCTTAGTTTTACCTAAAACGCTCACGATTGTACTACCAAAGCTTTTGAGAGTAGGCAAATTATTTACTTTCCATTTTGCGTCGAACAACTCCTTTCATAGCAGATTCTTTTACCAAGGTACACTGACTACCAAAATCTACGCACCCTATCAAAAGTTCATTATTAACATGTATACTCTTGATAAATTTGTCGTCTTGTCTCTAGCCCGCGCTGTTAACCAGTCATAAAGTCTTAACTTCGGCACACTTACCCAAACGCTCTTACTGCACTTAGGATCTTCATGACCAATGCGTTTACACTTAACGATAGGCTTTTTACATGCTAATACTACATGACTCGTTTCGCGACAGTTACAACACCTCAAGAGTCTATCCAAATAAATTTTACAAGTTTACGCATTTCACTTACTGAACGTTCTAACGTACGAAAACTTATCTAATCTGTCACATTTGACATCCCTCAGACAACCAAACAATTTTTCAGCTTCCTCAAAATTGCCTCTGCCCCGTGCCGAACTAATCTATCCTCTACTCCATAAACAATGCAATCAATAGCGTTCCCACCTACTATACCACCCCGATACAAAGCTATTATCATATCCTAATAATACTCTTCTATACCATCGCCAAACTTAGCTATTTAACAAACATTAAATGTACGTAAGTAAATGGTCATAGATTTCGTAAGACGGAAAAGCAGATTTATGTTTCAACCCATTCGTCCCAAGCTAGCTAGCTTTTTACCACTTTTTCACAGTACCGACTAGCTTAGGTAGAACGTAGTGGGCAATCCGTTTACTGTCCCACCCATAGATCTCTGAGCATTCTTTAACTTTATTCAACCAAGTAACCATTGTGTAGTTTACAATTTAGGACCAAACTTTCGATCTACATTATTATGCGCAAATCATTCTTAAGTATGTGAATTTACAGCTTATATCGATTGTAAAGACTCTTTGATTCATTTGAGTAAATAATTATTATTACTATATCGGCAGATGAATGCAGTGGGCTCACATACAGAAATCTTTCATTAGTACAAGATTGACAGATTTCCTGACTTATACTTTATAATTTTTTATTTATTTATTGTTTCACTGTATTGACCTAAAACATGACGAATTTGTAATACCATTTTATTAAAATTGACATTGTTTATTGTATCGCCTATTTCAAATTATTAACTGAATTTCATCTTGACATGATAAACTTGTACCTACTTTCTGTGCAAATAAAGAACTATTCTATTCTATTCTAAGAACGAACTGGACTATACGATCTAAAAATAAAACTCGCAAATCTCTAGTCTAATGTTTTCTACGCGAGGTATCTGTAACCTGTGAATCCGTTGCCCTCTAATGACCCCTCATGACCGTCCTCCCTCCTCCTTCTTGCCTGCAACACCACCCTTGAAGGTGATCTTCTGGATCTGCACCGCTCGGAGTCACGACCACTGCTGCGGGGGTGCTGACGAGCGCTGACTCCGCCTCGAACCTCGAACACTGCTGCGGAGGGGCTGCTGACGAACGCCGACTTCGCTTCGAGCCTCGACCACCGCTGCGAGGGGGCTGCTGACGAGCGCCGACTTTGCCCCGAGCCTCGACCACGAGTCCGGGATCGGCTGCGTCTCGAGAATTGTCCCAGCACCACACTGGAATGCTTCCCTGCCGACCTCCGTCTTCTCTCGGACTGATCGTTAGGCATCTTCATGCGTCCAATGATCTGGAATAATTTGAACAACGAGTATCTGGTTTCTTTTGTGTGCCTACTTCTTTGTTTCAAAATTGTCTATACGCGGCATAAAGTTCAAGCTATCTCAATTTCTCAATTCAATTTACAAGTATACAATAATTCAAAATGAATAACTGTTGTTTGGTACACGTACATAAACACATCTTTCACCTTGGCGTTAGGCAAAATCAACAGAACGCAGCCGGCTACAGTCCTTACATACTGCTTTTGCTTCATTGATCATATCTGCATCTAGTCTAGTTATTTGGTATTTTCCTAATACCATGACTATTACTATTCAAAATATAAGAAACTTAAACAACGTAGGTACCTATTTATCGGCATTATTTTTATTGCAATCGAACTGTCACAGTATGTGTCGTGTGTCCATATTGACGGGAAGCCACCCATGCACAAATTATGTACATGCGTGCACAAATGCATACCCGTACATGCCATATATTATACAGATAGATATTATATACAGAAAAAGAAAATAGACACAAATAAAATTCACATTAAATAATCAAATTGACTTTTAATATACCTTATTGTGGGCGTATGATCACACCAAGGTGGTAGCGATACACCAGAATTCCTTGGTGCTATTCCGCTTCTGATTTGTTAAAAACTTCCAGATATAAGAAATCAAAGACTGTACTTCATCAAATAATTGTAATACTTTGTTATCGGCTTTACAGAACATCTCCAATTTTTCTGACTCTCATGATCCACAATCTTTTATAGCTCAATGATGATTGATTGTGATTGGCTGTCCTTTCCTCGTTGACACCGATTTAAAAAGACCAGCATCAGCCAATGGAAAATAAACACGACATTTTGTCCGGAAGTCAGCATTGAGCTACTTACAATGAAAAATATCAAAAATTATAACAAACTAAAAATGTAAACATATTCAGAAAATCCACATAAAATCAACATGTTTTATGGTATTAATTTAACAGTAATTAATATTAGTTTTAATACAAACTTCCGAAAAAACCAAAACATTTCAATAGAATTCAAGACTTAAACTAAAAATAACTAAACATAAAAAAATAAAAATAACTAAACATATGTGCAATATTTATTTTAAATTAGAACATGAATTTTCAGGAAGCTAACACTTGACAACTTACAGAACAAGAACATTTGTTTGTCTGACGATATGGCTAGATTATTGAAATGTCAGTAATCTTGCCATATCATATTTTACACAGTCCGTCCACTTTATCATTGGCCTTCCCCTCCTCATATAGCCATCCACTCGTACTCATAACTTTTCTCACGACATTTTCATTTTTTGTGCAAGGACAGCGAAGGCCGCACCACCAGTAGTGTCGTTTACAATTAACGACACTATCAAGCCTATTTTGGACTAAATTGTATAGTCAACTGTGTCGACAATTTCGGAAATATAATTCCTAAGGTAATCTGATTGCTTATGAGTTACATTTGCACATGTAAGATAATAATTAATCATCGTTACAGATAATTTCTTCTTCCTTTCTTTTAGTATTACTTTACAAATTTGTCAATAACTTTAACATGGAACCACAAACATTTTTAATCTAAAACCATGTTATCCTCACAAAATACATAGTTTAAAAGTAGAAGCCAGCTTGTTTGTTCCATTGCGAATGTGGGACGAACTTATTGTTGCACACGTATTTGTGAATCTCTCGGAAACGATGCATATATTACTCATACCTATATGCCGAATGCATGCAGATAATATATATGCATTGTTTTTAAAGTGTATTTTGCAGAGAGATGAGTGTTATCTGAGAAGAACGTTTGCACATGTAATCAAAGAACTTTAGCGAGAGAAAAACCAAATTTCAAAAACAGACGACATGCTTTTGCTTCCGTTCTATCTATCTATCTTATTTCTTCCCACTGCTGGGCAAATAAATCTCCCTCTCCTCTCTTTCCACAATAATTGTGGAATACTCGTATTAATGACAAAACATCTGTTGCTCAAGATTTCCCGAGGCTCAAAATATTTTAGTCTTTAAATAATGGTTGTTGCCGGCTTGTTACCCAAAGTCTGTAGGAATTTATTTCTTGACTTCTTACTTTGAACTATTTTTACAGTTCATTTTATAGAAGTTATCGAAACTAATGCTGAATTGAGTGGAAACGCTGGAGGACGCTCTATAAAGACATAACACATACCCTACTGGTTTTGTTCTTCAGAAAGACCAGGTGCGCAGTACTCACTCAAAACCATTTTGAGTGTGAGAGGGTAATAGCGTAATAGGTGGAGTTCTGTAGTTTCTGCCTATACCCATGGGAAAAAGGCGGGAAGGTTTTGTAGGTTTTATAGCCATCATAAATATTTGTTTCAAAATACCAGTTCACAATTTCAAACAGCCAAGATTAGAAAACAAAACTTTGAAATTACCCATTACAGAACGGAAAACCAGTCTTAATTAAATTGGCATTTACTGCCCCGAGCTGAAGAATTAGCACTCTTTCGCTCCGGGGTATACCGCATAAATAACTCACAAAACGAATTTTATTTCAAGTCCAACTTTAAATTCGTTGCTCGTTCTCTATGAGTTATAGCTTGCCCAACACTACTTCAATGTCACAAACTTTACTTTACACTTCACATAACTCTTATATCCCTCACAATAAGTTATATTTTTCTTTGTTTGCGTTCGGATTAAGTTTGTAGCGGCTATATCACACGCATGGTAACCCCTTGATGTTCATTTCAACCACGCCTCGCAAGTTGTGTAATGTAATTAACAAACAAGACGATTTATTTGCCGTTTGTTTTTGTCCAACATGTAGTTAGGGACCTATTTTCACCTAAGTTTGGTCACGAAGGTAATCGTTTATTTGCAAGAGACCTTAATTTATTGTTTATAGATGTTGAAAGGTTAGTAAAGTTTAATGTGAAGTCTCAATTTCGGTTCATTGCTGCTGTAAACCTAAAGGTTTTTATAAAAATAATAGATTATAAAATTAAAAAACACGCTTTAATAGAAAACCAAAATAAAAAAATATATATTATAGTAAAAAAACTGGCCAAGTGTGAGTAGGACTCGCGCACGAAGGGTTCCGTACCATTATCGTAAAAAACGGCAAAACAAAACACGTTTGTTATATGGGCGCCCCACTTTAATATTTATTTTATTCTGTTTTTTATTTTAGTATTCAGAGAGCCCGGTCAATTTTACTTTAATAGTTTCTAGCACATTGCCTACTCATATTGGGAATTTTACAAATTTTCTGGGCATTACGAATAATGCCCTATAAATCACGTGGTCCATAATATATACACGGGACAATTATCTACACAAGCTTTCAACATCAGCCTTATTTATAAAAACACGCTAACCTTGTGACAAACAATGCAAATCAGATTCTTAAATCAAATTCTCCATAGAAAAGTTTTAAGAAACAATATTTGCTCATCAGAGCTAATTAAATGGTAAGAAAGTTTAGAAAGGCCCCATGTATTTGTAAATAAAGTAAACGTGTTTAAAGAATACGTGATGTGTACTACTGATTGTTTTTCAAATAAAACTCGTATCTAGACTTTCATTTCAATTCAGTTTGAATGAAAAGTTATTGAATTGTAAATATCATAATAGCGTATTGATATATTTACAAGTCCAATTTCACGTTTCGTGTGAGCGGAATATCATTCTAAGATATATTTTAGTATCGCCATTTTTTTGGTAGAGTTATTTTTATAGAAGGTTTGTATTATAAATAGTGATTATTTACAATAACTAGCTGCCACCCGCGGCTCCACCCGCCTATATATCTGCAAAGTTTTATAAAAATCCGTTCAGTCATCTATCTATCCTCATAAATTTTGACGTTTATAATAGTAGTAGGACAAATAACGTACAAACTTATAATAGTAATTCTGCATAAGTGCATACAAAAAGGGGTTCATTGGGCATTAACAAATTCTTTGTGAATGGGAAAAGATCCCGCGACGTAAAATAGTTGAGTACGAATGTCAAAAACCAAAGAAATATCATCATCTTCCTGCCCTTATCCGATGTCACTTGAGGTCGGCGCAACACGTTTTCTTCTTCCATACCGTCCTGTCTCCTGTCACTCTAGCACTGACTCCCTTTTCTTTCATCTGTCAAAAACCAAAGAAATAATGGATAGATTATGTGAATAAGGTAATTTATTTTTATATACACTTTATTGTATATTATAAATGTGGAAGTTTGGATGGATGTATGCGTGGATGTATAGATAGAATAGAATAGAATAAAATTTATTGTACACCATAAAAGTTATACACATTTACAAGAAAAACTTATTTATACGGGTACAAAGGCGGTCTTATCGCTGACAGCGATATCTACCAGACCTTTGGGTGCACTGAAAAAACCTTAGAATAAAAAAGGGGGTAGTCTATTAGATTAAAACATAAATATATTATATACAAAAACATATTACTATTATAAATACTATACATAAACTGAACCCAATCACGCCAGAACGGCTGAAACGATCTGGATGAAATTTGGCACAGAGATAGATTATAGTCAAGAATATCACATTAGATACTATTCATCCCGGGAATATGTTCACTCGGGATAATTTTCGACTTTCACGCGGGCGAAGCCGCTGGCAGTTGCTATTAGTCACTAGTTCTGATGACAGCAAATAGAGATATAGCATGACGAAGACAATATGTTGGATAGTGTAGGAGAATGTTGATGTTTTTACTGAAGTCAAATCAATCCTTTCAAGCCATAATTCCAACCGCCAAGTTTTATATAAAAACCCATTCCGCCTACCTACATGTAAATGCAGCAACAATTCTTAAAAAATATGACCACAATAAAAACGAAAAATTGGAGTAAATATATAAATTCTGTGAGAAAAAACTATCGATATCGATATTAGCATGCCAGATTCCGGCTGCACACAACTGACACTAGTACAAATTGTGGTGCCATACAGCTGAATAAGTATTTGGCAACGAAAAGCGCTGGAATCTGAACGTCTTTTATTAAAACTTTTATTGACCGCCTGTTCTTTTGTTTTTGGAGAAAGTTTCAATCAAGTGGTCTGTTTGTTTAGGCGAATTAGGTGGACTGGAAGATTTGAGTTAGAAGTTTTTAGTGTGACGTCATCTTTTGCTGTGTTTTCGTGGACATGTATGTGTTTTGAGCGACAATATTGTCAAGTCTCGTGGTGCTATGAGACATTTTTCTTTAATTTTTGAATAGTATTGCCCCAATATCTTTTAAAATACAGCCCATAAAATATGCCTATGTGTTATTCTGATGCATAAAAATAAAGTTAAGTAAAATCTATTCCGAATTTATTGCGTGAAAGAGTAAGAAAATCCATCCAAAAATGTTCACGTGTAATATTGGTAGGATTACTTTAGGTAATTAAATATTTGTCATTAATCACTCCTCAATAGCTGTACTGATTTGGATATCTAGGTTACAAATAGATTGTTGACCGACGATCGTTAATCAAACGATCATCATTTTAAAGGTCCCTTTTTAAAACTCAGGTAGGTAGATTGTTGCGCGCTGGGCTGGTTTAGTGGACTGTATGTGCGGTATTGTACTGTATTCGAGTTGCTGGAATGTTGGATAACAGAATACAACCCGAAAGTAATTAGGAAAGGAAGCACAAACCTTTTCTGGAGCCGCGTGGTAGCGTCGTCGTGGCACTGAATCACTTCACCAGAGTTCAGGGGCAGTTGGGCTTCAAATTACTGTCATCACACGTTAATCACAAACACAAACTGTTCATTATATCACAAATACAATCTTATTACATGCTAAAACGCGATGATTCCAAAGCTATCAATATTTTTCGTGGAGCGGGCCGACGCCATTTACGTACGCCATGCGTTTCATTCCATTTCCATTTCCAAAAAAATTACGTAGCAAATCCTCTCGCTCACTCGCGAGTATGTGCGGGAAGGATAGGTATAAGAAATAACGAAGGTCAATCATATTTAGCATATTGGCGCCTTTTTATTCGACCTGAGATTGGCGCAACCAATATCTTTATAAAATATAACCTATGTATTATTCTGATGCATAATATTTTCTGTAAAGTTTTATCAAAATCCGTTCAGTACTTTTCGCGTCACAAACATCCATCCATACATATATAGTAAGTAAGTTTATGGTTTGTCTAGTGACGTCCTCTTGTTTCTGGCTCTGAGAGAAATATGGCGATGCCAATAAGTTTGTAAAATCACTGTGCTAAAATTAATAATAGAAATCTTGCTCCATCTAAAAGTGTGTACCATTTCCTGCCCTGCTCCGAACAGGTTATGAGTCCAGGATCTTTTTAAATTGAGCAAATAGCTGAATTAACGAAACCAAAAACAAAAAGTTTTGAAAAATCACGCAGCGTGAGTCACCATCATGGAAGTCGCAAATTCTATGAAATCGAAAAGTTCGATGGCAGAAACTTCAGACAGTGGAAGTTTCAAGTTAAATGTGCATTGAAAGCAAAACGGTTAGATATAGATAGGGTAAAACCCCAAGAATCCAGTTCGCAAGTGCAATGGAATAAGGATGACGGCATGGCTATGTTCATTTTGACCTCATCCATGAATTTAAATCAGATATCTTTAATAGAAAACTGCGAGACTGCGAAAGATAAAAAGAAAAAAAATGGTCACGTACAATGCAGTAAATGGAAAGCTATTAAGACGGATACAGTATTAATCCTTATCAACTTAAATACGCTAGTTAACTTAAGCATTTCATGCAAATTATGATAATCCTTAACACCATATAATTTAAATTATTTATTTATTCTTAGGAGATATTGCAAAATAAAAAGAATGCGCGCGAAAATAAATTCAAGCGTGGGGATCACACCGATGACGGGACCCGACGACTGAAAAAAGATGTAGGCATAATGCTCTACTACCCGTGTGAAATGGGGTGATTCGATAGTTAGTTTAGTAAACTTGCCAATTACTGGGTTGTAAAGAAAAGTCGAAAAAGAGGATTCTTGTTTAACGATTTATTTTACCAAAATAAAATAATAATAAGTCTGAAATATATATTTTGTAACTTATCAATTGTAGGCATTAAAAAAGGTTATAAAAGTCAATTTAGGTAACCATAAAATAAAGTTCATGATCGCGTTAATATTACCTATATTTTATTAGAAACCGCTTTATTTTCTCTGATAAGATCAACAGAAAGGTTTCTAAGAAAGCCTACGCAAAGGTGTTAATTCGGGGCGTGTTAATTCGCTGAAGGGTAACTACCCTAGTGAGTAATTATTTTAACTTTGAAAGATTTCATTATTAGTTATAATTTATATAACAAAAAATTTAGGTTAGTTTGCTTAGTTTTAACTTTGAAGGTTTCGAGTCATGCTTATTATTATTATTATAGACAAAATTGTTAGGTACCAAAATATTGCAATAAATCATAGTTTTGTCACTGAAATTGTACCTTAATAAATAATGTTCTTGATTTCCATTGTGACTGCGTATGGCGTGGTGGCCCAGTGGCTAAGAGCTCGCCTCTCGTGCTTGAGGTTGTGGGCTCAAATACAGGCAAGTTCTTATGTGACTTTTTATATTTAATTTATGTACTTTCTAAGTTTATTTTGGACATCATAGGCAATGGTGAAGGAAAACATCGTGAGGAAACCTGGACTTATATAGTTAATGTAAGTCTGAAATAGCCAAGTCAGAAGCCTGAGGGGTTGCCAGAGGCGGCTTAATTAACTAAGATACCAGAGCTGGCCATATCCTCACGCGAAAAAGAAGAACTGTGACTACACGGCGGTCTCTAGTTCTTCATCTAATGATGATTTTCACAATAATGAATATGCTACAGTAATTAGGAGGCAAGCTCACATCATAGGATAGTCGGTGTAGGTAGATGATATTTATTTTATGAGTAAAGTGGAAGGAGTAGACCCATTGCTTAGGAGTGGGATAAAATAGAACAGTAAACCATAGAAACTTTTTTTTACAAAATGATACAACCAGCTTACAAATAAAATAACAACAAAGTAAAAATAACTTCAATTTCGTAAGTGTTCCTGTTTTTTGACACCGACTGCCGAAAATGAAGTTGTTTTTCACTTTGTAGTTTTTTTTTATTTGGAACCTAGAATGACAGAATAGATTACCCGAATAAGATGAAACTTGAACAAAACCGGTGGTATGAGAGTGTACCAGGGAGAACCTTACACATCTGCGTACCCCTTTGAAGCGTACCACCGTGATGTTATGTTATGAAATGGCGTAAACAATAAACAGACATGCAATTGCAGCAATCCCGAGAGATCTGCGATCATTTATTGAAGAGTTATGTTATATATCTCCGAAGTTCAGATCTTAACTAAATTTGAATCAGACTAAATGAGAAGCACCAGCTTTCAAATAAAAGAAGAATCATCAAAATCGGTTCACCTAATAAAAAGTTCTGAGGTAACACGCACATAAAAATACAGTTGAATTGAGAACCTCTTCTTTTTTGAAGTCGGTTAAAAATAAACTAAGTTGGTTAAAATATCAGTTTCACATGCCATGGCTTTTAACGGCAATAATAAATTAATCTAGCTCGGATGATGTGAAAATTTCAAAGCGCGTATTTCCTACTTCAATTTTACATATGTCGGGTTTAGTCAATAGTACGGACGTTAAAACAAATCGCAAGCACGCCATCTGGCGGCAAAGCAAAACAACTACGCATTGGCGCGCTTCCTCTAACCACTTGCGTGGTGGGGATAGTAGAATATGGCAGTTGAGTACTGACAGCCTTAGAGCTAACACGTCGTAGAATCAGTGTCGATCCATAATATTAGTAAGCAAGATTGTAACTGTGAATATTTGAATAAACCCAGTGTATCGAATAATTTATGTGATTTCATTTGCACGATTGTACCCACCGACCTGCCCACACACGATGTCTTAACCTAAGGGAATACATCCTGACTTCCCGATGGTTTGCATCTATCGGCCAGCCTTGATGCGACATCAGAAGTGGGATTCAGTCGTGCTAATGAGATCACACGTAAAAACAATGCTAGTGAAAATGGCGGTTACATTCTTGCAAAAAAATTGCGGTGTCATTTGAGAAGGAAATTGTTGTCGTACGTTTCTGCGACTACCCTCAGTCTTGAAAAATGAAAAACCAATCCGGAGTGAAGCAGCAGCGAGGCTAGCAATAACCAAGTAGCTGGACAGTTCAAGGCGGAGCGTGTGGACGTGTGGAAAGATCTTTATGCCAATCTGGTGAGTCGTTTTCATTTTGAATTGACAATGGAAAAGTGTGTTCATTATTCAAAGTTCTGGTTTTGTGTACGGTCGGTATGGCGATCAGTGTATCCTAGGGATGACTCGTGTCAGATCATAATTTCATGTTAGTTATCGATGGTCAAGTTTTGGTGTTGTTGAAGGGGTTATTATTCTAATAACACTGGCAATAGGCCTTGACTGGCTTTGGCTGACTATTATTGTTTGGAGGATAGAACGATATGGTGACAGTGACGTACCTACCTTACACATTAGTCTGGAATTTATGATCATTCCAAATGAAATATTTAGTTTAGTTTTGTAGTTTGATAGTTTTATTTAGTGAGAGTTAACTAGGTTTGAGAAGAAGCTTATTATTCTTCTTTTGTGGTCGGTGGGCCAAATTTTCAAAAAAGTGGTAAGCTCTACCAGACCTAGTTAATTGCGACTTAAAATGCTGTGGCATTCATTCGATTCTCTAAAGCCCATATACCTACCTGGGCACTTGGGACACTTTAATGTGTGGTTCATGTTTTGGACAGGGACTCTGCACTCATATTCGGTGTCCATAATAACACATTTTGCAGGTTTAGGTTACTACTACTACTAGGAGCTCGTGGCTAAATAATAACAGCCGCACTGGTCGATCATCAAGGATAAGCAACGCTTGACGAGGTCGGCCCGTGGATGTGTGACCGTTTCAACATACCGGGTTGCCTCCGTGCCTCGGAAGGCACGCTAAGCCGTTGGTCCCGGCTGTCATTTGAAGACCTTTGACAGTCGTTACGGGTAGTCGGAAGCCTGAGATCTGACACCGGTCTTGCCAAGCGGTGCCGTGTTTCCTAGTTGCTGGTTTATGGAGGTCAGATAGGCAGTTGCTTCATGTAAAACACTGGTGCTAGGCTAGGTCCGGTAGGACTGGAGACCTACCCCGATGTAGTTGGGGGAAGGCTAGGCAGATTGATTGGTTTAGGTTACTACACCGGTGCACACCTTAATTTCCATCAAAGCTGTGTATGTTTAAGATAACCGTGTGAACATACACTCTCGTAATATTTTTCATGTTTCAGATACCATATTGTGTCGCAGCCTGAAACCTCTGCTGGAGGCTAGCGATTCAGATGCTGAGCGCGAAGGTTGACATGTCAACATCTGAGAGGTTAAGGAGAACGGCAGGCAAGCAGTTCGCAGGTCGTAGCTGAATGCTGCGAGCGCGCGCAAGATTGGAATTGAATACTCGGTGAGTCACTTCCATTTTATTTCGATAGTGAAGTCGAAGGTTCTCTAGTGAAGAGATGCTATTTCGAGTTATAAGAGTGTTCATGTTTGATCACTGAATTGGTAGTGGTTATACCTAGCACTATCACTAGGTAATTAAGACACGCTTACTATAGGGCAAGTAGTTGGTGAGTTTCCTATTGGCGGTATAGTTTAAACATTTGGTTCCGTACGAACTTTAGGATGAGATATCCCATAAGGAGATGAGATATCCAAAATGACTGAATAACTAAAAAAAAAATAAAAATAAAATAAAAAATAAAAATAGCTTTATTTCATTCCATACATGCATTTCATTTCTTTATAGTAATCGCTTTTTCAATTGGTAAAATAAAAGTAATAATAAAATCAATCTTTCATGTGTCTTGATATGAATTAATTAATATTAAATAATTTAAACATTCAAATATTGCTATGATGTCAATAAATATAGAATGAAATTAGAAATTTAAATACAGAAGTATCAAATCAAAATTGAACACAAAATTTTAAATCATATATAAATTAGATATTAGAATTGATAGTTCAATTAAATAAATATATTTTTTTATTAAATTAGATATTGGAATTTGTTTATCAAATTATCACATTAGAATTGATTATTAGATTGATTTTTAAGTTGGTTATGAAATTAAATTAGATATTATGATTGGATATAAATTAGTTAATAAAGATTATTAGATTAAAATACACATTCAAGTGTCATGCATGGACCCCTCTCGGGTAAAAGCCTCCTCCAAAGAGTGCCAAATGACTGAATAACTAGTCGTTTTCAATGGTAAAGCGAGTTAGTAATGTCGTTGAGCCATCGTAATTCTATCGAGTTAGTAACGGTACTGTTCATTTACGTGTTTCTGAACAGATCTTATTGCGTAACGATTTACAACTACCGTCTTCAGATCTGCATTCACTTGCTTTCTTTCAAAGTGAATATTATGATAGCAGTAGATCTCGCGATCGTTTTCCGTACATGAAAACTGAGTTTGTGAGCGATAGTAAAGGGTTACTGTTGATAACCTGATTTTAACGATATTGATCAGAGTTATTCGTGAAGGTCCTTCACGCGAGCTATTAAGAAGCAAATATGATCAGGCCTAATTGTCCCCCTCATATTAACAGTCGGTATGTTATAAGATCTTAGAGTGAAAGGCGTGAATCTTGTGAGAAGGATACCCGATCACCAAGTTCCTTGAGGATTAGACGTCATAGTTGATGACAGTGGTAGTGAAACCAAATCTGATTAACATGTCTACTCATAAGACCAATTCTGGACCGCACCTCATGCGTACCATGTGGCGATGGGTTTTTGAAGAGGGTTTATGAGTTGAGTATGCATTGCCTTTGAATTATGGTAAAGAGTAACAGAATTGTTACAATTACTTTGTTTAGTTGAACTTGTTGATCGTCTGACCTTTTTCTAATGAATAGTGTTGTGTGGGAAACTTTAGTACGAAAACTGAAGAGGCCCTGTATTAAGTCCGCGATAGGTGATTATGACAGGGTAGTGATCGTTATACACCGAAAGCTTTAAATAGGTACGCTTAAACCTACAAGTATGGACACGGTAGGTTGAGGAAGATGCCACCGGGTCATGTACCAGTCGATGTTGATGTTAAAAGGATTTTAATGATGATGAGCAAGCTTAAAATGTCGAGTAAATTAGTCTATCAGCCGTATTATGTTTGACCGTACCAGTGGATTCTGGCGGAGGTCGGGGTCTTGAGAGACCGTTGTGTGAGAGCAATATAATTGCTGTTCGGCTACAGAGCCGTGCCGTTAGAGGTTTTACTCGAGGGTTTCTGTAAGCTTGGCAGTTTTCGCTGCAGAAGAAGTTTTGAAGTTTGATTTGAGCGACTGGTGGTACATGGCCCAGGGTAATGATTTAGTTAAAGATCAAAGTTCTAAAATTTCCCTATTGTCACGAACCTAATGATCTAGTTTGGTCAGGAGTAGCCGAGCGTTGTGTGTTGGCCTGTGTGGCAACTGTTGGCCATTATGGCAACTGTTGGCCTGTGTGGCAACTAAAGGCCAGTGTGCCAACTGGAGGCCTTTATGGCAACTGTAAGCCAGTGTGGCAACTGGAGGTCTTTGTAGCAACTATGGGCCTGTAGGGCACCTGTAAGTCGGTGTAAAAAAACACGTTTGTGTAAGGAACCTTACAGAGGATTCCTGTTGAGTTATGAGGTTAAAATAAAGTAAACGCGCATAGTCACGCGAGAGGTGAGGTCACCATGTTAATGTTGATGACGTTCGAATCGTCAAGCCTTCATTACGAAAATAGAAATAATTTTGGTTTCCTAATTTTGATTACTATGCGTAGGTTGTGTTAGTAAGATACACAAAGCTCAAGTACCAATTGAAATGGTAGATGGCGAATTGACGTAACATACGACAGGCTAAATGTCTGTGTGGAACTGGTTCTACGTTCAGAGAGTTGGGTTGACTCGACATCGTAGGGATGTACGAGTAGAGCAATTGAGAAGAGAGCTATGAGATAGCTAGGAGAGCTATGTGATGGCTAAGGGTCGTGAATAAGATACCTGGTGTCTTTTTTTCTTTTGTTTCATTTAATGTGACATTAATGACTATCAGTGGTACTTGGACTTTGTAATCACGAAGATTGGGTGCTTTTAGGTACCACATTGATGATTTTGTTGCTATTTTCTTTAAATTGAAAATAGAATTACTTGTTCCCTGCAATGGTGAACAGAGAGATTTAAATGATCATGTTTGATTGTTTCAAAATGTTTCCTCACTCTAGAGTATGAGTCAGGATTGGACGAGTGAATACTGTTTGGAAATTTTGTGTTTCAGAAAAACATACCTTGTATGATGGGAGACTGGCGGGTCGGAGTAGACTGAGAGGACGTGTGGCGCAACACGACATGAGATGGCAGTGAGCAAGGACAAGAAGATGATGCCTGCGGGTGATAGATTTGGGGATCTGTCACCTGAGAGAGGCCCGAGAAGGCGACGTGCTGTGTTCCACGTTCGCCTCTCAAGAGAAATTACGGCCTAAAGAACACCATGTGGTTTTAGTCAGTAGGAGTCTGACAGACCCCTCAGCTTCCCCCAAGGGCTGAGGACATTCATGAGAATTTCCACATGATTCGATACACTGTTAACCCTGACAATGAGGAACAGACGAGGACGCCTGTCTTGCAGGATGGCCGTGTCGGGTTTAGTCAATAGTACGGACGTTAAAACAAATCGCAAGCACGCCATCTGGCGGCAAAGCAAAACAACTACGCATTGGCGCGCTTCCTCTAACCACTTGCGTGGTGGGGATAGTAGAATATGGCAATTGAGTACTGACAGTCTTAGAGCTAACACGTCGTAGAATCAGTGTCGATCCATAATATTAGTAAGCAAGATTGTAACTGTGAATATTTGAATAAACCCAGTGTATCGAATAATTTATTTGATTTCATTTGCACGATTGTACCCACCGACCTGCCCACACACGATGTCTTAACCTAAGGGAATACATCCTGACTTCCCGATGGTTTGCATCTATCGGCCAGCCTTGATGCGACACATATATATTATTTTTTTCAATTTTCTATAATCTACTGTCCTTACTAATTCAAACCAACGTTAGGGTAAAGGGAACAGTATTCGTCCGACTTTTGATCGCCATTTTAATATTGAAGCGCTGCCCGTGGCCACTGCAAGGCCGCTGGTTCGCCGCGATTGGCCATCGGTTAGTAGGTACACTTTTAGTAGGCCTGAATTAATCATAAGGCCAACGTGAACTGAAATCTGTTTACGGGAAGTTGGACTTATTAATGCGTATTGACTTTACCGGGAATTTTGCGGTTAGGTGGTTTATTTAGGCTGGAGTTAATGGACGGTTGAGCGTCAACCTGGTCAAGGCTGCGGGAGTCAGGTAGATGCGAAATGCAAAGGACCGATCAGTGTGGCGACACTTAGAGGCCTAGGTCCAGCAGTGGACGTCTTTCGGCTGAAATGATGATGATGATGGTAATGGATGAAATGAACAACTGTTTTAATTTTAACTAGCTGTGCTATGCTGTGTTAGCTGGCGCTGTTAGTCTCTTTTCCGTGGCTTAACTTAAGGGAACTGTGCAGTTTTCTGAGGTTGAAAACTATGACCCTCAGCCATAGATTTCTTTCAGTGAAACTAATTTTGTAGTTGGATCGGTTGCTTAACCTTTTAAAAACATAAACTTACAATTTTACTTCTTGGTAATAAACATTACTTCAGTTAAGTAGGTGTTTGATTCCTTTTTATCATTAGCCTTTTTGCCCGGCTGCAAGGAAAGGGTTATGTTTTTCGCGCGCAACTTGTATTTTTGTTAGGATGTTGGGTGCCATATTGTGGGGCATCAAAAAATTTTTTCCAAGGCCATCAGTGGGGTATCAAAATGAAGGATTTTTAGAGGTGATTACATAAATTTATACCATTTATATATTTAAAAGTCATTAAATAGAAAAAAAGTATAGCTAACTAACCCGACTGCAAAGATGTAAACAAGAAGAAAACCATGCTGTGCAGTCGGAGGATACTTATTCGCAGGCTGGCTGACCATTATACCTATCTACATCCGACTGCACAGCATGATTTTCTTCTTGTTTACATCTTTGCAGTCGGGTTTTTTGATTTTTATTTACTTTTTGTGTTCATGAAAATGAAAAAGTGTATACCTAACTTATTTAGGTATTGAAAAAACGCGTTGCTACGTATAATATTTCCCGAGGTAAATAACTTCATTACGCAGACTTACAATTATAAAATGAGCTCGCAATACAACAATAATAAAACCATAAACAAACCACCCATACAACCTTCAGATGACGACACACCTAACACGAGTCACAATAAATAGTAAAGTGCGAACTTTATATAATGTCATAAATTAACTTAAACCTCACGTAACGAACGAATAAATTATTTTAACTGAAACACGCGATGGTTTCCGTGACATGCAACACAAATATATATATGCGTTATAGGATACACAGAGCCGAGAAACGACTCGGTGGACACTGCTAGTATCAAAACTTGCCGTACAAGTATCACCGTTTACTCATAGAAATTGACGACCGTGACAATAGGAAATCTTACGCAAAGATTTTCGAGCAGTAGCCTCATTGCGTAAGTGAATTTGACTAAGAAGTAAATATAAGTTAAAAATAACAAAAGGTTAAAAAACATGAGTATTTCAAACTCAGGCTAATCTCAAAAACAGACACCTTGTCAGGAGTAAATAGGTTATTTCTAGACAAGTGTGCTTTACCGTCGACCACATTATCGCTTACCATCAGGTGAGATAGTGGTCAAATGTGTGCCTAAATATACGTAATATTATAAAGCTGAAGAGTTTGTTTGTTTGTTTGAACGCGCTAATCTCAGGCACTACTGGTTGGAATTGACAAAATATTTTTGTGTTGGATAGTCCATTTATCGAGGAAGATTTTAGGCTATATAATATTACGCTACGACCAATAGGAACGGAGCATAAATAAAAAATGTTGCAAAAACGGGCAAAATTATTCCTTATTGAGGGCTTCCATTGCGTGCGCTGCGTATTACGCAACAATCATGTATGTAGGGTAGGTAGGCTAGGGTAGGTAGGTAGCTAGTTGTAGGGAGCGAAGCCGCGTGGGACAGCTAATCTTTAATAAAAGAAAAACCTAAGCATAGCCGGGACGAAACTCGTTTTAATTTTCTACTTGATTCAGTGTGTCACCTAGCGGGGGCAATAAGCAGTATGGTTACCTGTTTTAACTAAGGCTATTACAACTGAAACTTGCATCGCTACGAATACTATTAGTAATGGCGCCTGCAAATTGACGGTGTGGCGGTGCCGTGCTCTGTGGTCTAATCAAATGTTGGCCCAACTTAACTTTCTTTACTTTGTCTGCGAACACGATTTTGTGTTTATTTGAATCGTTTTTTGTTTGTCATGTTTCGTGCTGAAGTAGGAATGTATGGCTTTGCATTCGAGTAGGAAGAGTGGGAAAAGGAACATAGAAAGTTTGTGCAGTAATACCTACAGACGTTTTCTTGCATCGCTGCACTGCATACGACACGTCGTGGTGAGGTTGATATAATGCTGTCACAAGGGGCATGCTTACTTTTAGTATAAACGTTGCTGAGAAGAGAATTCAATGTTTTAGATACTATACACTATTGACGAAAATATTTTATCTAATCTCATTTCACAGATTCACCCACTTTCATTTGCAAACTACCTTGAACTAGCTCAAGAATTTTCATGAATTTTTTTTCGAACGTATAAAATTACTGAAACCCAATCGGCTGCTGAGCAATACAATACAATTTCAATAAAAGCATTCTAAACACAGAACCAATTTCCAAATACATTTCGCACAAACAGAAAGCAGTTTTCGTTTTTATTCAATCGAAATAAACTAATGTTTTCAACACGTGACTCCATTCAGTGTAATTTCTTTTGAAGAAAATGAAATCTAGAAAAATTCTGTACCAGGAGTGTAGGATACACCAGGAGTTCGAAACTCGATCATTCGTGAGCGCCGCGTTTGCTCGATACAGCGTCAGGGAGATATTTCAAAATGTTCCAACATTCAAACGCGTGAGATATTTAATTTGATGTACGCTGCGGTAGTTTTCAGGAAATATTGTAGTGAGAGAATACGTTATGGGCGAAACAGTTACAATGATAAAGCTGAGTGCTTTTTCGCGTAGTTTCTATGGGATCATGAATTTACATAAGCGTAATACAAAATAATGTACTTATTGTAGCTAGAAGTTCTTTTTTTTTGTCTCAGACTCTCAGTAGACTTTTTTTAGACTATGTTCAAAGTAACGATGCCGAAAAACGCAAAAAATAATATACATAAGTTTGTTTGCTGCACAAACTCTTAAGGTTTATCAAGAAAATTAAAATATGAATAATTCACTTTACAGTAATCGAAATTTTAATTAGTTACTTTGTAAAACTAAAACTGTTTTCCGGTTCCGGCTGTGTAGACATAAAGACATAGTGTTATAAAGCTCCGATTTTCGACGTAAAAACTGTAAACATACTGTGAAATCCTGTGTAAAAATATTTGCACTCCATACATATCGTGCTAAACTATATTGCAAAAACAAAATCCAAGTGTAAACTGTGCTATCAATATAATAATTCAGTGGCAAAAAAGAAACTTTGAAAGGTAAAGAGGTTATCGGTCAACTGAGTATAGACACACACTTCGACAGCGCAGTTCTACCAACATAACAGCTTCATCAAGCTGCGTTCAAAATACTACGTTCCATTCCACGCAAGGGACAATAGCAAAAATGGATAACCTTCAATCATTTTTTGACCAAATGAAAATAGAAATGTCAAAACAAACCGATGACATTATGACACGAATTGATGAAAAATTAGTTCCTTTTGGACTAGAAATGCAGGCATTAAGGTCAGAAAACGAGAAATTAAAGGAAAAGATATACAATCTTGAAAAACATAAAAGAATCAACAACCTAATTTTATATGGAGTAAAAGAAACCGAAAAATCGACTGGCAATCTCATCGAAATCATTAAGAAGAAATTCAAAGATGATTTAAATATTACTTTTGAAGATAGGGATGTAAACACGATCTACAGAATTGGCAAAAATAACGTAGAAAATGGAAAGGAAAGGCCAATCCTCCTGACATTTGTTAATCTCTGGCGGAAAAATGAGATAGTGGCAAATAAAAAGAAATTGAAAAATATGTATGTGTCTGAAGACTACCCGAAAGAAATCCTCGACACAAGAAAGAAACTACAGCCAAAGCTGGAAGAAGAACGGAAGAAAGGCAATTATGCATTCATAAACTATGACAAGCTAATTATTAAACAGGGAAAACCAGTAAATGAGAAACGCAAAAGGGAACCATCAACCTCGCCTAACGTAAAAGAGCACCCTCGCAAACAACAATTGTCAGCAAAAGCATATCGTCTAAATGCTTTCGACGTAATGAGGAATAGAAGTAACTCTCTGCCTTCTGCCAACTTGCCAACTGATCAGAAAGCATAGGATATTGCCATCAGCCACCGGAATAAAACTTTAAATAAACAAGAACTTAAAGATAACATAAACCAAACATTCCCCAACCCGACTTGTCCTCGTGGGGAATTAGACTGCAACCCTCCACCAAATATAGAAATAGATCAAGACATAAAACAAACCCTCAAAATTTGCACATATAATTTAAGAACACTTGCATCAACAGAAAGATTCCTTGAATTAACTAATGCTCTAAAAAAGATTAATTTGGACATTCTAGGTCTCGCAGAAATCCGAAAAATGGGGTGTAAGATCGAAGAGTATAGCGACCTTATTTTTTGCTACATTGGCGAAACTAAAGGACTACATGGAGTGGGATT
Source organism: Orthosia gothica (assembly GCA_949775005.1). Lineage (NCBI taxonomy): Eukaryota > Metazoa > Arthropoda > Insecta > Lepidoptera > Noctuidae > Orthosia > Orthosia gothica. Next base: position 2,485,082 of record OX459036.1, on the reverse strand, counting down.
TCTAATCAAGAAAAAATATAAAAACAACATCACCAACTTTACAGGAATCTCTGAAAGAGTAGCACTTTTACAATTAAAATTTGAATGCTTCTCCTTATCAATTTATCCAAGCATATTTACCGACGGAGAGATCTACAGAAGAAGAAATTGAACAATTTTACAAAGACATTGAATATGCTCACACCATGACGGAAGGAAAGGTCATAGTCATGGGAGATTTCAATGCAAAAATAGGTTGTCCAAAAACAAACTATTATCCAGTAATGGGAAAATATGGTTACGGAGTGTGTAATGAAAGAGGCGAACGTCTCTTAAGTTATGCTTACCAACACAAATTATCAATAATGAACTCATTCTTCAAAAAGAAAAAGAGCCGCAGATGGACATGGCTATCACCCGACCAAAAAACTAATAATGAAATAGATTTTATAATGATAAATCACCATAAACTTATAACTAATACCGACGTACTAAGCAAATTTATATTCTCTTCCGATCACAGATTAGTGAGAGCAACATTACTTTTAAGTCATCCAGTAAAGAGCAGAAAAACCTACACAACACCATATAATATCCCCAAGACAGAAACAGAAATTAAAAACTACATCCAAAACCTACAAACACACACAGAAAATATAGAAACGGATTGCATTGATATCCAAACATACTACAATATCCTGGAAAGGGGCATAACAGAGAGCTTAAAATACAAAAACAGTGCACATCCTCATCAACACAATATTTTCTCCAAAGATACAATGCAACTTATAAAAAGGCGCACGGAACTACTACACACAAAGAATAAAACCAAAGATATGAAAGAAGAACTTAGTAGAATATACAAAGCGACTAATAGGTCAATCCGTAAGGACTACAGCAACCACAGATACGAGATTATTTCAAGAAATATCAAGAATTGTAGAAGTGCCAAAAAAGCATACAAAGAACTAACTACACACAAGTCATGGATTCAAAAACTTGAGCATAACTCGCTAGAAACAAAATCTAGAAAAGATGTAATAAACCTTGCAACAAACTTCTACAAAAATTTATACAGGAAACAAAATAACACTGAAATGAAAGCGCAAACAACCCACATGAACACGACGGACTGCATCAGCCAAATTGAACACTCCGAAGTTTATGAACATATAAAAAAGCTGAAGACTGAGAAGAGTCCCGGACCAGATGGCTTATGTAATGAGGCTCTTAAAATAGGAGCACCTATTTTAACACGCCATTTTACGCAATTGTTCAATATGATACTAGATGAAGAAAAAGTACCAAAACAATGGTGTACATCAGACATAATTCTACTCTTCAAGAAAGGAAGCTCCTTGGATATAGGGAATTATAGACCCATAAGCCTGCTGGCAAGTATTTACAAAATATTCTCATCCATAATTTTAAAGAGAATATCCGACGAAATTGATAAGCAGCAACCAAAGGAACAAGCAGGTTTCAGATCAACCTTTAGCACAATGGACCACATACAGACATTAGAACAGGTCATAGAAAAATACAGAGAATACAATATACCTCTGTATGTGGCTTTCATTGACTACTGCAAAGCTTTTGACAGCATCAGCCACTGTTCAATCTGGAACGCACTACAACAATCAAATATTAACTATAAATACATCAATATCTTGAAATATATCTATACAAAAAGTACGAGTAGAGTTAAATTAGAAACTAGAGGAGACGAAATAAACATAGAACGAGGAGTTAGACAGGGAGATCCCCTTTCCCCGAAGCTATTTATAGCAGTACTAGAAAATATTTTCCAAAAACTAGACTGGGAACACAGGGGAGTGTACATAAACGGACACTATTTAAACCATCTGAGGTTCGCTGATGATATTGTTATAGTTGCGGAGACTGCCAAAGAACTAGAGGAAATGATGAGATCACTGGACTGCGAAAGCTCCAAAATCGGCCTTGAAATGAATGTAAATAAAACTAAGATATTAACGAACAATCGCGAACTCCCGATAGTGACAAAAGGTAACAATATAGAATATGTCAGCGAATACATCTACTTGGGGAAGCAAATCTCATTCAAAACGTCAAGCAACGAAGAAGAAGTAACAAGAAGAATCAACGCAACTTGGAAGAAATTCTGGGCATTAAGAGAAATCCTAAAGGGGAACTACAGCTTGCACATGAAAAGGACAATATTTGACACATGCCTATTACCCTGTTTGTTGTATGGTTGCCAAACTTGGACTTTTACAAATAAAATAAAACAAAAAATCAAATGCAGTCAAACAGCTATGGAAAGGAGCATGTTAAAAATTAGAAGAATACATAAAATTAAGAGGGAAAAAATTCGTCAAAAAACTAAACTCACCGATGCTCTCAGGCATGCACTCAAACTTAAGTGGGGATGGGCCGGACACATTTCACGATACCTAGACAGAAGATGGACCATTGAAGCCACACGTTGGAAAGGTCCAATGGGGAAAAGAAATGTTGGTCGACAATTAAGACGGTGGGCTGATGACATAACACACGTCGCAGGGAACGAATGGATAAAGTTAGGCAAGGACAGGGAGTCATGGAAAAGGATGGAGGAGGCCTTTACCCAAAAAGGGGTCCAAACCTCATAAATAATACTAACATTAATTTTAAGTAACCTTTCTTTAAGTAACAACTTACTAACGAACATTGTAATTTATATCAAAAGTGAGATTTGGAATAAATGGCTTTATTATTATTATTATTATTAAAACTAAAACTATATTAATTTAAGTTCTGTTTACTGTTTGCAAGCCTTTATGTATGGATGAATAACTTTTATGCTAACATGAATTTCAATTAAAGAATCCGTTCAAAATTGAAATTACAAAATGGCGACTTGTTTTACATGGCTGTTTGTTGCAAATTGTTTTGAATGACTTTATTTAGGAAAGCTATTGTGGTGATTTTAAATTATAATTTCACATGTAGGAACAGTATAACTACTCGTATTTTCTTAATGTCTCTCGGCAATCATCGCATCTCCGAATATAAACGAGTGCTAATTTCGATGTCCATAAGTTAATTGTTTTATCGTGTATAATAATTTGAATTAAGAACTAAGTACTTTATAGTTGTTTTGTTTTGATTTCTGTGTGATCTATATAGAGCTGTAAAACTATTTTCCTTTAGTAGCTTTTTCCTCTTATTTTTAAAATAAATGACATTAAGTTAAAAGGGTATAATCAACTCTATATACTTCCAAGTTGATTGACGGCGTCCGGTCTGCATCAAGTATAAAGGGCAACTGATAGAAATCCACCGTCTGACGAAAAACGAAGTTTGCCGAGGCACATTAGCAAAATATTTGTACTGTACATACTAAACTTTTCGAATTAATTAGGCTAGACAATTATGGGTCTAGACAAGTGATATTCTTGAAACGAAATCGTTGCCTTATCTATTGGAGAATTTAAGGAGTTGTCAAGCATTATTGAAATTTCAATGTTAATTTTAAAGCGGGACGCACGGGACCGGTCAATGTGGCGGCGTTTGGGGGAGGCCTATGTCCAGCAGTGAACATCTTTCGGCTGATATGATAATGATGTTTGAAATGTCACGTGATGAATTCCTTATATTTTGGCATTATCGCCATCACTGACATCGAATAACACTTTTGTAGAGCCTGAAGTGACAATAGATATACTAGCGATAAAGATTGTCAAAAAAAAGTAAACTTAAAAAATCAAAAACCCGACTGCTTAAGAAGCGAACTAAGTAGACATAAACAATAAGAAAACCATGCTGTGCATTAGAAGGATGCAAAATCACTTGCAGACTGACCAAAACTACAATATTTATCCTCCGACTACACAGCATGATTTTCACCTTTTTAGGGTTCCGTAGCCATATGGCAAAAAAAGGAACCCTTATAGATTCGTCATGTCTGTCTGTCTGTCTGTCCGTCCGTATGTCACAGCCACTTTTTTCCGAAACTATAAGAACTATGCTGTTGAAACTTGGTAAGTAGATGTATTCTGTGAACCGCATTAAGATTCTCACTTAAAAATAGATTAGATACAATACATTTTGGGGGTCCCCATACTTGAAACTGAAACAATTTTTTTTTCCCATCAATCCCATACGTGTGGGGTATCTATAGATAGGTCTTCAAAAATGATATTGAGGTTTTAAATATCATATTTTTCTAAACTGAATAGTTTGCGCGAGAGACACTTCCAAAGTGGTAAAATGTGTGTCCCCCCCCCCCTGTAACTTTTTAAATAAGAGAATGATAAAACTAAAAAAAATATATGATGTACATTACCATATAAACTACCACCGAAAATTGGTTTGAACGAGATCTAGTAAGTAGTTTTTTTTAATACGTCATAAATCATAAACCACAATTTTCCAAGTACGGAACCCTTCGTGCGAGAGTCCGACTCGCACTTGGCCGGTTTTTAACGTCTGTTTAGTTCGCTTCTAAGCAGTGAGGTTTTTTTATTTTTTATGGTAACTTTTTAGTTTTGTTTTTGTTGGTTATCATTTATTTTTAAAATTATCTTTAACCTTAAACTTTTATTTTGACTCTCTATACGAGGAAAATGGAAAAAATATTGGGCTCCTACAACATGGCGCCCAAAATACGCCATTTTTTATTTTTTTTGTAGCCAGTGACACTTCCAAGATTAACATGAACCGATTGACGTAAGAATTTTTTTATTGTTATTGATCGTTGATGGAATACCTCTTTGCCTAGAGCCACTGGTTTGAAAGTTTCAAAAAAATATGTTTAATCTAATCAAACACCCAGTAATTCTAATAGGAACGTTTTAACCAATTGGAAATCAGATATTTTTAATTTAACCCGACTTGAGGCTAACCACATGGACACCCTTAACACAAAGTTCAATCGTGAAAACATGTACTATTAAAATCATTCATTTGGAAAGTATTTAGCCTCTCCAGCTCTTTGTACCAGGGAGTTAGGGAGACTAGGAGATCAAATAATCCCCGGTTATTACCCAGGTAGCAATTTTACGTCATGACGACGTCCATTCACGGTCATTTTCGACGTAAATGACGTCGTAAAAAACGTCCCACAGACGTACTAAATGACGGCCTAATGTCAGGTCTCAGCGACGTCTCTGAAGACGTCATATTAACGTCTCCAGATAACGTCATATTAACGTCTCCAGATAACGTCATATTAACGTCTCCAGATAACGTCATATTAACGTCTCCAGATAACGTCATATTAACGTCTCCAGATAACGTCATATTAACGTCTCCAGATATCGACTTATTCACGTCCCCAGATAACGTCATATTAACGTCTCCAGATAACGTCACCTTAACGTCGCCAGATAACGTCTCCAGAAGACGTCAATACCACGTATTGTGAAGACCTCCTATAATAACGTCTATTAACGTCTTCAGACACATTAATATAACGTTATCTGAAGCGTTAATATGACGTCATCCGGGATCAATTTGGCCTCGATGCAATTCATCCAGCCACAGTCTTCAAGTAACTCTGAAAGGTCAACATTAAAAACACAAATTTGCATTGTAGTATTATTTATTATAACGAGTTAACTATCACAACTTAATTAATAAATGGAGAATTTTAATCCTTATAACCATGGAGCATAGGAAAACATATAAAAGAATTACTAGTTGCCTCTTGAGGAATAACAACACATTTTGAAATAATATCATAAACAGGTACAATTTTGTAAGCTGAACAGAGTTCCGAAACTTTAAAAATATCAATAACAGCAGAATCATAAGGATACGTATAGTAGGAATCATAATGTACAAACTCTTTTCCATAGACGAACAAGGAAACCTCTCCATTAATCTTACATCTCAAAATATTATGTATCTCGACTACTTTGCCGTTTGCATAGCAGTAACAATTATTAGCTAAACCAGATTTTGTATACATTGCAAAACCCTTATAAACAAGTTTATTAAAGCATTCATAAGCATTGTTATCAACAGGCGTTGGTCCTAAGCTATTGTAATAAAAAACCGCTGGTACCTCGTCAATCAGTTTTGGAGGAAAAGTAGATTCCATTTCTTTTAATCGTTTATAAATTTGCTGCAACGGTTTGTTAGGTGACCTAACTAATTTTTTTAACATGCCTAAATAATTTTCGAAAGGAAAGGCGGAATAACTGTCCAAATCACCAAATAAACGAACGTCATCACACAAATGACATAACATATGAACATTGTAAATTAAAAATTTCCGGCTATAAATAGTTTCGGAATGTCTTATGAACATTAATAATAGCTCATGTGCTAAATATGTACCTACTTTATTGATGTTTCTAGGGCTACAAAGAATTGTTATAGCACAATGAAATAACAAAAAATTTTCATACAGGGAGGTTGGAAGGATATTTTTTAGAACAACTGGTCCAGTATATAACAAAAACATCCTAAATTCGGTGGCTTTCCAGCGAGCCAACTCACTGATACTTCGCGGTCGCCTGTTAAATTCAACAGGTATACAACTTGCACAGCTAAGTAATTTTTCAGAAACTGCATTTACTAAACGGCTATTTAAACGAACATTTAAATCACCACCAACCCAAACATTTAAAAGTTTCCTCATGACTCCCAGACAAACAGCATGCATATAATCAATGGGAAACAATGAAACTAAATCTATGGGAAGCGTCAAAAGTGGAGATTCACCAACATGATGGTCGTCATCAGACTGTAAACGAAATTGTGAATCCGTTCTCCTACTCGCAGATACGCTTGTATAAATCACTCTACCTTGAATATACTCACCAGGTTCTACACATTTATCACATGATGAGTATCCACCATGGGATTTAGTACATTTGATAAAAGCTCTAGCTGGAGCGTCACATACAAAACTATGTACTTTTACAATATAATGAGTATCTTCAAAATTTATTCCATCATTAAGTAATGTAGACAGTTCTTCAACAAATGGCCCCAAAAACAGATTCAATGGTGAAGGTTTAGAGTTTCCACAGAACAGAGTTATTACAAATGGCTGTGCACAATTAAAGTTTTTGATCAAACCTAATATAGGCCATAGTTGAGTATTCGTGCTTTTAAAAAGTGGCAAACCATCAACATTAAAAGACAACAATATTTCACTATTTTTAAAGTTGAACCCACTGTACAGTTTTAATTGTGCTTGTATTTGATTTATGAGACCAATGTGCACCAATTCACCAGATTGCAAAGAGTTACTTGATATATTCATTGGCGTATTTAAAAACGTTCTGCTATCTCTAGGCAATTTAGGGCAAAAAGGATTTAGAATTTTTAGAAGACTATCTAGAGCACTGTGGGAAATTTTATGTTCTACGGTAGCCCAATGTCTTAATTGCGATGGCAAATCGTTAGCATCGTCAGATCGTGAATCATCATTATCTATAAAACAATCCTCAAACAATGTTGATTGACAATTTTCATCTAAAAAAATATTCTCTTTATATGTCCTTAAACAGTTTTCATTTAAAGTATTGTTGTCAATACTACTGTTACTCGTAGCTATAGATGTGGATGTATATTGTGGTGAAGATGGCAAATCACTTAATGATGGCTGTAATGTACTTCTTTGTATTTCTAAAATAATTTTTCGTTTTTCTGCCAAAATCCTTCTATACATTTGACGCTCACCTACTACATTTTTTTTCTTCCTAGAGGATGACATTGTTATTTTCCTTTGACAATCGCTTTTTTGCTCGTTCAGGTGCGTGCTTGAGCCACACCTTTATATCGTCTTCAATGTCTTTTTCTGTAATCCTTGGAGAGGAACTCTTTAAGCTCTCTGAAAACAAAAAAGTTTGTGAATATAAGAATAGCCCAAATGCCTGCAACGCTCTGTGGGGTCAGATGACGGGTCGCTCTCACACAGCGACTCGCGAGTCGCGACACAACTGGTGTTAAATATTATTTTTAACGGAGAATTAAAAACCGGTCAAGTGGGTGTTGGATCACGCGCATTGTAGGGTTCCGTAGTAAGCCCGTCGCAATAATTATGTGGACTTAATTGTTTTATTTTACCAGTTAATTGACGTGATTATTATTATATATAGCCTTGCCAAATTACAGCTTTCTAGTACTAAGAGTCTCCCCACCTAGCCACCTACATAAAACATGCCAATTATTAACCAGTTGCCAGTACACAAGGAATATGTATCTTTTGAAATTATTTAGGTATTTCATAGCACACTTATTTTGTATTATAGATGAGATCTAGAAAGAATAAATTTAATCATATGAAAGACAATAGACACATACCAACAATAAATTCACGGAGACGTAGCTCTGAAAAAGGCTTCTTCTCAGACCTTTTACCATAGAAGTTGAACTTGCTTGCCAACGAGTCTGACAATGTATATTTCATCACTCTCGATACTTTATTTTTTAAATCATGCCCACCAAGGCTCTTTAGGTAGCTTGTCTGTAAATATTAATTGATAGCAATAAACATCCACATATATCTCTATAAGTACACACTAGAATTAACATAAGATCCAACAGTCACATACATAATCTTGAGCTCACACTATAGGATTCCCTGTCATAGGTATCAGGAACTACGAGTGCCAAGGTATCATGACACAGACCTAGAGCAAATATTTGTGTTGCAACAGGAATTGAACCCACACCTCACATCTCAGCCCTCTAATCGCCCACTGTGAAGCAGTGGCCAAAATTATTAGGAATTAACTACACATAATGTGAGCAGAAGCTAATAAAACATAGCCTGTCAGGGGTAATGTAGCTTGCTATTAGTGACTGAATTCCCAGAATTGAATCAATAGTTCCGATGATTAACTCCTACATCCAAACTCACAAACAAACTAACTCATTCTAGCAAGGTACCCATGTAATAAAAAGCTTTCTTATGGTAAAGTAGGAATTAATTATAATTGCTCAATAGGCATTTCCTGTTTATTAAAAGTAAACACTTACCAGGTTAGCACAGTTTTCTGTATTAGTCAGTAACTGTTCCACTGTTTCTAAATCTTGAAAAGTTTCCAAGGGAAATTTGAATTCAGGCTTCAATGCATTGGTATTTCCTGCTCTGTCTTTCAAAATTGCTAGGATGACATCATTTTGGGCTTTTATTTTGGCAAGTAGTGAAACAACTTGGCCTTGACAATCTGGATGAAAAAAGTAGTATGGTAGGTATTACAGTCTATAATAATCTTAACACCAACCACCACCACCACCACTATACCAAAAAATAGAAATAATCGTCGAAAACTATACTCATGCATATAAGGTAGTATCTAGCAAAGAATCTAGTTAGGCAGCTATAGATTTAAAAAAATCAAAATGATTTTTACTATTTACCACAGTTATTGGAAGCACTGCTGGCAACAATTTCATCGAGTGTCATACTTTGTGAACCAGATGGTTGATCATGATGACTGTTAGAAGCCTTCTCTTGTGCATCAGGTTTATTCATCTGTGAGTTGTGATTTAGTACCAAATCACTGTAAATTGTGCTTGTACTTGAAGGTTCAAGGTTTATATCTAAAAAGCAAAAAAAAAAAGAAAATAATGGAAGGAAATATTATTATGTTCAAAATAATTTAGTTAATGTATCATCCGGTATAATTACAATTGGATAGATGTTTCTTTAAAGGCGGAGGACGAGGGAATTCACACCCTTTCTCATCATCATTATCATCTGATGATGAAATGTATCTGCTAGTTTTTTTTGTTTTGCGTTTAGGTGGCTTACTTATATAATTTTCCTCCTCAGTCTGTATATCTGATGTGTCTTCCACCAACTTTAATTTTTTCTTTGCCTTATCCAATTCATCTATAGAACAAGCATAAAACACCAACACAGTTAATATCAAAACAACATGCAAGTTAAAGTTAGTCACGCCATGCAACACACCCACGCCGTACAAGCTTGGTAGTCCAGCACTTATTAATCCATTAGTTCTATCTCATTACTAGTAGTTAATAGTACTGCCATTACTTATATAATTTACTATGCTTTTGTTTCTGTTTTGATATGGTATGGTGGTGAGATTACAGGCACATGAGACTGCAATGAACACAACACAATGCTATGTAGGGCACATTCTAGGTGGATGTGGGTACATACCCCCCATACATACCCCTGGTGGTTCGGTGGCCACCTAACCACCAGGTTTATGTATGTTATACAATGTATAATTATAAGACAAGACCAACAAATATTTGTGAAAACAAACAAAACCAAACACCTGTGAACACACTTTCTTGGAAATGATTACTTATCTGTTGCTTGCTTGCTGTCGCCGCTGCTGCTTGTTTACACACGGCGCCATGACATAAAAATAGCAGTTCTGTCTTGTGATCTTGGGCAATCTGAATATTTTTTTTCTGTGCGCATCAAAACTGCAGTCAACTTCAGCTCGGCCGTAATCCTTAGATTTTTAGGTTATGGCACCGTGTATTTTTTTAGTTAGGTTTTAAAACACTAGCACCTACTAGAATTAAATTCTGGGCCAGTCTGTCTGTGCCCAGGCTTAAAGCATGGTAAAGTTAACTGCCCTCAAGCCACCAGCTGCTAAAATAGTTGTGTGTGGTAGTGTTACACTACCTACTCATAAAAAAAACTTACCAGTCTGATAGAAAACTCTATCGATCTCGTATAGTTTCCATTGTTCATTTGGAGACGAACACCTCTGTAGAAGTTTATCAAATGCTTTCGCCTCCTTTACGGGAGGCCAATAGATTTCTCTTTTTTTAGGTGTTATCCATTTATTGATGACCACAGCCACAGTGCCACCCTCACTCTCCGCGAACTGAACGACACTATACATAATTTACAATCCTTTTATGTGCTGTGATACGTACTATAACAACAGCAAGAAAAAAACATGAGAATTTACACATTTGTTTGACACAGAGAAATTGAGAAAGAAAAAAAGCGCGGGATACCAACCAACCGTCAACGCGTTCGTTCGTTCCGTTCCGAAATAAACAAAAGCAAACAAAAATATATTTTTTTTACTTTTTAAATATTTATATTTTTAATCAGCCTTTTCTATCTTATATTGGTTCTTTCTAATGTTTGATGATAGACTAATAGCTGAATTTCTTTTCATTGAGTTACATAACAAATACAAATGTAAAAAATAATAATTTAATAAAATAATAACAAACAACATGCTATCAATGCGTTCCGTTCCTCGCAGATTGGAAGAAAGATAAACTCTGGTGATAATTTTTAAATTATTAAAATGGACTATTTACTGTCGAGTTAAAGTTTTTACAGAGTACCTATATTTTAATACAAAAAAACGTTCGCTAGCCGCATGATAGTTATGTTGTTAGAGCTAATTTAATCGTGCCTGCTTGAGCATGGTAGGCACCTGTTGTACTCTCCTAGAATAAAATTATGTTTCTTTTCTTGGATAATGGCATACCTAGCTCATATACCTACCTTACTTAATTAGGTTTTATTCTGATTCCCATAATAATAATAATATGCTTGAATGTCCATAGCATCATAAGTAGGTTCCCGTTTATTCTGCTAGTCAAACGAATGGAAGTCAGTGGTGGATGTTTCTGTAGGTATCGAGGCGGCTCAAGACCGCTCGTCGTGGCATTTCTATGTATATGGGGCCTGTCCAGCAGTGGACTTCTAACTAAAAGTGTTTGTACAAACCTACTTACAGAAAATAAATCATTTATCATTTAAACTGATAATTTATTTAATGACGATGAATATTAATTTTATCGGTTGCAATTAGGTACCTACCTTAAGCAGGTATTAAGTAGTACCTACGTGTTAGAGCATTCCTTTAGATGCACTAAATAAATAGTACGTAGGTAAGTACACTACGGCCGAAATATCTTGGCGAGTCTGTACATAGACACTACGAACTTTCGCCATTGACCCTAAATGTAGGTACGTTCCTACGGCGTCTTATTAATGAACAACACAGGGCGTCACAGAATGGAACCCAAATGGACGTTGCTAGGGCGTCTTATTAGGGAACAACACAGGACGTCACAGAATAGACCGTAAATGGACGTTGCTAGGACATATAATACATGACCAACACAGGACGTCACAGAACTGACCCTAAATGCACGTTGCTACGGCGTCTTATTAATGACCAACATAGGACGTCACAGTTGACCCCAAATGGCCGTTGCTAGGGCGTCTTATTATTGACCAACACAGGAGGTCACAGAATTGACCGTAAATGGACGTTGCTAGGACGTATAATACATGACCAACACAGGACGTCACAGAATTGACCCTAAATGCACGTTGCTACGCCGTCTTACTAATGACCAACACAGGACGTCACAGTTGACCCCAAATGGACGTTGCTAGGGCGTCTTATTATTGACCAACACAGGACGTCACGGAATTGACCGTAAATGGACGTTACTAGGACGTAACATTCACGACCAACACAGGACGTCACAGAATTGACCTTATATGGACGTTGCTACGTCGTCATAATCATGACCAACATAGGACGTCACTGAATTGACGCTAAATCGACGTCACCAGGACGTTCCCTTGAGTACCAGACGTTAAAATGACGTCAGTGTGACGTACTTATTTGACGAATAAACTACGGACCCTAATATGACCTTAGGATGACGTCATTTTTTCGTCGCAGACGTCATTTTGCTACCTGGGTATACTGTATTGGGATTAAGTGGTCGATAATAGGTGATGGATTTATCCTTTACTCATGACTGAATACTCCAATTGGGTAGTTTGTTTTAAATTTAATTAGAGATATTTCATTCCCAGGAAATAGAGATAGGAAGTGGGTCAAATGGAATTCAAGATTCAGACATTGCAAGTAATTGGCTGTAGTTACAACTACAGGTAAAATAGATGTACAAATCCATCGACCCATTTCAATGCCTTCGAATTGATGTCTCGTTGGTCTTGAGTTCGCAAGCATGAGGATTTAGGTTCGATTTCCGGGTGGGAAAAAGTGTTATTGGAATTTTCACCTGGCTTTTTTTAGTAGCAGTCCGAATTCTGGTTTTCCTCTGGCTGTCGGTAATGAGCTTGTCACCTAGGTATTACGTGAGACAAACATTACTGGCGAAATTTGGGGTGTACTAGTTAATTCCCTGCCTAACCCTTTGGAGACTACAGGAGGAAGCTTATGTTTTGTGTGATATGTAGAATGAGATTGTATAGATCTGTTTCAGTAAGAGGAACTACGATTACTCCTCTTCAAAGTTCCCTTAAAACAACTTCAAAAACATAAACCCAAAATACAAATAAAATTATAATTCAGAGGGCATACCAATGACTCCCGATGGCTTCTGAAGTCCTGTTCACTTTGGACATAAAATTAACAAAAATCTACATAGTTTTAATATAGTTTTCAATTGTAAATAGCCAGATAAGCAGTGGAATTAGATTTGCAAAGTTTGTCATAAGCGCATCAATATTTTGATTCCATTTATTGGGTGGGAATGGTTCAGGCTTCGACTAAGTACGGTTGAACCTTTTCCAATAGGTTTTGGTCCTTTATTTCATAAGGTCAATTTCATAAACCAATTTTATTGCTTTTAAGAAATTGAGTAAATAACGGCTAGATTGAACTTACTTTTCTAACCTCTATACTTTATCTAAGCACACCTCTTAGTTAACTGTTGGCAAAAAATCTTGGATCAAACGAATTAGGTGATAGTTGAGGTAATTTGGAGTAACAAAAAAGAAGAATGCTTTTTTGGTACTTTAGGACCTTCTGAAAATAACCTCATATCGCCTTGTTTCGTTTGTTTCAATAATATTAATAAAAAGGATATCCCAGCGCTAAAAATACGAAAATCTTGAAGTAGTCAAACAAAATAAAGACTCTTCTTGTGGATACGTTATTTCTTTGTCTCTTTTAGCGTTTTGGCGTTGGCATGCATGAATAGATAAAGTGTTTGAGTTTGTAACTGGTCCATTGCACTAATTTGTTAATAAGGTACTAACTAAAACTATTTATTTATTTTTTATTTACTAGAATTATGTAGGGATCGTAGCAGGTGGCGTTCTGTAGTTTCTGCCTAACCCCATGGGAAAAAGGCGTGAGTTTATGTATGTATGTAAAACTATTTGATACACATAATTGTCTACTCAACTAAAACAATTTTCACACATAATGGCCTTAACAACAAGGTTACTTAACCATGCAAAATAATGCTCATCACAAATCATTTACCTGTGACTACCAGGAGCCCATACACTCGAAGTAATAATGTGTAGGTATATAATAAATCAAGTCAACTAACATAATTGTAATACATAATGTTTCTTAGCAACAAGGCTAATAAACCATCCAAAATAACCCTAATCACAAATCATTGGCCAGACCAGGCACCCATAAAGTCGAAGCAATAATATTTACTATCAATAGCATTTGTTTGGCCATTTCTCGATAATTAGCTCTGCATGACGTACAGAATTCACCGACCAATCCAATTTGATATCATGTTATCCTTATTTTCTCGACTCATTGGTCTAATAGGTACAATAATGGAGTAATAATGGTATGTAACGGAGGTTATAAAAGGTTACGAAGTATTTCTATGGTATCATGGACTATGGGTTTAAGTTCAAGAACCCATCACAAGGCAGCAGCATATTTTTAAACAAAGTATAGACTTACTGGACGCCGGCGATTACTGAATTATGTTTTGCGATCCAACAGCCTCGTAATCGCAGCTTGTTGTGTTTAGCTTTGAAAAAATCTTGAAGTCTGCAAATTGGCCCTTTAGATTCAGATTCAAATGCAAATATATTTACTTGCATAAACATGATTATACATACAACAAATAATAATAATAAGTGCATGCAGGATGGGATGTGGGTGCATCCTTTTTAATCGACTTCCCAAAAAGGAAGAAGCTCTGTTGGTTTTTTTTATGTATGTACACCGATTACTCAAAAACTAACTTTTTTCTCGAAGTCGGTTTCGACACTCGGAAAACAATAGGTACCAAAGACACCGACTTTATTTTGTTAAGTGAATTATTTTCCAAACTTGTTGTTGTATGATGATGAAATGACAAATAAAGTTATTGCCAATCGTTGCTTGTCTAGTAAAAATTTATAAATACACTTATGGTGAACTCTCAAGAAGAAGAGCCACGACTCGTGTGTATGGGTGCCTATCTTTTGTTACGTAAGGGTAAAGGGGTTGCACTTCCCGTAGCGCCGGAGACGATGCAGAAGCTACTTTAAAGTTCAATAAAATTATGCAAAACAATACCGTTCGTTAAGATCACTTTGTGACTTGTTTAGAAAATGTATTTTAAAATGATATTTAATATAAACGTGATTTTTACAAAAGAATCTAAACATTAAATAAAAATTGTATAAATGAACAAATATCGGAAACATTTGTAATGAGAAACATTTGCCAAATAATTTTTGTAAAGAGAGTGTTTATAAAAAAACATTTGTGGAATAAGTTTTTTTTGTGAAATAGATAGTAGGTATACGAAACGTTAGTTATAAACAAAAAATTGTCGATGGTGTTTTGGTGAAACATTTAGTGAACCGTTTCCGAACGCATTAAACCCGAACTTCATCAAAGTTAGAGTGAATAGGCTTCTTCTGGGTAAGCTCGCTCCATCGTCTACTTTGCCTCTGTCACCTCTGACAAGATATATAATCAATTTTACCTCGTTATATTTAGAAAATAAACAACCTATTTGCTTGATGTACCTGAATGAAAGGCCCAAAAGACGCAATTTCCCGACCATTTTATTATCTAACGAGTGTTCTGTGGCCTTAGTGCGAGTTTTTACTCACGCGTGACTCACGCTCACTCGTGTTACGTAAACGATCTCTTATGTCAAAATGTATACAAAAAAAGAGGTTTCTCCTTACCGTCCCCAGACGGCGCTTATCCAGTTTCCATACAAATTGACGTTTACGTTAACGCGATTGACCGTGAGTAAAAACTCGCACTAAGGCCTCTATTTCTCTCACGAATGTTCTCGGGCCGGTGGCTCAGTCCTCGTTTATTTTCGGTTATCCGTTGTTCTCCAATTTCTGTAGGTAATTATACAATTTTGTATTAAACTCAAGTGTTTTCATCAAGTTATTTGGGCGTTTTTTGTGTGAGATGTGGGTAGATATGAATTTTATCACTGGCAGTTATTATTATCTCCTTTATTCACTTTCTTTTCTTATTCTTTACATTTTTAAATATTTTATAAATTAAATTACAAAAAAAAAAAAAAACATTTAAAAATATAAAAAATAGAGGCCCACCGGTATCGGGAACAGGGTCCAAGCTACCGGCGGTCAGGGCTCCAGAGAGAGGAACCTCCTAACAATACGAGCCGTGTCCAGCAATACTGCTTTCTGGATCAGGCCCTTGACCCAGCCGCCTAACGAGAGCCTCCTAAGGTGTTGGTCGAGGCTCGTGGCTATTAAGCCATTGGCTGACACGACTATCGGTACAATGATCGCTGTATCCACTTCCCACATGTCGACAACCTCGCGAGCCAAGTCAAGATACTTGATTTGCTTATCTTTCTCGGCCTTCACGAGGTTTCCGTCATGCGGGACGGTAATGTCAACAATCATTGCACGCCTCTCGATTCGGTCCACCACCACTATATCAGGCTTATTGGCTACAATAGTCCTGTCAGTGATGATGGACCGATCCCAGTACAATGTGATATTGCCATTCTCGAGAACTGGGTCGGGCACATACCTGTAGTACGGCACCTCCGATGCCACAAGAGTGTATTTCAGAGCAAGTTGCTGATGGATAATCCTGGCTACAAGGTTGTGCCTATGCAAATATTCTTCGTTAGCTAGACGAGAACAACCAGAGATAATGTGGCGGATCGATTCACCCGGACGGTGACATGCCCGACAGATGTCAACCGTGCCATCCTTCACAATAAATCTCCGGTAGTTATTCGTCATGATAACTTCATCCATAATTGCACATACAAAACCTTCAGTTTCCCCAAAGAGGTCACCGAAACGCAGCCAGGCTACGGACGCTGACTGATCTACGTCGGACCCATGAAGGGCCCGGAAAAAGCGTCCGTGAAGCTCCTTACTCTGCCATACCGCCCTGCGGTCGTTAGTGTCAAGCACTACAGGTTTGCGCCAGTTCTCATTCGCCAAGGAGAGCGGGGTGAGTCCCTTGTCCACTGCTACTACATCTCGATGCATACCCACGTCTGTGTTTAGAAAATATTCCCTGAGATTGCATATCTCGCGGTTGTGAAGGTTTTTGGCATTTAAAAAGCCTCGGCCTCCACACTTCCGCGGGATATACAATCTCATGACCGACGATCGTGGGTGATGCATTCGATTTGCAGTCAGCAATGTACGGACCCGCCTATCCAGGGCGTCGAGTTCCGTTTGAGTCCATTTGAGTATGCCGAAAGAGTACATCAATACCGGCATGACCCAACCGTTGAAGGCGCGCACCTTGTTTCCGCCCGAAAGAAGGCTATTGAGTACCTTCTTCAGGCGGCCAAAGAAGCGTTCCCTCAACGATTGCTTCATGTCAGTAGTGCTGATACCTAACGCTTCCGACATACCCAAATACTTATAGGTTTCGTTTGGAGAGAGGGATCTCAGGCTTATGGAATCCGCGAGTTGAATTCCCACGGATTCCAAAATCTTCCCTCGCTTTACATGCATGACCGCACATTTGTCCACACCAAACTCCATCCTGATGGCGCTACTAAAAGTTTCAGTTACCTTCAGTAGCTCCATCAACTGAAGATTGCTGGGGGCAATATTATTATTATTATTATATTCTTTATTGTACACCAAAAAAATATATATACAGGACAAAAAACATAAAAGCAAGTGTACAATGGGCGGTCTTATCGCACAGGGCAATCTCTTACAGACAACCTTTGGATGGACTGTACGAGAGGAGAGGAATTTAGGGTTGTCAGTGTACAATATAGTGTATATCTTAAATAATAATACTTAGACATAATAATATAAAATACATACATACAATAATAAATAATATACTATATATACTATAGTTGTTGGTTTTATATCTATTTGATGTCTAAAAGGGATAGAACGACAATAGCCGTGATTAAATTCCTATAGCAAATGGCGAAAGGATATTTTAAACATTATTTTTGCGGATATCCGTTGGCTGTGAGTCGCCCAGGAGTGGTTGATGTGGCTGCACCTAGGGGAGCACTATGTTCAGCAGTGGATGTCTTTCAGCTCAGTGGTGATTTGAAGGAAACCTTAATTCATAGAAATGTCTTCTAAAAATTATCATCGTGAGAAATGAGGAATGATAATAGTATGAAAGTTTTCATGTGCATTTCGTGATGGTTGGATGGAATTGAAGAAGAAAACATGTGGCGCCGACCCCAAGTAACATGGGACACGGGCAGGAAGATGATGATCATTACGGGAGACCTATAGGAGATTGAAATTTATTGCTAGTGGGTAGCTTATTGTTTACAAAGAATTACGAAATATACTGTTACCGCAGTTAATTCGGGAGAACTTCATGAGTTTACTTGCCAACAAGCCTATCGCAACCACTAGCTCTACAAGATAATTTATGTGTCCAATCCTAAACCCACCCTATTCATACTTCATTAACAGGCTGATCATGATTCCCTGAAACAGTAATTAATATTTATAGAAGATAACATCTTACAGTAACCCTCCAGCAATCTTAGAAACCAGACAGATTTCCGAAGTCAGATGTTATCACAGTTAAGATAAATGCTGAACTGTGTAGTCTAATTAGTATTCCATTCGCGTGAGTGGGAAGATTCCTCCGTACGCGTAGGATTGTAATGTAACAGTTGGGCGAGAGATTGGTGTACCTACAGGTTATTTGTAACTTCTTTTTAACAATGCTATGTTTGAAGAATAACCTAATCTTTTGATTATTGATGTTTGCCTCTATGAAGCAGCTATCAGCAATTCGATTTTAAAATGATCAACTGTGAGTCAGTGGGTCGTCTTAGGGGCAGAATTCTGTGTATTGTACCCCCTTCAAACAATCCTTACAAGACGAAGATCCACATTAAGAAAAGTTTGGGATGAAGAGGAAGTGGCCGGGGTATGACAGTTTATGCTAGCTTATAACTTTGTATTGTGTGTTACTACGCCAAGTTTAAATTAGCTGGTTTGTAATCTATCTACAAGTTTAGTCGTATGAATTATGTACAAATGGCTTCACACTTAATATTTTGATTGGTATTACTTACTGGTTAGTCGAACTAAGTAGTTATGTGTTCAAGAAAAGAGGAGTATGTAGGTAAGGATCGTAGCAGTTGGCCTTTTTTAGTTTTTGCTTAACCGCATGGGAAGAAGGTGTAACTATAATAAATATGTAAGGATGTATTCATAGGATGACTTGTAATTTTATCCCGATTGGACTATTTTGATTACATGTGTGCTATTTTAAGCATCATTGGTAACAAATCGTTTTAATAAGTAACCCTAAGAGAGTTTACTAGTAGAATATCTTCACAGCTAACAACAAGTTCGAAGTGTTTAGCAAAACGATCAATTGTGAAAATATAAAAACTATTTTAAATTACTATCTGACCCGATTGACGTTGTGTTATCCAATTTTCTGAGATTTTTCAAAAATCTTAACGAAAGAAGCAGAGCAGGGCATAGGGAAGGGAAGAGATGCTAGAATCAGGCGTAAATTGTTTTTTCCCCAAAAAAATAATTTGTGCTAATACGACCATTTAAAAAAAAAGTTTATTAAAAAAAAAACAAAACACCTGACTGCTTAAAAAACGAACTAAAAAGACGTAAACAAGAAGAAAATCGTGCTGTGCAGTCTGTGGAGGATACATGTTCGCGAGCTGGCTGACTAAAACCAGATGTCGGGTTTTTTGATATTTTTATTAAACTTTTTTAATTTATAACTTTTTAGTTATTTTTTTAGTATTATTTATTTATTATATATAATACGGAATTCAGACACGTTATCATACTTGCGCAAGCCAAATATGAACCTGATACAGAGATTTTGAAGTCGCTCAAGCTTGTCCAATTGGTCTTGGGTGAGATCAAGATAGCTGGCATCAGCATAGTCCAGGATAGAAAGAAGAAGAGATGGTGCAATTGCAATTTTAGTAGTTATGGGAAGAAAGTTACGAAGTCGTCTCAGGGAGACCGATGCAATTAGTTTACGACTGACTTCCTGTAGTTGTTTGGTCCAGGAAAGAGTGCTGTCGATATAAATCCCCAACTAATAATGGTGTAGTTAAAATAAACCTGGGGAAGTGTCGACCAATCAATCTTTGAGACAGTCCGAGAATTACCAACTACAGTCACTTGAGTCTTCGTCGGATTGATCTTCAGCCCAAACTCATAGCTCCGTCACCTATTCGAGCCAGGTCTATATTAATCGTCTCAATGGGATCAAGTAACTCTCCAAGAGGGGCTTGGGTAAAAATTTGGAGGTCATCAGCATACAGGTGGTAGAAAGAAGAAAGTCGTTGAGTGATAGCACTAATAAAGAGTGCGAAGAGAAAAGGAGATAAAACGCCACCCTGCGGCACACCGGCAGATGTCTGACACCAAGAAGAGAAAGATTCATCAAGTGCTGAGTTAGTGCTGTGTCCACGTCGAAAACCAGATTGAAAAGAATTTAGCAGATTGTATTAGGTACATTTAAACACATAAGTATTATATATTTTTGAAATCACCTCTTAAAACCCTTTAGTTTGATAACTCACAAAGCAAATTTGGTGCCCCACAATATGGCGCCCAAAAGCCGCCATGTTTTTTATTTTCTAATTTTAATGTAGCCAGTGGCACTCGCAGGGTTAAGACGAATCGAGTGACGTAAGAATCATCAAATTCGTCCAACGCGTTTGGTCTCTAGAACGCCACATAGGAACAAACATACATACATAGATACATAGACTGATAAACACATTACTCTACTTTGGCAGTCGGGTAAAAAGAAATGCAGCCGATGCAGTCATTGTCAAAAAATACGATTAATGACGTACAGCTTATTTTTAGACAGATGTAATTTATACACAAAACACAGTGCCACACAATTTGTAAAATATTTTACCCTTCTACTATATTACTTCCAAAGAACACATACTACCTCGTGTCTCCCCAAATCATCCGCTAACCGCAACATGATTGCCTAATGGCGTGTCTACGACCTCTAACCTATCCCTTCGTATTCATGTTATCCTGGTACTGGCCACCTTTACGGCGGGATAATTAAAATATACTCCGGCCTTGTTCGTTCGCAAGGATCAGCATTATTTTTGGTTAAATTATAATGTAGGTTTAGTCTGTTTAGTAGAGTTAGCAGAGGTGTCCTTTAGGCTTGGGTTATTTAGGTAAAACTCTAAGCAAGTCGCTTCATTGTAATAAGGTAAGGTAATTCGATATGAGTAGCACAAAGAATTGAGTAAGTTTTTCTTCGTATCTATGTTATCCTAGTGCATTGCCAACCTTAACGGCAGAATGATTAAAATAAACTCCGGCCGACCTTGTTTGTTCGCAAGGATCAGCATTATTTTTGGTTAAATTATAATGTAGGTTTAGTCTGTTTAATGGGGTTAGCAGAGGTGGGGGTTATTTAGGTAAAATCTAGGCTAGGGTGCTTTATTGTCATTAGGTAAGCTAGTTTACGGCAAGCTTACGCCTTATGTTACGATTTTTCTAGATGAAAATAACTTTATCTTTCTAGTTGACACGATAGCCCGAAAAAACATTCAATTTTACAAAATGATCTGTGCTCGGGTTTTAAGTAAATAAATCTGAGCCCAAAATGTATGACATTCTTGTCAGAATGTTCTTTGCTCTCAGGAGATTATATAAAAAAAGCCTTTTTAAGAAATAAACCTACGCTCTGAATGTAGGTACGTATGAGTATCGGAGTTTTGATACTCTACTAGTATTGTCTACTAGTATTTACTATTGCAGAACACACTAGAAAAAATCCCACGGAGTTTGACTAAATCACAATTTTTGCAAGCGTCTCTAAAAATATAACATTAGACCTGTCGCATATCTATTCGAATCCGATCCAGACTTACGACTGAAGCAGGCACTAAACTTTATTCCTACACTCCTAGTACTTCAAGACACAGCTCTAGGATTTGTAGAATTGCGTGAAAAGGTTCCCTTCGATTGCTTTTGTTTTTATTGTTATTAGCCGACGATACACGGGTCGGGTTAGGGTTTATCTCAAGAGTTCTGCCAAATATTTATCGTGCCGTATCTTCGGGATATTGTAAGCAAATAGATGAGATGTCATGTTGACCAATATATCTTGGAAATAAGTAAAACAATACTGGTTTCTGTAATTTTACGAAAAGCCTATTTAAATTCAGTTGCTGGAGCGCTTTATAATGAAATGCGATTATTGCTACTTAACTTAAAACAAATTATGATAAATTATAGACAATCAATCTGCCTAGCCTTTTCCCAACTATGTTGGGGTCGGCTTCCAGTCTTACCGGATTCAGCTGAGTACCAGTGTTTTACATGGAGCGACTACCTATCTGACCTCCACAACCCAGTAACTGGGTAACACAGTACCCCTTGGCTAGACTGGTGTCAGATCTCAAGCTTCTGACCACTCGTAAAGATCTTCAAGTGGCAGCCGGGACCAACGGCTTAACGTGCTTTACGAGGCATGGAGGAAACCCGGTATATTGTAAATGATCACCCATCCACCGACTCGTCAAGCGTTGCTCAACCTTGTACCACAACCACAGTAAATAACCAACAACCATCTTGATCGACCCGTGTGACTGTTATTATTTAGCTACGAGCTCCTCATAAATTACAGACATATTAGCAAAAGCTGTCAACGTGTTTTTTACCACAATGTTAATCTTTTGCGAGTACGGTAGGTACATATAACTATATGCAATCTTTTTAAGAAACTCATTTTATCAGTAAAACATTAATATAGATTTTGTGATTTTCTACTTTTTAATGATTCTGATTTCCTGGTAGTTTGAGAGTCTTTACCTCATATGATTACAGCTCGGTTTTTTTACTTAAGTATTCTTAGCTCCTGGTCAGTTTTGACAAATCTAACTGAGCTTTCACACGGTCTTGGAGTAAAGAAAAATGACCATACAATGTTTCATCCCACCCTTATTCCACCCCTTTAGAGGATGAGTTTAAACAAATCCTTTCTTATATGACACCTACAGTGTAAAATCAATATCCTCTCAAAATTGCAAACTTCTATCATTAGTGGTTTAGGCTGGGCGTTGGTATGACAGTCGGTATGTTGCCTTATGTATATTAAAAAATATAGATATAGATGAGTGTGTTAGAATTTGATGTATGTGTGACGTCATTAAATAACGAATATCATTTTTGAAGTCACAATGGTTTGCTACATAATACATACCTGTCATATTTATTGAGCACCTACCGACAAATGTCGAAGTACCTACCTAATTAAAATTATAATTGTGTTGTCTACTACCTACAAATGTAAGAGAGTACCCATCTAAGTAAATATTGTTGTGTGTGCAGGAAATAACTCTAAACTTATATTTAAGCCACATTGATAATATTCCTATAAATTATTAGGTAATTTGTAATGATCATTGTGATGTATCCTGGATTTTATATTGCTATATTAGTATTATAAGTCCTTTGAAACAATTAGTACATTACTGTCTGTTAGTATCAATATTCTTTCGAATATTGATTAAGAATGACTAAAGAGGTGATATTAAATTCCTTAATTGTCTTGTTACGTTTTAAAATGGTTTCATTACATGATTATTGAATATTATTCACCAAATTTTGAGATTATTTAAAGCAATATAGAAAATGGGGATATACCGCGCAATTTTCTCATATTGGACTTATTGCGACACCGATAGACCCGATATTATAAAATATTGTGTAATGGATAAGCTGACTTACTTCTTTGTGAACTACAAGCCATGATTGATTTTTGATTGACATGATTATTATCAATACTTGGTGTAAGATCGACTACACAAGGCTAACGTAAGTTATTTGATATTACCTATAACTTTATTATTACTGATGTCTGTATTGGAACTGCATCTATATCAATTGGTATTAAGGGTATTTATTCCGAATATGTTATATTGACTTAAGGGCTAGTCTTGTCCTTTGCCTTATTCTTGTTATTTTTCTATAATATTGCAAATACTTTATGTGGTTGTAGAAGATATCGATAAATACTATAAAAGAGCTTCCGTGGGGTATGTTGCCCTTCTTCCCCACAAGAACTAGTCTAGCGATAAGGTGGTAAGCTCAATGAGCCTTCTAAATATGAATTAATTGACAAGCCTTACTTAAATAAATACCTAGTTTTGTCTTTCTGTGCTTTTATTCATAAAACCCTTTTCTTACACACCACATATATTGGAACTCTGATACACAGTTAATAACCAACAACCATCTCAACATTCAAAGCCTACTGTCTTGGTAGATACCAATAGTTTTATATAGAGTTCCATTCATGATTCTAACAAGTGCATTATAAGTATTGTGATACCTTAAGACTGTCAAGCGCATGCAAGACCACCCTGAACATAATATTGACATATTCAAGCCTTGAACAGACCGAGACTTTGAGGCCAGACCTTGGTTGATACCAAGGTTTGTGTTTAGCACCAGTGGACCTGACATCATCATCAACCAATTTTATGCATCTGGGTAGGTCAGACTTTTACATGTAGTAACACCGCTTGTTTTTACAACAACACACAACACCCCTTGCCAGGACTAGTGTCATAATCATTTAGCCGAAAGAGTACTAGATCTGATTATGTCACAATCTGAAAATTAGAAAAATACGAATAGAACCAGCCCCTACTAAAAATCTTCAGTATCACTAACTAAACCGATGTTCCAGTCATATTAATTCCAAACGTGTACGCACCTTGATTATGTTCAACTAATTGCGCCTCTATTTACCTCGCTAGTGTTAATTATCGTGTGTTGTTTGTTTATCTGTTGTTAATTTGAGATATTAACACCGATATTTTAATGCGTGGAGGTCAATATAATTTGATTTTAATTTTATTGATTTAATTTTTTGACTATTAGCCTTTTCCCAATTGTTGCTTGGGTCGGCTTCCAGTCTTAACGGATTCAGCTGGGTACCAGTGTTTTGAATGGAGTGACTGCCTAACTGACCTCCACAACCCAGTAACTAGGTAACACGGTACCCCTTGGCAAGACTGGTGTCAGATCTTAAGCTTCTGACTACCCATAACGTCTGTCAAAGATCTTCAAATGACAGCCGGGACCAACGGCTTAACGTGCTTTCCGAGGCATGGAGGAAACTCGGTATGTTGAAATGGTCACCCATCCACAGACCGACCTCGGCAAGCGTTGCTTAACCTTGAAGATCGACCCGTGTGGCTGTTATTATTTAGCCACGAGCTCCTCCAATTTAAAATTAATATTTGTTTTAAATTTTGGTTTTACATCGACATACATACGACATTATTCTTTCTTTAGATTTAAATTTTATTTGTAACAATATTCTTTTATGGGGCTTGCGGTGCTTACCTCTAAGAAATTGTAATAATAACAATTGTTGATTGGCCAGTAATAAAATATAATATAGACGTAGTTTTCATATAGCCCCTTTTTAATCAGTCCGTATTGTAGTCACTACATACTGAATAGAGACGGGTCTTAAAACCTGATCAATTTGTATATTCGTGGAAGGACTAACGAACCACCTTGTATTGTCCACCTACCCTTATTTTTCTTCGATTCATTCATGACACTGGTGACGTCGTAACTAGCCTCACGATGTTTCTCTATCTGCTTCTGTTAGATAAAACTTTCTCTACCGCATTCATTAACAGGGTTTCTAAACTAAGCTTTCCTGTGATGTCCACCTCATCGGTACTACCACATAGCTTGTTGCCTACCGCTCTGCTTGTATTACAAAATTAATTTAAGGCGTAAGATAATGTGGTAATTTCCAGATAATTTATATTAGATGGTGGATGATTAATATGGAAGGTAGTTCAGTACCAAATTAGGTAGTAGGTATATGATAGAATTTCTGTTTAATCCAGTATTTATCACTCAAAAAAGTTTAGTAAAATAATTATAACACTATACCGGTGCCCCTCTTTTTCCAAACTATATCCAGGTAGACGACCCAATCTATTTCATTGCTCAAAATAGATTGGGTTTATTTTGCAATCCATGTAATTTTAGCTCTTGTTAATATTAAAGGAGGTTTTCATTGTTGCAAAAGTCAGAAGCTTTTCAAATGGGTTTTTCCTTGTCCAGATGTCAAGGTTACGAAATTTAAATTGAAACTAGTATTATAAAGATTCCTGACTAGAGATTCCTGAAAAAAATTAGGAGCAGGAGGAGGATTTCCCCCACTGAGGGGGAAAATCTACAAGTCCGTTATTAGACCTGTCATACTGTATGGAACAGAATGTTGGGCTGTGAAGAAGATAGATGAAAAGAGATTGTATGTAGCAGAGAATGTTGAGATGGATGTGCGGCATAACAAAAATGGATAAAGTGACAAATAAGTATATATTAGAGGAAGTTTGAAAGTATCGCAAGTGACAAAAATGATGAAAGAAAGCCTTTTGTCCTGGTTTGGTCTTTTGATGAGGAGGGATGTAACGCAAGTTACTAAAAGAGTATTGAATATATAATTGGATGGATGGAGATGGAGGGGACGGCCAAAGAAAAGATGGATGGACTGTGTGAGGAGTAATATGAAAGAAAAGGGCGTCACTCCATAGTGACGGGGGACAGAACGGTATGGAAGAAGAAAACGTGTTGCACCAACCCCAAGTAACATGGAAAAAGGGCAGTAAGATGATGATGATGATGCCTGAGGTTCTGAACATTGTGTCATTTCATCAGCGATAGTGATTGTAAAAACGTTTTTACAAAAATAATAAACCGACTACCAAAACAAAACACAACAAACCTAAAAATAACTTTATTTTCCGAAGTCGGTGCGTGTGGTACCAATTTTTTCGTTTCGGATACCAATTTTCGAAAAGAAAGTAACTTTTCGCTTTTTAGTGTTTTGTTTTGGAAGTCGGTTTATTTTTTTTATTAAAAAAAAAAAAAAATAATATTTTTGTTTACCTTATATTACCATGAAAATACGCACAACTACTCGTCAGACCTTGGTCAAATTTAAATGGGAATTAAACTTTAAACTTTAACTTTCAAATAAAAAAGCATCATCAAAATCGGTTCATAACTGCCGGAGTAATTGCAAAACAAACATACAGTTGAATCGAAGTCGGTTGAAAATAGGATTGACTTGTGTGTTACCGAAATGGGACGCGGTTATTTTCTTACATTTTGACTTTTCGGCCAATGTAATTTTGTGTGGAACCTTTGAACTGATGAACATGAGCCGTAAGAGAAATAAATTACGAAATTTCGTTTACTTCAAAGTCAAAGTAGGTATCCAATAAGGGTTAGGTTTACAGTGCAAACATTCACACCTTATAAGTTTTAGGGTTACGAACATTCAGGTACGTTGAACCGAGTACTTCTAAGAAGGGTAGATGGCGCTTCGTCTAGCCTAACGTAAAAAAAATCGCTCTGTTTTAATTATATGTTTAAAAATATCGTGACTGTACAGAAGTAAATAATAATAAGTTAACTGATACAAAATTAACTAATTACTTAGTGACAGTGTTATCTCCGGATTTAATACACAAACAGTGAAGTTAAAAACAAAAACTATTTTTATCAAAACCCGTTACTTATACAATAAAAACAAAACACCAACAAGTGACAATAGCTTTAAACCTTATAATATAATCCACAAGACACTCTGTGATCCTAATATTTCGAAATAAGTTTAGTAAAAAACAACAATAACAAAGACAAAGTGAAAAAAGTGCAACAATTGTTAACGTCAACCGTCACCAAGAAAAGTTAATTAGAACGTTAAACTGCCACATAAAATAATTTTGAACTGTGTCGCAACCACTCCAAAAATTCGACCAGCAAACATAGTGCATAGTTGGCCTAGTGGTTAAAACAGCCGCCTACTTTTGCCAGTTAACTTGTGTCGCACAACTGAGGCCCTAGCACGAGTTTCTGCGTAATTGGATCGACTACGTTAACGTATCGCCTCCGACAATTTTTGTATGCAAAATGAATCAGCGCCATGTGTCCGTATTTGGAACTAACAAATCGGTAGCACAAGTTTTTGACAATTGCCTTCGTATCGAGTTTACGTATTTACGTTGCGTTAACGCTCCAAATGTATGGGAATCGGTAGCACAAGTTTTCATTTTGACATGTAGTATCGAGTTTTACGCAAGGTGTGACGAAAGCACGTCGAAAACTATCTCACTGACATTTTCTTGGTGAGACATTTGACGTCAAATAATTTTCCGTATTTATTTCGGTATTTTTACAATATTATGCCTGATTATGCCATTTAATCATGAAGAAAAGGGGAACGCATGCTGTCTATTGATTATCTTACGTCCTTTTTTAATAAATAGGCTAGGAGAAGATGTTAAACGAGGTAGGTAACATTTTCATTTTCTTTGTGAACAAACAGTAATAGTTTCTTATAATAAACCATTTCTATAAGTTATTGATGCTAACCACACATAGAGCGGCCTTCCTGCCGTGGTGGAGTATGATCTCTTGCGCGTTATTCGCCGCAACTCTACGTTTTTCTTGCGGTGCTCAATAATTATCATGACTCATTTGAAGATTCATGAATTGAAGAAAACGGCGATATGCTTTATAAATTAGAGATTATCTCTTATATAATACTAGTATGCACGTATGCCTATATATTATGCAACCGGTTTATACCGGTATAAAAAGATAATTTGGGAATATGGATTAGAATTTGGGTTATACAACATTGACGGCTAAAATGTTCTTGACTTCTCTATTAACAACAATACTAACCTAAAATGTATTAATATAACATCTTCTTCAGCAGATCCTGTGGCAATGGTTGCAGTTTGCAGTATTTTATGTAGCAAAAACCGTAATGCGTTCTACAAGTCTAGCTAGTCTGTCGATGATAAACACAGACAGATGTACAACGAAAGAGAAAACTAGGACTAAAATGAAATAGAATCCCTTCGGAGCGTGACGAACGGTCTAGTATAAATACCTTTCATCGTAATTGCCACCTGCCAGCCAATGTTCCAGAATCCAGAGTAATCCTTATGGACGAGAAATCGATGCAGAGAATGGACTGTAATAGGACTCTCTTTCAAAACAATATAATATAATCCTAAGTCATATCATTCCGTATGCGTACATGGAAAGCCTAGTTGGCTCACTCAGCCTGTTTTTATTACCTGTATAAACAGAAACTATATGTTTTTCCTAATTTTCCTAATCCAAACATACATAAACTAACGCTTTTTTCGGATAGGGGTAAGTAGGTAGAAACTACAGAATGTCACATGCTACGTAATATACACGTTCATACAGCTGCACGCACGCTGGTTATTACATGCACGCGCTGGCCTTTCTGAAGAACATCACAAAAAGATCTGATGCGGACGGTGTAAGTACCCGCGGTTGCCGTGGGATAGTATCCCACTGTAGTTTGACGTGCTTTCCATGCTCTGAGTCCGGCGACTCTGCTTGTGGCACACGCCACCACGCACCCCTGAATGAGTGGTAGGTATTACGAGGACGACACACATACAAGAGCCACGTTTTGACTAAAGAAATAAAATGCGGGCTTTTTCTTGAAAAATCTTGTTGCATGTGTTTTAGGCCATTTTTCGGTTCGTCTTTACTTAGCTGAAATCTTTAGAGCCTTATTTAATAAACCTTTTAAACATACATTATTTAATACCTTTGAATTGATTGTTTACTTAGTATACACAACCCTTATTGACATCGACAATAATAATTACACATTTTATAACAATTAAAAAGTTCGTAGAATAATAACATCAACAAGTAAAATTTAAAACACCCCCAACACATTTATCTTGCGTAAACACCCCGATTCAAGCAGTGAAACGACCATAACTTGTAAACGGCTGAACCGATTTTATTCAAACATAGCTAAGAACACTCTTGGCGAAATCACCTATCAAACGAAAAAAAAAAACAAAATCCGTTCATCCGTTTAGGCGCTATGATGCCACAGACAGACACACAGGTACACAGATATACAGATACACAGGTACACACCAACACAGCAACACACGTGAAACTTAAAACACCCTTATTTTTCCGGCGGGGGTTAAAAATTCCGGTTTGGTACACTTTAATTATTTTATTTTATTTTATTTTATTTTATTATTTAATTACATTGAATGAGCGAATATCGCGTAAACGTGTGGACCGATTTACGTTATTCAAACGGATAAAATGGTTCTACGTCTAGACCTTTCATTTGACACCAAAATCGTTGAAATATCCCTATAAACAAAAATCATGTTTTCAAGTTACTTAATTATACGACACTGAACACATCACAAAATTTCTTTAAAAACTGGCCTAGTGCGAGTCGGACTCGCGCACGAAGGTTTCCGTACCATTATCGCAAAAAATAGCAAAAATGTCGCGTTTGTTGTACGGGAGCCCTACTTAAATATTTATTTTATTCTGTTTTTAGTATGTGTGGGTATAGCGGCAACAGAAATACATCATCTGTAAAAATTTCAGCTGTCTAGCTATCACGGTTCATGAGATACAGCCTGGTGACAGACAGACACGGATCGTGAAGTCTTAGTAATAGGGTCCCGTTTTTACCCTTTGGGTACGAAACTCTAAATACTATCTTTATCTCTATCTATTTCTCTCTATTTATCTTCTCAAGATGGTCGAACCATCTCAGCATACCTACGATTTTCAGTTAATACATCTTTGTTTAAACCACAACGTTGTCTTATTACATCTTTCTCTAACTCATCTTCGTTCTTCAATCTATCATTCAAAATTACATAACACATAGGCACTTCCTATTCTAAACATTTTGTTTGCTATATTTGTACAAGATAATCTCTGAAAGGAAACGCCTGCCGTTCCAACCGCTAGGTGTAGCAGTAAAAACTTTATGGGCTGATCATGAATTTACATAATGCATTGATTAAATAAAATACAGATTTAATTAACAAAACTTTGTATTATATAATGTTCTTGTAACTTTGTATTCATCATAATGAATTGGTAGAGTATGTAAGATTCCAACCATAGCTCATGGCTGCTCCAAACGCTTGAAATAGCATGAAGAGCATTTGTACTAAAACGGTTGTAAATATGTAGATACTATTTAACGTCGTAAGTTATAAAATAATCCCCCAATTCCTTCGTTGGATGTCACTATTGCACAAAGAGACGTATAGCTTGCAGGTTTTGAAGACATCACGGCTGCAGTCTTGTAGACGGTGGTGCAAGCGATCGGCATGGCTTGTCTTCTCTTAGTGGCAATGCTGGCTTATATTGTTGCGGTTTCGAGAAAGGCTTTTGGCTAGTACCAGGCATATTTTACTCGTCATCTCCTGTTGGTAAAAGAAGTTGATATAGAACAAAATACAAAGATTCTGAAACTAAATACAACATTGTCGGTCGTGCAGTGTTATTGGACTTTTCCATTAGGAATTTCTTAGTGGCAACCCGGAGTCTCACTCTGTGTGCTGTGCACGGCAATAGGCCCGCCTCTTACTACATGAGACCTCATGGGATTGAGCGGATGAAGCGCATTTTGCATAATTGTATAAATCTGTGCAATAAACTTACTTTTTTGCTTCTTTATGAAGTTCACCATGATGATGAATTGAGTGAAGCAAGTTCTTTTGGGATTTGTTAATTCTAAAATCACAGAACCGTCGTACGTAACAGATTTAATCTAAATCTGGTAAATTAAAATAATTATTTGAAATGACAATAAACAACAATAGACGTTTACACCTTAGGGTCTGCTCACACCGAGAAGCAATGCGTACTTATAAACCGCGCGGCAATAAAAAATTCATAAAAAGTGATGGATGAGATCCTCCAACCGATGAATACATTTTTGTAATTTATTTATTCATATATTAATTTAATTATATTATTATACATAATATTATTATGCGTAAAGTGTGAACTATTAAGTGGGCAATCATGGTGAACAATAAGTAAGGTAGGTATATTTACTATATCTAGCATTCTGGGCATGATTGCTGACAGGCTGTGTTGTATTGAATTCAGCTGGAATACTGAAGCAAAGATGGTTGCCTGTGTGTAATCGTTAAATGTTTGTTTGTTTAAATGTTTTTATTGTGTTACTAACATAGGTATAAGTTTTTTTACATCGTTCTCACATATCTATGTATTTTTCATGTAACCAAATACCTACTTATAATTGAACTTTATGGAAGACAAAGAGTGTCTGTGGAGTATCTTGCACGTTCTTCTCCATAGAGACTTACTGAGGCTTGCGAATGTGCAACTAGATTCATCTTTTGTTTGATTATTAAAAATGTCTTTAAATGGTTTAGTTGAAATAAAGTATTTTGATTTTGTTAAGTTTATATTGTTTGTAATACTATGAATATAATATGTATTTTGGTTAAGTTATTCTTTGGGCCTTGTTGCCTTTAATAAATGAATTTAACATTTCGTATAATTAGGTATTGAAAGTTTCGGTGTAAACGTGCAAAATACCTAATTTTACCAACCACTGAGTTCGCTCGTCGCATGAATTTTGCAACTAGACGCGTTTGCATCAGTGTGCTAACGGTTTAATATTTTTGTAATTTGAAGGAAACCGTCAAACATTAAGTGACAATTGTCATACGTCATGTACGGGACCGTTCAAAACCGAACAATTTATCATAAATAAATACCCCAATAAACTGAAAATTTCAATGACTTATTAAAAAAAAGAATTAATGAAAATGTTAAATATGTTTTAACATGTGTTTATCACAAACATTTTTTCAGTTTTAGTCTCTAAATTATTTAAAACAAAGTTACTCGTTTTTTTTTTCTATTTTCAAAACGCACCATTTACTACAAACCAATCCAAACGCTATTGGATTCTCGGCCTTAATAAACCATAGTCAATTACTACTTCCGAGTTGTCGCAAGACGTTTTTTTGAACTCGTGCTGCCAAAATAACTTGTCGCAGCATCGAGTACGTTTTCGTCTGGTAAAATGTCACGATGACGATACGAAAACGTCAGAAACTTGTGCTAGGGGCTCTGGTCGCGAGTTCAAACCTCAAGCCGAGCTATATTCACTTTTCGTAAATTCGTAAATTTCGAATATTGAAAAACCGACAGGTGTAAATTTAGTACCGCTATCAGACGCCAGAGGGCAATAGTAACTACAACGATAATAGATTCAAAACAATAAAAAGTAAATTACTATGGAGAACTTCGATATGGATAATATTACCGTCAGAAAACCAGTAAAGGCCAATTCAATGGATAATATTTACAACGAAAGCAGAAATTCGACGATAATGGATACAACAATTATGAGTTTGCCTAACACTTCAATAAATGACAGTGACGCTATTGTATGCTATAAAGACACAATTGGGCGATTGACTCTGGAATTAGAAAGTGCCCATCTGGAGATTGAGAACTTAAACAGTGAAAACTTTCGTCTAAAAATGGACATAGGCCAATATCAAAAAGTTATTGAGACATATAAGAAGGTAAAGATATTAGAAACGAAGAGTTTTTCACCGAAATCTGCAAAAAAAGGAAACACTATAAGAACGAGCTGCTTTTCTACACCGACAAAGTTGGCTATTAATCCTAAAACGAAACATCAAAAGGACAATGCCGAAAGACAGACTCCCAACAATATTGGAGACACAGCGTCCAATAAAGCAGGGTCAATCTGTAGTTCTGAGGGAATTCTACACGCAAAGTCGACGCCAAAGAACAGCGTTCAAAGTCCCAGCGCGTGTACAAAACCGAGTGACTACGACTCAAGGTGTGAAAAGTCTTCATTATTGCATAATATTAAAAACAAACAAAACGAACAGTATAAACGGAACAAAATATGCATTCTTTGTAGTAATAAACAGAACAAGACCATGTCTATAGCAGAAGAGACGATTGAGAAGCAATTTGACTTTTGTCACTATCTGACACCAGGAGGAGCCACATGTAATCTCCTGGAAGGATTAAGCAATAAACTTGAGGATTACACGAGGAACGATTATTGTGTTATTTTTATTGGTGAACAGGACTTTAAAATTAGTAATAACTACTCTAAACTAATATTAGACATAAGGAACATGCTCAGTGCCATATCACATACCAACATTATTATCTGTTTACCAACATATAAATATATGTTAGTTCTGTCTTGTATAATTGGCGAGTCATGACATTTAATCAACTTTTATATGAAAATGTTGGGCAACATAAGTATGCATATGTGTTGGATTCAAATGCAAATATCGACTATAACTACAACACATTCTTTAGGCAATCTGGTCAACTAAACAACTTTGGGCTCCGTACCGTTTTTGTTAATCTTCTAAATCTAATTGGGAACATACAGTGTTTTAACACTCAGTCTTCGAGGAATCACTTGGTTACATTAACGACCCACGAACCCACACATGTACTAGAAACAGAAAAACAGTTTTTTCGTTAGTAATAGTATAAACGTGATGCATCAGAATATAGCAGGCCTGTTAAATAAGACAGATGCTTTATCTGTTTGCCTACAGGAACTAGAAGAAAAGAACATTAATATTGACGCACTGTGTATTACAGAGCATTTTATGATGACAGGTTACGAAAACCACTTAAATGTACCTAATTATTGTTTAGCATCAGTGTTTTCTAGAAAAAATAGTAAGCGTGGTGGTGCGTGCATTTTAATTAGAAACGGGCATCAGTGGAAAGAGCTGCCACAGATAGCTAATTTGTCAATAACTGGTGTAATAGAGTGTTGCGGTGTAGAGCTCATACAGTATAGTATTGTTATTTTGTGTGTATACAGGGTACCAAATATAAATAATATAAACACATTCTATGGGGTGTTAAAAAAATATTACGAATCATATGTAACAAAAAATATGCACATGTTGTAATGACGGGAGACTTGAATATTGACGTAATGAAAAAAAAAAATATTGTATTGGAATTTGAATGTCTGTTATTAAATTTCAATCTAACATTAGCTTTAAAACAACCAACCAGGATACTTAGCCAAACGTGCATAGACAATATCGTACATAACTTTAAACCAAATGTAAAACTGAAGTGATTGAATTTGCACTTTCAAACCACACAGCTCAAATAATAAAGTGCCCGGTGAAAAAAACTGCTATTTTAAAATATTGGCGTATAAAAAAACGTGATTTTAATGCAGAGAATATGATTAAATTTAAAGATAGTTTAAAACAATTGACTTTTTCAGAAATTTATGAAACAAGTAATCCTAATGATGCATTTGACATATTTATTGGCACATTTAAACTGTTGTATGACCTATGTTTTCCATTTAAATGGACAACTATAAGGGTGATAAGGAAACCTAGATGGATATCACACGGCATTAAATTATGTAGCAAAAAGAAACGGCAATTGCTGTGGCGTTATAGACTAAAACCAAATATAACGAATAAGGCAAGTTTCTTAAACTATAAAAATAGATTTAAAAAAGTTATGAAACTTACTAGACGTGCCCAAAACAATTATTCTATTAAAACCTCTACCAATAAGTCAAAAACAACCTGGAATATAATAAACAAAGCAAAACCCTGTTTCCCTAAGGAACCCATTAGACAGATCAACTTAGATAATAAAGTATTAAATGACCCTCAAGAAATAGCAAACGCATTTAACGACTTTTTTGTAGACAAAATTCAACCGATTCCATGTTCAGGAAATAATTCAGTCAATATTACAAAACTTCGAGATTCAATTTATGTTGCCCCGAGTATACCAATAGACATTAAAAACATTATAAAATCATTAAAAGCCACAAATAGTACAGGATATGACGGAATTTCCACGAAGGTAATCAAGTATGTATGTGATTTTATTTGTAACCACTTGAGCTATCTCATAAACCTGTGTATCTGTTCAGGTGTATATCCAGATGCCTTAAAAGTGTCTATAATAAAGCCGTTATTTAAAAAAAACAATAAAGAACACATGGGCAACTATAGACCAATCGCACTCATTCCTATCATATCAAAATTTTTTGAAAAATATATTTATAAGGAGATGTACTCATACCTTGAGAAGAAACACATTTTAATCGATGAGCAAAAGGGATTTAGGAAAAATAGGACAACCAATATGGCTATTTATGACTTCTTGCATAAGGTAATGATAAAGATGGACGTTAGAATCCCAGTATGCGCTATTTACTGTGACATGACGCAAGCGTTCGATTATGTAAACCATAACATTCTACTACATAAACTAGAGGCATATGGCATAAGAGGAAATATACTTAACCTTATAGAGTCTTACTTAATTAACAGAAAACAGTACACGGAAATAACAAAACTAAATATTAAGACAAAAAGAGAGGAAATTTACGTATCTGGCGAACGAACACCTATTTACGGTGTCCCACAAGGGAGCGTGCTTGCAGCACTATTATTTATCCTATATATCAATGACTTGCCTGATGCTATTGACTACCCCATGACCCTATTCGCAGATGACAGCACAGTGACTATAACATGTAATAATAAGGACGTTTATAAATATGACATTAATGAAACCTTGACATCAATAATAGCATGGTTAGATAAGAATAATCTTAAAATTAATTTAGATAAGACGACAATAATGCATTTTAGTCAACGGATACATGCTGATACTGACATTGAAGCAGTCTACAATGGCACAGTATTAAATAAAGTCGACGACGCAAAATTTCTTGGTGTAATGATAGACGCAAAATTGAACTGGAAAGCGCATATTGAATATATAAGCAAAAAACTGAGCTCGTCCGCGTATGTCATGTACAAACTGTCTTCAAAAATTAACCCAGACGCTTTGGTGACAGCTTATCATGGATTGGTGTCATCACTTCTGCGCTATGGAATAATATTTTGGGGTAACTCTACGGACAGAGAAATAGCGTTTAAAGCTCAAAAGAGGTGTATTCGGGCTATGTTTAAGATACAATAGACAGAAAGCTGCAGACCATTGTTTAAAAAATACAAGTTATTGACTTTACCCTCTTTATATATTTTTGAAGTTGCACCGTTTGTAAAGGCAAACCCCCAACACTTTCCACGACTATCTGACACTTTTCCACGCAACAGACGTGACAATAGTCAACTTGGTTTGCACTCGGCAAAAACTGCCCTCATGGGGAAAAGCTTTTTTTGTATGGCCCCGAAAATATATAACAAAATACCACAGACATATAAAGCTATGACAACAAATCTATTTAAAAATAAGATTCGAAATTTATTAACAGACAAGTGTTATTATAATATAAATGACTTTTTAACGGACTTGTTACGCGGTGCTAATCTATGAGGATCGCCGAGACAGCATCGACCCAAATCAACACTGCACACGGCTCGACCACGCAGTGCAGCATCAGCAGGAGCGTGCCGCGCGACGACGACAACAGAGGTTTCGCAATATCGGAAACGCGGACCCAGATTCACTTTTGATTCACACTTCGATCATTGTCAATCTTTTAGAAATAATTAACTTGTAACTTTTAGTATAATTAAATTCTATTAAATAACCTTTGCTTTTTTTTTGATCCTCCGGTTGTAGCCCACGTAATTGGCGCAGTCGGTAGGATACCAGTAAAGTAGAGTCAGTGTCGTATCGAACGATTAGTCTACGGGTATCCGAACCTACGGGAGCTGCAGTCCAGAGGAGAATCCGACTCTCGATTCGTCAAGAAGAAGCAATGCTGTAAGTCCTTGAATCTTTCAAGTCCTTGCCTACCTAACTCTTAAGTCTCCTTGAATATCTCAAGCCCTAAGTTAATCCTTACTATATTCTTATATCCTGTCCAATCTATGTTCATGATATTTTTTTTTTTCTTATAATTTTTGCGTGTGTGTAAGTTTTAGCGTTCAAGATTTTCCATCCTATGGAATATCGATCTGATAGGTTAGAAAATAGTGACCGAAGTAGGAGTAGGCTCGCGGCTACAGACGAGAACAGGAATTTAGGCGCGATGTCGAGCGACGACGTAGACACGATTTATAAATCCCTAAGATTAGTGCCGGAGTTCGACGGAAACCCGCACGTACTAACCCGTTTCATTAGCATATGCGACCAGTTGGTAGTTACTTACTTTAAAACCGCACAAGGTTATGAACTAACGAATTTAGCCCTCCGTAACGGAATTTTGAATAAGATTACGGGACCCGCTGCTAGGCATATTAATTCCAATGGTATCCCGGATACCTGG
Source organism: Orthosia gothica (assembly GCA_949775005.1). NCBI lineage: Eukaryota > Metazoa > Arthropoda > Insecta > Lepidoptera > Noctuidae > Orthosia > Orthosia gothica. The sequence goes on along the minus strand of OX459036.1, from coordinate 2,446,779 downwards.
CAGGGTATTCGATCCGCTCTGATCAATAACTTTGCTGACCATCGAGATGAGACCGCTTTATACAGCGACTTATCCTTGCAAACCCAGGGCTCCAGTAGCCCTCAAGAATTCTATGAAAGGTGTCAAAATTTATTTAGCACCATAATGACTTATATCTCGCTTCACGAGACAGTTAACACCACTATTGAGGCTAAACGATTGCTATATAAAAAGTTAACCCTTCAAGCTTATCTGAGGGGTCTAAAAGACCCCCTAGGCTCTAGAATACGTTGCATGCGCCCAGAGTCCATGGAAAAGGCATTGGAATACGTGCAAGATTAACTAAACACGCTTTACCTGCAACACCGCAATGAGGGAGGACCCAGTAGAAAGGACTGGGTTCAACCGCACCCAAATCATCATTTACCCTTGAACAATTTCACCCCCAAAGTAAACCCTTTTAACGTTCCTGTCATGCCTGGACCATCGAGACAATTTGCGTTCAATACGCCTGGCCCGCAGCGACAGCAGTCAATGCAGCCTTATGTTCAAGGATGGAGACCTAGCATGCCTACGCAACAGCAACCCCGTGGCTTAACTCGTACACAACAAATGATGCGCGCCCCCTTGCCAAATTATCACCCGCAAAGTAACGTTTTTAAAATGCCTCCTAGACCTCAGTCACAACCACAATCAAGTTATAATAACGCGCCTAAGCCAATGAGCGGCGTCAGTCCTTTTGTGCCCAAAACCTTGCCACCCTCAGGTCACGATTGGAGACAGTATGGTAATCCACCTCCGAACAACCATTTCAGGACACGCGAGATTAATTTCAACGACTTAGACTACGACTATGATTATAGTAATTGGTACTATGCCGATTACGAACAAGATTGCTATTATACCAACGAACAATACCCCGAACCTGGATATTATGAGGATTCACATCCCTACCACGACACTCCTTCGGTAAAAGAGGTAGACCAAGATACCCAACCTACTGAAAATTTTCAGAAGGTATCCAAATTAGAAAAACCAAAATAGAGCTCAACTTTCATATACAGAGGCAACTCGGGTTTATTCAGATCCAGGATCCACCACTTAAGTTACTAATTGATACGGGAGCTAATCAATCGTTTATAAGCCCAGAAGCCGTAAGCAAATATTTTAACCATATGCCACTAAACTATGAGCCATTCGAAGTAACAAATGTTCACGGGACGTCTAAGAATGACTATTCCATTACCTTGCCATGCTTTTCAGAATTAAACGAACATTCAGATGTTACATTATTCGTTTACAAATTTCATGATTACCTCGACGGACTCCTAGGCTTTGATTTGCTTGAAAATTGGGGAAGTAAAATCGATCTTAACCGTAAATTACTAATAACCCAGAATGCACAACTACCTATACAGATGTATGATTCACGCAATGCCAATTTGTACGAGGATATAATATCAGTTAATTCATCCAAGTTAGTTAGAGTACCTATTAATACGTTGGACGGTGAAGTAATGATCGAGGATCAGGTCATCTCTAGTTGCTTAATTTCAAACTGCATAACCAGTGTAAAAAATAACCGTGGCTGGGTGGAGATCACTAACCCAACGTGTAACGACATCATCTTTTCAATGGACCGCCCCGTAGAAGCCCAGTTATTTAACATTGAAGTTGAAGATACTGCAATTCCATCAGATCGTGTTAATGCCGTACTTTCTCGTCTTAGAACGGAACATTTAAACCCAGAGGAACTTGCTAACTTAAAAAACCTCTGTGCGAACTATGCCGACGTCTTTTATCTCGAAGGCGAATCATTGACATTCACAAATAAAGTAAAACATAGCATCCGAACAACTGATGAAATTCCAGTACACACTAAAACTTATAGATATCCCTATGTCCACAGACAAGAAGTCAGAGATCAAATAGGTAAAATGCTTGATCAAAATATAATACGACCATCAGATTCGGCCTGGAGTTCCCCTATTTGGATCGTACCCAAAAAGGCGGATGCTTCTGGCAAGGTTAAATGGCGACTTGTCGTGGATTTCCGAAAAGTCAACGAGAAAACGATTGATGACAAGTATCCCATACCTAACATTACAGACGTATTAGACAAATTAGGTAAATGCCAATATTTTAGTACCCTGGATTTGGCCAGCGGGTTCTATCAAGTCGAAATGAACCCTGAAGATATACACAAAACGGCGTTCAATGTGGAAAATGGCCATTATGAATTCCTTAGAATGCCGATGGGGCTTAAAAATTCTCCATCTACATTTCAAAGGGTTATGGATAATATCCTTAGAGACCTAAACCACATCTGTCTGGTATATTTGGATGACATTGTAGTTTTCAGTACCTCCCTGCAGGAGCATATTAATAACCTGGAAAAAGTATTTAAAAGATTGCGAGAATCTAACTTTAAAATTCAAATGGATAAGTCCGAATTTTTAAAGTTAGAAACTAGCTTTCTAGGCCACATCATTTGCAACGAAGGTGTCAAGCCAAATCCAGACAAAATTAAAGCCATAGAAAACTACCCTCTTCCTAAAACAGCAACAGACATCAAACGTTTTCTCGGCCTGATCGGCTATTATAGGAAATTCATCCCGGATTTTGCTAAATTAACTAAACCACTAACTCAATGTTTAAAAAAGGGTAGCAAAATAACTTTGGATCAAAAATACATTAATTGCTTTGAGCACTGTAAAAAACTCCTTACTAACGACCCTATTCTGCAATATCCAGATTTCAATAAAGAGTTCATTCTAACAACCGACGCATCTAACGTTGCGATCGGCGCCGTCCTATCCCAGGGAGTAATAGGCTCAGATAAACCCATAGCGTACGCTTCACGTACTTTAAACTCTAGCGAGTTAAATTACAGTACCATTGAAAAGGAATTGTTAGCAATCGTTTGGGCCACCAAATATTTTAGGCCATACTTATTCGGTAGAAGATTCAAAATAATTACCGACCATAAGCCCCTTCAATGGATCATGAACTTGAAGGAACCCAATTCGAGACTCACAAGATGGCGGCTAAAACTGAGTGAATTTGATTTTTCAATAGAATACAAACAGGGTAAATGCAATACTAATGCGGATGCTTTATCACGGCTTGAAATTAATAATGAAGAACTAATGTCTATTGTAGCTAACCCTACAGAAAATAATCCTGCCCTTGATGACTCTAGAACCATTACGGCTACGGAACCCGCGGATGACTCGGGTACCGCTACAGTCCACACAGATAATGAGAACCCCATCCTAGAGGTTCCCATTTCTGACGATCCATTAAACAAGTTTACGAAACAGATTATTTTTAATATAGTAGGAGATTTAAAGGGTCGAACAATTGTAACTAAACCCTTTGACACCCACACACGAATTAACATTCAGGTGTCAGAATCAAATCTAGAGGAGGAAGTAGCTAATGCGATAAAAGAATACGTCCATCCTAAAATTAAAACAGGGCTATTAATAAATCCAACTTTAGGCATGTACTCAATAATTCCCATTATTCAAAAGAACTTTAAAAATTCATCAATGAACTTAACGTTAACCAAAAAGGAACTGGATAACGTTAGAGAGTACTTGAGGCAACAGGAAATTATTAACAAGCATCATGATGGGAAAACTAACCACAGGGGTATTAACGAAACTTACTTAGCTCTATCTCACAAGTACTACTGGCCGAAAATGCGCGAACATATAACGAAATTTATTAATGAATGTACTATTTGCGGCCAGGCAAAGTACGACCGCAATCCAACCAAACAACAATTTAAAGTAGTTCCACCAGCAAGTAAACCATTTGAAATAGTACACCTCGATCTATTAACTATTCAAAGCGAAAAGTTCCTAACGTTAGTAGACTCATTTTCAAAGTATGCTCAGGCTTATTACTTAAGAGATGGAACAGCTATAAGTGTAGTACAAGCATTTCTTAGCTTCTGCACTCACCATGGAATACCATCTACCATCGTTACTGATAACGGGACAGAGTTTACTAACCAACTAATTGCAGAATTCACAAGGTTACACAAGATTCAACACCATAAGGTAGCACCACATACCCCGAATGAAAATGGTATAGTTGAGAGATTCCACGCTACCATATTAGAGCACCTTCGCATCCTTAAATTTAGTCAAAAAGGTGAATCCGTGACTAACCTCATGCCCTACGCCCTCCTAGCTTACAATAGCAGTATCCATAGTTTCACAAAATGTAAACCTATCGAAGTTATTACCGGACATTTTGATCCCCGCGATTCCTTCGACTTAGATTTATCCGCTCATTTGCTACAGCAGTATATGACTAGTCATAAAGAGAAAATGACTACTGCATATAATGCAATTCACGAGCTATGTATCGAAACCCGCAAGGAGTCTACTGATAGTCGTAACCTTCAACGCGAACCAGAAGTCGACTACCCACCTGAACAACAGATTTTTGTAAAGAATCCATTTGCTTCCAGGCAAAAATTAGCTCCTCGATACACTCATGACGTTGTTATGGCGGACCTCCCTATCCACATCTATACAAGGAAGAAACGCGGTCCTGTTGCGAAGTCCAGGCTAAAAAGGGTTCCTAAAACCGCCCGATTGTTGCAGGAAGCTCCTGATCCTGCACCTGTTTCTGCGAACATCTCTGTCTCAAGAAATAAGACTTGAGAGCCTGGACGATGGACCCGGGATTGTACCCTTTAAATTAGGCCCAGCTAAGATCTTATCACACCACCATTCCTTCATACAATACGTTAATTTAGACACTTTACAAGATAAAATAAACTCTATTGATAGCCAACTACTAACCAGCAGCCCTAATCTTAATAACCAAACCAAATCATTATTCCAGCCTCATATAGACTATCTAAGATCCAAACTCAATAGCGTATCCGAACAATTAAAGTCCTTCGAGATAACTCGTATAAAAAAGAGGGCTCATAGATGGCCTCGGTAGTGTTGTGATAAGCATTACAGGAAATTTAGATTATACTGACGCATTACATTATAATCAAGCTATAAAATCTCTCGAAAACGATGAACACAAATTAGTTACTGAATTCAACCAGCATGTTAGTCTAACAAAAGAGATGTCCGCTCAATACTCTAAAATGATCGACGATATTGCAGATAACCAGGGAAAAATGGCAGCCCTACTAAATAGAATTAACGAAAGCAACGCAGATAAAGATAATGATTTGATAAAGTACGCACATTTAGCCCAAATACTTATTATCCTCAGCGACAACGTAGATGCAATTTCACAGGAACTAAACCGGCTACAGAATGTTCTAGCATTTATAAAGACCTCTACAATGCATCATTCTATTCTCAGCATAGACGAAATACGCGCTATACTAAATAAATTAACAAGTTTATATAGCAGGGAGGAAATAGTAGACATAGATATAAGAGAATATTATAATATAATTAAGTTAGGTTCATATTATACGAGAAATAATATAGTTATAGTATATAAGTTTCCAATATTTCTACCGCAAACATACGATCTATATAAGTTATCAATAATACCTAACAAATATCACGAGGTCCTCATTCCATCCTCTCCTTTCCTAGCCACCTTCCAGAAAGATTCTAAGAACATAGAGGCTGAATGCCCGAAGACCAACAAGTGGTTCATATGCGAGGAGAAACGAAGTCTACAGAGCCATTTCTCACAAGATTGCATACACGAACTCATCAACACGCAAAAGAAAAGTTCTAAATGCAAACCTGTCGCTATCACCTTGGACCAGCCAGCGTACGAGGAACTTGACGACAGACACTACACCATCAGCTTCCCGGTTCCCACGAAGGTTCATCTCTCTTGTGGCCAAGGCCTCCAGTCCCGACACTAAAACTGAACTCAATAAACTTGGACCACCTACATGCAGCCAATATGAAGATAATGCAACAACAGCCACATATTCCAGCGACGAACGACTACGGAATCTACCACACTACGATTCCAATGTACATAGCACTAACCGGTGCATGTGCACTCATGGGTTACTTTATCTACCGACGGTACTGGTCAAAAGCCAAGAAGACTCCAGACGAGGAACCACAATGTCACCCAAGGCGTCCAGAAAGAATTTACGCTCTACCAGAACCTAAAGAGAGGATAAGCTGCAACCAACCCCCACCTCAATTTACTACGAAAATCATCGGTGGTGGCTGCTCTTCGGGGGGAGGTGTTACGCGGTGCTAATCTATGAGGATCGCCGAGACAGCATCGACCCAAATCAACACTGCACACGGCTCGACCACGCAGTGCAGCATCAGCAGGAGCGTGCCGCGCGACGACGACAACAGAGGTTTCGCAATATCGGAAACGCGGACCCAGATTCACTTTTGATTCACACTTCGATCATTGTCAATCTTTTAGAAATAATTAACTTGTAACTTTTAGTATAATTAAATTCTATTAAATAACCTTTGCTTTTTTTTTGATCCTCCGGTTGTAGCCCACGTAATTGACTCCTTTTGAATGTTTATGTTATTGTTATTGATTATGGTATTGTTATTCTTATAAAATTGTATTCTGAAATTCTGGAATGATTATTTTGTTTTGACATATTGTTTTAATATCTTGTTTTTTTTTTTTGTGTTTGTATTATTATTTTGTTATGTTCTGACATTCTAGTATCACATCCTTGATTTGTATTATTTATTGAAATCTGCACAATTTTTCACGACATTTTCATTTTACACGTTAAATATTTTAATATCATGACATTTTTTAATAATTCTTATTGACATTCTAGAATGATTATTTTGAATTGATTTATTATTTTAATATCTTTATTTTTACTCTGACATTCTATAAGCATAATTTTGACTTGTATTACTTTATTGACATTTACACAACATTTATTTAATTTTTAAATTTTTACTAAATATGACATTCTATTAAGTATTTTGATTTGTATTCTTTATTAATATTTGCATGCCATTTTCCAAGGTAAACATGACGTTCTATCATTCTGTATCCTAACACCTCTTCATGCTGACAATTTGTTATGTAAATGATAAAATGATAAATGATAAATGATTTTATTTCTGTAAGTTGGTTTGTACAAACACTTTTACATGTCGATCATATTTTTTAAAACTAGATGAGGCGGCGTTTCCTATCTGACTACTCTGAGAAGAAAGGCCGAAACAAACTCAGAGGTCACAGTCTCTTATGAAGTCTTGACAAAAACTTGGTTATATCATGTGAAGACCATGTAGACATATGTCTGAAATGGTCTTTTGAGGAAAGAACCAGCCAGATTGAGTGGACCTGTCCAGTCAGTGCACGCATTTGTCAATAACCGAGCAGCTCAACTCAGAATTTACGGAGCTCACCGATTCGACGAACAATACCAAAGAAAGGACATTCGGGTAGGCCGCATAAACTACTCAAACTGCCAGACCATGAGTAAAAACTAACTAAGTTATAATAAAAAACAAAAATCCACATAGTCTTCACATTCACAATAATAAAAATAAAATAATATAATACTTTAAAAAGTAAATATTCTTGTCATTGCAAGAAAACAAAAAAATAATATCAAAATTAAAAACAAAAACAAAATTCACGGTGCAAAATATAAAAAATCAAAATTAATTGGAGCAGCTCAATCCCAAGCCTTTTTGTCCTCAACGTAATCTTTAATAGTATAAAACGCTTTCTGACACAACTTACGTTTAATGAATGATTTGAATTTATTAAGACTTAGATCTTGTACGTGGCTTGGAAGCTTATTATAAAAGCGTACACATTGACATCTAAACGAGCCACCTATTTTCTTGAGCCTTGTTGTAGGTACTACAAATTTGTGTTTGTTCCTAGTATTTATGTTATGGATATCACTGTATTTTTTAAACAATTTGATATTTTTATGAGCATATAAAAGATTTTCATAAATATACTGAGAGGGCACAGTCATTACATTAATCTCCTTAAATTTCTCTCTGAGAGAGTGCCTCGGGCTTAATTTATATATTGATCGAACAGCTCTTTTCTGCAAAACAAAGATATTCTGGATGTCGGCGGCATTTCCCCACAACAGAATACCGTACGACATTACACTATGAAAATAGCTAAAGTATACTAAACGGGCTGTCTCTATGTCAGTTAAATTACGAATTTTTCTAACAGCATATGCTGCGGAGCTTAGCTTCTTTGACAATTTATCTATATGTGGGCCCCACTGAAGCTTAGCATCCAAAGTTAAGCCTAAAAATACTGTGCTATTCTCAGGATTCAATTCTTCGCCCTTTATCAACACATCAGTTTTCACCTGCCTAACGTGAGGTAGGGTAAACTTAATGCATTTGGTTTTTTTTTCATTAAGGAGTAAATTGTTAACATTGAACCAGTGAACTACTTTTGAGATCGCGCTATTTACTTCGTCAGTAACCAGCTGCTGCCGTTTAAGTTTAAACAAAAGTGAAGTATCATCTGCAAACAACACTATGTCATGGTTATCCTTTATGAGGTAAGGCAAGTCATTAATATAGATAAGAAACAAGAAAGGACCAAGAATCGAGCCCTGCGGGACTCCCATTTTTACTATAGATCCGGGTGATCTTTTTCCATTAACGTCAACAGTCTGAATCCTATTATTCAAGTAAGAAGTAAGAAGATCCAGAGCGCTGTTCCGGATCCCGTAGTGGCGGAGTTTCCTGATTAGCGTTTCATGAAGAACACAATCAAATGCCTTGGACAAATCACAAAAGATTCCCAGGGCATCGCACTTATCTTCCCATGCATTATAAATATGTCCTAAAAGCTCAACACCGGCATCAGTAGTTGAACGACCCCTTGTAAAACCGAACTGTTTGCTATGTAATAATTTATGCTTATTAAAAAATCTTTGCAATTGCTCTAAAATTAATTTCTCAAATATCTTACTAAAAGTAGGTAGTACTGAAATAGGTCTATAATTTGTTGGGTCTGATGTACTACCTGATTTAAACAAAGGTATTATTTTACTATTCTTCATTAGGTCAGGAAACTCCCCACAGTCGATACAATTATTAAAGATAATAGCTAAACTAGGTGCGACAACATCAATAATAGACTTAGCAACTTCTACAGAATGACCCCACAGATCTGCAGTCTTTTTAACATTTAAAGTGTGAAAGGTTTTAATTATGTCTCTACAAGTAATATGTTCAAAAAGAAATTCCGTATCGCAGACATTAACATTTTCTTTTAGCAAAGACTCAGCAACAGAAGGTGATGAGTTTAGGGATTTAGTAGTTGAAATGGGAATATCCGAAAAGAAATTTTCAAAGGCCACTGCGACTTGTGAGTCTGATTTTATGATGTTGTCATTAATAGACAGGCTGTAGTCAGTATTTCGGTTACCAGATCTTCCCGTTTCACTATTAATAATATTCCAAGTCGTTTTAATAACATTACTACTGTTTTTAATCTTTGAACTCAAATAATGCGACTTGGCCAAACTACAAACTTTTTTAAATAATTTTGAATAATTTCTAACATATAAATTAAATTCAGCAGTGTTTACATAAGGCCTTTCACTGTACAGCTCATAAAGCCGTGTTCTACTTTTATGAATACCAATGGTTGCCCAATCACCGAATGATGCGTTACTATTAACGGAGATATTCTTGGGAATAAAGGTCGAATTAAATTGTTTACAGTATATACTAAAAAAATCATCATATAGGTGATTAGGATCAGCATGAATTGACAAAATTGGTAATTTATTAATGAGTTTAGCCTTAAAAGCTGCCAAACGACTTACAGTTTTGGGGTTAACAGTGATATCCTTTTTAGCCACTTTGTTGTTTAGGTTTTGTATAGTAATCCTCTGCCCACAATGATCAGAATCTAGTAAATTTATAATTTCTTTGTGGACAGGTATAACATTAGTATAAATATTATCTAAGCATGTGGCACTAGTAGGGGTTATTCTTGTGGGCTCCAAAAATAGGTTTACAAGATTGTAGGACTGAAACAGACTTATTATTTTACTACAAGAACCTGAGTTTTCTAATAAATAAACATTAAAATCACCACAAGTGATTATGGATTTATTTGAGTTACAAATCTTGTGTAACACTTCATCCATTACCTTTTCAAAGCAGTCATACAATCCTGAAGGGGGTCTGTATACACTTAATACAATAAACTGCTCCAATTCTATACAAGCTATTTCAACTGTCCGCTCAACAGATAGGCTCACAATATCCTTACGGTCCTTAAATTTAAGCTGGTTACTTACTAAAATCAAAGAGCCACCATGTATAGCATTAACTCTGCTAAATGAACTACCAACCTGGTGATTATTAAAATTGAACAAAAACTGGTGGCTTTTAAGCCAATGTTCTGTTATACAAAGAATATCAATGCTATTAAAATTCATAAATAAATCTACTTCTAAATCTTTGTTCAAAAATCCTTGAATATTTTGATGCACCAGGTTAATACTATTTACTGATTTTAAACTTTTATTTGATTCTTTTTTGCAATTTTCGTTATGTACAGTTTTGCAAGAGGTTGTCCCTATTGTCCTAATTTGTAATTTAAATTACTATCAATATCAATTTCTGATACCAAATTATTGGCTGAATTAAAAAACACTTCTTGGCATTGCTCAATAGAAGCAAGTTGTTTAGCCAAATTCTTGGCTGTAATAGATAAATAATATGATAGCGACACAGCTATCTGTCGTTTACAATACTTTGAAAGAAAGTACCTATCCATGAAAAATCTATCTTTTGTTAAATAAAAGTTATTACCAACATAATTGTTAGTGTCAATTAAATGGAATAAATTACTACTATATGTTAAATTATGTAATGTCCTATTCAATTCAAATCTAAGATTGTTTTCTTCCTGTGGCAAACTTTGGCTGTATGGGAAAGTGAACATCACAATTTGTTTTAAACTAAGGTCGCATGATCTATAATGTTGGAGTAATTCTCCTTTGTTCACATTACCCCTATTACCAATAAATATTAATAATGTAGTATCCTGGTTAAAATTACATTTAATTACTTTTTTCATTATGTCAAATAAAGAACAACCAGGCATACAGTAGTTCATAATTGAGTGTCCTGGATATTTATTTGTCAACAAATGGCCTAGATCCTTTCCAATTTCATCACAAAATAATACTATTTCTGTATTTACATTATTTTTAGGCAAACAGTTAGTAATTTCTAATGGCAAACTGGCACTAGACTGCGGTATGGTGGCATCACATATTGTCAATGAATGGTCCGGCGTGGGTTCAACAGATGGTGGTTGACACTGATCACATTTGTTGGTTTGTGAGCTCACCAGCTCATTCATTGCCAATACATATTCCCTCATTTGGTTTTCAGAGGCTGTATACTTGATGGTCATAGAACTAAGTTTCTCCTGTAGTAGGTCAAGTTCATACTGCAAGTCTTCTGTGTCAGTTTGGTGTTTCCTATTACTTTTTTCTAAGTTATATGAATACATATCTAATTGTTTAAGTAGATGCAATCTTTCTCTATTAAGTTTTACATTTTTGATGAAGAACCTTTGTTTTTTGACCATTTTCTTGGTTTTAACTATGTATTTGTTAATTTTAATGTACTTTTTTATTTTATTTTTACTAGTAACTACCCTCAATGATTTAATTGATTTTGAATCATCATGACCTGTTAAATCTATTGTGTAAGAGGGGTTTATTGCATTAACCATTGATGGGGCAACAGGCACCAATTCATTGAATAGACTTTGATTCAACGAGGCAGTGATGTTTAAATTTGTAGTTTCTAGTTGTTCAATCTGACTTTGAGCCTCATGTAGCTGCTGTTGTAATAAAAAAATGTGACTAAGAGCTTGTTCATACTCATTGCTACACTGGCTGAACCCGTCCACAACAACTTGGAGCCTGTCCCGGGCTGCTATGGCATCAGTGTGTTGAGTATATAACTGAGCCATTTCCGTTTTCAGTTTGCTATTCCTGTCAAGGACACTAAGGAACTCTATTTCGTTCTCATCCTTTTCCCTAATCAGTTGGTCACAGAGCTCCTTAGACGCTTTTAATTCGCTCAAAGCCTGACTGAGTTTGGACTCTTCTAGGCGAGCCCGCGCGCTGCGAGTCATAATCATGATTAAAGAGAAGAGAAAAGAGGTTGGAAAAGAGTAGTTGATTGAGTAACAGATGATTAATTGAACGGAAAATGAAATTTAGATAGTAAAGAAAGAGAGAAGATGTATGTATGATACTCATGTTTGAGCAAATAAAAATGATTTGATTTGATTTGATTTGAAGTTGTTACAACGGGCATTATGCCTTAAAATAATTATTCATAGTTCAAATTTAACACTACCCATAAGCTGGCAGGACCGCATTTGGAGACACCTCTAGAACTTATGTAATAATAACATTCTAAAGCCAATATACCTTGTCAGTGTGTCCCAAAATACTTTTTACCGATTTATATAAAACCGGACAAGTGCGAGTCGGACCCGCCCACGAAGGGTTCCGTACCATTATCGCAAAAAACGGAAAAAAAACAAGTTTGTTGTATGGGAGCCCCACTTAAGTATTTATTTTATTCTGTTTTTGATAATTGTAGCGGCAACAGAAATACATCATCTGTGAAAATTTCAACTGTCTAGATATCACGGTTTATAAGATACAGCCTGGTGACAGACAGACAGACGGACCGCGGAGTCTTAGTAATAGGGTCTCGTTTTTATTCTTTAGGTACGGAACCCTAAAAATGATGTTATCAATTCGACACGCATGTTTGTAATATAGATGTAGTAAAATTGACAATATTCACATAATTAGGTTAATTACCTTCTCTATGTAGGCTTCTGAACACGTGTGTCAAATTTCATAATTGTATGTATGTATGTTTGTAGTTTTGTATATATAGATCGTGATAATTTTTTGGGGTTATGTACCTCAAACGGAAAAACGGAACCCTTATAGAATGACATTTTGTCCGTCTGTCTGTCAAGACCCTTTATCTCGGTAGCGAGTGGAGATTTCATGTTAAAATATTAATATAGTATACTCAATCTTGCAACCTCTTGCAGCTGTGAAAAAATCGAACTTCTAGATCAACGTAATCAAGATTAGATTGTAATGTATAAGCGGTGTTTTTAAAATGTACTTATTTCAAATTTCGATACAATGTATACGTTGTTATGCAATAAATTACTCATGACTTATGACTCAAGAGATACAGACGTTAACGACGCATATTTTACACTTGTAAGGGTATCAAAATCTCCAGGGTACTTCCCGTTGACTTAGAATCATGAAATTTAGCAAGAAGCAATGTCTTATAGCAAAAGTAAAGGAAAAATTCCGAAACCGTAAATTTGTAACGATATCAAAAAAAAGATAATTAACTTTTTTGCTGTTGGTAGACTGACTGGGACTTATGTCGATGTATGGGGACTTTAGTTTTCCAACGGCAAAGTTAATTTTGTCCCTGCATTCTGTATATCTTATAGTTAGAGCGTTGTTTGGTGCTCTCATTGTTTATGTACTTCAGTAATGTTATCTAATTATTTTGGTGAATGTCGATATTTGTACGGAACCCTCAATACGCGAGTCTGACTCGCACTTATCTCTCAACTTAGGGCACAATACAAGTTTCTTCAAAATCGGTTTAGCAGTTTTCAAGATATGGAAAATACAACCAAACACCGAATGTGTAAATAGAGTTATTATGGGTATTTTGTTAATCATTTAGGTACGAGTAACTTACAGCTATAGAACTTGTTCACTTTTTAGTGATGGAGTACCAAAACGAAACAGAGAAAACACAACAAGTTACAAGTTTGTTGAGAGCAAGAGTGCAAGAGAGCAAGGTTGCTCTTTTTAGTGTCTTTCTTTGAAAGTCGGTTTCTCTTTAAGTTTTTTTTTTTACATTTTCCTTACTAACTTTGCTGTACCTATCATCATGTACCAACATCTATTTGAGGTTTATTTCCAGCTGACGAACTGCTATTCCTTCAAGCTTTTATTCCATTTTTTTCATTGTTATAAAAAGAAAAATCGTAATCGCTGGACCTTTTTCTATCCTCGCAGGTATCTGTCGGTAGCAGGATATAATACGTCCACACACTACAATACATTTCTCCTTCGGATCGAGCTTACCTTAAAATCCTTTCAGACACAAAGAAAATATCATAACATTGTCCACAATACATATCGAATGTGTTTTACATCCTATGCATAATAATTCCTTTATTCTAACCCCACACACCCTCAATTTCCAACTCAAATATATCCCCAACAGAGTTTAGTGCACCTTAGCAGTGTGACCCCGAGACATACGGTTTTACAACAGGGTTTAAAATATTCCCCCGTGAAATAGACACATGTTTCCCCAGCCTGTCTGTTTGTAGAAGACCACAAAGGAGACCCATCATGGCTGGATCCTTTTTAACTGTCAGTTTGGAAACTGTGACGTCATATGAGTGACTTAATCTGGCGAATCTTTATTTGTCGTTTTGTAAGGGATGTGTGAGAGATGGAGATAAAATTGTATGTGTTCGGGATCATAATGTCCTGGTAGTACTGGTACATTGTTATGATGTTTTGTTGTAAAAAAAAACAATAAAATAGAAACAAATCTTATATCTAGGTAAATACATGTTGTTGGATAAACACGAGCACTGTTGAATTAATAGTATCAATGCGAATTATTTTTGGCGTATGAAATCAAATAATTTATGTGATTAAAATTTTCGAATTAATTGAATACACATGTTTTGGCACTCATTTAATCGGGTGTAATATTAATTGAACCATGTTTACCTATTTGTTTTGATACTACCATGTAACATGTAAATTACACATACAAAATAGTGGTGGCGGTCAGCTTACAAATTACCATGCAGCGCTACCGGGCAACCTTTTTCATGTTCTTCGCTCGTGGTACAAATGGATGTGTGGCTACTAATGAAACTTAACCATAACATAGAGTTCGATTTATGAAGTGCTTAGAAAATGTAATTTTTTGTTGTCAGAGATCAAAGAAGGTAGACATACAAATTATAACCTACATGTTGTAGACACGTATAACGGCTATTTATTTTACACCATTTACGTCTAAGTACTTCCTCGCTGTTCCGGTGGCTGCAAGCACTAATGCTCAACATGAGGTCCTGGGTTCGTTTTCCGAGTCGGGCAAAGTGTTATTGGGTTCTTTTATCTGTAATTTCTCACCAATATCCCGGAGTCTGGATTTGAGCCTGGTTGGTGATAATAGGCTCGTTCCTTTTTCATCGAACTCAAGCATAACTGACGTATTTTAAAAGGTAAATTTTTCTGCCTTATTTATCGGGGCATACAGATTTCATTTATGTTACGATATGATTTTCATCGGACATTAATAGGTATTATCAGCGTGACTCGAGCTTAAAGCTTATTTCAGAACTTGGCTGATCGGCTCAGACAGAATGCAATCTATGTTCGAGATTATACTTAGACTGGATTGAGACAATCTATGCTATTCACCACTGTCTGACCTCACGTCTTCTGAAATAGCAGACAGACAGAATACATTAGGTAGGTTCAATATATATGAAACTTTGTGATTTGCCTTTGATTTTTGAATTAAGAATCTGACTCATTTTGGCATACAAATAGGTTTTGAGTTAATACAAGTTTTGAACTCCAAATACTCAATTCATAAACCGTAGTCTAGTTCCAAGTTAAACGGGACTGTCCTAGAACCAAAAATCCGATAGTAATCCACTTATCTGAGCCTACTCTCTCTCTCTCGCTCAGAGGAGAAGACTGTGTCCCAGCAGTGGGGAACATAATAGTAAAAGAGGCCACTAAAACAACTTTCTAATGGAATAACACTTAGCTTAATCCACCTTGTAACTACTAGCTAGACCAATGAGGCAGTGAGTAAATAAAGTTCAAAAGCGCCACTCCACCAACCTAGATGCACATAGTTTCACTACAAATTAGTCGGGCCACGCAGCGAACTACCTTGATGTCATGCTAGCCTGGTACTTTAATTGCAGGTTTTTGCCTAATGAACTGGTCGTAATTGGGTCAATGTGTTTATAATATTAATTAGTTATGCATGTGTGTCATGGTTCGGTCAAGTTAAAATAATTAAATGTTATACATTATTGCGGGTAGTGGTGTTTGTAGAAACATTTTACTGTTGGAAAATGTCACCTATACTTGAGGATATAGTACATTGTTCACCGAGAGGA
Source organism: Orthosia gothica (assembly GCA_949775005.1). NCBI lineage: Eukaryota > Metazoa > Arthropoda > Insecta > Lepidoptera > Noctuidae > Orthosia > Orthosia gothica. The sequence goes on along the minus strand of OX459036.1, from coordinate 2,430,582 downwards.
GAAAGTGGAGGGTGTCGTTTGAAGCCCGAGCCGTAGGCGAGGGCTTCAAACCTTTTAGTTTACCAGCGCATAGTCTTACCCAAAATTAAAAACGAAAAACCACGTAAGAAATGGATTTTCATACACTTTTCTCTCCCGCTCAGATGCGTTTTCTCGCCGCATATTTGTTCGATATGCAATGACGTACTTTCAACCGTAAATTTGATAAAGTATCAAGGTACTTTCCGAGCAGGTGTAGTATAAATGTATTTTCTTTCTCACACAAAGAAGGTGGTATCAATATGTTTAATGATTCGCCCTCATCTCACTTAATTTTGGAGTCGGTGCATCCTCTTGTTCTTCTTCTTTTGGGTATTCTAGGTAGGTAGGCTTCTCTATTGGTCGTTATCTCAGCAGCCCTATATAAACATATATATCATAATTAAAAGTAAAAATCTTTTTAAAATAAGCTTTTAATGTATTTAAAGGTCGAATAGTAATGTTGCTTGCCAATACATATCCAATGAGCCCAAACACGATATTACTATCTTGTCTGGTTGAGGAGTTGCTATGGCCACCTTCCATCTCCATCATGAGACCAGCTCTAGAGTATCATATCATTTGAATGTTTTCATATCAAATACGCCAAGTTTCAGCCTAATCGGATGCCAGGAATCGCTTGAATATTGATGACTAGTTGCCGGATCTAGTAAATAAATAAATAAATATTACCTTTGATGCAATCCATTCTTGGTATTTTGGGTCTTCCCCAACCCTTTTGGCTATAAGGCTTGGAATTGCATGAACTTATTCCTCCTAGCCCGTTCCATCATAGGACTACAAGACGTATGGCGATGCGTCATCGGTACATGGTGGACATCCCACTCAAACGCACCAAACGTTTTGGGAATACTTTTATTATGCGTACAGCAAAGGAGTGGGATTCCCCGCCGGAGTGAGATAGTGGTCAAACGCGAGCCTATAGATAAATAAAAAAAAATAAAAAAAAGAGTCTGTATTTCCTGTTGGCTACAACCTGGGAGTCTTTAAGTAAAGACTGAATAGGTTTCTTCTAGGCAAGCGTGCTTCATCGTCGACCACATCATCGCTTACCATCGGGTAAGATAGTGTCAAGCGTAAGCCTAAAAATAATTAAAAAAAAAACAAGAATTGCCAAATGTAAGTGTCAGTGGGCAGGGCACATTGCTCGCAGAACGGATGGCCTTGGGTCCAAAAAGTTGTAGAGTGGTGACCGCGTACCGGAAGACGCAGCGTAGGAAGGCCTCCCTCTAGATAGAGCGACGACATGGTCAAGGCTGCGGGAGTCCGGTAAATGCGAAACGCACAGGACTGATCAGTATGGCGACGCTTGAGGGAGGTCTATGACCAGCAATGGACGTCTTTCGGCTGAAATTATGATGATGATGAATTCGAATCATGCTGATTCTTTTCTCATAACATTTTCATTCTGTAAGCAGTGTACCTGTCTTATAGTTGACACAAAAATTACTAATCGTTCTCCCTAGATACGCTACAAAAACACAATAAACAACATGATTCACAATCATAAATTGTTTGACAATACGTTTGAAGTTTGTCTGTAAATAAATGCAACAATCTTTCGCTAATATTGTGAGACGGTCCAAATTGCATACAAAGCGACTGTAACATTGTTAGTTATGTGCACACACAAAATGGCTTAGCTGAATGTTGTAAAATCGTAGCTGAATTGTCTCGAAATACTGAATGTGTTTAGCTGCATACAACTCATTTAGTATTGAGGGGCTGGGTTATAGACCAAGACGACTGCCTACCTAGGCAGTTTTAATTGATCTTGCTTTCGTATGTGTCCGGCAATTAATAATAAATTTTTTAAGCACTTCCTCGCATCTGGATTTCGTTGAAATGGTTCTAAATCTACTTAGGTACACCATACCTAAGTAGATTTAGAACCATTTAAAAAAATATGGTGTTATTGAGCTGGTCTAATGATAAAGCCATAGCAACTCCTCAACCAGACAAAACAGCACCATCGTGTTGGGTCACATTGGTTGTTTATTGACAAGTGCACATTTACGACCATTCAGTTCAAAAAGCTTGTTTAAAAATACTAATTATAATCAATGGCAAGCAGAGCCGATGTCGACTATTCTGCCATCTGCCAATGTCTCAATGTCTAATGTAAATTGGAAACAGTGCAAATCTAGATTACAGGACCCTGTTTAATATAACTGATAACGCGACATATTTGTCGAAAATGATATTTCTACCACATTTTCCCATCAGGTGATGTTAAATAAAGTAAATAACGGAAAATTGTTGAATTGATAGATATGATTAATTTCGTTCGTTACTGGTTTTAGTAATATACTGGCAATTTAGGTTTCTTTTTTTGGAAAAATCAGAAAATGTATATACATAATAATTTTACATAGCTTGTTTGTAATCGATATTATAGATAACTAGCGAATAAGATAACAAATAAAATATTGATCTCAAGTTTATATAAGTAGATGAAGTCATACATATATTATACCAGAGGCGTTTCAGATCTGTAAATATTTGGACACCAAGCCAAATATTTGTGGCCTGTCTGGTAGGTGAGACCACCTTCAAACGTGGGTGTTAATGTGAAGTGCTTGCAATTTCTATGATATGTCATTCAAAAGAGAACATTGTTAATTATATTTATTTATTCATATAGAGATTTCTGTCCGTAGGTAAGAAGTAAAGTCATGTAGAGAAGTTTCGGAGTAACAGCTGCTGCCTTAGGAATTCGAACGAATTAGAACTTCGTTTGGCATATTTATACGAGTATTTCAACATTGCCTACTTGCTTTCAAACATCAACACAAAAGCTGTTGTTTTTTCTCATATATCAATTTTAGATTTAGAATTAAATAATCTAAGATTGCTTACTCAACATAATTATTTTAATACAACGTTTGAATTGTGTTTATATTAATCTCAGCGTCCTTATTTATTTCTTTTGTTTTGAAAACATTTAGACCATTATTTTTTAAGTGGCTAGGTACAACAAATTTTATTTACATAGATAAAAAAATATTAAACACAGTGTGCAAATACTTATTTAATTTTTAGACCCTTCAAAAAATCTTTATAGGTTACAATAAAGGCTGTCTTGTTATAAATTATACCAGCTAACACAGAAATATATCGCCCCCTATAGTTTTTGTAAAACATATGCGAAACGATCTAATAAATACAATTACTGGCCACAACTTATTTCGTCTAAATTGAGTGAAGTCACGATCCAAACTTAGCTATAAATAATTAATATATCGCTCACTAATACATTCGAGTGTATACAGAGGCCTGGGGTAACGATGCGTGCAGTGTTTTAATTCAATCAATATTCCCGGAGTCACCTTCTGGAATTATTGAGGTCTGACCCGGGCAACAGTCTCAATATATTGGTCTGTGTTATTGAGAATATTATTTTGTTTTGTTATGAATTTTGGTCATAAATCAATTTTTTACCTTAGTTATGATATATGTGGTTAGAAATAAAAAAAACAAAGACATTGACAAAATGGAGTGTTTTAGACACTTCTGATACCCAATGCGAGTTCGGTGTCCTGACCTGTACAGACAGGTTGATACACATGCTAGAGTGCCTCAAGTGCCTATACGCCTGCACTTTAGAGGATTTTATGAACGCCACTGACGGTGCTATAAAGTGCGTGGGGTGACCACGCAACTGAGCCCAAAGTATTTAAAGAGTTTCCATCGACTCGGCAAGAAGAAGACTTTGACAAGTTCGTAACGGGTTCCAAACTAGACACTTCCTTGATCATGATGACATATTTTTTTTCGCTTTGAAAAATGCTCATGTTTACTGCGCTACCACGGGGAAATAGCGAAGTTATGTGGGACTCCAACCCACTAAAACTCCACGGTGTCCGTGCGGACACCGTGGAGTGTGCGCTGAGTGTGTGCACGGCACTGTGCGCCGTGACCACCGGTCACGATCCCGTGTATGGCAACCTTGGTCCTCTTGTGATAGGTCAAGATCAATGGCCCCACCACTTACCATTTTTCGGCCGCAGGGGATAGGGAGAGCGAGCGACGCTATACCGACACTCCTTCTCGCCTGCGGCACCACCGCGTCCGCCATCAGACGGTGGCGACCCCGTCCAGGCCGCGGCAGGTAGGGAGAGCGGCGCACTGCAATACTCCTCTCCCACCGCGGCCTTCATCCTCAGCTGCGATATCGTAAGGGTTTGGAAGGCCCCATACGACATCGATATCAGGCAGCACCGCAACCTACATCTTGGCCGCTAAGTCGTCGGCTTATCGGCCCCTCCTCGGGTTCCTCTTCGCTTTACCGTGGGTGACCAAGCCACGGTTACTGAGCCCCCCCGCCTCGACAATGCGGGAACCCACCGGGGCGACGTTATCATGGTGACCTAGACATTACACAGTGTTTATAATTATAGGTATCCTATTAGTGCTAGAGTTTTCAACGAGATTGGGGAGGAGTAGGTTATCTAGCAGACCATAAAATATCCCAATGGGTCGAAGTGTCAGAGTTATTTCTCGGCTCCTCCACAAGATAATTTAGGATAAGATCTTATTAGCGCCACTTGGCAATTTATAAAGAATATTTCAAAAACTAAACTAATAAAAAATTCAGATTTGCCATCAAGTTTCTCTTACACGTTATCTGGATAGTTAATGAAGATATTACTTTATCTGTAAGGACACGGCATCTGGTTATTGTAATCTCGACCAACAATGCCGCCCCGTCAATATATCAATTTGCAAGTACATAGCGGGTAAACATAATACTAAGATGGTTTGCTATCGATTAGCTTACCATGACAACATAATTGGGCACAAACCAATAAAGAAGCAGAGTGACGCTGACTATGAAGTTTCATGTGTGAATCAGTTCTTTAGGATCAGTTTTTGAATTGGGAATTTGTATCTAAAAAACCACAGGAGACGAGACGCACGGGACTGGTCATTGTGGTGACACTTGGGGGAGGTCTATGTTCAGCAATGGACGTCTTTCGGCTAAAATGACGTTGATGATGATGATTTAAGAATCGAAGCCGAAGCCTGACAGATTTTTGTGCTAAAGTAGAGTTTAACAAATACTGAAATTCAGTTTTTTTATTTAGATATCGGGCTATGGGATAAATCATTCTATTATGATATTTGAGGGAAGATTTTTCTCATAGTTGTCACAACTACAATGCTTATAATTTATAACATCATACATTGTATTGCCTAGGTAGACGTGTGTGCAATTACAGTAGGTGCACCCATATTTCGCAAGTAGTGTTAAGTTAAGGACACAAAATTTCCGCTTTGGCACAAAATTTGATCACTTCTGTTTAAATTGGGCAAACAGCCGATTGGTGTGGTGATATGCGATACTTCGGGGAGTCCTATGTATAGCAGTGGACTTCTTTTGGCTGAAATGATGTTAATGAATCGGACAAGTATCATTATTAATAATCAATAAACATAATAAATAAATAAATACATACTCATTTAATAAATCTTTAGAAAAGTCGTTTTTGTACATCGAATATATTTTCATAAAAAAATAGCCAAGGTGTTACAAAACAAACATCATTGCCAGCATTTTTGTTTTTTTTTCTGTTTAGTTGTGCGCGCATCACATAAAATGTACGAAACCAATGTTGATAACTTTTATAGATAAAAAATGTGCGTAAATTGAAATACTACTTAGTTTTGGTTTCATCGCAATCGGTTAGCTCAATCAAAAGATGTATGAATTTAAAGTATTCAAGAAGTAAAATATCACAACACACGAAACTCAGATATTCGGACAGTTGAATTCCATTTTCGATAGATGGCGTTGTGTATTGTGTGTGTGACATGTAATTTTCTGAATGGCGGTGTAAAGTTTCCCCGCGGAGGAAAGACCCTAGAAAAAACTTTGCTAGGTAGGTAGGGTAGGCAGTTGACGGAAGCGATGCCGTGGGCACAGCTAGGTTATAAATCTTTATAAGAGTTTAACCGTCCCGGAAATCGAATTCATAGTGCTCATGCTGAGCAATACTACTTACGACCACTAGACCATCGAGGCATTCTTTAAATTCATTCATTCATCACCACACACTTTCAGGCTGCGGTCTACACAATGTTCTCGGCTTATTTAAATCTATTTTATCTGAAGCCAGCTATATTAATGCCAAATCGCGGTTTCTATCCGAGGCAGTGGTATGGCGCAGTTTTAACTGTGCGTGTTGACCGCCTGTGATTTAGATGCTCATTCCAATGCACCGGATTTTGTTTGTGCCAAAATTTATTTGGTATGTGTGGTTTAACACCAATAGTTGGGCTTGTTATTTTCTATTCTGTGAGATGAGGACTAAAATTCACTATGTTTTTAATAATTATGAGGGTCTAGAAAGCTAAAATTACTATCAACTAATAGTTATTCGCACAAATCTATTGCACACAGGCATGCTAGGGATACATTTGTTTTATGGTCCTGGTACGGTAGGCCTACTTCTGGTCGTTATTATGAGGAGATGTGTGAATCCAGGAGGAAATTTAAATCTCAGCTAAAATGGTGCCAGGGCAGAGAAGATAAGATTAAAATTTTATTTATTTATTTTTATTTTATTTATTTATTCATTTACACATACAATTGTTTTTACAGGTAGAACCCAAGGTAACAAAAGTAGTCATACAATAAGACACTCAGAGACGCCCCGTAAAACTGATCACACACCTACTCACGTCCATGTTTGACCAGTCCCAAGTAACGGCTCCGGGCGTCCTCACAAGTTAACTAGAGGACAACACAGTAATTGTCACCCTCTGGAATTCCGCCAAAGAGCAGGTGAAAATGTCCAAGCGCTGAGAGATGCTATTAAGAATCATAACAGCCCGACACACTGGTGCAAACTTTAATAGGTTTGTACGGGCTACCGGAGTTTCGAACAGACTCTCCCTCGGCCCCAACCTTAGCCTACTGTTTGGAACGAGTAATCCCAACGATTCTAAGATTTGTGGATTGTTTAGCATCCCCCGAAAAACCATAAAAACGTATTTTACCAGAGCAAGATTGCGCCTCACCTCCAACCTATAGTACCCAACCATCCCTATTACAAAGAGAGTTGGGTACATAAGCGGGTAAAACGGATAGACGCCAAATTGCCTCATGTATAAGTACCGTGTAAATTTGTTCTGCATCTTTTCCACCATCTGAGAATATTTCATTTCATAAGGATTCCAGATGATAGCACTAGTTTCCAAGTTGCTTCGCACCAACGCGTTATAAAGCGATTTCACTGCTGCCATGTTAGTGAATTCACGGGTTTCACGCATGACAAACCCAAGATTCTTGAAGGCCTTTTTACATACTTGCACGATATGAGCTTGAAACGACAGATCCTCAAAAAAAGTGACCCCAAGATCTCGCACCGACCTCACCCGCAGTATGACGTGACCGCCCATATTATATTCGTGACGTCGGGGTACCACGGCCCGCGTGAAGGACATCATATTACACTTTGTCACATTGAAGTGTAACTTATTTTCTATACTCCACGCTACCACCCGATCGATGTCACGCTGAAGTTTTTCACAGTGCGACTCGTTGCTTATCCGCATGAACAACTTCAGATCGTCAGCAAATAATAGACAGCCAGCGTCTTCAATGACCTCCGGGAGATCATTGACCATGATTATGAACTCTAAGGGTCCTAAATTTGTCCCCTGGCTTACCCCCGTAAGGGTGCAATATGGATCCGAGGTGTGGCCCGCGTATTCCACCATTTGCTTGCGGTTGCCCAAGTAGTTGGCAAAGAAATTTAGAAGGGCAGGCGTAAAACCAGCCCTCGCAAATTTACTTAACAGAATATCATTATCTACACTATCGAATGCCTTCCTGAAGTCAAAGTAAGTGACGTCCAGTTGTGCACCTGCCTCTGAGTCCAGTACTGTTGCGGCCTGGTTTAAAAAACACATCAAGTTGGAATTCGTACTGCGGCCTGCTCGGAAGCCATGCTGCGCCTCGTTGAGCTGCGATGCTACTTGCGAGTGGATAGATGAACACAACGCAGACTCGAAGACTTTAGCAAATGCTGACAGTACTGCTACTGGTCTATATCCACTGACGTCTGAGCTTGGGGCACCTTTCGGTACCGGAGTAACCCTGGTCAACTTCCAACCGTCCGGATACGAGCATTCTCGTAAGAAGCTATTGAATAAATGTACGAGCGGCCGGTCCAGCACACTCCTACAATCCTTAACAATGAAGGGTGGCACCCCGTCTGGCCCAACCGAACGCTTGGGCTTGAGGCGCGAGAGCGCGGCCCTCACCTCGCCGAGAGACAGCTGCCCCACGTGAACGCGGGCGCCGCGCTCGGGCGCCGCCTGCCCAGCGGCAGCCGCATCCAACCGCGGCACCACCGCCCCGAATGGAAGTAGTCAGCGAACGCTTGAGCGCACTCATGCTCTGGCAACGGCTCACCATTCCTAGCTATCTTCACTTTGCTACGTTTTGAACGCTTGCTACCAATAAAACCCCAAAAAGACCTCGGTTCTTTTACAAATTGTTGTTCAATACGATTCTGATATTCACTATATGCGGTACTTATTTTACATTTAACAACAGAACGAAAGTAAGAAAAATTTATATAGTGGCTGTCCGACCTAGTCTTTTTATAAGATTTATGCCAAAAAGCCTTCTGCTTAATATTACTAATTATGTCAGCAGTGAACCATTCTGGGTAGTGATAACGAGAGCAATCACCCTTGGAGCTCTTTCTTGGAGTGCTACCATCTAAAATCCTGTAAAATATGTCGTAAAATATCCTATATGCTTCGTCGGCATTACTCGTTTCATACAGAGCGCTCCAGTCCACCTCTGCAAGTGCCAAGTATAAAGAATGGAAATCCGCCTTGCCATAATTCCATCGCGGTAGAGAGGTACAAATCTGCGGTGCAGGGCCGCCAGGGCTAGCAGTTACTCGCGCACGACTAACACTTACTCGCAGCGGTGGATGCTGTGGGTCTATGCATGATAAATACTCACTACGCTCCTCGCTTACGACAATGTCGTCTTCGGGCAAAGTAGTAAGAACTACATCAAGTGTACGATTATTACAATTCCGAATATTATTACATTGGCGAAACCCACAGAAGGTGACAAAATACTCATAATAACAATGTACAGCTTGGTTTGTTGAGTACATATTGAGATCAGCTACTAACACAACTTTATCATAGTTAACACATAACTGTTCCAGCAGATGGAACATATACATATATTCCCTTTCAATAGTTTTTGGGGGAATGTACGCAACACAACACAGAAAGAGAAGTATATTTTGTCTATATACCGTCGCACATACGATTTCGAACGGGTGGTGGTCCAAGCTAGCATTATTAGGCAACGGTACTCTGCGTAAGTCGAGAGCGCCGCGCGGGGAGGCGGCCAGCATGACCCCTCCATGTTTACGACCATCCGCGCGGTCACATCTAAGTAACGTGTATCCACTCGGGGCCAGCTCACCATCATGAATCGAGTCATTAATGCCGGTCTCGGTTATGGCTACCAAGTCAGCCATAGACCCAACAATATTATTATAAAATATTTTCAATTTTGTGCGTAGTCCTCTAACATTTTGGTAGAAAAGTTCTAATAAACATTTCCTGTTACTAGCTTGGACCACATTCACACCGTTCGAGCACTGTAGTCCAGACATTAGCGAGTGGGAAGCATTTAAACTATTAGCAATAGCATACCGACAATCTAAGTCATTCACATTTTGTCGTTTCGCACTGTGTTCACTGAGTGGAGCGGCCGACATCTGCGTCTGCACTGGCGCTGGCGCCGGTGTGAATTTCGGAGCTTGTGTCCCCCCGCTGCGCGCGGGGCCGCCTCGGAAACCAGTCTGACAACTTAACTCCCGCGGGCCACGCCGCCGGCGTGTTTATCCGCTCGTTTAAGCTCTCAGGGTAGGCAATTACGAAGGCAGCGTGCCTTGTAGTTTTAATTACACGTTTCTCAACAACATAGTGTATACAACTTTGAATCTTATTCAAATAGTTCAGTACGTTTTGTTCCGTGGTCTCCGGTTTAAAAGACCAAGCCTGTACATATTTCAGCTTTTCTACAGTCTTGAGTTCGTCATCCTCTTGTCCACTTCCAGTAACGACTCACCGCTTGGAGTTACGTGCTTTGCGTGCCATGTTGGATATTCTGGCGTCTAATCATGTGAATAAGGCTTTTCGTGGATTCTGGAAAAACACGAGAAATCTTAGTCATAAGCCGAGCGTGCCTATGTGCATCGACGGTGTGAGCGATCCACAGGGAATAGCCGAACTGTTCAAAGATAAGTTTGAAGTGAAATCGTCATTAGGTCCGTCGCGGGCGGTGATCGATGTTGAGCCCATGGGGGAGTTGGGAGTCAGGGTTACTGCTAAAGACATTGCTTCTGTCATACAGTCTATGTCAAGGGGTAAGTCAGCAAGTCACGATGGGCTCAGCATCGAGCATCATCGTTATGCGGGCCTTCACTTGCCGCGTGTTTTAGCTTTGTTGTACAATCTTTGTTTGAGCCATGCGTATGTCACCATGCGTATATCTACCCCCGGAGATGTTAAGAACAATAGTTGTACCCGTAGTTAAGAATAAAACTGGTGTATTGACGGATAGGAATAACTATCGACCTATCTCGCTGGCTACGGTTGTGTCTAAGGTATTGGACAGCGTGCTTAATTCCAAATTGAGTAAACATGTACAATTGCATGACAACCAGTTTGGATTTCGACCTGGGTTGTCCACTGAAAGTGCGATTTTGGGATTCTATACAAACCGTAGCACAGCAGTGTACGCCTGTTTCCTCGACCTGTAGAGTGCTTTTGATTTGGTTTCCTACGCTACTCTTTGGAAGAAGCTAAATAATGCTAACTTACCACCTGAAGTAATTAATATTTTAAAATTTTGGTACGGGAACCAGGTCAACAGTGTTAGGTGGGACGGGGCGTACTCGAGTTCATATGGTTTGGAGTGTGGTGTGAGACAGGGGGGTCTAAGTTCTCCCACACTTTTTAACCTGTACATGGACCAGTTGATTGTGGAACTGAGCAGCACCAGAGTCGGATGTTATGTTGATGGCTTATGTGTCAACAACATTAGCTACGCAGATGACATGGTGCTGCTCAGTGCCTCAGTCAGTGCCGCAGTCAGTCCTATGTGAAAGTTACGCCAGTGCCCACGGCCTATTGTATAATGTGCGGAAGAGTTTCGTTATGGTGTTTGGGGCTGCTGGTAGATATCCAGAATCGGTGCCTCATGTTAAAATGAATGGTGTACCTTTGTCGAGGGTACAAACCTTTAAGTACCTTGGGCACGTAATGACCGCTAGCCTCAGAGACGATGACGACATTGAGAGAGAGCGGAGGGCGCTGTCGGTCAGAGCGAATATGATTGCCCGCAGGTTTTCACGTGCATCTGCGGGGGTTAAGAAGACTCTGTTTAGGGCCTTCTGTACCTCGTTTTACGCCTGTAGCCTGTGCGTTAATTTCACGCAAAAATCGTACAGCGCCCTTCGCGTTCAGTATAATAATGCCTTCAGGGTGCTGATGAGGATGAAGTTTTAAATTTTGTTCAAATTGTATCTTTTGTTATTGTGCTACTAACATAGGTATAAGTTTATATTGTTACTAACACCATTATTATTATGTATGTTTAGGTTTAAGTTATTTTATCTGGGCCCTGTCGCCTGAAATAAATGAATTAAAATGTGATATTTCGGTAGCTTATAAACATTATCTTTGATAGAACTGTCTGGGCATTTGAGTAAAAAAGTTTTCTTATTTGCAATTATGGTTGCCTTGGACTCAAGACAAAGCTACAGTCTGCCGGTGATAGAAATGATTAAATATCAAAATGGTTGAATTTGACCACGTGGCATATTGATAGCATATGTATCTTTATCGCTAGTAAAATGTCACTTTGTCTAGAGGTTCCTAAATATAACGAAGATGTAGAATTATCGCCAGTTATAAAGTCATAATAATAGTATTATTTCTACGAGTCTCAACCAACACCTTAGGAGGCTCTCGCCAGGCGGCTGGATTAAGGACTTGGGTCAGAAAGCAGTACTTCTGGAGACGGCTCGTATTGTTAGGATGTTCCTCTCTCTGGAGCCCTGACCGCCTGTAGCTTGGACCCTGTTCCCGATACCGATGGGCCTCTATATTTTAAATTTCTAAATGTCTTTTTTTTGTGTGTTTTATAAAAATATTCAAAAATGTAACAAATAAGAAAAAAATCAACAAAGGATATCTTTATATTTCCAAAATAACAGCTACACCGCATCTACTTTACCCTAAATGTTTCCACGTTTCTTACAAAACAATCTTACCACAGAACATACGAAGCATTTCCTGAGTTCTTACAAGAAGTTAGGTACCTGTAAAAGTGGCATAAAGTTGATAACGCAGAGTTAGGGAGGGAAGTTTCTTCCATTGCCAATGAGAGCTCGCCAGCTGATAACAAGTTCTTTTTAAGGGTAGGTTGCGTTCGCTTGGTGAATTTATTATGGCAATGTGTAGATATGATCTTACCTTATCACGGTGTGTTTCTGTTCTTATGATAATCGATAAGGATCACCCGCTGTTATCCCATTACGAATTTCGGGGTATGAAGTAACATCTAAAAGAGAAGTTGTGCAGAGGTCGGACCTATTATAACAGGTAATATACACATATTTCGGTAGTTGTACTTGAGTTGCAGTTGTTTATTTATTTATTATTAGGCTTATCAACAATGCCAGCTCTCCATTTTGTAATTATTATATACTAGCTTCTACCCGCGGCTTCACCCGCGTAAAAACTGAGTTATCATCCCAAGGGAATACAATCTATCCTGTCGTTCCCAGGGTCTTAAACTATGTCCATGCCAAATTTCATCTAAATCGGATCAGTTTTTTTTTTATCTTCTTATTTAGTTATGGTATATGTGTTATTTATATATAATTAGTTAAGTTATATAGTTGTTAGTCTGTTTAAAGTTTCCTTATTTCCTTCTAAACGCTGTGTCTTCGTATATCATCCAACTTTCCTGTCGCAGGTCTGCTGGAAAAAATATATTCAAATAAGCAGTACTTTTGTGCTCATCTATTTGTATTATTTCTTTTATTTGTTAAGTGTTTTGAGTATAAATAAATAAATGAGTACAATGTTACTTCATAAATTTGTGCATTGCAAACTTAAGTCTAAGCGCCTGATCACTAACAGAAAAGCACAGAATGCACTAAATTATGCGCAGATAATTACACAATTAAAAGAAGTAAAAAAATTATTAAAAGCTAAATTGATTTATCATCATCATCATCATCAGCCTTTTAATGTTCCCACTGCTGGGACACAGGCCTCCTGTCAGTTCGAGGAAATGGGCCGTAATTCTCTACGCCAGCTCAGTGCGGGTTGCTGGATGTCATGTCTTCGAATTTTTCTTATAAATGCTAAATAAATGCTGGTTTCCTTACGATTTTTTCCTTCACCGTTTTTAGAGCAGTGGTGATGAAATAATTAACACAAAGTAAAGCGCTTGCCTGGGTTCGAACCCATGACCTACGACACGTACGTCACGGCCGTTACCACAGGGCCACCACTTAAAAGCCGCTGGGCCATCACTTAAAAGCCACTGGGCCACAACTTAAAAAGTAAATTGATTACAGAAAATACATTATTGTGAATTGTTTTTATTTTAGTTTTTGTAAGCACCATGTAATAGGGAACGAGCCTTTTGCCATCAACCGTGCACATATCCAGACTCAGGGATACTACTGAGAAACTTGAGATGGAAAAACCCTATAACATTTTCTTCGACCCGGGCATCGAAACTAGAACCATCATGCTCAAGAATAGCGCTTGCGAATTACGAGACCAACGAGGCATTTCAATAGAATGCTTTTGTTTCCAACTAAAGCTCCTATTTATTTTAGACTGTTGTGCATTTTAAGTCTGGATATTCCTTAGAGCCACGAGTTTCGACTACAGTCATGCTTGTTTAAATATTTACATGGCAGCGTGCCGTCTTTTAAACTAAACTCTCTAGACCGTATAGCAAAAATCTGAAAAGAAGACGACGAAGTAGGATAATTAGTTTCAATGTTCATTCACCTAAGTCATAACGAAAAAATTGGACTGAAGAATCAGATAAAAAGCAGATGCCAGTCCCGAGAGGGCTTCGTCTTAATGAAACGACACTTATTTCACGGTCCGAATCGGAATTCTGTAATAAAACTAGTGAATTTGTTCGGAACGGCAATAAATTTTATTTATCCACCCCTGTACCCCGCGGGCACGCCCCCGTACGACGAGAATATTTTATTATCGTCATGGCGCATCAAAGTTCCGGTTCATACCTCTTTATACCCTTTTTCATTATATTAGTGGATCGTAAAAAAAAGGAGGAAATTCTCAATTGGACATGTATATATTTTTTTTTTATGTGTGACGCATAACTTTTAAAGAGTATTCCGATTTCAATATTTTTATTGGCATGTGTACCTTTGCCTCAATGTTGGTGCCATTTTTTGAAGTCCACCCTTAAAGGTATATTTTGCCCATTTGCGTATAGTTTGCCCACTGATTTTTCAATGTGTACCGATTCTGTTGAAATTATGTGTGCCAAAAAGCGAAAAAAAAATCCTTTTTAACAAAAAATTTATACGACTAAATAACGAAATGAAACCCAAAAAATAAAAAAAATATTTTTTTTTTGTTAAAAACGATTTCTCACACACAATTATATACAGATGAAAAAAAATATTGACACTGTCTCGGTCAACTTTTTTGTAAAGTTTTTATAGCTCAATATAACACAATTAGTAATTTTTAACCGACTTCATTCTAGATTTCGATTGATGTCCGGTGCCGATAACGCTTAATGAATCAGCTCAAAGTAAGAACGTTGGTCTCACTTTTTGACACTTTTTTGACATACGAAGTGTATATATTCGCGTCATCTAGTTAGATTATATCTGTGATTGTAAGTCGTAACTTTGGCCATGTGGATATTGCTGCAAAATCTTACGCAGTGCTATTACGTGTCAGGAGACATGGGACATGTCTGCATGTCGTTATTAAATGCATTTTTATCAGGGCACGCAAACAAATCACCTTCAAAGTTAAAAATAATTTTCTGTTCAGAAGTCAAAGACAAGATAAGGTTAAAAAGTTTTAATTACCGTTTAGCTTGGTTATAATGATTGTGTGTGAGCAAATTTGATGAAGTTTCGAGAAAAGAATAATACCAGAAAGTTACTGTTCCAATGCAGGGCCAAGGTGCCTTCTCATACACAGAAGGCACAACAAATAATCACAAAGCTTGCTCAAGGCGGGTAGGCGATAAAAGTTACTACAAGTCTACTGTAAGTTAAGGTTTCCTCAAAACATTCCTTTCACCGATGTCAAAGATGAATTGAAAAATCACATTGGTATTTGCCCGGATTCGAAACCACGTCCTCAAGCACGAGAGGCGAATTCTTAGAAACTGGGCTACCGTAACAGGTAAGGCAGAAACTTATATTAAAAAAAAAACTAAAATTCACGTCAAAAGAACCTATATACTTAAGATACCTTTAACTATATTTTTAACCCCCGCCGGAAAAAGAGGGGTGTTATAAGTTTCACGTGAGTTGCTGTGTATCTGTGTATCTCTGTGTCTGTCTATGGCATCATAGCGCTTAAACGGATAAACCGATTTCGATTTAGTTTTTCTTTGTTTAAAAGGTAATTTGGTCGAGAGTGTTCTTAGCTAAGTTTGATTAAAATCGGTTCAGCGGTTCAAAAGTTATGGGCGTTTTACTGTTTGAATCAGAGTGTTTTCGGAAGATAAATCTGTCGGGGGTTTTTAAATTTTGAAATTTTAGTTGTTTGCATTCAGTTTAGTGAAACGACTAAAAAGTTATTTCAGGCAAACATGAAAACTTCATACAAAACCAGCCAAGTGGATGTCGGACTTCGCACATTTAGAGAGCTACAAAAACAAGTTGCTTTTAATAGAAAACATCACATTTATCAATATATTCTTATTTTTTAGTAAAATATATTTAATAATAAACATTATCACCAAATTTGAAGCTAAAGAAAGATTAAAAATTCTTAAGAACATTTTTTTTAAAAGGCTCGCTTTGGTGGATTTTCCTCATTCCTTTGTTATCCAATATTTTTTAAACAAAAAATAAATAATTTATGAACTCAACGGGTGATGGGCATGATGGGTTTGGTCAAACTTTTATTCTTTAGAAATTACGGAAAAAAAATGGTAAATTTTTTTTGGCTTTCGGTAACAAGATGCTTATACTGTGAAAATTTTAAGACTGTAATTCCAACCGTTTGGCTATAAAACCTGTTTGACAGACGACAAACAGACATAAAGACGGCCGGTCGGTGGACCTGAGTGACAGCAATAGGGCTCCGTTTGGACCCTTCGGGTACGGAACCCTAAAAATGATGTCTGTAAATAAATATCTAACTAATCACCTGTAGATCTAGTATAAAGGATCGTCATATTTAGAGGTCATCCCAAAATAGGTAGGTACCGAAATAATACATAATCTTCAGAAACTGATAAAGAAAAATTCATATTTTCAAGGAGGTCGTGTGTCTTCTTTGTTATGTCGTTTGTGACAAAATAATATATTTCTTATTTAGCTACTACGTATCATCTCCATATTTTAGGTACTTTTAAAAGGCGATATTTTTAGGGTTCCGTACCCAATGGGTAAAAACGGGACCCTATTACTAAGACTCCGGTCTGTCTGTCTGTCACCAGGCTGTATCTCATGAACAGTGATAGCTACAGTTGAAATTCACACGGATGAAGTATTTCTGTTGCCGCTATAACAACAAATACTAAAATCGAATAAAATAAATATTCAAGTGCCCATACAACAAACGTGATTTTTTTGCGGTTTTTTGAAATAATGGTACGGAACCCTTCGTGTGCGAGTCCGACACGCTGTTGGCCGGTTTTTTATACTCAGTTTCTGAAAAGGAAATTTGAAGTGAATAACGTGTCGAATCCAACTTTGATTCTCAATGTTGACAGATTTTTGTTCAAATTATTGATTCAGAAACTGGGGGATTCGTGCGGAGACTTACTTGAGATTCATTGGTTTCTGATCTATTGAATCAGAAGTTTTATTGTATTTCTTACCAGGCATAACCGAGTCACCGAGATATAATCTTGTAAAACAGTATTTTATTTTTATACATCCAGGAATTTATGGGCTCTGTGAAAATGGTAACAGTATTTATTAATTAACTTTATTCATTAAACTAGCTTTTTCGCTCGATTTTGCTCCCACTCTCCCAAGCTCGTCTCTTACAAACTGTGCTAGATTTCCAAGATATTTTGCCTATGGCACTCAGAGATTATGTGGAGTAATGTTTTTAGCATGTCGATGACGCTGTCACATTAGCATGTCACTAACGGACACCCATAACTTTTGCCACTAAGAAAAATCGCTCGTCGTGGCTAAAGAAGTTCTCAATTCAAAAATATTATGTCTAAAATGTCTTAAATCGATGTATACTAATTAGGTTTTAGTTATAAAGAGGCTTAGGTTTGTTTTAGTAGTACATCTCTCTTAGTTCTAATCGGATTACGAGAATTCTTTCACTAATAGATAGTTACACAAGGAATACCTTTGTATTATAGATATTTTTAATGGCAAATTTGCACAGTTCCTGTGGAATATGCCACGGGCTATCTTAGTAAGTTTGCTATTTTTGCATATTTGTTCATCAAAGGGTCTATTGATGTCAACAGCTATATTATGAATATTTTCACTTATTCAAAACTAATTCCCAATAAATTTATTCGATCATTGGCAAATGCCAATGATCGATTAAATTTATTAATATAATGAAGGAATATTCCTTGTTACTACAATAGGTTCATAACTATAGATGAACAGCTAACCAACTACAGGCTATTTACAATAGTCAAAATACCAAAACCCATTTCACAACCAATTCCTTCATATTACTTACACAATAATGATCCATAAACAATAGTACACACTCCATTCTGTCATTAACAAACAAATAAACGTTCAGTTACACACAGGAATACTGAATATTTAATACAAAACATTCGGAAGCATTAACAGACCGCAGGTGTTTGGTTCCCGAACGACGTAGTTTTTATTTCAACCGCTGTCATTGTTAAATGCTTTCTCAGTACTATTTCTTTATGTTTCATTGCTTCTATGAACTCTTCAGGTTTTATGCGAACCTGGTATGTGGGGGCGTGTGGCGAGGCAATTAGCTGCTTGGCGCCTCGTGGATGGGATTCCTGCCGAGAAAATATTATCACAGGAATTACAAAACCTACCCTTTACGAAAAGATTGGTAACTTTGATGTTTTCCTAGTATATCATCTAACTACGAGGAATTTTACAGAGAGGTAAATTGTTTGGGTTATTTAGTTTAACCACACATTGTTAAATGCTTTCTTAATACTATTTATTTATGCTTCACTGTTTAGTGAACTCCTTGGGTGTTATGTGAGCCTGGTATGTGAGGGCGTGTGAGGAAGCTATTAGCTGCCTGGTAACTCGTTTTTTTGATGGGATTCCTCAGAAAAAAATATATAGAAATTACAAACGTAACCAGTGCGTGAGAATTGATTTTGAAATGTGTTTCTCTTAACTTCTGATGGTTTCCTAGTAAATAATATAAGCTACTAAGATATGTTTAAAGAGGTAATTTTATTTGTATGACGAATAATATCTGAAAGTAGAAGTACTGGTTCATGTTACCGACAGGTGACGGGTGACAATCTTTCAGGCATATATAATTTAGCCAAGTGGGGGCTTATTAATCCATCAAACACCCAGTGCGGTACTTCTGTTCAGATAATGTCCCATTTGCTGGTGTGCCTCAAGTATCCGTTTACCTGCACCCTAGATGACCTTAACGACGGGACGCCACCGGCTCTGAAATAGGCTTGGCCATCTACTGGGACTAAACAATCTAATTTAAATGTACCACGACACGATAAAATTTTATAATGTGTAATTTAGTTGGTGGATGTCACACTTCTTCGATTTTTTGGTTTTAGGACGTGCCGGTTTCCTCACGAAGTTTTCCTTCACCGTTATGAGAGCAGTGGTGGTGAAATAATTTACACAAAGTAAAACGCCTGCCTGGGTTCGAACTCACGACCTACAACTTGTAAGTCGCGCCCGCTACCACTAGGCCACCCCTGGACTCACTGAAATGCAGCACATACTTATTATTATTTGTCATGTAGGGTTATTTTAAGATTTTAGGGTATAAGGTTCAACTGTGGCTTGGCGATAAAGGTATTAGACACTTTACACATGACTTTAAATTTGACAATGCAGCCGTAGTAATTATTAATAACTTTATTTATATCACCTACTTCTACATAGCACTCTGCCACAAACCCCAAAAGCAAGTTTTAAAATTTCTTATCCACGGATTAGTTAACAATGAAATATTTAACATTGACCATTTACAACAATGAACTACTTACCGACAAATAAACACTAATTGTTCTAGGTATTTAACAATGAAACAGACCTCTACCTAATGATATTACAATGGGTTCTTATCTTTCACTAAGCATTATCTCCTGTACCTTACAATATTTTTTTACCTGCGACCATTGGAACATTGTCAATATCATGGTTTCATTGCGAAAAAGAGATGGAGCTATAGATTACGTATAACGCCATCCCCTTTTCGTAATACGCCACGCCCAGCTTGTAAATTCATGGCATGTTTGCAACGAGTATTTTCTGCAGTCGCTTATTAGCCTCTACAGTGTTCACATCTCAACTTTGTTCATCGTATTACGTTAGTAAACGTTATTAACGATCATGGAGTCTACAGTAGCCGATATATCTGACTTGCAGCTGGAAGTAAAGTACAAGTGCTACCGGCAAATTCTACAGAACCTTGTCACCCTGCATCATCCAGACAGGAAAACGGAATGGTCGATGCTGGAAGACATTACAGAAAATCATTTTACGAAGGAAACCGATGAAGAGCACGAGAGACAACAGAGAAACCAACTGGAAGCAAGGATATCATACGCTGAGCTCGAGGATGTTCAATTACGATACATCCCTGATAACATTCGGAAACTAAGGAACAAACGAGACCATTGGGAGAGGGAATACCATCTGTGCAGTGACCCGATATCTGATAAGAATTGGAGACAATACGAGAAGCAGCTGAATAAAGAGATAACTAAGCACAAGACAGTTATCAAGAATTTAGACAAAGAGCAAAAAAAAGGCAAAGTGCGTTTTAATCTTTCGCGTTCGCTCGATCCGGAACGTGTGCAAAGTTTGGTGGATTACATCGAGCAGAAAGAAACTAACGACAAGGTTCTTGAAGCTATGATGTCGGCTGCAGTTTTCAGCTTGGACTTGGAACAATATGCGTATGTCCGATACGCAATATATGCAAGGTACGGAGAGTACATAATTCGGCCATCACGATCAAGACTGCAGGCTAAGGTGTAATCAATCTGCCCAGGGCTTTACCAACGATGTTGAGGTCGGCTTCGAGTCTAACGATACAGCATAATGTGTGTTAGTGTTCAGTGTTGTACTTACATGGAGCTAGTGACTATCTGATCTCCATAAACTAGTGACTGGGTAACGATACCCCTTGTAATTAAATTTTTATGTAGAAAGACTTGTGTTAGACTCTAATTTAGGTTAAGTTGTAACTAATGTAACTATGATATTTTTAGGCTAAGTTAGTAAGTAATTTGTGATAAAAGTGTATTTGTAAGTAGTTTCAAATCTTATATACTGTTTACATTTTTATCTATGTAAATAAATATGTGATATTGTGTAAAAATAAACAAAGATTTTGTAATATTAAATATTTTTTTGATTTATTTTGACCATGCTTCTGTTTATGAATATCTAAAAATCTTTAGATTAATACTAAATAATAATCTTGTAAACCTTATTTATAAACACACCATACACACACAAACATATGTGTAAACTAAGTTACAATCAGTATATTCTTAATTTAACAATAAAAACATTTATGTTTAGCGAATCTAGAGTTCATATCTGCCACACAGAAATACATAATCACAACGAAACACACAGTAGGTTTTGCCTTTAACTTATTTTCATTTCATTCTAACTTAACTTGATTTCATAAAAACGATTCCTTTTCAAATTTCATGAGGATGCCTAATATGGGTAAAAAAATATCTCTCAAATAAACATGAACCTAGGGAAGTTAGAAGTTCTTAAAATGGTAGGCTGATATATTTAGTACCCGAACATATCTTTTGTCTATTGTTTTACTAGCCCCATTGTTATTTTATTGTAGCCAACCCAGCCAGACATCGTACTGGTTTTTTAATTGTTCTAATCCTCAGTACCACCGACCACCCAAGGATCGAACTCAAGTGCATATAGCCAACTGCAAAAAAGTTTATAATCACTTTATCAAATGAAGACACGCATGTGATTGTAATTGAGGTTAAGTTAGTTTTAACTCATATTTAGACTCGGATGTAATTCTTACTTAAGCAAAGTTATAATTTATGTTTGATATTGTTAATTAATAATAAATTGATCTTTCATATTTTACTGTTTCATTTTGGATAGACTTCTCATTAGGATCCTATGAAAAATACTTAATTTACTAAATAATAATATTATATCCTCCTATTCATAAACATTAAGCTATAATTAGTATATTTTTTTAACTACACAAAAAAACCAAAAGGTTTCTATGTTTTGGGTAAATTTACCTAGTCTGCAATACATACTTGTCTAGAGTTTATTTCTACCACTAAGATATATTATATTCCATCACAACAAAACACAAATACTTAGTAGCAAAAAACATTTCATTCTTACTGACCTACAACAAGAAGTATACAGACATGAGTATTTGATATTAATTCATAATTGATTATTCTACATATTCCTGAGAAAAAAGTCTTGATAGATGGGCAGACACACATACATCAAAGTGATGCTATAAGGGTCCTTTTGGCCCTTCTTTTCCTGTTGATGTACCAATCCTAAAAAAACATAAGTGGTGGCCTTCTCGTATTCCGCAATCTCTATCAGGCTACCTAACATACACAAAGATTGCCTGGCCACTAAAAAACGTTGTACTATATGCAAATATAAAGTTTTACATTTAGATGTATGTGTGTCATAATACTTAAAAAAATATAGATAAATAGCTTTGGCCACTATTTCTTTGGGTTTGGATCTGGTGGTAATAATTAAGTCAACTTGTATACCGAAAACATTGTATAATATCACACCCAGACAGAAATGTACGGTAAATAAATGAACATATCATCAGTTAATCGAAACACCAGATCCAATTTGCAGATAAGTCCTGACAATACTCATTATAAAATGTTTTCATTTTCTATTTTATGAAACAGCATCTCCCGTGGAAATGTGACAGTTACGTCATTTTTAGGGTTCCGTTCATCAAAAGAAAAAACAGAAAGCCTTATAGGATCACTTCGTTTGGTCTGAAACGCCTACAGGTATTAAGTTCAAAAAAAAAAACTCAGGACTGCAATCTATTGGAGTTGTGAAAAAATCATACTTCAAAAGAAATAGCCGCTTATGTCACTTATTTGAGGAATTGTAAGGGAATCAAAACCTAAAGGACACTTCCCGTTGACTTATCATGTCACTCAATCATGAAATTTGGCAATAAGTAAGTAAAGGAAAAAATCTGAAAACTGTAAATATACGTCTGCAATAAAAATAAAAAAAATTGTAAACTAACTGCGACTTATATTGATGTATGGGAACAACCGTTATCGAACGGCTAAGTTAAATTTGTCCGTCCGTTAGAGTAATGTTCGGTTCTTTCATGGTTTATGATCATCAGTAATGTTACCTAATTCTTTTGGTGAATTTAGAGCCGTTACATTACACGGAACCCTCGGTGCGCGAGCCCGACTCGCACTTGGCTGATTTTTTAACGAATATGTCACATTGTCAGTTATATTAAATAGAGTCTTAATCTGATTACAAATATTATGATTAATCTTCTTCTCTGATAGAAAGCATAATAATG